>CM035227.1:40925736-42125736 GCA_020226215.1 Sindora glabra | reverse complement strand
ACATAAACTAGCCCTCTATCATGATATTGTTTTTGAGTTTAAATTTTGACTTATTAACAAAGCATTTTACATTATAATGAACATAAAGATAATTTACTAAGAAAATCAACAAGAAGCAGAAAGAGTACAATAAAGCAAAAACAATAAAAATTAAAGAGTATGTCTGAATATGTTTTTATTTTTTATTTTTAAAAATTATTCTTAAATTTAAAAATAATTAATAGATAATGTTTGGTAAAGTAAATAAGTAAAAATTTTATTTAATTATAAAATTACAATCAAGAATAAAAAATTTAAAAAATATCTAAAATTTATTTCATTTTTAGTTTTTAAAATAAAATTTTCAAAAATAATTTTTAAAAATAATTTATTAAATAAAATTTTCTGTTTATAGAAATAAAAAATAAAAAAATTATTTTTAAAAATAATAAATAAACAAAAGCAAATTTTTTTTAGCAAATCCAAGGAACCTAAACTATAAAACAAAAAAATTACAGTAAAATTACTTGTGGAGGCTTGCAATTCCTAAGAAAATCAACAAGAAACAGGCTAAAAATTGGGTGAGGATTCGTGCAAAACATGAGGACTTGAATGAAGGGAAGGGACGATAATTGGGTACCCCTCTAAATGTATGAAAAACAATCACTCTCCAGAATTTTTTAATAAAAATTTGAAAATAATATAAGTTACTTTACACCATGATCAAGGCTTGCCTTCAACCCTTTTTATAGATTTTATAATGTTACTTATAAATGAATGACAGCAGGAATAAGACTCGAACATGAAATTTCTATCCACTTGGATAAGATGGTAATTTTAAGCCTTCATTCAGTAACTAAAAATTTTTATCAAAAAAAATTTAATACTTCTTTAATAATATAATAATACATAAATCGATGATAATATAAAAATCATTTCATACAAATAATAAATTAAATTTAAATACTTTTATTATATGAACAAAAAATCTTTTAATAGGTAAGTTGTACATGAACTTCATATATCTATAAAAAAAATATATGAACTTCATATTTTACTTCTTTCACAATTTTCTATTAAATCTGAATATTTATATAAAAAGTTTAAATAGTTATAGACAGATTTAATTGATGGAATTACAATTTTTTAATACTAAATCCATATTAAAATCCATATCAAAATACAAATTTTTATAAAATTTATAAGATGTTTTATATAAATTTATTTTTATAATAAAATTTATAAAATATTTTAGAATTAATTATTCTCTCAAAAATTTACTGGTCCTCATCTTTTACTTCCAGCAAATATAATGAAAGTTTATACCCCTTGGAGTCGAATGCAATTATTTTTCTTTTACTTGTTTGGCTTTTAACCTTTTTTATTTTTATGGTAATAAAGGTATTTTACTTCATGTAGATATGTAGTGTTCTAAATTTAAATCTTAAATATGATAAGAAGTAAAATTTCTAAAATAATATTGGGTGCTATTATTAGTCTTTATTGAAATTTGATCTAATTACATTTAGCATTTTTCATTTTTCAAAAATATATACATGAATTTCCCTAAACACTTTATTGCTATAAAATATAATGATGTTAATTTTTTTAACTTATAATTTCATTTTTTATATTGTCCATCGTGTGACGAGAGATAATTCCCCTATACTACTTTATTTTTTATATATAATTATGTTATAATATTCATATATTAAAGGTATAAAAATAAGATGATATTTAAAAAAATTATAATTAAACAGTTGATATTATTATATTTTAAAATAATGGAAGTACTTCATAGATGATAGTACTATTTAATTTTAAAAGATGGGGAATATTAAATATAGTTAGACTAAATTTTAGACAATGTAATTTGTAAAAAAAAAATATTTAATTCCTTATTTATAAAAATAACTATTGCATCCTCAAATTTTTTAATTAATATCAATGATCTTTACTTTTACTTTTGTGATAATTATCCATTACTTTATTCATTTACAATGTTAATATAAATAAAAAAAATTAAAGTTGACTATTAAATCTCACATTAATAATATTAAATATATATTTATTTTTATTATATTCTTTTTTATTATTTATTTTAGTATTTTGTGTGAAGAAATGATTGAATAATTATAATAAAAACAAAAATAATAATAATATTTATAAAATTTAATAAATATAATAATTATTACTTTTATAAATAAAGGTGCAACTATTATATTTACTTTAAAAAAAATTATCCAGACGTATATGTAGCCTTAGAGATATAAATTAGCCCTTGCAACACAGCAAAGAATATATCATTTCTTTGCTTAAAATACATAAACTGCACGGCCTGCACAGCAGCACAACGCGCAATTTTCGTGAAACGCGTTGAACAGTGGCGGATACAAATTAAGTTCCTTTCTTCAATTGTATTGGAAAGTCGAAATGTTTAGCTCACAACACAATGCACAAAGGGAGAGACAAATTAATATGTAAAATAAAGTTTCACCTACTCTCTCATTTATTTACACATCCCATCACACGAGTCTCCGGTTTACAACTTCTGTGGGTTTAGAAAAATCAAAATTTCTCAATGTCATTAATTGTAAATTTTTATTATGTATATATTAATTGGTCGTTCTAAAAAGTTTTAATTTTATGCTCTACGCCCTTAATATTTCATAATTATGTTATAATTTTATTTGAATCAAAATAATTTTAACTCTATCAAAAACTCATATTTTTAAAATTATTTTTCTTCACATTTTAAATTTAATCTTGCAATGTTATAAGTATTCAAGTAATTTCAATCATCTTTATTTTAATAAATTTAAGGGTGCTTTATAGATTTATAGTCCGTAAGTCTTTTTTTTATGCCTCCTATATTTACTTATATTAAAAAATAATTTATTGATTATTTTTATATTAAAATTCAATAAAAATATATAATTTAATTGTTAAAAATTAAATTCAATTATTTAAAATAATTAAATCTAATAATAAAAATAATATACATAAAAATATAATAAATAATAAAATAAAAAAATAAATTGATTTGATCCATTTCAGAAACAGAGCGAAGCTGAAGCACCGCCTAATGAGTCGCTGAATAATAAGCCCGTCTGAATCGCATTTAAACAGATTCGGTCGTCGCGTACCTTTGTCGTCCAGTCCGTTAAAAAGGTAAAGGTTTCTCCGTTTCCGTCAATTGTGACTGCAGTCAACGTCTAATTACTTGATGCACCCTCAACATTTTAGAAGAAAAATTCAAGAAATTTGGAAGGAGGGGGCTGCTTGCAAGCTTCCCTGTGGACCAATGACAGACGGGGGACCCGTATTTGACATGACTGGCAAACAAGGAATGGGCTCGTGTTTCGGAAAAGTCTCCCATCGACTCCGCAAATTCAAATTATTTCTGGCTCTCCGGTTGAACAAATACGAGTTATTTCTCCCTTAGATGAACAACAATGGAAAGCGCACCCTTTTCTTCTAGATAAACATATAATTATAAATTAATTTCTTATGAATTAGTTCAAGGCAGTACAATTTTTCGAAGAAAAAGATGTTATCAATATTAAAAATAAGATTTAAAATTTAAATTTAAATTTTTATATTTATTAAATTAAATTTTATAAATTTATTTAATTACTTTATATTTAATGACAATTTTTAATTTATATATGAAATATAATTTTAAATTTTACTTTTAGTATATATAATATTATTATTTTGGGAAAATATGCTTTACTCTTTTGATATTTATATCTTGAATGAATTATGCTTATGAATTTCAAAATCGGACACTTAATCTCCATAAATCTTCCCTTCTTGGCGTTGGAGCTTTCCTTGAACCTGAGTCTCAATCTTTCTCACCTTCTCCACCATTTGTTATCCCTATCCCACCTTTTATTACTTCTCCAATTTCTTAACCTTTTCCAGTTCCTAGTGTGACTTTGAAGGGGACGTAGTGCCCCTATTTTCACATGGAGAAATCTAATTCTTTTCACCTTTAACCCCTAGAACATAACTTGGCACCATTGTTGGATGAAAAAGTTCTTAATCTTTCCTTAGACTCTCCCTAAGTTAATCTGTTTTCTAAGATTGTTCTTGTAGGACACATTTTAACATCAAAAAATTTTAATCGTTTTACTACCTTAAATATGATCAATAAAGGATGGGGAAATCCACAAGGACTTACCATGAGAGAGTTTGGCTCCCACACTTATGTTTTTAATTTCCTCAATGCAGATTTACCTATAAAAATCTCACAAGAGCCCCTTTGGCATGTAATGGATGCTCTTCTATGTCTTTAACCTTGGAAACCTCAAATGGCAATTCATAAGTTCAATTTCTTGAAATACTCATTTTGGTTCCAAGTTCATGATTTGCCTCTAGAATTCATGAACTAGAAGAATGCTTGGATGATTGGTGGTCATTTGGAAACGATTTAAACTATACCTTTCTGTGGATAAGATATCAATAAATATAAAGAAACCTCTCTCTACTAGTTTTTAGGTACAAAAACAAAATAACACTCACTCATGGGCTAGTATCAAATATAAGAAGCTACAAGATTTTTATTATAAATGTGGTATCATTGGATATGATCAAAAGTTCTGCAATAAAGAAAGAATTATGTCGGTTATTGATCCATCCCAAGCTTGATATTCCTCTAACTTGAAAGCTCTTCCTTAAAGATCCTTATCTCAAGATAATAATTACCCATGACATATAGATTGGCCAAAAATGAAAAAAGGTTACAATGTGGTGGTGTGTGTTGAAGGTGCGAGTGATCAACTTACCTATCCTCATGTGGCAGTTCAAGAGATAGAGGATAATGTACAAAGGTACAACAATCAGTACAAGAAGCAAATTGAAATCAGTTGTGGTACTGAAGGACGGATAAATGTGTATCAGCAAAAAGATGGCCCTTCTATTGACATTGTCTAGAGGGACCCATTGCTAAGCCATTAATTGTTGATTTTCTTCATTCGGATGTATTCCCTAAATTAAGACAAAGAGTTTTATCTTTAATAAAAAAGAACCAAGCCTTGGTCGAGCCAATATTTTAGATCTTCATATTGAAAATAAGCATATTGGATTAAAGGACCTAGTAATATCTATTGATATGCCCAACCCATCCTTCCCTAACGGTTGCTTTACTAAGTCATCATGTCCTATTAAGGATAATTTGAATATTCAACTTCAGGAATTTGACTTACAAAAATGTTGAGTGGTTATAGTTGGCAAATAATTTTATTAGGTGGATTTTCTTGATGAAGAAGAAAATGTACACTTAGTCAAGTCACCTTCTTATAAGAATGAATCAAAAGTAGCTGCTACCTTACATAAAGTTGATGAAGTTGCTCATCATCTTAATAGGCTTTAATTAAAATGGAAGGCCAAGGATCATGAAAAGGCTATAGTTAGGAAAAGACTAAAACCTGGCATAAAAGTTAAGTAGTAGTATGTAAGGAGAATGTGAAAACGTAAAGAACGAACTTAGAATGTAGTTGTATCAAATGCAACTACTTCTTCACCCATAAAGTTAAACAATTCAATGTTAGTGAAGGTGTCTATTGCATTGATAAACCCTATAGACGTTGATAAGAAAGGCAGTAATGGCTAGCCTATAACAACCATAAAGCTTCAATGAGTATTTTATCTTGGAATGTTAGGGTTTAGGTTCTAACTTAATAATTAAAGCTTTAAAAGAGCTCATTAAGAAATATAAACCCAAGTTAGTCTTCTTAATAGAGACTAAATAGCAATCATAAGAACTTATTAAATTGTAAATGTTTTGCAAATATTTAGCTAGTTGCTATATTAAACTTGCTCGAAAAGGTGGTGTTTATACCTATAGTGGTTTGATACTATGGATTGTTTTATGGTTGAAAAGAATCATCATTTCCTGGATGTATATGTGTAATTGCTTAGGAAAAACACTAGTTTTAGATTATCTTGCACTTAGGCTCCTGCTAAATTTGAAAAAAGAAAGGCATTATGGTTCTATCTCAACTTTATTGCGACCTTTAACCATAAACCTTGGGTCTAGAATAGTAATTTCAATTATATTATGCATTATTCAAAAAAATAAGGAGGAAGTCTTAAAGCACATACAAAAATCCATTCTTTTCAAAAGCTAATCTTTTCATGTCATATGATGGACCTAGAGGTTAAAAGGAGCTTTTTCACATAGAGTAACAATAGAACAGGAGAGGCAATATTCAACAGAGACTGGATAGGACCTTGTGCACTGCTGATTAGCGACATCTTTTTGAAAATACCTAAGTATTTGCATTTCCTACCATTGGTTCTAATCACTCTTCAATTCTTCTCAAATTATATATATCTGAGGCCAAAGCAAAGAGAAGTTTCAAGTTTGAACTTTTATGAACTCCTGAAGATTCTTGTGAAAAGGTTATAAAAGAAGCTTGGAAGAATGATGAATCTGAGGACCATTCCCCTACATTACCTAAAATATTAGCAAACTATAGTCGAGCTCTTACAAAATGAAGCAAGATTACTTTTCCAAACAATGTAAAAGAAATTAATAAATTGCTTCATCGAATTTAAGAATTACAAGATCTTCCTCAATCTCTCTCAGCAACTACAAAAAAGTTGAACCTAATAGTGGAATTGGACAAGTTATGACAAGTAGAGGAAATTTATTGGTGCCAACGATCCAAAATTAAAGAGCTATGTAAAAGAGATAAGAATACTAGGTTTTTTCATAATACTACTATCCAAAGAAGGCAGAGGAATAAAATTCAAAGATTAAAAGATTCAAATGGCTCATAGATTGAATCAGAAAATGTTATTCACTATACCATTAACGAACACTTCCACAATCTCTTTAGTAAAAATTCTGTCAATGATAATGGCTCTTTGGAAATCTTAAATCCAATTGAACTTTTCATTTCTCAGGACATGAATCAAAGGTTGTGTGCTCCTATTCAGGATAGTGAGATCCAACAAGCAGTTTTTCAACTTGGGGCCCTCAAAGCTCTTGGTCCTAACGGTCTCTCTGGAATCTTTTATTAGAAGTTTTGACATATAATAAGGGATATGGTTAGTTAAGCAATCCTTACATTCTTCTTTTAGCCAAACCAACTTGGTGTTGATCCCAAAGGTGGAAATCCCTAAGGGAGTTTCACATTCTAGACCCATCAGTCTATGCAATTTTTGTTACAAGATCATTTCTAAGATCTTATCCAATAAACTCAAAATAGTGCTTTCAACATGCATTTCTTAATTTTAGAATGCTTTCATTAAAGAAAAACAAACTCAAGATAATTTGCTAGTTGCCTATGAAGCTTTTTATTTCTTGAAGAATAAGAAAGTTAGGAAGAAAGGTTACATAGCTATCAAATTAAACATGTATAAAGCCTATGATAGGCTTGATTAGAACTTTCTTGAAGCAGTGATGATAAAGATAGGTTTTAACTTAGTTTAGGTAAAGTGGATTATGTCACATGTTAAATCTATGTACTTTAACCTAATGATAGGAGATATAAAGATTTGCTCCTTTTCTCTTTTTTGAGGCATTAGGCAAGGAAATCCATTTACCCTTTTTTCTATTTTTAATTGCTTTTAAGACTTTATCTTGAATGATTTAACAAGTTATGGATAAGAAGAATTTAGTTGGTTTGAAAGTAACTTAAATGGCTCTTATGCTATCTCACTTATTATTTGCTGATGATTCCCTCATCTTCCTCGAGGCTTCAAATGATAATGCTACTACTTTATCCAAAATCATGTAAAAATACAATGTTATATCAAAACAACAATTGAATCTTCATAAATTTATTCTTTATTTTAGCCCTAATGTTCACTCAAACATTGTTTACTCTTTCTTGAATATTCTTCATATTCAAGCTATAGAAAATCCAAGCAACTATTTAAGCATTCCTTACAATTTGAGGTAAGTCCAAAAGGTAGGCTCTTTCTTATGTTAGGGATAAGATAAATCAGAAGCTTTAAAGGTCGAAAATGAAATTTTTATCTCAAGTAAGGAAGGAAATACTTGTCAAATTAGTTGCTATGGCCATTCCCTCATTTCTCATGTCTTGTTTTAAGTTCCTAGCATCAATTTGTAGGAACATTGAATCATTGGTGGCTAAATTTTGGTGAGGAAGGAGAGATAAAGAGAATAGTATTCACTGGACAACTTAGGAGAAAATTTTTATTAGCAAGAAAATAGGTGTACTTGATTTTAAAAATCTTGAAGTTACTTAACAAGGCCTTATTAGCAAAATAATGTTGAAGGGGAATTCAAAATCCTAATGCATTCTAGATTCAAAATTTAAAAGCTAGATATTTTCCTAATGGATCTTTATTATCAACTACTAAGGGGAATAAGGCTTCGTGGGGATGGAATAACCTTCTTAAAAGAAGAGACTTACTGCTTAAAGGTTCCTATTGGCAAGTTAGAGATGGACAACAGATTAATGTTTGGCAATATCCTTGGATTCCCAAGCTGTATGGTCATAAATTGTCACATCCTAATCTTGCTACTAAAAGTTCTATTTCACAAGTTGTTACACTAATCTCTGAATCTAGAAAGGAATGTGATCTTAGACCTATTGATCAATAGTTGAGCCCTTTGGAAAGATATGCTATACTAAACACGTATATATTAAAAAGACTTTAATCAAATTTATTAGTATAGCTTCATAATTCTAATGGATTCTACTCAATCAAGTCAGGTTATCATTTCCTCATATCCTAGCAAGTATCCCTATTTCATCAGCTTTCATCCTTTATATGTCCTTCTAAATTTTGGTCTTCAATTTGGAATATTGATGTTGCTCTAAAAATTAAACATTTTATATAGGAAAGCCTTATCTAATGCACTCCCAATTGCTCAAAACTTATATAAAAGGAAGTATCCCCAGTCTACCATATGTTATATACGTGAATTAGTGGAAGAAGACATACTTTATTGTCTCTTGGGTTACACTTGGACATCTCGAGTCTAGTTTGGTTCCTCATTATGCATAAGAACTAAAAGTGTCAATTCTTCATCCTTAGGAGAATGGATTTGAGAGGTATGCTTTTATCCTAGTTAAAGCCAGTTCTCAAATGAGAACCTATCCGTCCTTGGTGGCTAATATAGCTTGGTAAATTTGGAAGACAAGAAATGATTATTTCTTTGGAAAAACTCTCATTCAGCTAGTGGTGACTTTATTCAGATGGATGGCTAATTTTAACAATATAATGGCTATAATGAATAGAGGCTAATTCCTAATCATCAACCTGCTCCCTCCATTGATGCAACATGGAAGGCCCCTGATATAGTTCAAATCAAGGTAAAAAGAAGGCTTTTATTATTGTTATGGTAAGGACTCTTCTAGTGTACTAGTGTTTAGAAATGCCTAAAAAGTTTATGCTAGTTCTCTAGTAGTAGCGGAAGCTTTGGCTATCAAGGAAGGAATCCAAATAAGTGCCTCGATCACTTAAACTCCATTTATTGTAGAATATAATGCAAAAAATATTGTGGAGGCCATCCAAAGCTTATATTCCACCTATTGCTAGAATCTAAGACATTTTATACATGATATAAAATTTAGCTAGGAAGAGTGGCCTGGTTGTTCACTGGTATCCATTTTCCATTCTAGTAACAAAACAACTAATTGGCTTGCTACTAATTTTGATAGGAGTGTCTTATTGATTGGGTTTTAAACCTTCCACCCCTTCTGAGTTATATCCTTCTTCAAGATAAATGTAGGCTTCCTCCATAATTTCCATTATGGATGTTTCTGCTCCTTCCTTAAGTTGTATTTTCTTTGGCAATTTTATCTTTGTCTAGGTTTTCTATTTGTTTTAGTATGTTGTTTAGTTGTGGTTTTCTGTTAGTGTCTGGTCTTTGGGGTTTTAGTGTGTTATTTTGCTTCTCTATGCTTGGTCTTTGTTTGTTTGTTGTTTTGATGTCTCATTTACGGCCTAAAAAAATTTATCAAAAAATGGGATAATTTGCTTTTTTAGGAAAGTAATTTATCAAACATAAATTTCAGAGGAGTAAAATATACTTATCCTAAGATTTTCATATTAGATTGTAATGGTTGTAAATTTTAACATTTTGATTAATTTTTTAATAGAGATTTTGGTCTTATAATTTCATCATTTTTAATTGGTGTTATATCTAATTAACAAAATTTTATGTATCATCTTATGTGTAATTAAACTTTATATGCTAATATTCTATTTTTATTTATTCATCAAAATTTATTTATTTTCACTTTTCATCAAAATCACCACTATCAAGATTTAAAAAAAAAACATTTCTTTCGCTCCTAAAAGTATATAATAAAAATTAAATTGGATTGGTATAGGTGAATTCCATTGATTTTGCAGCAAGGAAGTAAGAAAAATCATGGAAAATAAGAGAGGCCAACCGACAGTGATGGATAGATCTATCTTTTTTTAGGACTTGTCGACTAATCCATTTTTATTTTTTGCCTTGCTTCCCAAATGTGAGTATTCAAAATTGCTAATTTATTAGAATTATATATGTTTTAAATGGCTTTTAATGAGGATAATTTTAATAAAAATAAATAAATTTTAATTATTTATTAAAATGCTAGCATATGAAATTTAATTGATACGTAGGATTTCATTATTTAAGTTTAACACAAATTAAAAATGAAAAATTAATTATGAATTATTTGAAAATTTAAAATCTAAATATTAAAATTAAAAATGTACAAATTAAATATCAAATGTAATGAAATTATAAGAATTAAAAATTCTATTTTCTCTTTTAAGAAAAAAATGGATAGAACAAAGAAGTTCCTCCATGACTCCTTAAAGTGTATAACATATTCTAAGAGAAAAATAAAATATTATATTCATAAATGAGAAAACCAAGGGTTAGAATATGATAAACAATAATCAATTAAAATGGTAATATAATACACATCTATAAGGGATATCAAAAAAATTAAAAGAATTAACTTATAATCATTTAAATATTAATTTTAATAAAATTTAAATATATATTTTTAGTTATATATTATCTTATAAATGAAAATTTTGAATTCGCAACTGATTATTTAAAAATTAATTTTTTTGAATGCATATGATAACAATCAAATTATTACAAAAGAATTTCTTTTTGGGATTCAACCACTTACTTCATAAAAAAATTATTATAAAAGAAATTGAATTCAAAAGAACTAAATTTTTCTAATAATTATTGTCATTAGTTAAATTATTATGAGGATAAAAGTAAAAATTTTACATTTTTTAAACAATTATTTTAAAAGATTACTAACTGTCACACCTATATATATGGAGGTTAACAACTACTACTTCTTTATTTAAACAAAAAAATTATGTTACTAATTTAATAAGAATAAAATGATAATTGGTATTATAATCTATTTGTCACCTCCATTAATTTTTTAATTTAATGATTGCATTTATTATGGAGATGAGAGAGAAATGAGTAAAATTAACTTAAATATTTTAAATTAATATTTTATTAAAATTATTTAAATATTTTTTATTATTTTATATCATTAAATTGATAGTATAAATTTTTTGTCTAAATAAAAAAGTGGAATTTACTAATTTTCACATACAAATATAAAGATTAGCGATCCCTATTATTTTATTTCCCATAAAATCTTTTAAGTAAAAATTAAATTACTTGAAACAGATTTATATGTAAACCATACCTTTAAATTATCATGTTATATTTTTACATAAGAAAATAACAAAGAAATACCTAATTACCTAACATAAAAAATTATTATTTAAAATTATGATTTATATTAATATTTATTTCATGTGATTCAACTTTCTTTCAAAGGATTTAAAAGCAAAAATTGCTCAATAGCACTTTCGCTTATTAACTCATAGTGGCTTAAACAACAACAATAGGTAATGAAAAAACTCCAACTCTTTGAAACTGGATTTATCTTGTAATAATTCAATTAAGGTTAGTTATCATATAAATTTTAAAAATTATATACAAATGTAACTTATAAGTTTTACAAACGTATATATATGTATGTATATATATATTGGCCAATTCTATCTTACCTAAATTTAATTTTAGGGTAAAATTACCCTACTGATGTGGTTAATTGATATCTATTGGATGCACAATTTGTCAAGATGCACTGTGTATTCAATCTAGCCACAACTACCATGGCTACTTAACACTCACGTATCATCACCATATAATTAAATTGATTAAAATTAAATATGAAGCATAAAGCACCTAGATCAAAATTTAGATATATACTATTTCATTTGTAAATTTAAATATATCTATCCATTTGAACTATACTTTATTCTAGAAATTTATCCACTTGCAAATGCTTCATTGTTCATCTTTTATTTACAACTTCATCAACATGCCAATTGATGTATATGTTAGGATTTGGATCAACTTACGCAGTGAATTTTTAAAATTTTGATCCAAAACCTTCCTAGGATCCATACAAAAGTCATAAATCAGTATTAGGATTTTATCTTATTTATACTCGTGTTCTTTCTGAATGAATCCTTAAGAGATCGAGATGAATCGAATGCCGGCTGGAAGGTACAACATTTCTACGGGTATCCACACGGAGTGAACAACGACTTCTCCCCTCCACAAAACTGTTAGGATTCAAACCTTCGTAGGATCCATGCAAAAGTCATAAATCAGTATTAGGGTTTTACCTTATTTATGCTTGTGTTCTTTCTAAATGAATCCTTGAGAGATCGAGATGAATCGAATGCCTGGCCAGAAGGTACAATATCTCTACGGGTATCCACACGAAGTGAACAACGACTTCTCCCCTCCAGAAAGCTGTTAGGATTCGTTTCTCTCAGTAGGATTGAGTTTGGACATTTTCTAGAGTGATTTAAGGTTTGATGAAGCTTATAAGCGTGAATTATAATGTGTTGCCTTCAAGTCCTTTTATAGAGTTAAGGCATATTATAATCCTAGTCTCGACTAGGATAATGCTTCAAAAATCCTAATCACACTAAATAACTATCACCTTATCCTTATCCTAAAGAGAGTGAGGAGAGATAGGACTTTATCTATTAATTATCTAATATTAGATAATAATAACATTATCTTATAATATAATTATCTAATATTAAATTGACTTATAATTATCTAATATCTAATAACGTAATTATCTGATATTACTTTAATATTCAAATAATATCATATAATATATATAATATATATACATTACGTGAATAAATATATATATTATCATAATAATATATATGCATAAAAATAAGTTCAATTAATTAAATTTTAGTCCAACTAAAACCCAATTAATTATTGTCTTATTCCTACTCTTTTTGTGTAATCCTATAGGTTCTTACTACATTGATAATGACTCATTTTGAGTCATAGACAGTGAGTGGTATCTATCAATACATCACTGTCGCTTAAGTGGTAAGAATGTCTATGATTCGACATCTACCTAATATATAATCAATATTTTGCATCATAATTCCTTTTGTAACAATATCCAAATCGAACTGGAGGCATGGAGTGCGTCATCCTCATCAATGTTCAATTTATATTTCTTAATACTGAGTAGACTTAAAATAAATAATCAATATCACATATTGATCCAATTGAGCATGGCCATACATTTCTAAGTCTCACTCAATTAAGAGGCCTAAGGATATTTCTCTTTCATACAAAAGTAACAAAATCTCATCTGCATCACTTACTTCTCTCTGTATGATTTATGACACACCCAATCAACGTCCTGCTCATCATCCCGATTAAAGGTGACGTAGGACGACATCAAAGTGAGTAACTTCTCATGTAGGGAACCGTAGTGACTTCAAGTCAAAAGACTATGTGCATTTGTGATCATATGAGAATAACTAATGACACGTTTATCTATATAATATTCTCACAGTGAGTCAGTCCAGTACATTGTTCACTAACAATATACTCATGTATTGACTTGATATCACATATCCATGATTTATAATCATCAGTTACTATACATGTCAGTCTCGATATATTATTACTTTCCTTTTCGTAATAATACTTGACTAAAGGTATTTTAGGAATAGCAAAGCTATTCTAAGGATAATTATTATATTTAAATTATAATTTACGTAAAGTAAAAATAAAATATAATATAATAATTATATTGTCAAAATGAAACGTAATACATTATGTAATATTACAATCATCTTTATGATTGATTCCTAGGGTACACACCAACAGTATATGTGTTAGCCATTTCTAGGTAAGAGCCACCAGATGAGGCTTCAATTCAAAAAGCCTTTCAATAACATACATGTTCATATTCGTCTTATAATGAAGCTTGCAAGCATTAAGCAATAAATTTCATATGCTAGCATCAAGTTTAAATGACATACTCTAAATAATTTTTTAAGCTTCTTTAAGTTGTCCTTTATGACCAAGTAGATTAACCATGCAAAAATAATGGTCAATGTCGTACTTCTTAATCTTCATTTCAAAGCATTCTAATCCTTTGAAAGTAAAATTCCATGAGCACTAGTTTTAATCGAAAGATAATTGATAAATGTTAGTCATTGGGTGAATTGAACATACAATATAGCTTAGTGAATTTTGCATCTAATGGTTATTAATTAGCCATATCAGCAAAGGTAACTATACCCTAAAATTAAAATTAGGTAGGATAGAATTAGCTATGTATCATATAATATTTTAATAACCAATATTAAACTAAAAAATTTTATTTATAGGATAATATATACATAAAATTGTATATTTAAATTTTTACTATAAAATAATAATTAATTTATTATAAATTCATTTACTTTTTTTCATTAATAATACTTAATTTAGTCCCTCATAAATATAATTCATATTATTTGATCCCTCATTAGTTATTAGTATTGATTTCATCTTCTCACCTATTATTTATTTCTTAATTTAATCTTTTTTGTATCAAACTACCAACCCATTAATAAAAATATTAATGGATGAATTAAATTATATAAGTCATGATATTCCCATTGTTGTAATAGGTTGTTTTTAGAGTAAGTGTATTTACTTGCTTATATAGGGAGAATGATTATCTCTTACCTTTGTTATCTCCCTTTATATTAAATCTCTAGAATTAAAACTCATTTATTTATTTATTTATTTATTCATTCATTAATTAAATTATTCACTTATTATTTTACTAGCTTATTTTTATTTTGATAACATATCTTGAGTCCTAGGAATTTATGAAAAAGAAGTAGTAAATTATTGAATTGATTAATGTGGCAAATAATTTGAGTAATGAATGTATTAGAAAATAATTAATAAAAGATGAGTTTATTGAAATAATGGAACTTAATGATGATTTGTGGTAGGAAAAATTTATAAGGTATAAATTGTGATTGGGGTTGGTAATTATGAAAAAATGAATGATAAAGAGAAATTTTTGAAACTTAATTTTTCTAATTTCCATCATAGTCAATATTTAAATTTTCTCATAAGGAACCTATCTAACCCTTTTTCTCCATTTCCTTCCATTTCTCATTCTTCCTAAACATCCTCTAATCTTTTCAAGACTTAGGATTCCTTTAACAAAAAGAGCATCATATTTCCTCTCAATATTCTTCTACTCAAAAAGTAAGAAGCCTTTTTATCTTCAACTTCCTCATAAATTATTCCTTTTGTTCTTATCAAATTTCTCCTCTTTATTTGAATTTTAAACAAGTTTTGGTTCAAGTAAATTGATCAATGTACCATCTAGCAGAAAACATTTGTTTAATGTATAGAGGATTATTAATTCATTACCAATTCCTTTCTTTAAGCTTTTCCCTCAAGAATTGTGAGTAACATTACACTCAATTCTTTATTTAAATTCATTATTTTGCTTTGAGTGAATTTTCTAAATGTTTTAGAGGAACTAGTGTAATCATATGATTCAAGCTTTTAGTGTTTCATGGCTAGGTTTTGACATTTAGAAGTTTGATGTTTTGATGGATGGGTTATGAGATTGAATGGTCAAAACATATTTTGGGGTTGTTATTAGGAGTGAATAGTGAAAATGTAGGAAGATATGCAATTCATGATGTGAAAGTCAACTATACACAACAAAGTTACTCTTTGGGTTGTCATAATCAACTATATTCACTAGGGTTCACTTTCTAGCATGATGTAATTAACTATACTATTACGACTTGACCTTAGTTATGAGAGGCATGAAACTTACTATCTAATTTCCACTAGCATAACCTATCTTTTGGAATAATATATTAATGCATATAAGAGATTTGATAAATAGTTTTCATGAATTAGGAAAGATGAACAAAAATTCTAATAAGTGAAAGTGATTTAACTTTAAAGGAGTTAGACTTGTTTCTAATTCCTCGAGTTTAAGGATAAGTTAGTCTAACTAACCTCAAAAAAATAGAGTTCTACTCTTTTACTCTTGACCTATACATAACAAAGAACATAGCACTTGGCTACATTACAATACCATATGTTACTTAAACCACATTAAATAGTTCTTTACAAGTTTAACTTTGAGGTAATGGTGAAGGAAACTAATCTTGGAAATCTATAAAAGTAATTCAAACAAATATATACAACAATCATAACTTATGAACTAGATTTACCCCAATAAACTTACACAATTAAACCATACTTATCACAATACAATATCTATTAGTACTAATATGTTTATTTCTAGCACTTACACTTATTGATGCTATCATTCAAATATACACAATCATCCATATCACATTTTTATCATGCAAAACACAAGGTAAGCAAGATAAAGAAAATAAATAAACCTCTTTCCGATTCCTGATCAATCTTATACCCTTCATAAATTTAACCTTATTTTTCTAAGATCAACCTTATATTCTTTACAAATGATTACTGAATTTGGTGTTCACATATCACATCACCCTATCATAATTTATATAATTTTAATATCATTTATCTTACTTGTATGTTAGTTTTCACAGTATAATATCATTCATGCCTTTTTTGCATAGCCATTTAACTTAATTCATTTCATTTACAACGTAACAATTCAATTTATAACAAGACTATCGTGCCTCTTCGAATGGCCATATATCATGTATTTTATCCATAATTAGCACATACTATCTTACTTAGTACTAATGAACACTAAAACATACATTGACCTTTTGTATTTTATGATATCATAGGGTTAACTAGGAATAATCAATGTAATTCATTGAAAGCCTTAAAAATAGTCTTGTTTGTGCTTAGCTTATTGTCCAAGATTTTTTTGAAAATTTTTTTAAGTTTGAAGCCTTCATACGGAGAACTATATAAAATATATATTATTTAAAAAAGAAAATTTCTAGTTTTAGCTAATTTGATATATCTTGAATTAAACATAATTTTTAATGAAAATTTTAAAAACCTTTAAATGGCTCTTTAATAATGTAAAAAATAACAATATTTTGAAAATTCATCATTTTAAATTAGAACCCTAAATCTAAATTTTTATTATTTGTAGTTCCATTTTTTTGATATTTTGTTTCAATCTAAGTAAGGGTATTTCCTCATTTACATTTTATTACTTAAGTAGTATTTACTAAAATAACATAAAGAAAAATAAGGGAGTAATATAAGTTAGTCAACTTTTATATCTTTTAAAAGCAACCTTGTCACCTAATAAGCTAACAGGTCGATTATTAGAGGTCTAATGTTCTGGTGAAAAGTTTATCTAGTGGACCAATGGTTGATCGTTAGCTACTAGAGAAGGAAAGTCCAAAATTCCAAACTACTGGTTGACTATTGGATCCCAATGATTGATTGTTAGCTTAAAATTCTATAAAATTCTTAGCATTATATATCGTTCAACTGATCATGAAATCACCCTAAATGGTTTTAATTCTATATTGGTCCTTACCAAATCATGATTACATATCCAAGACATCTTATTCAAGCTATTTCAAATATCAAATACAATTAAACACTATAAGTTATCACATTTTCAGATACATTCAAATGAAAACCTAAACTTTAACTTGAATTAATAAAATCATCTTAATCTTAAAAATAAGACTAATATATTCACTTACCTAGTATGGAAGATGATTTGGGGGGTTAGATTTGTTATTTCTTAGCCTTGATTAATTAAAATCTTAAAGATTTCATATAAGGGTTCATTCTGCCTTTTTTTAGGGAAACACCTAAATCCCTTTAAATCTCAAGAAAATTATAGAAAATCTAGTAATTGTAGAGCTTTTACTGTTTGCATGAGGAATTTGACAAACATTTGCTCCTAAATTGCTTGATTAAGGAAGAAAATGGAAACAAAAAAAAAAGAAAGAAGAAAAAAAGAGTGAAAAAGAGTTAGGATTAAAGGATGAAGAAAAAAAATAAGGAAGTTGAGTTCAAGTTTAACTTATAAAGGGGTAAGGGTGTTTTTATCCCTTTACCTTTAATCTCTTCATACTTATAAACTCATTTTTTATCACTTATAGCTTTTATTTTTTTATTCAATATATTTTTCCTTAACTAATCCTTTTCATGCCCTTTATTTTAGACTCACTTAACAATTTATTTATAGTTTTTCAAATATTTTAATTTAGACTTATTTGATTAATTAATTTTATTTAATGTCTTGCTCACACTTTACTTACTAAGGTTTATTTCTTCAAAATTTTCATCATTAAGGTCTATTAATATTAATCCCTTTACAATATAAAATTTTAAAATACTAAGGAGAATATAACTTATGTAATTGACTATAGTTAAGTAAAGTTGCTCTTAAGCTAACCACAAGTTACTCTTTAGGATCCCTATAAGTCAATTATAAGTGTCAAGATTTATTTTTAGACACCCATAATTGAGTATATAGTTGACTATTATCTTGTTTTTTCATAACTTTGCCTATTTAATAGAATTACACAATATTGCACTTTCTAGATCATGTAGAATAAAGATAAATGGCATCATCATGAGTTATATAGTGTAACAAAAGTAAGTAAGGCATGCTTGTCTATACAAAGTGAAAGAAATTATTTAAATTGGCTTGTTTATGTTATGGAACCTTAGGGTATGGATTCTACATTGCTTATGATAATCATATTCATGCCTACTTATATATATATATATATATATATATATATATATATATGATTGCATTTTGAATATGGAATTGTAATGTAAGGCAATATGCCAATAATTACTTTATGAATTATGTAATTAATAAGGATATTGAGGTGAGGTAGATGATACATATATTTATGTTGAATTTTTGCACTGGATTTGTGTGCTTGTTTATAACGGGATAAGATTGATTCTAGAAGAATAAAGATGGAGCTTGTAAAAGGATAAAGATGACTGGAGACACAAGAAAGATTGCTTATTTATCTATAGTCCATTAAACTATTATTGTAGTATTTGATTTGAATGTTTGTTTAAGCCTTATAGCCTTATGTGTTAACCTTTTTATTAAAGCTTTATAAACTTTCTCTTAGTAGGATGAGAAATATGGTATTAGTAAATTTTGTCCCTTATGGTAATTTAGTAATCATATTAAAGGATGGCACTTAAGTAAGTGTTAAGTCCTATAGGGAATTAGAATATATTTTAATTATTTTTATTAATAATTACATGAATGTATCAATTAATAAATAGTTATAGGACAAGATTAGGATAAAGTTTTATATGAAGAAAATAGAATTTTTCAATAAAAATAAGAAGTATTAAATTAAATATGGGATTATTTGAAATTATAATTTACTTTATTTATTTCATTAATACTTTATATACATATTAGCTAATAAATCATTATAAATGAGTTTAAGGTAAGAATTTAATAAAAGAAAATAGGATCTTATATTGAAAATAAAAAGAATAAAATTAAATATAAGCATAGGTATAATTACATTTGAATAAGGTGTGTGTAGAGGATATTTAGAAACAATCTTTTCCATTTTACCTTGTTTACTACCTTGAAATTACTAAAACACCCCTCATCTTTATATCTCCAACAAAACTAATTTCCCTTCATTTTTAGTTACTATCTGTTCTTCTTCTTACCTCCCTCTTCATTTTCATCCACTCTAATATTTAAACAACAATTCAACTAAAAAATCAAGGAGAACTCTATATTTCTTAACCAACTAAAGGCAATTCCTCTTATTACTAAGCTTTCAAATGGTGAATTCATGAAATTTGGTGTGAATGAAGGGATTTACAAATTTGAGTTTTATTCTAATTCTTTTTCTTAATCAGTATTGTTCAAGGATAAGCCAACCTCCTTTCAACCTTTCTTTGTTGCCTTTAATAAAATTATAAGTGAATAATACACTTAATAGTGTTGAATTAAAGGATGTCGTGATATGTTAAATTTATATATTTAATATACATGATTATGATGATTTAATACAAATAATTGTAGTTAGTTAGAATCTAGGCTGTTTTTGAGTTGGAAAATGTTTATGAATGTTGTTGGATTATAAATTCTAGTTGGCAATGTTGTGTAGTGTTAAATATGGACGAAATAGCAATTGTTTAGTGAAAAATTAAGGAAAGATTAGAAAATTCCTATTCATATTCAAGTATGATACTCGAATGTAGCCTTGAAAATGCCATCAAGATATTGATATTCAAGTACTATACTTAATTACTTTTAAAATTTTAGCTTTTAGACATAACTACTTAATAATATTATTTGAGTATAATCATAAGACTATAAGAGAAATGTCTCAAGGGCCCATACTTGATTACAATAGTTCGAGTATCATAAATCCAACAATCTTTGGATGTAGATACTCGCGCATGGTAATATAATATAGATGTCAAGCTTGGCTATTAAAGTCCCTTAATTAAGTATCATACTCAAATACCACCTTATTTTACTAAGAGTTGTTTGAATACTCCTACGTCATACTGATGTAAGTTTATGTAAATTGGAAATACCTTTGTCAAGCTCTTGAAAATGTATATATAAATGTATTGATGTTGAGATTCCAATAAAATGTGTAATTATGTGAAATTATAATTATAGAATGGTAAATTATTAAGATAAGTTAAATGTATAGATTATTTTATAACTATAATTATTTACTTGTTTTAATATGATTGCTATTAAAATAAATCCCTAATAGAGATATGAAATTGTACATGAATGAAATTATGTGTTGATATGAAAGTGGAGGCGATGAAATGAAAAAATATGAATCAGTACCAAATTTAGGTATAACATCAGGAAGGGACATGGTGGGACCCAAAAAGAACAATGATGGACGTTTATGAGAAAATAAGGTTGACCTAAAAAGTACAAAGAGATTTATTAATTTTCTATCTATTATTGATAATTATTCCTCAAAATTATTGATTTAATTATTATAGTTATTTAATTATAACTTGGTATATGTGGATAAGGATGTTATAATACCCATAATTTAATATTATATTTTTTTATATATAAGTAGATTATTTACTATTAAGTTATTTACTCACTATTTTTAATTATTTTTTTTATTTTTAGATGTCCTTATTCCAACTTCTTCACCACCACTAATAGCCCAAGAGTGAACGACTCCCAAATGCCTTATGTGGTGTAGATATAATCAATAATAGGTAGTAACTAGAAATAGGTTTGGACTTTATAGAGATGGTAAAACTTGGAATATTACAGATAATTTGTAAATACTTTTGTTAATGATTATGAAATAAATACATTATTTTCTATTAAATATGTGTGATAATAACAATTTGAACTTAGTTTAAGCTAGTAGAAACAAAAGAATAGGTTTCATACCAGTTATGACCAAGTGGATCGTGATAAAGTTAGTATCAAAGTATGGTTTAAAGTTTAAACAAGAAAAGCATGCCCTATGATAGGATAATTAGGATATAACTATAGCTGCATGTTAGGGTGTTAGTTGAAATTGGATTTATTGTATGTGTACACACAAAAACACATATTACTATTACCATTTCGACAGACCTTAAATTGTTTAAAGGTATGGTGGTGGAGCTTATTTCCTAGAGATAGCTAATATTGATTTATACTTAAACTAAATGTCTAGAAATTCTTTCAATTAAGGAGAATAGTAGAATCAAGTAATCATTAAGTTAGTGATCCCAATGGACAAAAAGTCATCTAAGGGTTTTTAAACTCAAAATGGGTTCAACATGTTTCATTTAGGAAATAATATAGGAAAAAATAATGAAATACTAAAGTAAGGGTAGCAATATAAAAGGTGTTGTGTGGCTGTGTGGAGTGCGAATTTTGAATTACAATAGTAATAGGAATGGATGAGTTAAGTTTAAAGAGATGCTATATATATGTTTCTTAATTAGTAATCTTATATTAAGATAGTAAGTAGTTATGATAAGTAATTGAATGAGGGAATCTAGATGGAAGGTTACTTTGGTAGTTTAATATTAGTGAGGGAGATGAGATTAGTGGTTTTAAAGAGTAAATGTATCTATATATATTATTAATGGTGAGATTATAGTTTTTGTATAGATTTGGTATCAATATAGGTCAAATGAAGATGTCAGTTTTAGCATGTGATTATCAAGAAAAAATTATAGTATAAAGTTTCATTAATTAGATATAAACAAGTGTGATTTGTGTTGTCTTAGGTAGGGAGGTAAGTGGTCAATCATGCTTAAGTAATAGGATTTAAAAATTCTAATATATGAATCTAAGCTATAAGTCTATAAGCAATAAGTTATAAGATATAATAGATTTACAAGTTATTTGTTGTATGTTTTAGAAATTCTTAACTCAAGATAAATTATAAATATAAATATTTTATACGATTTCTTTTAATGATTAATGGTGATTTGTGTAAAGGAGGATTGTTTAATGAAATGTAACTTCTTAATTAAGAGTGCATATTTTGATTTAGGGAATGGATATTCTAATTAAACTAAGTTACAAATGATATGGAAAAAAATTACTTAATGTTAGTTTGAAAAGGAAAAAGTTTGAGAGTGAGTTATGTAATGATAGTTTAGCAATATTATAAGTTGGATTAAGAGAGAATTTGTATGTGAATAAAGGAGGTACAACATTTAGTAACATAAATTAGGAAGATTAGGATTTAGTAAATCTTTATAATGGTAGAAAGTTGAATAAAAATTGAAATTAAACTTGAGGTTTGTATACTTAGGACAAATGGTAGGTGAACTTATTCTATGAAACTCCAATTTGTATTAGGAAAAATAAAATAGTATGAGTTAGAGTTCTGCAAGATAATACTTTATGTTTAAATAAAAGACAATTTAATAGGATAATAAGGTTTTTAAGAATGCGGGAATGAATTATTGTGAAAGGGAAGAATTATTATGCCTTTTAAAAAATTAAAATATTTTTAATTAATAATTACATGAATGCAACAGTTAACAAATTAGTACAAGTAAGATTAGGATAGAGCTTTATATGAAGAAAATAGAAATTTTCAACAAAAATAAGAAAGATTAGATTAATTATAAGATTGTGTAAAATTAGAACTTTATTTATTAATTTCATTAATACTTTATATATGTGTTAATTAATAAATCGTTGTGGATGAGTTTATGATAAGAATTTAATTAAGGAAAATAACACATTATATTGGAAATAAGAAGAATAAAATTAAATATAAGCATGGCTATAATTATATTTGAGTAGGTGTATGCAAAGGAAATTTAGGAATCATTTTCCCCATTTTACCCTTTAGCTACTTTAAAATTACTAAAATGCCCCTCAACCCTTGTATTTCCAATAAAATCCACTTCCCTTCATTTTTGGTTATTGTTTATTGATTCTTCTGCTTCCCCCCTCTTCAATTTCATCCACTCAAAGATTTAAACAATAATTATCTAAGAAAACTAAGGAAAATTTTATATTTCTTATCTAAGTCAATACTAAGCTTTTAGATAATGAATTTATGAAATTTGGTGTGAAGAGAGGGATTTAGGGATTTAGGTTTTATTTTAACATTTTTTTCTTAATTGATATTGTTTAAAAGTAAGCCAATCTTTTTTCAACCTTTCTTTATATCTTCAAACAAAATTGTAAGTAGAAATTCTACTTAATATGCTAAATTAAAAGATACTATGTTATGTTAAATTTATATATTTAATGTATGTGATTATGATGGTTTAATACAAATAATTATAGTTGGTTAGAATCTAGGCTATTTTTAAGCTAGAAAATGTTTATGAATGTTACTAGATTGCAAGTTCTAGTTGGTAATGTTGTATAGTGTTAAATAAGTAAAAATTTAGGAAGAAATTGGAAAAACCCAATCTATATTTGAGTATGATACTCGAACAAGCCTTAAAGATTGATATTTGAGTACCATATCAATTACTTTTAAAATTTTAGTTTCTAAATGCAACTACTTGAATATGGTATTCTAGTATGGCTACAAGAAGATTATTAAAAGCTTATACTTAACTACTATAATTGAGAATCATAAATTGAGTAGTTTTTGAAATAAATACTTAGTGTATGATAATTGAATATGGATGTCAGGTTTGGCTATGGAAGTCTTTATATTCGAGTACCATAGTTGAATACCACCTTGTTTTACTAAGATTTATTTGAATACTCCTATGTCATGTTAATCTAAGTTTATGTAAATTGCAAATACCCTTATCAGGCTTTTGAAAATGTATATATAAATATATTGATGTTGAAATCCCAGTGGAAATGTGTAATTGTGTGAAATCGTGATTGTGAAATGGTAAATTATTATGATAAGGTCAATATATGGATTATTTTATAACTATAATTATTTATTAGCTTGAATGTGATTGATATTATGATGAATTCTTGATGGGAATATGGAATTGTATGTGAATGAAATTATGTGCTAATATAAAAATAGGGATGATGAAATGAGAAAAATATGAATTAGTATTGGGTTCAAATATAACATTAGGAAGGGATAAGATGAGACCTAAGAAGAATAAGGATGGACGTTTGTAAGGAGGATATAGTTAGCTTAGTAGGCACAAGTAGGTTCATTTACTTTCTATCTATTATTGATAATTATTCCTTAAAATTATTGATTTGGTTATAATTATTTGAATATAATTTGGTATGGGTGGTTAAGGGTGTTATAATGCTTATAATCAAATATTTTATTTTTTATATATAAGTAGATTATTTACTTATTAAGTTGTAGACTAACTTTTTAGATATGTTTGTTAGAATTCTTCAACTACCACTTGTAGCTTAAGAGCAGACAGCTCCTAAACATTTTATGTGGTGT
Source organism: Sindora glabra (assembly GCA_020226215.1). Lineage (NCBI taxonomy): Eukaryota > Viridiplantae > Streptophyta > Magnoliopsida > Fabales > Fabaceae > Sindora > Sindora glabra. The sequence goes on along the minus strand of CM035227.1, from coordinate 42,100,587 downwards.
AGCCATAATTAGTACTAAATAATGGTTAGAAATAGGTTTGGCCTTTGTAAAAATGGTAAAATTTAGAATATTATAGATAATTTGTAAATAATTTTGTTAATAATTATGAAATAAACACATTATTTTCTATTAAATCTATATGATGATATTAATTTGAGCTTAGTCTAGGTTGATGGAAACTGGGAAAATGAATTCCATATTGGACACGATTAAGTGGGTCATGATTGTAAGTATGTTTGGAAGTGTTACATTTTCCTTAACACTAACTAATTAAGTATTTATGCTAAGCTTAGTTTAATTATCATGTTTGTTTAATTAGAATGCTATCTCACTAAGTTCCTAAACTTACTTTGCCATGGATTTACAGTTTTAAAAAACTAGATAGGCACACCATTAGTACTACCTTTATAATAAACGATATCGTGGATCCTTTTTTTTTTTTTGGCAAACTTGGTAGCATTCATTTTATAAAGGAATTTATTGTAAAACTTTTGTTTAAACTTTCTAATCAATTCCAATACTATAGATAGATAAGACTTATAGTGCTTTATTTAAAGTTATAGTTAGGCTAACTTATGCTCTTCTAACTTATACTCATAAGCTGGCATTCCTTTTGAACACCTTATGTAATTTAAGTTATAATTAAATGATAGTAGATGTGTTTCTTTCCTTAATGTTCCTTTAACTATAATCAAAGAAGCAAGGGATTGTAAGAAGTCTTGCTTTCCAAATGTGATTAAATGAGCATTTAGATAAAGAAGGCTTGTAGAATTAAGGATATTAGTTTCATACCGATCACGACATTTAGTAGGTTGACACCATTATGAACCAAAGAATGAAGAATCCTTTATTGGCTCACAAGGATAAGGAAATAGGCATAAAATGGAAAAATATGAGCAAGATCTTTTACTTTAGGCTATGAATTTTTTGCAACAAGCAATAGATTGTATAACCTAAACTTTTGCTAACAATAGGGATAGCAAATGACATGAGTAAGATCGTCATGAATGTGAGGAATAAGGAAGAGAAAGAGATTGAACCTCACTTCATGGAGGCCTTAGTAATAGTTTCCATATTATTCATGAATTCATTAAGTTGAAGCCACCTTGCTATTTCCAAATGGATTTATTTGCAAATCCATATTAGCTTCTTGCTTAAATTAAAGGTTATAGGAACATGTTAGAGTGTCCTGATCACTTTATTAGTTGAGCTACTAGAATACTAACTAAAAGATATGGTGCATTATTGATTCATAAGTACTGTAGAGAAGAGAGATATCAATGCAATACCTTTGACTTGGGTAATCTTTTGTAAGATTTTCATTAACTAGTTTCTCCCTCTTAGTATGAGGTAAGCTAAGGTGAGAGAATTTAAGTACTTGAGGTAAGAAGATCTCATGATTAATAAGCATGATGCACCATTCACTTAGTTATCCTAGTATGTAGGATACTTGATTTTGACAAAAAAGGTTAAAGTAAATACATTTGCTTATGGATTGAGGGATCATTACTTTGAGTGCATTAACATAGTGGATGCCATCATGAATTAGCAAGTGATAAACTAATCTTTTTAGTTAGAATTTTGAAGAAAGGAAAGCAATGAAAGAAATGCTGAACCAAAGAGTAAAAAATGGATGTAAGAATTGTGTTTCTTATTGAATGTTGATTGAATTGCATCTAGGAAGGTAAAATATGTGTTTATTTCATTTTTACATTAATTTTTTGAGTTTATTATATTAAAAAAATAGTTAAAAAATCATAAGTAACCCATCTATATCTTTTCCTATTTCCTTTATTTGAAATTTCAAAATTTTCATTTTTTTGAAAACTTTTGTGAATGATTTATAAGTTTTGAAATCTTAAAAAGATTATAGCCTTATTTAATAATTAATTAATTATATTAGCGATTAATTAATTTAACTAATTGTTAGTTAATAGTTAATTATATAATCTTATTTAGTAATTAACTGATTACATTAGCAATTAGCTAATTTAATAGACTATTAACTAATAGCTGATTGTATTAGTTAATTATATTAACTATTTAAATAAAAATATTTAGTAAAATCAGTTGTTTATGATTTGTTATTTATATATAAAATAACATATAAAGGATATGGATATATTTTATGAATTATTTGATATTTTTTTATTTTAATAATATTTTAATATTTTAAATTCTATATATTATTTGATAGATTAAATTTTCTTTTAAATAATATATTATTATAGTTTATTATATATTAAATATTTTTTAAATTAATTTAATTTAATTTTATAGTAATGAATTTTTTTTAAGAAGTTAATAATTATAATTATTTAATTTTCATGTAAAAATAAATATTATATATTAGTATTTTTTTAGAAGGATAAAATGAAAAATACAAAAATTAACAAGGATAATTTAATCTTAGAACTTTTTGAAAAATGGTAGTTCAAAAAGTAATTAATTGACTCAATTAGCTGATTACCAAACATCAAAATTAGTTAATTTAATAAATTCAATTTTGATCAAACTAGTCAAAAGCCATCTGAACACCGATTCCTAAGCATTTCCTATTGATTCTAACTTATACTTTAAGGAGCTTATTTATATATATTTTTTCTTTAATTTGAGGAAAGGGAACAAGCTGAGCAGGAAAAGCTAGCCCATACCAAAATACAAATACCAGTCACTCTGAGAAACGAAAGACTTTGCCATGCAATTTCATGAGGGGATGGTGAGCCGATGATAGACTTTCATTATTCAATTAGTAGTGGGATAGGCTTAAATTGGCTAATTCGACCAGCTTCAAGCCTATGTTTGACCCAAGGCCTATTGCTGGAATTTGATTACATATCAAAATTGAAATCTTTGATTATTGTTGCTTGTTGCCTTCCTAGTTGCCTTACCCTCCTCTCTAATCTCGAGAAACAACTTTAGAATATTTTATTTTATTTTTAAATAATTTTTATTTTAATTATATTTATATATTATAAAATTCATCAAATTTAATAAATATTTCATTAAAATTCATTTTATTCAATATAAAATACATATTTTATAAAGATTCATCCTTTTTTAATATTATATTTATAATGATATTATTAAAATTTATTTTTATTAAATTTTATAAATTTTTTAATACGTACCAAATAAAATAATTTATTTATAATGAATTAAAATTAATATTTTTGATAAAATTTTTATTATTTTTAATAAAAGTTTTAAATAATAAATTTATCTATGAATAAATTAAAATTATTTCTATCAAAATAAAATAAAATGAATTTTAGAAGATTAAATGTCATAAGAACCTGACTTGATATTCTGTAGATTGTATCTTCCAATCACTATATGTTCATTTCCTCTTTTAATTTCCTAAGAGCAGCTGCGATGTACTATAATTGATATTGGATTTTTCTAAAGTGTATTTATAGTGCAAGATGCACTTTAAAGATAAAATATATCATTATTATCATTAATAAAATAATTAATGGTTCGTAATTTTATAAATAATAATAAATAAAAAATAATTTTTAAATTTATGATTATTTATTTAATTTTTTTATCTATAACTTTGATAATATACTTTATTTTTTAAAGTGTAAGATAGAATTTAGAGGAATCAAATCCGTCTGCAAGCCAAATCATGAGTTACCTGTTATTGTTAAATTATTGAAAAGGTTGTCAAGTCGATTTTAGGTCTATAATCCGATCTTCTCTCACACTTGCTTCTAATTCTATGAAGTTTACACGTGTTGCGTTACAAATTGTTAAGTTTGTTTAATTGTTAGAATCTTCTTCCTTCCTTTGTTTTATTTGTGACTCAGTTTACCGATAGGTAGAGATAGAGATTATTCATTGAACCTTTTGATGGCCTGCTTCAAAAGACATTTTGGTATAACTTACATGTCAAAATTGTCTTCCTATTTTAATGGTTTTATTATTTTGTTAAAAAAAAATCGGAAGTTGGGAAATTCCTCTATACTCCAATTGAAGTATTTGTGATTAGTCATGTCTAGTAAATACAAGATAATTATTCATTTTTATTGACTAATGGTTAATTTTATAACATTCACACTCATTAAAAATTTAATTTTTCTAATTTTTAAAATATTAAAAATTATAAAATTATTCATTATTTTTATTTATTAAATATAATTAAAAATAAATATTATAATTAAAATATGTAAAAATTTCTCTTGGAAACATCATCTTCCCCTAAATGGGAAGAAAATGACGTAAAGGAAAATAGTTGGAGGCCTTGGAGCTGTCTGGACGTTGCTTGTCGACTTTGATTATGGCCATTAAGCCATTCGTCGGATAGAAACTCCTGTACCATTACCTGGAAATTTAATGGTCTATTAATTCAATAAAATATCCGAAACTTGATATCTCTATATTGCCCCTGGTTAAAATAGATTTGAGAAAAATATAAAATATTTCTTTCAATTTTGAAATGATTATATTGTATTCTACTAATTTTAAAAATTTATAAATTAAAATTTTAAATTATAAAATATTTGTGATTATCGCTCACCATTTATTTAACTAATATTTTATTAAACTATAAAATGTTTTAATTAAATAAAAAATCACAATATTACTGTATATTATTTTATTATGTTATTTTTTATATAATTTTATAATTTATTTTCAAATATTTCATTAAAATTTTTTATATTGAATTTAATTTTTTTTAATTATATAATATAAAAATTATGTATAAAATGATGTAATAAATTCACATATAATAATATTGTAATTTTTATTTAAATTTTTTAAAAGCATGTAATTTAATAAAATAAAATAATCAAATAAATATATAATAGGTGTTAATTATAAATTTTATATAATTTAAGGATTTAATTTTTTACTACAAAGTTCATGGGTTGGTTTGCAATTTTCTCATTTAAATTTTATGCAAATAATTTTTTTTTTGTGGGGGGTTTGGTGGGGAGTTGTGGTTATACATAACACAAAAGAAAAAACAACGGAAACAAACAAAAGAGGAACTGAACTTCTTCTCGCTTCAGCTTCGTTTGGCTGCTGTATTGACCTAATATAATATCTTTAATAGTGTGGTGATGGATAATATTTACATGTTACTTGTGAAAGTTCCTTTAAAAAAAATTTTCTAGTCCCATCATTTTGATAAATTATTATTTTTGATGTTATGATTGAATAGTTTTTAATACTAAAAGAATAATTTTATAATTTATTAAAATATAACAGGAGATAGTATAGAGAATTTTAGTACTGCAATAATATAAGTAGAATTTTTCTCCCTTCTCAGCATACCTATTTTATCTTAATTTTACATACTATGTAGTATATTAGAGATTAAATATTAGATATTCTATCTTAAACGTTTCAAATTTAAATTTTATATATATATATATATATATAATGGAAAACCTATGTACTATGCTTTAGGAAATAATTTTGATCCACTTAATTAATAATAAGTGATTGAGTTATTATCCCATATAATAACTATATTAAAAATTATTAAAATTATTCAATTTACATCCAACAATTTATAAGTGATTAAATAGAAATCTGACCCTCTCTGTTTAATTACACCACTCAACTTATTCATGCATGCACTTTCAACTTGTGATTTGTTGGCTTAAAAATTTTAAATATATTTTGCTATTCTTACAAGCATGCTAGATAGTGTATGGCTTAATTATAATTTTATTTATACTAACTGGTACGTAAACAGGGGTGAAGCGTAGAGCCACGCCAAAGTTAGGATAATTTATAAAAAAATTCTTACAATATTGGATTTTTCAAAGGATAATTTACATATAGTCCGCTCAAAATTTTAACAATTTTCATTAAAATTCTTAATAAATTATTTTTTAATTACTTCAAAAATTTTGTCCTGACTTCGCCTTGTATGTAAATTCACCGCGTTTGGTATCTCTTTAATGTAATATTTTATTCATTCATAAAAATATAATATTCTTTTTAGCATCTTCAATATATAAATTGGTTCTGTCTTAGTCACTAAATAAATTGAAAGTCGGAAATCTTAATTTACATACAGAATTTCCATAAAGATTTAAATTGGTAACCATCGAAGGGAAAATTAACCAATTATATAATATTAATAGCCGAATTATATCACGTGATTTGCATGTTTTTTCATATAATAAGTTATCTTCTACTAATTTTCCTCTTAATGAGTTCGTACTCTTTGATATGCTCTATGTTTTTATATTTTAAATTTGACAGATGATCTCAATTCGTCTGTAATTTGATTTATTTTGTTATGTATATTAAAAAAAATTAAGCAGAATGTCATATTTAATTATAATTAACTTATATTATATGTTAAAAGATTAAAAGTACAATAAATTTTTTAAATAATAAGAGTGATTAAATTACTAAGAACATATAAAAATTAGAGATTAAATGCTAAATGTAACAAAAAAATAAATTTTTTAAAAAATATTAAATATTATTTGAATTAAAGACTCTCAATATAATTAAAATTTTAAATATAATCAATAATATATATTAAGTTAACAAACTCAAAAGTGCCATAAATAATATAAAAGAAATATGAAATTAAATTTTAAAATTTTTATGTATAATATATTAAATTTTGTAAATTTATTTTATTTTATATTTAATAATAATTATAAATTTGTATCCGAAATTCGGATCTTATTTTTTAAGCATGCTGCATTACTTCAAAGAAAATTATCGTGGCTTCCTTTTGCAGGCATTTGTTGACCTTATCTTTATTTTGTACTCATACGACTATTGAAGTCATCATAGGGGAGCCTACTGCGGCCAAATTATTATTTTTGTTTACATTTCCAAGCGATAAATATTATATATAATGCTGAATTTACATGAAAGTTCGTTGATTTCATTTTAATCCAGAAATATTAGATTGGAATCTTATTCGGTTTCAGAGTCGTCAAAAGGGGTTATTTAGTGGGCCCGAAGAAGTTTGAAGCATTCTCTGCATGATTTTCTATTTAAGAATTATATTTTGATAAATGTTCAAAATAATTTATATTAAGAAATGACTTTGTAATTTTTATGCAAATTTTTTATATTTTTATTAAATTAATTTTTTTTATAGAAATATAAAGAAGTTATAAAATTTTATTAAAATTCATACAAAATCAATTTTTTATGAATAAATTGTATTTTTAATAATAGAATTGTAATTTAATTTACAAAACTGTAGTTTTTAGGTCAAATATTTTTAAAAAATTATAAAATCCTTCTATACTAAAATAAAAGGGTGCTTTTTTCCCCTTTTTAATCAGGGTTATTTTTTTTAATATACTTTATTTAGAAAAAAGTATTTGCATGTGAAGGAGGGAAGAAAAGCATTTGTTTTGAAAAGGGGGTCCTTCTATACTAAGATTGAATCCTTTTTTTGACATACTAAAAAATAAAATTTATTCTATTTTATTTTAGTAAAAATGATTTCATTTATTTGTAAATAAATTCTTTTGTTTGGGATAAATCATAAAAAAATGTGATTTCATTTCACTTTAAAATAAATTCTTTTATTTGAAATTTTATTAAAACTTGTAGAATTCATTTCCAATATTTATGCTTATAATATTATCTTTGAGAGTGAGAAAGAGAATATTTAAAAAGAGAGAGATGACTATTATAAAAGATTGAGAATAAAATTGTCTAATAAAAATATTACATTTGAAATAAAATGAATTCATATCAAATTCTATCTAATTTCATCGAATTTCAAAATGCCAATAATGTAAATAAAACAAAATTTTGAAATGAAATGAAATTTAAAAAATTTAAATCTAAACATAATTTTTTGATGGAATTTATTTTAAAATAAATAAATTTTAATTTTAAAGTGTGCTAAATGAAGGAGAAAACTCTAAATATGGATACCAAAATTGATAAATAAATAGGAATTTGACATGTGACCTTTTTTTAACCTCCTCAATTGTTTCTTTTTTTTTTAGTTTCATTGGGCAAATCTTTGTAAAAGTTTGAATTATAAATTTTGCCAATTCATAATTATAATTTAAATTTAATTTACTATTAATATAAAATATTTTACACTATTAGTAAATTAGAAGAAAAAAGTCATTAAAAAATAATAGTAATTAGTATTTTTTAACTATAGTAAAAAAATTTAATAATTTTTATTAACATAACAATGTATGAGTGAATTATAATATAAAATTAATTTACATTTATAGTGGATCAAGTTTAAATTTTAAGTAATATATGTCCTTAAAAACTTGTTATGGCCAACTTCAATCCAAGTTTATCAATTCAAAATCAATTAAAAAAATTTGATAAATTGGAAAACCTAACTTAACTTTTCATATTTCATCAAAAAGTATTTTTTTAAGAAAAATATCATATATATATTGATGAAGGATTTACATGCTATTTATATTTGTAGTTAAAATAAAAAACATCTTAAAGCCTTAATAATGGAGGAAAATAAGTTTTCCTTTGAAAAAGGGAAGTTACTTTCATCAAAAAATTTATATTTAATATTAAATAAATATAATATTTTGTTATTTTAATATTTTATAACTATATTTTATGAAAAATATTTTTCATTAAAATAAAGGGAATATCTTTTAGAAGCTCTTTCTTAAAAATAAAATTTTCTTTGAAAAATTACAATATTAGATATAAATATACATTTTTATGCTTAAATTAAACATATTTATAAAATATTAACAATATATATATAATTAACACAATATGGAATATAAGAAGGAAGCACCCGATCACCAAACAACAACCATGTTATACTCCTAAATTATAAATTATACAATAAGCTCCTATAAAATTATTGTGTCCAGTGCGACCTATATAGTGCTGATTAAAACATTTTACCCTTAATATATATATATATATATATATATATATATATATATATATATATATATATATATGTGTGTGTGTGTGTGTGTGTGTGTGTGTGTGTGTATGTATGTATGTATACTTATATATATTTCAGATGAAGATTTAATTTGATTCACTTTAGTATAAATTATCTTTATATTATAACCTACTTATATATTATCATGTTAATAAAAAATATTAAAATATTTTTATTATTATTAAAAAAATTTAATTACTCTTACTTTTTTAATGATAATTTTTTCTCTTACTTTTTTAATGATAATTTTTTCTTATTCATTAATAGTGTGAAATATTTTATATTGACAATGGACCAAATTTAAAAATTTCATATTATAGTTACAAATTAATATAATAATTTTTTGTGGAAACTTTGGTATAACAATATATTGCAATTTTTTTGATAATATAAATAACATAAGCACGTATAATTACACTATATAGTACGTATTACTATTATGCATTGTTAAAAATAGAAATGTATGTACAATATAATAACATATCAATATAATATTTTATTGCTATTACCAAAGTAATATATGAATGAGAAATAATAGTTGAGGTTGCAACTTCCTGTTATATATATATATATATATATATAAATGGTAAAATTATCAACTTTATTTTTAAAATTATAAAGTATTGAAAAAATGATCCTTAAATTATATTAAATGATCAATTATCGTTAAATAAAAGTTTATACAGATAATTTAATCCTTTCATACAAATATTTGAAAAAAAATATTTATATAAATTATTATTTAAAATAGATGAAATTAGTAATTTTATCTATATAAACATCTCTTCTTAATACTATTATCAAATTTATTAAAAATAAACTCACTCAAATAAGCATAAGAAAGAATAGCTGGTTGTGGCTATCATTTGAAAGATAAATTCTTTTATACATTTTATGTACTATATTAAGGCTTCAATTCCTTCAATTTTTAACGCATATATTAATAAATTAAATAGTTTTTAAAAAATTATCCACTAATAATATGAAGTTGGTTGATTTGTTATTTAAATAATTTAATGCACTACACATAAGAATTTCTATGCATTAACTACTACTATTATTTATGAAAAAAATCTCTTGTGATTTTGGCTTTAAATAACTATGTAATATGATGCTTTTTAAAGCCTTTCTATTTTGATTATCATCCAATATTAAAAACCTATTGCCTTTTATTATAAAAAAAAAAAACTTAATGGATTTCATAAAAATAATTCTATCCCATTATTCACGTGAACATAGTTGTAATTTAAATAGTGGCCGCCACTTAAGCCCAAATTTCACTTCCATTGACCCCTCCTTATTTTTGGGACCAGATATGTGATAAATCTAAAAAAAGGGCACTTTAGTGTCATAATCTTGGCCTTTAAAAAAAAAGTATTAAAACATGTGTTTTTTATACGAGTTATTATTATTATTTACACGAATTTATTGATTATTGATATCCGTTCCTTATGGCAGTTTCGTAATTGTGCGAAAGAAACTAAACAGTAGTGTTTTATTTGACAAAAAATGCTTTACATAAAATATACTTATAAAAGAATAAAATGAAGAAAGTATTTTATTTATTTGATATTAAATATAAAAATTTTAAAAATAATATTTTCCTATTAAAAAATTTTATGTTCCTTATTATTATAATTTTGAATATTATTTTTTTAAATTATAAACACAACATATATATAAATAATATTTTTTATAAAAAATATTTTTCGATAAAATGAACGGCAGCTTCAAGCTTTTACAAGGAAAATAAGGTTTTGCTAAAATACAATTTTTTAAACGTTAAGGTCAAAATTAGCATCGAAATATAAAGGAAAATACAATATGTTATTTTTCAGAATTCAACTTCAACCGTTATAAGAAAAATGGAAAGAAATTCCATCCCAGACATTTATAGTTAAAACTTAAAATTAAAATTTATAATTTATACTAAAACATATATAAAATAATTTGATATAAGAACCAAGTTATACTTTGCCCACGGTATAATATATTATCAAGATTATTAAATAGTATAATATAATATTGTATAAGATAAGATTGCATATTATGCAGTGTTAGTTTGTAACAATATAAAATAAAGATTTGTATAAAATTATTCTATTTTATATTTGTTTTGTCATATTTTATAAGAATATATAGATTCAAAAATTAAATAATGTAATAAAAATATCCTTATATGTATAAGAGAAGAGAGAGATAAAAAGAGTTTTTTTAATAAATGGGAGAAATTATTTTTCTAATAAATGAGAAAGATAATAATATAAAAGTTTTTTTAACTTTAATAATTTAATATTTATCTCCCCAGAGAGTGAACAGCCTTGTATTCTTATACATAACTAAATATATAAGAGAATACTTTCTAATAAGTTATATAATTTATTTAAAATTTTTAACATCATATAAATATTGATTGTATAATTTATCCTATACTATTAGATCTTATACAATGTGTCAAATGGGGTATTATTATTTTTAAAAAACTATAGTAAATTAGCACTTTTAAAATAAACAAGAGCCAAAATTTCATACATATATATATATATATATATATATATATATATATATATATATATATATATATATATATATATATATATATATATGAGAACAAAAAATTCACATATTTTAAAAAATATTCATCTCGATCTATTGAGAAAAAGACTAAAAATATAAAAAGAGAAAAATAATCCATGTTAACTATAAAAAAAAAATACTTATGTCTAACCAAAAATATAAAAAACTGGAAAAGCAGATCAACCATCTGTGTTCGGAACCTGGTGTGCAATTGATACGAAAACTAGTAAAGACAAAAAAATTAATTAATTTTACACTATTATTCATTTATATATTATCATGTTAATAAAAATTAATAAAATTACTTTATTGTAACTAAGAATTTTGAATTATTATTAATTTTTTAAATAAAATATTTTGTTTTCATTTATTAATATTGTAAAATTTTTATATTGACAATGAATTAAATTTAATTAAATTAGTAAAGATAATTAAATTATTTTAATTTTATATATAAAAATATAATATAATACATTTCTCTTTATTTTATATTATTTTTTATTTGTACAATATAAATATAAAATGAAGTAGATTCGTAGATAAAAATAAAGAAAAGGACGTGTATAAAAAATATTTGGTAGAGAATACTATTGTGGACGAAAAAATAAAAGGGAATAAAATATTATGTGACTAGAGTAGGATTAAAAAAAAAATAAAACTTTTGATTTTTTAATATATGGTAGACAGTAATTAGATATTGGGCGATGCTAGTTAATAATTATTGAGATGATTAAAATATAAATTGGTTGAAACTTGTATGAGATGGTAAAAATTTTTGGTGTGATTATGCATATAACCCATCGAAAAAATAAAAAATATTTATATTTGAAAATTGTAGATTTACATGAAATATGGAAGTAATAATATTATTATAACGGCCAGAAAAGAATAAAATAATGAGAAGGGCATCGATATTTCTATGTCGGTTGAGTAAATATACCTTTTTTTCTTAAAAAGAAAAAGTAAAAAAACGACGCCGCTGCTGAGCTTGCCCTAGCACTAAACTCAAGATAGGGTTGCGAGGCTTCGGTTTGTGGCATATATATAACGAGCGTCCTCCTCTTCTGTGCCACGTACATTTCTATCATATCTCCTCTTGAGCTCAGGCAAACTGCAACGCTCATCCGAGGTCCGTTTCTCTTATCACATTCAATCTTGTAGTTTTCTCTGTTCAATTTCTTGCAGCATTTAGCATCTGTTATTGCTTTCGTATTATCTTTACTCTATTTTACCTTTTTTTTTCTTTTGATTGCCTTCCTGGGTAAGGATGCTGGATCGATGTTGATCGTTTGATTATTTTATTATTATTTCGAGCTTGTGTTTTGTTTTCGATCGGTAGATTGCTGTCTGAATTCATAGATTCAATCTTTAGGGACTGATCTGTTTTGATGCATGATAGTTGGAGAAATTATTAACGGATTGGGCTTTGATTCTGTAAAATTATAGTTGTAGATTTGGAAGTTTGTTGAAGTGACCTATATATTTTGTATGTTTATGTTGAAGGGGTGTGAGAAATTGAAATTGGCAATATTGAGCAAGGTTTTCTGTTTATGTTGGGTCTTTCTGGTTTAGAATGATAAATGATCAAATTCTAGTTGGTTTGTTGTTAGCTAACGATTATCTATAGGACAACTATTGAATGAGTTTCTCTTATATGAAAAAAACTATTGAATGAAATTTTCTATTATTAAAAAAAACCTGCGTTTGTTTTGTTCTGCAAAATTGTAGTTAGATTTTTGTCTTCTGATGTGATTGCATTTCGTTTTACACATGTCAGATGGGATTCAGGGCACATCTAATTGGCATGTTGAGATCTTTCCCCTTTGCAGAGTGTCACAACTTTTCCTGATTTATCTATAGATTATTTGACAGTTTCATATATCTCTAAATATTTTTGGCATGAGTTGATCATTTTTATGTTTGTCATATTTTGTTCACATGTGATAATTATCAACTATATTTGAAAATTAATTGTAAAATTGAAATTCCATTTAGTACTGGATGCTTTTTTAATATTATATTTTCTTTAAAATTTATTTGCTAAGAAGCTTTTCCATGTCTATTGTTTTATAGGAAATTTGGCAGTTCATTCTGCTGTGTCTTCAGTTCGCCAAAGTGGAGAGTCTAAAAGCATATTTTATGTCTGACCGAGTTTCTCCCTTTTTGACATCGATTGGTTTACCTGGGGATTGTCCTACATCTAGAAAAAAGGGCAAAGATTTTGTGGATGAAGCTGGCTGCTCATATATTGGGTTGCTAGAGAGCCATAAAAACTCTCACCTTGGTCATCTTTTTATACAGCCTTTCCCTCCCTTCTCATAACTTAATTCAGCTTCTGGGCATTCTAAGATATCAAGATGGCCTTGCAGAACATTGGTGCTTCCAACAGTGATGATGCCTTTTATAGGTACAAGATGCCAAAAATGATCACAAAGATTGAAGGAAGAGGAAATGGCATCAGGACCAATGTGGTTAACATGGTAGAGATTGCTAAGGCCCTTGCCAGACCTGCATCTTACACCACCAAGTATTTTGGTTGTGAGCTTGGAGCCCAATCGAAATTTGATGAGAAAACAGGAACTTCTTTAGTGAATGGGGCTCATGACACTGCAAAACTTGCAGGGCTCCTTGAGAATTTCATCAAGAAATATGTTCAGTGCTATGGTTGTGGGAACCCTGAAACTGAGATAATTATTACAAAGACACAGATGCTCAACCTAAAATGTGCTGCCTGTGGGTTCATCTCAGATGTTGATATGAGGGACAAGCTTACAACATTTATACTCAAGAATCCTCCTGAGCAGAAGAAGGGGTCAAAGGACAAGAAGGCACTGAGGAGGGCTGAAAAGGAGCGGCTCAAAGAAGGCGAGGCTGCTGATGAGGAGCTGAGGAAGCTCAAAAAGGAAGGTAAAAAGAAAGGGCTTGCAGCTCACCCGAAGGATGCGCCTTCTAAGGCATCATCAAAGAAGAAGAACAATGGTTCTGATGAGGACCACTCCCCTGTTCGCAATATTGTTGAGGAAAATGGCCTAGCTGACACTGATGATAATGATGTACAATGGCAGACAGATACTTCACTGGAGGCTGCCAGGCAACGCATTCAGGAGCAACTAAGTGCAGTTACTGCCGATATGGTCATGCTATCTACCGAAGAGAAGAAGTCACCAAAGAAGTCTCCAGAGCATGAAGTGAAACATGAGGTTAAAGTGAATGGCAATGGTGTTGCTGTTGATACTCATGGGAAGCTTGTTGAGGAAATCACAGAACATTTGAGGCAGGGTTCTTCAACTAATCAGCTTAGATCTTTCTTGGGTTCTCTCTCTGGAAGGCCCCAAGAGGTTGTTAATGCTTTACTTGAAGCTCTCTTTCAGGGTGTTGGCAAAGGATTTGCCAAAGTGGCAGCAAAAAAGAAGAGCTACCTAGCAGTAGCCGTTCAGTACGGTGGATCTCAAACGGTTTTGCTTAATGCTCTAGAATCTTTTTGTGGGAAAGCAGGTGCAGAGGCAGTGAAGGAGGTTGCCTTGGTTCTGAAGGATCTGTATGACAGTGATGTGTTGGAGGAAGAGTCTATTGTTAATTGGTACCAGCAGGGCCTCAAGGGCAACAACAAGAGCTCCCAGGTCTGGAAGTGCGTCAAGCCCTTCATCGAATGGCTCCTGAATGCTGAATCTGAATCAGAAGAGGAATGAGGTGGACAGTAGTTTCCAGTATTGTTCCGTCTGCTATAACTATGTAATGTTACAGTTGTTTGTGCATGGTGTCTTGCAGTCCTAGTGTGGTGTTTTGTTGGGTGAATAAGGAATCTTTCTGTTGGTTCCCATCGGTTCTGTTTAGGGTCGTGTGTCTTTGTTCGGGGTTTCACCTATATTTCAGTAGTGTTTACTTGCTGCTGTTAATGGAGTTTACTGTTTCTGTTGACTGGTAATTCTATTTGATTGTGCTAAATCCTATTTATTACTGTATTTTATCGTACACCCCACAAGCATTTTCAATTTTTGTCTTGTAACACACAAGCACTGCATAGAGCTCATCAGTGCAGACCATATCTAACAGGAGTTGAAGCGCGAAACCGTGTATGTAATTTCGTAAGATATGTAAGCATATGATCTAGTGGCCATCTGGGCTATGGCATAATACTTTTCTTTTAGTGTATGGAAGTCTACACTTTACCCATTGGATATATTAATGTATGAAAGTAATAGAATAACAATTCAAATAGCTGGATATGATAATAAAACAGTTTATCTCATGGCGCATGTAATAGGGATTAATTTTTTTTTAATGGAATAGGTAGTTAAATTATTAGATGCATACATATAAAATTAAACATTGAATTATGTATGCAGTGAAGGCATAAAGTTTGTAAAAATGTTGACTATTTGAATTAAAAATTCTTGATAAGAATCAAATTTTATTTTAATAATATAAGTAGGTATTGACATTGATTACACATAATTATTATATAATTTTCAATAATTGTATCTAATAAAAATAATTATTTCAAATATTTTTATGAAACCGGGAACAATTTAGATTCAGAAAATCTCATTATTTGTTCGGATTGGATCGATGGAAATCGGTTATACCTAGGAATCCAGCTTTGACCGGGGACCGTTGGCTAATCGCATATGTTGTAAAATATTTTCATTTAGATTTTAGACACAATCAATGGCGAGCTCTGCGTCGGGTCTTGCTCCAGAAGGCGGCGGGCAATACTCCTTTCACAGTCAACTATGTTGAGATGCTCCCGCCCCGCTTTTTTATTTTTTATTTTAAAAAGTGAGTGAATGCTAGGGGTGTCAATTTTTCTTTAATCCAATACTAACCAACCATAACTACCTGATAATAAGTAGTCAAAGACAGATTAAACAAAAGTTTTGGTTTGTTTCAAAATAAAAAATAAAAATATTTTCAAATTCGATCGGTTGTGGGTGGAAGTGCACTAATTATTACTAACCAAATTCGACAAAAAACATTGCTAAAATTTTGAAAAATGATACCATTTTAAGAATATTTTAAATTTTTAAACTTACATCATTTTTTTAATTTGTATTTCTCATTTAATAATAGATCCAATCGAACCTATTTTTAATCGCTATAAACCACCTTAATTGATTAAATTCGGTTAACAAATATTATTCGTTTACATTCAATTTATATTTTTCAATGATCGGTTTGATTCGCTCGGGTGGAATTGAGTTGCTTAATCGACCCTAATTGATCGATTTCTACTCGTAGTGAATGCTAAAACACTCTTTTTTTAAAAAAAAAATAATCTTAGATGATTTGTTATTTTGTTAGAATCATAAATAACCTAAGTTATACACTTAACACTTATATAGATAATATTGAACTTTATTAATTTCCAAAATAACTACATCAATTTCATATCATAAATGTGTCTTTCAATATTATTATAAATAAAATTAATAATTTTATTAAAAATATATATTTTATTGAAATATATATATATATTAATGTTAAAATAACTTCAATCTTATTATGCTTCTTGAAATCAGAGTTACCGTGCACTAAATATATACATGAAATTTATTTTTTATGTTATAGAAATATATTTGTACTAATTAAGCATACTTAGTTTTTTTTCATATTTTTATACACATTTATATAGTATATAATTTTACATATGTATATAAAATATAATTAATTTAACCATCTAATTTAACTTACTGAACCAGTTTAATTTTAATTTGATCACTCTATCAAATTGATAATCAAATCAAATTTTAAAATATTAATTTTACGCATCACACTTAATCTTATAACTTCAACAATTATTAATATAATTGAATATATACTATAAAAAATATATTTTTTATTATTAAATTTATTTAAGCTGTCAAATAATTTAAATTAAATAATTCAAAACTCAAATTTGATTCATATATTAATTGAATTTGACTAATTTAGAATCATATTTGAATCAAACTTTTTACAATTTCAAATTATTCGTGAATAACCTGATTTATTTGCATCTTTAATTACACCATATCAAAATTGAAAATTTAGCCAAAAAACGATCCCAAAAAAATTGGCATACTACAGCAAGAAGTGCTACTCGAAAAGTTACAACTAACATATTTTTCCTGTGTAACCAACAATTACTAAATATAAAGATGTTAGCAATTACCAAACCACGATTAATTACAACACTTCATACCTCAAAAGTTTGAAATCATCGAATAATCAATAATTAAAAAAATGCACAAATGTTAAAAAATTTAAGCTCATTTGGATGTAGTATCCCTAACAAAATGGCATGTTCACCCTTCACTAGGATTTAGTTTAATTACCACTAAGTATTTCTTTTTCATACTATATGTGATTTTTTTTATTAACAATGACAATCTATAACCTATAACCATAGAAATTGGTGATCGAAATTGAGTAAATTTGGGGGGGGGGGGTGGAGGCGGGGGTACATTTTTATTATGTAAAAAATTTATAATGTTATATGACTTTTATCATTTTTTTGGCTAAATATCTTATACATAATATCATAACTATTCATTATTGAAAAAATTTAAGAGAAAGTGGATATATAAATCATTGAATTAAAATATATTAAAATTTACTTTTATTTAAAATTTATCTCTTTGTTCTTTTAAGGATTTGATGTTATTAACAGTGGAATCAAAATTAAAACTTTTTAGTACTTCTTGTTAAATATGAATTATCATATTATCTACAAGAAAATTTCACCAAAATTATTTTTCTCTCTATTATTAGTTTTCCTCTTAAAAAATTTATAAATTATCTTATTCTTGACCGTATGGGGAGAGGCGGAGAAACATTTTTAATATGTAAAAAATTTATAATATTATACGACTTTTAACATTTTTGCATATTGTGATCTTGAACATAATTTCATAACTAATAATTGTTGAAATTTTTTAAGAGAAAGTGATTATATAACTATTGAATTAAAATATATTAGAAATTACTTCTTTTCAAAGTGTATATCTTCGTTCTTTGAAGAATTTGAAATCATTAATGATACAATTAAAACTAAAATTTTTAACTATTTCTCATTAAATATGAATTACTATATTATTAACGAGAAACTTTTACCAAGGTTATTCTCATCCTTGTCACTAGTTTTCCTCTTAATAAACTTATAAATTGTCTTATTCTTAGTCATACTAGGAAGAAACATTTTTAATATATAAAAAATTTATTTTATTTGAATTTTAGCATTTTTACATATTACTAAATATCTCAAACATAATTTTATAATTAATCATTGTTAAAAAAATTTAAGAGAAAGTGAATATATAAACTGTTGAGTTAAAATATATTAACAATTATCTCTATTTAAATTGCATCTCTTTATTCAAGAATTTTAAGTTATTAACAATAGAATCAATTAAAACCTTTAGTTATTTCTCATTAAATATGAATTATCATATTATCTACAAGAAATTCACCATAATTATTTCCTTCTTTATCACTAGTTTTCCTCTTAAAAAATCTAAAAATTGTCTTATTCTTGGTTGTATGAAAATTGTTAGTTGTATCTGAACTAAACTAACTTATATAAATATTAAAACAAGTAGTAGTAATATAATGACGTCATGCAAATAAAAAAAATCAAATATTAGTATTTACCATATAAGTAAGTATTTATGCATATTGTTTTAAGATAAAAGAATTACTTTCACAATTAAAATTTATTACTTAATTTAAAATTTGTAAAATTAAAATCTTATGAAAAACAAATATTTAGAATTATATATTGTTGTTATGACAAAAAGAGATGTAGTGCTGTATGGTAAAAGAAAATAAAGAGTGTAAGTAATTCACTAATATAATCTTGTGAATATATAAAAGGATTAAATATAATAACTAAGCAATTTAGGGGAAAATTCGTAAAGAAGAAGAATGAAATCAAAATAAAAAATAATTTTTAAGACAAATAAAACTCGATTTTAATAAGTGGAGATATTTTGATCAACATCAATGCTCCAAAGGTTGTCTCTATTTAAAAAGTTTAAAAAAATTATAATTGTTCTAAGTTTAACTTCTAAAAAAAGTTAATTTGAGGCCAAAATAAATGGCTAGTATGGAGTGGATCTTTTAGTTATTTAATATTAATTTTCAACTAATAAGCTTATGCAAAATAGTAAAATCATCAAATCATATTTTATTTGATGTTAATTTTTACTTCTTTTTTCCTTTTTATGGGCTTCGAATAAGTTTTTAATGTATTGTATTAAGTTTTAGTTTTGTAAAACTATTTTATATTTTATGAATTGTGTCTTGTTAAGTTAACAAAATATTATAGTTTTATGTTTTAAATATCACAATGTCTAAATATACAAAGAGTGAAAATATTTTGGGGGGTCAAATAATATGTATAAGATTATTTTACACATTAACTGTTACAACCTAACTTGAATTGTGACTAGCGTGAAATCTATTAACCAGTTCCACTAGCCTCACTAATTGATAATGCATACTTTGCTTTAATAGAAATCCATTTATTTCCATCTAGACTAGAATGCAACATAATTCCTAGAAAATAAATAAATAAAATTTCTTTTATTTGTAGATACTTTGGAAGTGTCCACTACCTCATAACATGAAACCTATGACTCAATTAATTATATGCAAATGACATACAATAAAATGAGTAAAACTATAAGTACATTTACTAAAACGTAATTGCAACTGACTTTATCACAAATGTCAAACTCTTCCATCAAACACTTTGGACTTCCACAAGAGTAGCCTAACTTAATAATACAAGCTAATATTAAAAATGTTTAAAATAAAAATAGGAATTAATGTTATAAACTCATTGAATATTTATCTATATACTAAAAACCAATGTTCAAAATTAGCTAAGCCTAACTTAAATAATTAAGTTGATTAATAGAATGAACAATCATACTAGGCTTAATATATGAACTTTTTGGCTTACAAACGGTTCGATTACCTATTCCCTTACTTATACATTAGTATTTTCACTAAATAAAAGAATAATGTTACTCTAGGGTTTCCATAGCCTATTAACGAGAATTATATTCTTATAAGTAAAAGAAAAATAGTGTAATACTTAGGATGTTGTAACTCTCCTAAAAATAACCCACATAAGAGACATTGAATAACATGATCTTTACACTCATTTATATTACTCAATTATCAATAAAGTATACCTATAATTCTATTATCACACATTCAACTTTTCAAATTAGAAATATCTATTTATATATAATGAAAAGAAAGTGATTAAATTTCTTTGTACCTTTTAGTCAACCTTATCCTTTCACAAATTTCATCTTTTTTCCTTTAAGTTCTATTTTATCCTGAAGGAAATTCATACGATGAATTAAAATGTGGAATACTTACTTGATGATCGTAGGTGAGGCTGACTTCCACTGTATGTACTCTAATTCACACGATACACAAGAATTACACTGAACTCCTACTTGCTTTTTCACGATGACTTCACCACCCAAATGTTGGTTTGTACAGAGAACTCAGAGAGAAAAAAATGCAAAAGGGAAGCTAACAAAAACTTTCTGATTGAATGTCTAAAACTGATCTCAGCAGTTTTAATGTTCTGATGCATGGCTTCGTAACTGCTCTGGTAGTTTTCTCCCATTTTCAAAAATGGGGGAGGTGTTATCAGAATAACCATTTCCAAATCTAAATATAATCTTAAAATAAAATAAAATAATTTTTTTCCTATTTAATATATATAAGATGTGGGTCCCCCATTATGGGTGTACCCCACATCTACACTTTACATCTCCCACTCGCACATAATGGGATGAGCCACATCGTATAACCTTCATCTCTCTTTTGGGTTTTCATACTTGGTACATCATCGTGACTGCGTAAGCATGGTGTCTTCTCGGGTGTTCTTATACTAGAAATCCTAATAGGATCAGCACAAAACAACCCTATCTTCTATTTGTTTATATTATGTCTCGGATGCCCTAGATTATCCCATATACACTTTCCACTTGTAAATCTGATCCCTCGTGAGCTTTAATGTAAGCTCAGATTATTATTCACATATGCATAGTATCCACACTTATGAAGTTACCTAAATTAACTTCATAATGGACATATCTTAGACACTAGCATAATTGTGTATATGTTGGGAAATCTTTCTTTTTCCTGCATATCATTTTAATTTGAAAACAACTGCTTTCCTAGTATTTTATTGCTTAGACCATTTATGTCATGACCATAATATGCATACTAAGGTAGTGAGCACTGTATCATCTCTTCATGATATCGTCAAAGTCGAAGGGTATCCATGAAAAGAATTTCCTTTTCTGGGACTTACACAGCAATAAACCAGGGATCTT
Organism: Sindora glabra; assembly: GCA_020226215.1. Lineage (NCBI taxonomy): Eukaryota > Viridiplantae > Streptophyta > Magnoliopsida > Fabales > Fabaceae > Sindora > Sindora glabra. Next base: position 42,078,771 of record CM035227.1, on the reverse strand, counting down.
TTACTTACTTTCCATTTGCGGTTCTTTTACACATGTAGTATGAATCACATGCTACGGTGTTTTCCTTTTAGCATAAAGGCGTACGTCATTTTTTTTTATTTGTGATACCGTACAGACTTTAATTTAGGCACACATAGTACCTAACCTAAATTCTTCTACTGCACTCGACTCATTTTGTTTTGACGCTAAACTTTGAAGAATTTGTTGTTTAGTTACAAGTATTGTGGAAAGTAGGATAATCCACAAGTAGATCCATATTTTGTTTCTCGGATCTCATCTCAATCTTACTTTTTGTCTCTTTGTCGAGGCGACATATTTTACTTTGTGTTACTTCTCTACCAAAAAATAACATTTCTCACTGTTATATTGGTGAACACATGTCTCATCTCTGCCTACTCCTCATGAACGTTAGAGGCGGTTGTTCATGTGAAAGAATCAACCTTATTAACCTATACGACATACATACAAGACATTTGTATACTTATACACACACTAAAAAATTTGTAATTGAATGAAATACACTTTATTCTTTTCACATTCAGAAATGTTTGATTACATTCTACGCATACCAAGAGACTTTACATGTTCAATATGCACATCTCTAGGTATTGGTTTAGTAAATGGATCAGCTATCATCTTTTGCATAAAAATGTGTTGAACGGTGATCTCCTTTTGTGCTATGGCATTTCTGATAAAATAATATTTTATATCAATGTGTTTAGTCTTGCTGTGGTACTTCAGATCCTTTGTATAGGCGATGGTTGCCTGACTATCACAATATACCAGGATGGGATCTAAGTTTTCTCCACAAATTCCTAAATGTTCTAGAAATCTTTTCAGCCATATAGCCTCTTGTACCACTACAGAACATGCTACGAACTCAGCTTCCATTGTCAATAATGCAATGCATGTCTGCTTCTTGCTACACCATGATATGGCGCCATTGTTTAGCAAGAATAAGTATCCTGATGTGGACTTTCACTCATGCAGATCTCCTATCCAATCCGTATCAGAATATCCGACTAAGCACAAATCTTTTCCTTGGTAGCACAACGCATAATCAACCGTGCCTTTTAAATATCTCAGTATTCGCTTAATAGCTTTCCAATGCTTTTATCTGGGATTTGACTGGTATCTACTTACAAGTCCGACCGCATGACAAATATCCGGTCTTGTACACATTATTTCATACATAAGACTACCAATCGCACTAGAATCAGGAATTCTTTCCATTACTTTCTTTTCAAATTCATTCTGAGGGTACATGTCTTGACTCAATGGCTCACTCTTATTTACAGGTGTATCCATATGTTTGCAGTCTTTCATGTTAAATTTCTTAAGAATTTTTTATAAATAAGTTTCTTGAAAAAGAGAAATCAATCTCTTGGAGTGATCCCTAATGATCTTGACTCCAAGGATATAATCTACCTCACCCATATCTTTCATCTCAAAATTCGAGGATAGCTATTCTTTAATGGCTATAATCGATTTCAGATTATTCCCAGCCAATAGTATGTCATCCACGTAAAGGGATAATATCACTACATTGCCTTTATACTACTTGATGTAAATACAATGGTCTTCCTCAATCATTTAAAAGTCAAATGAGGTTACCACTTGGTGAAACCTCAAATACCATTGTCTGAATGACTGTTTGAGTCCGTAAATGGACCTTTGAAGTTTACAAACTTTCTTTTCTTCTCCTTTTTGTATGAAACCTACTGGTTGTTCCATGTAGATTTCTTCATCCAGTTCTCCATTAAGAAAAGTGATTTTTACATCCATTTGATATAATTCTAAATCTAAATTTGCTATTATTGCTAGGAGCAAGCTTATGGAATTGAAACGCACAACAAGTGAAAATATATCCTCATAGTTTATTCCTTCCTGTTGTGTATACCCTTTTGTAACTAACCGAACTTTATATCTTTCAATTGATCCATCTGCTTTCCTTTTAATTTTGAGAATCCATTTGTTCCCAATTGCCTTTCGGCTAGATGGTAAGTTAACTAGTTTCCAAACTTAGTTAGTTATCATTGAGTTTATTTTTTCCTCCATTACCTTCTTCTACTGTTTCTTAGCAGGGCAACTTAGAGCCTCTTATGTTGTTTTAGACTCTTCTTCATGTTGAGGAGTAACCATAAGCGCTGATCCTTCAATTGAAAAATGTCTTTTGGGTACACTTCCTCTTTTACTTTTCCGTAGTGGGGTTCCCTATGTTATGTCATCTCCAAAAGTAGGGTTTTCTTTTACTCTCTTAGAGCTCCCACTCGGAATAGCAAGTACTCTTTGAGAGCTTCCACTCGGATAAGATGAATAAGACTCGCTATTATCCATTTGATCTTGCCATTCATAAAATAACACAGTACGATCAATTTCACCTCTGCTAGGAAATTCACTTTCTAGGAATGTGGCATCTCTTGATTCAAGTTCCGTTACTGTTCCATCTTCATTTTCACCGATGAAAATGTAACCCTTAGAAAGATTTGAATATATTATAAAAATATATTTCTTCCCTCTTAGACCTAATTTTCCATATCTATGGGAAGTATTATGGATATATGCAGCAGACCCCTCAAATCAAATTAGCATTTTGTCCAAAGTTCATAGGGTATGGATGTAACAGACTTTAAGGGCACATGGTTAAGTATGTAAGTGGCTATTAATAAAGCATCTTCCTAATATGAAAATGGTACATTTGCTTGCACCATCATTGATCTAACCATGTCTAAAAGAGTTCTATTTTTTCTTTCAGCTATTCCATTTTGTTGTGGAGTGCCAGGGACTGTTAATTGTTTTATTATTCCCTTTTCTTCATAGAGCTCTTTGAATTGTTTCGATAAGTATTCACGTCCATAATCAGTTCTGAGCGCTTTGATTTTCTTATCCATTTAATTTTCAACTTCGCTCAAATAGCGTTTAAAGTGTTCTAATGCTTCTGATTTGTGTGAAATCAAATCGATATGATCGAACCATGAGTAATCATTAATAAAAGTGATAAAATACTAAGCTCCATGCCTCGCCCTCACACTTAAAGGACCACATATGTCAGAATGAATTAGTTGTAATGGAGTTTCTGCCCTAATCCCTTTTCCGAACGATTTTCTAGTTGCTTTACCAGCTAAACAATATTCACACAAGGACATTTCTAATTTTGAAATTGGTCCTAGCAAGCCTTCTTTTACTAGTTTAATTATTCTGTTTTGATTAATATGTCCTAGCCTAGCATGCCAAATATCCATATCATCATTTAGATTGGAAGTAGAAGCAGTAAAGCAATCGTAAGCAGAATTATCAACTGTATCTAAAATGAAAAATCCATTAGAAATGAAACCAGAACCATAATATATATTATCTTTAAAAAATCTGTAATATTGTCATGAAAATTGATTGAAAAACTGTATTGAAGTAAGGAACTAATACAGGTGCATAAAATACATCATGTAAAATTAAGGTCTTTCCTCCATGCAAATCCAATTTGCATGTCCCAATTCCTTTGACCTCAATTTTTATGTTATTTCCAACGTATAGCCACCTGCTCTGACTCGATAATCAACAGTAATCCCCATAAGATCCTCTATCCTTGCTTACATGGTCTGTGGCGCCTGAATCCAAAATCCACAAAGGATGAGATTCTGTTAGAAAAATAGTACTGAAAACATATGAAAAATATAAAATTTTAGTATCCAGTAATACCTTATTTTGCTCATTTTGCTGAGTGCAATCTTGAACAAAATGACCCATTCTCTGGCATGCATAACACTTGATCTTCTTCAGATCAAAGTTCTTTGAGCCATTTCTTCCTTTCTTCTTTTTAAAAGTTTTCTTGCCCTTGGAATGTGGTCTAATTTTTTTCTTCTGGAACTTCTTGCCTTTCTTGTATTTAGGCTTAGAATGTGAGGGTCCTGATCCTTCTACTAGATAGGCTTGTTCGAAGGACCGATAAGCCTCCAAACGTTCATCCTCAAGTTCCAGATGTTGCGCCACATCATCAAATGTAACAATGCTCTCATTATGAGTCAAGTTTACCTTTATGTGTTTCCAACTGGCAGGGAGTGATCTAATCACTGCTTGCACTTACTACTCATCAGAAAGTGTATGCCCTATTTTTTTTAGCTCATGGATTATGTTTGACATTTCTCTTAAATGTTGTTTCATCGGCATATTAGGCCGAAGTTTATAAGTGTCAAACTTAATTGTGAGTCTTCTTAGTTTGGTGGCTGAAGTACCACCAAAATTTTCTTTCAGGGTTATCCACATTCCCTGAGCAGTTGGGTATTTTTCGTATTCACACATGAGGTCATCCGTCATTGCACTCAAGAGTGTGACGTGGGCAAAACTGTTCTTCCTTTTCCAAATAGTATAAGCTTCAGCATCTCTCCTATGCTGAGTAGAGTTCCCGTATTTAGGCTTAATCATGACATGGTTTAGGGTTTCTAGAGTATCTTGCTCTTCTAATATGGAAGAAAATTTTTGATGCCAAATGTCCCAGTTATTCCCGTTTAACTTATCACCCTTGTTCAACTCAGCAATTATACTCTTGCTAGCCATTTTGTTGAATCACAATTCATGAACATTTCCTATGAGTATACAATGTCTTTTGTTTGCATGGTTCTCGTATAGGACAATAATGATACTACTTAGTTCATGGTTAGGAGTTTACGTTTGTCATACCCCTATCACATGTTTGTATAAATACTATCATTATTTTCTATTGAGATCGTACTCATGCAAATGTTATATCGCTCTCAGGACAACGCAACCTAAGAGCTCCTACTCAAATATAGAATTTCATAAGATAGACACATTTGAAATGAAGATGATAAACATGTATTAATTGATAACTTAGTTCAAACAAAACAAAATAAGTTCAGGAAGCTAATTCAAATAATAGAAACAATAAAAACTTGTAACAAAAAAAAATATAAATTCAATACTTAAAGTTTCTAGACAAGCTTTCTATTCAGAACTTAGGTTCTTCATTTCTTCAAAAATGTTAAAAAGTTTAGGTGGAGTTCTGGAGTGCGCTGGTCCAAAATAGTGTGAGTTCATGCCTTTGAGTGGACCTTTCAAATGCAATCCTTTTTCTAGAGTGCTGTGACCAACTCGTCGTGCACTTTTCATATTAGGGAATTGTGAAAGAAGGATTGACTTACTCCAATTATTTTTAAATTGTCGAAGTTCTTGCATTCTCAATTCCTCCATACACTTTTCAAGATCCATGCGTCTTGTGACTCCAATCTTGTTGTCTTTGTATAGCCAAATGGTCTTCTTGATTGGTTTCTAAAAATCATCGTTCGGAATCTCGATCAACATGTAACGAACCCAAAGGTGATTTGGGAACACTTTTCCTTTTTATTTGAGGTCTGTTTTCAAGTTTCTTACTTCTTCCAAATAAGCATTGATAGGGTGCAAGGTATCAGTGTTTCTTTTGTACAGTTGGTGAAGCATGGCGCTAAAGTATTTTGTTATGTCCACCCAATCAGATTCTCTCGGTTCCTCTCCAAAGTTCTCCACAAACCCATACGGGTCGTACTCTTCCAAGAACCATTATTCCATGATTGAAAAAAAAATTTGAAAAAAAAAAGTCAATTTTACCACCTTTTCAACACAAATAGTGTCACAAAAAATTTAAAAAAAATCTAAAAAAATTACCACTGCATAGATCTCATTTTTTTAAAATTTTAGAAACAAACGGCGGAAAAAAATATCACCGCACTCTCTCTCACGTGCTGTCACGTGTGAAAAATTAACTAAAAATTGAAAAATTGGCCAGAACCACACACACAGCCGGCACGTGCAGTCCATGTGCCACCGTGCGCAAAGGTTCCGGCCACTAGAAAAATACCATAATGTTTAGTTTTTTATCCTCTATGCGTTAGTGTGTGACACGTGGCAAAATGACATGGCGGTGGACTCTATGCGCCATTCCCAAAAGTGAGGAGAGGAGAGAAAAAAAAGGATTTTTTTTTTAAATATGAAATGACGTGTCATTTACTTATTTTTCAAAACAACGTATCAATTTGTGTAATCGGGTTGACTCGCTTAGTCAAAATGACTTGTCATTTACCAATTGTCCAAAATGACGTGTTGTTTACGTCATCTTCAACCTCCAGCGGGTCATATCGGGTTGACCCGACTCGGTTCACAGACCCAGTTAACTCAAAAACTTCAAATGGCCATAACTTTTGATCCGGAGGTCCGATTTGAGTGATTCAAAAACCTATGAACTCAGAATTTCATCCTCTATCATTCTAGGGTAATTTGATAGGCCTAAAAACACAAGAATACTAGGTTCATATAATTTTAAAAATTCATATGTAATATGGGGTTTAGGAATTTTTGGTATTCTGTAAGGGTGGGTTGCATTTTATTTGAGTTTTATGCAATCCTAGATGTTCTGATTATTTTCTACCACTTAGGAAATAGCAAATACGATAGAAACAAAAATTCATGCTTCTTGCTAATTATGCCATACATGGAGTTTTGATTTTGCACATAAAGACAAATAGGCATTTCATTTTCAATAATCATCAAAGTATGTGAATTTTTTAGTACATAGTGCAGAGAGGAAAAAATCATACAGAACATACATTACATCATATATTTCAGTCACATCTTACAGAGAAGGACAACATCAGCCTAACCAAGCTCTGATACCAATGAAGGAATTTCATACGATGAATTAAAATGCAGAATACTTACTTGATGATCGTAAGTGATGCTGACTTCCACTGTATGCACTCTGATTCACACGGTATACAAGAATTACACTGAATTCCTACTTGCTTTTTTACGATGACTTCACCACCCAAATATTGGTTTATACAGAGAACTCAGAGAGAAAAAAAATACAGAAGGGGAGCTAACAAAAAATTTTTGATTAAATGTCTAAAATTGATCTCAGCAATTTTACTATTCTAATGCATGGCTTCGTAATTGCTTGGGTAGTTTTCTCCCATTTTCAAAAATGGGGGAGGTGGTTATTAGAATAACCACCTCCAAATCTAAATATAATCTTAAAATAAAATAAATAAATAATTTATTTTCTATTTAATATATATAAGATGTGGGTCCCCCATTATGGGTGTACCCCACATCTCCACTTTACATAACCCTTTATAAATAATTTTTTAGATTTACTAATCATAATCACATAATCATATCCACCCTATCTTATCACATCAATGATACTTATGTTCAATCTTTTCATCACATATCACAATCTATATTTTATTCTAACCTTACATTTCAATCATAGTCTTACTTAAATAATCAAGCAAAAATGCCATGCCTCTCTTTTATGGCCACAAATTGTTCATTCAAAAATAATCAATAACTTTAAATGAACATAATCATAATATACCAGTTTTAGCATTAGCAATGTTGTGCCTTTATTGTATAACCTTAGAGATATGTATAATAGTAATCCATAATTTTAAAAAAAATATATATCAATTACACTATCTAACACCACAATAAATTAAAGAATAATAAATACTTAGAATTATAATTCTTTTTGCACAAGAAATCTAGGATTTATAAAATTACATTTATAAATTTATATATGATCATTATATTTAATGAAGGAAAACATAAAGTTAAATAAAATAATAGTTGAGGTAAGATATACTCTCACCTTAAGATGCTAACTCCTTCTAAAGATTCTCAAAGCCTTCATACTTTTCTTCTTTTCCACCTACTTATCATTTTATAAAGATAATTATAAGTTTATTGATATTAACTATCTTTCTCTTAAAAACTTTACTCTAGACTTTATTCATATCACTTTAGTAAACCAAATTATCAATTTCTTATTTTTCAAAAGTTGATTCAAGAAAATTGAAACATATAAATGTGTAAGGATTTCTTATTTCCATGTATTTAGATAAAAATATTAACATTTAAAGCTTCAAAATCACTTTCCTACATCTAAAAAAGCTTTTGCCAACTTAAAGGTGTTGAAAGCATGGCAAATTATTAACAAGAAGAGATGGCTAACAACCTTGTTCTCAATTGTCATGACTAATTATTCTTTCACCTTACAGGTTGTTGGTGACTAAAGCTCAAGTAAGAGGAAATGAGGCAACAACAGTGTCCCTAATAGCTAAATGTGGTGGCTAAATGGAAGAGATTGAGGTGGTTGTAGAAGGGGAAGAAAGATGGACGGGGTAAGGCTAAATAGGGAAAGAGAGGGAGGTGAGGAGAAAGAGAGAAAAATTAGCTGAAATAAAGGGAGCCAAAGGTAAATTTAGTATGTTTTTGGTGTAAAGTGAGCTTAAATCTCCTTTTTAATTGCCATCCTCCATTTTCTAACTTTAAATAAAAGCTTAAATAGGAAAATATAATGTATCAAGGAAAATAGAATCCTTCACACAAAACCAATTGTATACATTCCTTCTTCATGCTAATTCCTAATTTTATTAAACCACCACTATCCAATTCCAATTTTCACAATTTTCTTTTATTTCCTCTTTTCTTAATAATTCATATAACAATTTAATAAATCTAGAAACTTAAAAATGAATATCTTGATATTTTATAATTCTTAAGAAACCATTTATTAAAACATAAATAAATATTTTCATATAATAATATACTTATAAAAATATTCTTAATTTTGAGAGAAAATATACTATGAAAATCATTTAAGTAAATCTTGAAATAACACCTTAACTAAGTAAATATAATTATAATATTATCAAAAAAATTATTAAAGTTCTAAATTTTCATTATAAGGTAAATTAAATAATGTCAAACAATAGAATATACAAATAATTAATTTAATTATTCAAACTTTATTTAAATAGAAATTTTTTAAATAGTATGGTTAATTAAAATAAATACTTCAAAACATTTAAAAAAGAATTTAAATATTAATTCGGGTATTACAAGTTTTCCCTTTTAAAAGATTTCATCACCAAATTCTAAAGATATAATACTAATAGGGTAATTGATAAGGTAACTATACAAGATAGGACCATACTATTTACAATTGATCAAATGATGTTACTAATAACTTAACCCTACTACACCCATAATCCACTAGTATAGCATCTAAAACATTCATCCTATATTATAATAATATATCTTCAATTTGTTTCTTCTTCCATCGTAACTATAAAGACTTTATACCTATATGGTTTTACATTAAATCTTTATCATTAAGACTAAATGCTTACCTTAATTATCATTTAATAGTAATAATAATCATTTCTAATTTCCTATTGTCTTATTTAGAAACACTTACCATTATATACTTGCTATTTCCTAAACCAGTTTCTATCTACCATCCAATTCAAAATAAGTATCCATTCTAAGTTTTTATTAAGTCATATACAATTACCACTCATTTTCAAGTCATAAAAGTAAACAAATTATAGGAATAAAGTGATTTGCATGTGTGTGTGTATTGGAATCATATAACTAAGGTAGTGTTATTAAATATTCAATAATAATTAATATATTAACCTCTTCTTACATAACCAACTATCCTAACATTTTATTTCATCTTTTTTTACTATTCATTTCTTATTACAATTTCATCTTAATCAATATTTCATCATTAAACTCATAAATAATAACATTTATATGTTTAATATATAAGTACTAAAGTCATACATACATATAATGCCTTAAAACATTATAAAATAAATAAAACAAGGTAAATTAGGAAAATACTTAAGTATATACTAGTTTATAGGGATCTAGAAGTAAAATGTAACCTTCATAATTAAGTATATAATTGATTATGAACAACCTGAGAATGACTTTGGATGCCTTATTTGAGTATATACTCAATTATGGGCATTCAAAAAGTAACTTTAGAGGCCATAATCATTTATATACTCAATTATCAATCTTAGTTTTATGGAAAATCTACAAAGTCACTAGTCATATAGTCATTCTTTACCAATTAAATCACATGCACAACTTACTTATAATTTCTTAATGATTAAGCATTCCCACACATACATAGATTATCAATTACTAATAAGTCATATTATAGTTAGAAATTACATATTGATAATTCAAATTTTAAAGTTTTGTAATAATATAAGCAACATATCATCATTCTACCTTTAAATTTGTATAAATTAGATAAAATTGGAAAACTCAAAGTGATATTCGATTATAACAATTAACTATCTATGTCTAGAAACAAATTTGGAAGTTATAATTAATTATAATAGTCAACCATAAACCTTTGCAATCTTCCAATCCAAAATATTATCCATCTTTTATTTAACTCATACTAAAACTTGAATACATACATACTCAAGGCACCTCATATCTATCCATTTCATCATTATTTCAAAGCCCCATATATCAATCCATTCCTATTCCATTTACTTATTATGAAAAGCTTAGAATACTTATTTTAAATTAAACAAGTTTTCACATTCCCTAATGATTAAGACTAAAATGTTATCCTACGAAAGTCCAATTCACATGATTTTGTTTCTTCAACTTAAATTAGGGTTTCTCAAAAAAAGTTTATCCACCATTCTTCTTAAAAATGTCAACGTTAAGCTTAATTTCAACTTTTGACTCAATTCCAAAAATATGGGAATCTACCAAAACTTAATCTTCCTAATTTATATTACTAAACTTCCTACCACTTTCAATTATATGCTAATTCTATTCTAATTTATTATACCTTATTTTTCACTTAAACTTATCTAACTCAATTAGCATAATTTACTTGGATCCTCAGCCTTACATAGATAAACTATTGATTTTACATCTAAAAATTAATGATTCTAAATCATTATTATATAACTCACTCCAAAAGTTTCCTTTCCAAACTAATATTTGATAATTCCTTTTATATCATTTCCAACTTAGTTCAATTATAATGTTCTTTTCCTAAAAGAAAAATATATTTAATCTTTATTAGGAATTTTATAACCTATTAAAATGTTCGTCTTTACACAAATTACCATTGATCATTAACATAAACCTTTATAATTTATCTTAAATTAAAGATTTTTAAAACATGAAATAAATAACTTATAAATCCAACATATTTGACAAATCACAACTTGCAGATTTATAACCTATTTTCATAATTTCAAACTATCTTAACTCATCACCTAAAGTAAGAAATAATAGCATTTATGATCGACTACTTACCTACTTATCCAGAATTGCATAAGTAACATTTACCTATGTTTAGTTATCAAAACTTAATACTAAAATCCTTTTTCGATAATCACATTTTGTAACTAACATCTTTATTACATCATTAATCATTTAGTCCACATTGATAACAAATGTTCATTATTACACATAACTAACTACCTATACATAAATTGTAACCTTATGATCAGTAATATATACATATACTTACTTTTTAAAACCTATATTCTTATCTCTTTACTGATGTCAAGCTAACAAGGTAACTCCCAACTAAGAATTTCCCATTAAGTCACTCATCATCATTATTTATTATGTAAATATGAGATTACTAATTGGAGAATATCAAAGTCACCTTATTAATATCACATTGCTTTTCAACTTTAATGTAGATTAATCCCTTTATATAATTTATAATAAATATAGATACTATTAATTTTAGTTCTTAACAATTTCATATTAATAAACTTCTGTACTAAATAGAGAGCTAAAAGGCCTTTCACACCCAACTTGTATTGGTAATGCTTAAAATGAGAAAAATATCTTATTTTATATAACCAACAATGTACATATACCAAACTTCCAAGTCACCCTATAAAGACTTGTCATTTGATAAATTCTATTCATGAAATAGCAAAATTAAAATACCACAAATTAAAAACAATGTTTATGTTCTATAAGGAATATATATATTATTTCAAATATAATTATCCAAACTATCACCTGACAATTCAAAGGTTGTTATATGTATAGTATAAAGGAATTATCTAATTCATTTAAGCTAATAGTACCAAAAATTAATTAATAACATTGAAATTCATTTACTAATATTATAACCTATCAACTATTTTTAACTAAATTCCTATGTAAATATACAATTAATTTATAATTATTTCCCAAGATTTAAAAAATAATTTACCTTGTAAGATAAATTATGAGAGATTTTAACATAAAATAACATATAAAAGATAATTGAGATTATAAAGGTTTAAAGAAGTTCAATGGCATATCATAAAAATAAATCATCATCACATTCATGATTACTGGCTCAATAATCATGAAGCTAATATATCTATTTGAAATTGATAGTTCGAGATTCCTAATCTATATATTGTAGGGCTTAGATTATACTTTGATATTAATTTTGTCATGATCCAACTTGATTAAAACTAATGTGAAACCTATTAACTAGTTCCACTAACCTTACTAATTGCCTATACATACTTTAATTTAACATAAATACTTTTATTTCTATATAGACTAAAATATAACATAATTTGTAAAAATAAATAAATAAAGTTTTCTCTGTTTACGGTGGAAAGGTTTATTGCCCCATAACATTAAACTTATGACTCAAATGACTAGTAGAAAAATGACATATATGAAAATAAACAAAACCATAAATGCACTTACTAAGACATAATTATAACTGGCTTTATCCTAATTTCAAAATTTTCCATTAAACACTTCAAACTTCTATAGGAGTAGTGCTTAACTTAATAATACAAGTTAATCTTAAAAATGTTTAAAATAGAAAGAAGGAATGAATTTTATAAAATGAGTGAATATATATCTACCTAAAACCAATTAGCTAAACATAATTCAAATAATAAAGTTAATTAGTAGAATGAACAATCATATCGGGTTCTGTACTTAACCTTTAGTTTACAAATGATTCGACTACCTATTCTTTTGCTCATACATCAATATTTTCATGAAATAAAAAGCATAATGGTATCCAAGAGGTTCCATAACAATCAACTAGAATTCCATTATCATATATAAAAGAAAACAATGCAATACCAAGGATGTTGTAACTTTTATGGAAATTATCGCCATAGGTGACATTAAATAACATAATTCTCACATTTGTTTATATTACTCAATTACCAATAAAGTATGTCCATATTTCTACTATTACACATTTAGCTTTACAAAATAGAAATACTTATTTATATAAAATGAAAAGAAAGTGATTAAATCTCCTTATGCTTTCTAATCAATCTTTTCCCTTCATAAACTCAATGTTTGTCCTTGCAAGATTCACTTTATCTGCTCACAAATGATTTTCCCTATCCGATATTAATCATAATCATATAATCATATTTGCCTCCTATCTTATCATATCAATCATACTCATATTTAATATTTTCATCACGTATCACAATCCATATTTTATTCCAATTGTACATTTCAAATTTAATCTCAATTAAATAATCAAGCAACAATACCACACTTCCTTTGCATGACCACCAACTATTTGTTCAATAATAATTAACAATTTTAAATAAGCACGATCATAATATAATATTTTTAGCATTACTAATGTCATGCCATTATTGTACGATTTTAAAGATATATACAATAGTAATCCATAATTTAAAAAAATAAATTAATATACGGCTTGCAGTATTTAAACTATAGTAAATCAAATAATAATAAGAACTCAAAATTATGGTTCTCCATATACAAGCATTTTAAATTTTATAGCTGTGTTTATAATATTGCATATATGAATGTATATGCAATGAATATATTTGATAAAGGAAAATATAAAATATAAAGTTAAATAAAATAATAGTAAAGGTAATATATAAACTCACCTTAAGATATTTCTAAAAAATTTATACTTTTTTTCTTTTCCATTTACTTATCATTTTGTAAAGATAATTATAAGTTTATTGATAGTAACTATTTTTCTTTTAAAAATTCCTACTTTGGACTTTATTCATATCATTTTAGTGAACTAAATGATCGATTTCTAATTTTTCAAAATTTAATTAAAAAAATTAGAACATATAAATATGCAAGAATTTTTTATTTTTGCTTATTCAGACAAAAATGTTAACACTTAAAGCTTAAAAATCACTTAGCTATATCTAGAGAAGCTTTCACTAACTTGGCAATGTTGGGAGTATAATGAATTGCTAGCAAGAAGAAAGGCCAACAACCCTATTCTTAGCTAATGTGATTAACCTTCTTCCACTACCATATATTATTATTGATCGGTGCACAAGCAAAAGGAGAAAAGATAGTGGTGGTAGCATCCTAATAGCTAAAAGTGGTAGCAAGATGGAAAAGAGGGGGTGGTCATGGGAAAGAAAGAGAGATGGAAGGGTAAGACTAAACAAGGATAGAATGAAGGATATGGAAAATGAAAAAAAATGGCTAAAATAAAAGAGAGCCAACGGTAAACTTAGTATGTTTCTAGTGCAAGCTTAAAGCTCCGTTTTATGCAAATAGTTGATTAGTTAATTGATACCTGATAAGTTAGCTGGTAGCTAATAAGTTAGCTAATAAGTTAGCTAATAATTAATAGTTTATAGTTACTAGTTGATAGTTGATAGATGGAAAGTTAATTGATTGTTTAAGAAATGTTTTGCAAAATTAGTTATTGAGTTAGTTGAAATTACAAAATAATATAAAAAGATATATTAATAGAAATAGATATATATTTAAAATAATTCATATTTATCTAAAAATTAAATTATATTAATGTAATTAAGATTTTTAAAATAAAAATATGATATTTAATATTTAATTAAATATATTTTATGAACTTATATATTTACATACATACTTTTATTTTTTTTATTATTTATAACAACATTATAATTACTGAAAATAAATTAATTATATTCAATGATATTATCTATTTATTTACATATATATTTTCATATATTTATAATTTAAAATTAATATATAATTATGTTAAAATTAAGTTAATTATACTTTATAAAAAAATTTAGATTTAGATTATAAAGGACATAAGTTGTAAATTAATAAAAAAATAAAAAAAAATTTAAAAAAATTTAAAGAGAGAGCAACTTACAAGTTATAAGCTATTTTAAATAACTTATTAAATTAAAACTTATTCTTTTTTAATAAGTTTGTGTAAAAAATATTTCTAGAGATTAACTTATAATTTATTAACTAGATTAATAAGTTAAAAGTTATCTTATTTATTACATGAAATGAAGCCTAAATCTTTCTTAATCCTCATTTTTCATTGGTTGACTTTTAGCTTAAAGGGGAAAGATATATTGTACCGAAGAACATAGAATCCTTCAAATATAAATAATCCTATCCATTCCATATTAAATCATCACTATCCATTTCTAATTTTCACCCTTTTCTTTTATTTCCTCTTTCCTCAATAATTCCAATGATAATTTAATAACTTTAGAAACTCAAAAGTAAATATTCTAAAATTTCATAATTCTTGAGAAATTATTTATTAAAACATACACAAATATTTTCATAAATTAATGTACTCATATTTATTAAATATTCTCAATTTTATGAAAAAATATATCATAAAAATTATTTAAGTAAATCTTGAAACAACATCTTAAACAAGCATATATAATTAAAATATTACCAAAAAATTATTAAAGTCTCAAATTTTCATCATAAGATAAATTATATAATGCTTAAACAATAAAATATATAAACAATTAATTTATTTATTGAACTTTTATTTAAATAGAAAAAATTTAAATGGCATAGTTAACTTAAATAAATACTTTGATTCTTTGAAAAAAGAATTTAAATATTAATTTAGATATTATAATAATATACTACTATTATAAAGTTGTAAAAAAATTTTAGGGGCCATGGCCCCACTGCCTTTATAATTCTCTACCATTGAATATAGGATACTTACCTCTATGATAGAAGTACTTAAAAAAAGTTAAAAATATTTTTGAAAATGTGAATATTTTTTAATTATTTTTCAAAATTTTGAATTAAATATAAAAGATCTAACTCTTTTCTAAATATCCTAAAAATATAAGAAAGATTCCATGAATAATTAACAAACTTAACATCAATGCTTATTTAGAATAAATAAAAATGTGTTGGAGTGTGAGATAAAATTATAAATAGAAAAAATAATTATTCCAAATTTATCTCATTAAAATTTATAATAATAAAAGTAAAATATATCGCTCTCCTTTATAATTACTAAATTACATGGACTTCCTTTCTAATTTTAAATCTTATACATCAATCCATTTGACAAAAAAAATTAGGAATATTCCATTATTAATTCCTTTATACCTTTTATTATAATTTTCTTAAAAATATATAATTATTAGTTATCTATACTAAGCTTTATTTTATTTTTCTTTCTTCATCTCTTTCCTCTTCTCAATGGCTAACTATTTCGCTTCCAATACATTATTCCCTCTT
Source organism: Sindora glabra (assembly GCA_020226215.1). NCBI lineage: Eukaryota > Viridiplantae > Streptophyta > Magnoliopsida > Fabales > Fabaceae > Sindora > Sindora glabra. The sequence goes on along the minus strand of CM035227.1, from coordinate 42,062,439 downwards.
CCACTAAAGCCACCATTAGCCTTACCTCTTATCGTAACGTGCAACCTTGGTCACCCTTTGCCATTAGCAAGCTTGTAGTTAACCAAAGCTCATCAAAACATCATTACAAGTAGTATCATTGCCATTGTTGTAATAATCTAACCTTGTCATTATTTGATTTATGTTGGGCATGTTTGAAAAGTTATAGTATATTTTGTGGTGGGGATAAATAAATTCCTTATGTTAAGGACTTTTTTAGATCTATATAGTATAAATTTTGAGAATTCTTTTGAACTATGAGTATTAAAATGTGAATGATGAGCAAAATCTATATACATGAATGCCTTAATCATTCTTCCCTTAATGTTTTTACTTAAAGAAAAGAATTATATATATTTTTCAAGCATTAGATTTTGATAATCCTAGAATGTTGGCATTGTTGCATTTGTTTATTTGTTGAAGTCAAGTGAAATGATCGATTTCTTAAATTTATGAATACCACATAAAATTACCCATTTTTTTCATCTAGTTTATTTCTAGATTTAAGCATGTCATTGAATAATCTCAAAGCTTTTTTTTGCTTCTCTTATCTGAGCATAACCAGAGAGCATTACATTTTACACTATTATGCTTCTATATGGTATTTGATCAAAGCTTTAGGTTTTGGTTCATAAAGAAGAAGAATGAGGGGTGGTGGTTGCTAATTGGAGTGTTTACTTAGAACATTAGGTTTTTCCCTTTTTTGGGTAAAAAGGAGCAATTTAAGTATTATATGTTCAAAATATAATTGAAACGGTTAACCTAACAATGCTCAACAATGTTACTTTGATTTGAACTTATGTGTCATGTTTATTTTATTTTAAGTCATATTTAATTTACAGAATTTTATATTTTCAAAAAAGTGTACATTTTTAGAAATTTAATTCTTGAAAATTTAATTAATAGAAATATAATATTTCTAGATTTTGTTCACTATAAATTTAAAAAAAAATATTTTATCAAATTCTTATATATGTTATATTACTATATTTGACTTATATTTAATATTTTTAAAAATTTTAAAATTATTTCAAAAATACCTTTATCAAGTTTTTTTATTATAAAATAAAATATAATAAATCATATTTTTATTTAAAATTAAATAAATAATTAAAAATTTTAACATCTAATAAATTAAATTTTAATATTTAACATCTAAAAATTTATTAAAATATATAAAAAAATATTTTATATTTTTATTATATTTTAATATTTAATATATTATATTTTAACAATTAATATATTCTTTATTTAGAATAAAATTTGATTACTACCCCTAATAGTAATTAGACATTATAACCTTATTTAGAAATAAGTTATGTATAAGAGAATTGTTTATTCATTTTTTAGATTTTTGCTTTTATGTGGTATATTCATCATTGGTCACATTATTATTCTTATTATTATTATATCAATTTTTAAAATAAAGCGAGTGTAATTTATTTAAGTTATTGTTATTATATTAAATATACTTGATATTTATCCTTTACAAAATTATAATTTTTCACTGCTAAATTACTTTTATAATTAAATATTATTTTATATTTTTATGTATAAATATGCCTTTCTTAAAAATAAATTTAAAGCATATTGTATAATTTTTTAATGAAAGAAATCATATGTATATACAAATATATAAAAATAATCTTCTAGACATTAGGAATAATAAAAGAAAAGGAATTATAGTCAAAAAATTAATGTCATTGCATTTCTTAATGATAAAATAATTTAAAAATAAATTGATAATTATTTTCTAATTTAAATTAAAAATTATTTAATAAAGTCATAAATATTGAAGAGAATTAAATGTAAGGATAATTTTATCCCTTTATTTTAATATTTTTTGAGGAAAAGTCAGCTTAAAAATATTTCTGAAAATATGACATTTATAAGTATTTTTTTTCAAAATTTATACCAAACACAAGAATGTAATACTCCTCTAAAATATTTTTGAAAATATTAAAAATATTTTATGAATCAAATGCCTTTTAAAGAATGTTAGTGTAGGTTTTAAAATTAAAGGAAAAGTTAGTATAACTTTAGTAAACTATAAAGGGAGGCAATATATTTCATTCTAATCATAATAAATAATAAATAGAAGATAAATGGACAAAATAATGTGAAGGTCTTGTCCACACTCCCCACATAACAGAACACGACAAGAAAGCATGAAAATCCGGTTCATGGCGTCACCACTTTCAAATAAAGGCACATGCCTACCATAAAATTATAATTTTATCATTTATTTCAAAGTGTATGAATTAGTGATAGCTTACATGAACTCTTATATTATTATTATTATTATCATCATCATCATTATCATAAGCAATATTAAATTAAAAATAATTTTAATAAAAATTTAACAAGAATTATATTATTGAACATTTATATTTTATATTTAGCGTACATTAATAGAATATTAAATAATATCAAATTAATATAAAATTTTATAGTTGTTATCTAGAGGATAGGCATTTGAAATTCAATAATGATTAGTTTTGACATATGATTGTAAAATTTAATAATTATATGTATTAAATATAAATATTGGAGGTAATTTGCAATTTTTCAAAGCTATATAATAGTATAAGTGTAAGTATAAATTAGATTGGCATTAATTTTAACATTTTTGTACTTCTTTAATTTTGAGACTTTTGAAGGATTTTCTAAATAAGAGACCATCTATTCTTTTCCCTTTTCACTTATTGTTTTTCATTTTTCCTTTTTTCCTAACTCCCAAACATACCATAAAATAATGGGGAAAAGTCATCATTTAATCATCGATCTTCCTCCTTTATCTTTTCCTCCAAAATTTTGTAGCTAAAATACATAGAATCTTCTCTAACTATCTTTGATGTACACATAACCTTGTAAACTATCAAAATGTGTGCATAACCCATTAAACTAATTATTATATGCATGTAACCCACTTTTCTATGAAATATATAGATATGTGTAAGCCAGCTTGCAGTAAAAATTCTTACCTTAAGAAGCAAAGGCCAAACCTAATGTTAATTTAGCAACTATCTAATTCCTACATGATGAATATAGAAATACTAGAGATAAATTAATCAAAAAAGGGAAATAAGTGCTCACAAATACTTGAAGACCAATTTCACTAATGTTGTTGATGAGTTATTTGACTTTGTTTGGATCATTAGCTATAGTTCTCATTAAAGTGCATTTTAATCTTATCAAGAGCAAGCTCCAATATCATTGGCCCTCCAAAAGTACTACTATCAAAAGTAATTTTTTGTCTATACAACTCTATCATAAAGAATAATTTCTTAAGAGAATGAGTATTTTCACCACTGAATTATATTTAATATATTGATATTTTTATTTTTTAATGGTGAAATACTTAACTTTTTAAGAGATAGAGCTCTTTATAGCATTACCTCATTATAAAACATTCATGGATACTAAAATTTAATTAAATAATTGGATAGAAAAATATTATTTTTTGTTTCTAGGAAGAAAAGCAAAGGAAATAGAGTTAAAATAATGACAATAAGTACCATTGAAAGAAATGGATACCATAAAGCTTCTCAAAATTAGTCTTTACCTTATTGTTATGAAGCTAATTTATAATTGGACATCACAAATAGGCTTTAAAGAAACAAGGATCATAGTTTCCATTGCATTAGTGGAAATATAAGCAAAAAGTTTATAGATAAGTGTGTTAGGTTTTCTTTTTTCCTGAAAAGTGCAAAATCAAAACTTTTTCCATTTAGTAGTTGTAACTAAAATCAAGTAAGAATCATTATAAATCCAAATAGTATTCAAATAAAAGTGTTATGATTCCATTTTTCTGTTGAAAAGCTTCTTGATTTTGATTCTACTACAATGCAAATTCAAACATGAATTTTTATTTAAATTTAAATAATTATATTAACAGAATGGATTGTATGCACTAAGTAGTCCGTTTTAGTGGATTATATGCACATTTTAATAGATCAATGGGTTACGTGCATATCATATATAGTTGGATGATGTTTTACGTATTTTATCTCTTTTTTGTATCGTCCCATCTTTTATTTTCTAACTTTTAAAGATATTATTAAGGACATTATAAATAATGGAGTATTTTTTATTCTTTTAAACATAAGATAAACAAAAAAAATTAGAAATAAAAGATAAAGAGAGACATTTGAATTAAGAAAATTGAAGTTTTTCACAATTAATATCAAGCACTTTACTTGTGAAATTAGAAAATTATTTATGATATGATTGGAAGTTAGAAGAGAAAGGGAAGAGAATAAATGGTTGAAGGAAAACTTCCTTTTCCTTTGTTTAGATGTCTAGAAAATTCTCCAAAATCTCTTAACTTAGAGCAACACAAGATAATGAGCAATGAAAAGTATAGAAAGATTTTGAAAAGTTCATCATAAGCCCTTAATTTCTTTCCTTTATTAATCAAAACTTTTAAATAAGAAAGAATATTATGATATAATCTTCTAATATCTTTTCTTTGTCATTCTCCTTTATCTAAATTTAACTATAACTTGCTGAATAAATACCAATTTTCTTATCCTTTGTGTTAACCACAATAAGTTCATTTGAAATTAAATTATGAACAATCTACATTCATTTGAAATTAAATTATGAATAATTTACACATAAATTTAATATTAAAAGGATTGAATTTTCTTTCTTCTTTCATTTTTTTTAATAATAGTAGGAGTAATAATTTACTTAACATATACATGCAAGATCCTGGGTTTAAACCCTCGACATTATAGGTAGTAAAGTCCCTAAAACAATATTGGGTGCCACTGTATCATTGGGGATGCCTTTTCTTTTTATTTAAAAAAAGATTTGTTATTTTCTTACATAATTGTATCTCATGTATAACTTTTGGGAGATATTACTGTATACCATTGATATAATAATATATAAGTACACCATTAAATTTAATCACACAACAGATTAACAATCTCTTATAACACATTATAAATAAGATACCAACTTTTAATTCAATAGTTTACCAATACACCATTGTATTTTTAGTACACTATATATTTTTCTATAGCTTTTAAAGTGGCTTCTCCTTCCTTTAATAAGAGATGTTATGTATATCTACTAAAGTAGTGCACTATGCTACTTAATGTCTCTAAGGGACATATACATCCTTTACATTAATAAAAATACTGCTTCTTTAGTGGTTTAGTATTGAAAAATTAATTATACAACGAATGTTACAATAAATTTTTATAATTAATTATATTAAAGAAGGAATGTTTCCTCTTTTCTCTGTAAGAACCCCATCCTCATTGTAGGTTTTCCCTTAAGCCTATTTTAATTTCTTTCTTTTTCCTTATTTCGTTACTTCTTCCCTTTTTATTTGTGCCTTACCTAGAAGTGTAATAAGAGACAAGATGGGTTAAATAGGCAAGCTCACATAAGCTTGGGCTCGCATGGGCTTGCCCATTTAACTTGCATTTTTTATGAACAATTTTAGTTGAGCTTGTTGGTAAACTATTTTTTTTCTTTTTGCATAAAAGTGATTATACCATTAGATATACATATATATGAAAATTGAAGATCGAATCCTAAATGTGATGGATAATATGAAACCTTTAAAAAGATATTAAATTAGATTAAATAAGAAAATTAATTTTTTTTATAAATTATAATTGATCAATTATTATTTTTTATTTTGTATAATGAGTTAGTTAAGTACAACTAAAAAAATTATATTAGATTATTGGACATTGGAATGAATTAGATTAAAAGTTTTTGAAATATTTGAAAATTAAAAAAAAAACTAGAATTCACGGGTACTTAGGAGTTTACTTGCAAAATCCCACATGCTCCAAGCTTGTTTTGTATCCTTAACTTTACTTTAGTTATTTCTTCCTTTTCACTGTGAGGCCTGTAGGATCTTTATTCCCTTAGTCTTTTCTTTATTTTTTTCCATCTTGAAGGTTCAAGGGAAGTGTAGTCTCTTTGTTCTTTTCTTTTCCTTCCTTTTACTTTACCTCTATTTCCTCCATGATTATAGTTTTTACAAGCCCTTCTTCTAGTAAAATGAGTAACCCCTCTACTTTAGAGGTTGAAATTCTTAGCCTTTAACCTAATAGTCTTATTGCTACTTTGGATGCTAGCACAACCTTTGTGGGTTAGATCATCACCTCCAGAGCTTTTGATTGTAATGTTACACTGATTATAATTAAAAAAAGGTGAGGGGATCCTTTAAGAATGATTATGCATGAGTTAGGCACTTGTAGTTTTGTGTTTAGCTTTTTAGAAACCTTTTATCCTAAACCTTAAACCTTTAAGAATAATTGTGCATAAGTTAGGCACTTGCACTTTTATTTTTAGCTTTTTAGAACTAGAAACTCCTAAAAGATTATTAAAGAGATTCCTTGGCATATAATGGGTTAATTGCTTTCTATACAATAGGGGAAGGTTCAAGTGATTATTCATGGTCTAAACTTCTCAATCTCTTTGTATTGAACTTAAGTGCATGACTTTCCTCTAGAATTTCTAAATACAAGTAATGTTGATAAAATTAGAGAATGAATTGGGATGAGTCTTAAGATAGATGAACCCAAAGGTAATTTCTTAAGATTAGGGTGGTGATTAAAATTATAAAACGTTTCATTAGTGGTTTTTAGGTTCTCCATGTTGATTTACGTCTAACATAGGCTTGTATAAAGTATGAAAAGTTATAAGATTTTGGCATGATTAAAGAATATGCACTTTTGAAAAGGCAATGACCATTTATGATCCTTCCTGATCTTGATATTCATCTAAAGTAAGCACTTTTTTTATTAAGATTATGCAATTAATGCCATCTTTAGTTGTTGGAGAAGTTGTGTAGGATGATTTTGTAGATGATGGTCCTTCCTTTATTCAAGTGTCACCTTTTAAGGTAGGATTTTCAAATGAGCTATAGATTAATAGATATTACATTCTTACCATAATGGACAAATATATGAAAAAAGGTAGGGATCAAATCTTTAAAAAAAGTGAAGTGGTGGTAGAGATTATGAAGCAATCTTATGGTATGACCTATCTCCAAAAGATTATGTGCATTTTCGCAATGTTTTGATTCTTTTTAAAAAGAAAAAAAGCCATGCCTTTAGTGTTAATAATTTAAGCCTAATTGCTCTATCTACCAGTGAAAAAGATCTTGGCTTAGGGCTAACTAACTTGCATAAAGAAGACTATAAGCTGAAAAAACTAATTATTTCTATTGATATTGAAAGCTTAATTAACTACTCTTCCATTCTAAAAAATGGTCAGGCAATTCTTACCTTTGTGCAACATAGTCAAGCCTAATTATCAATTTGTAAACAAAAGGCTTCAACTTCTTAGTTTATGAGTTAATATGCAATTGAGTTTCTTGATGATGGTCACAAGGAAAAAATGTTAAAGGATAAAGATATCAATTCTCCTAAAAGCTCAAAGAAGGATAAGAATTCAACTAGTAACATAAGAAGTTTAGTTCTTAAAATAAAATGTGAAAAGTTAGACTCTCTTTGCTTTTCTAAAAAATTAAAAGATGGTAGTCTTTCTATATTATATTGTCCCCAGACTTTTACTCATGGATTAAAAGGAAGACTACTCTAAAATTTGCAACTCAAACTTCTTCACCCACTCGTATTTAACGGTATGATGTTTTAATCTCATTAGATGATAATGTTTCAACTTTTTCCTTTGACTATAACAATGATGGTGGTGGTTAGCTAAATACAGTCATATAATCACCATGACTTGCTTATTTTAGTACTATTTAACTTAATAGTTTATGCCCTTAAAAGGCTAGTTAAAAAGTATAGGTTTGCTATAGTGATCTTGATAGAAACCAAGCATATAGACTTTGAATTTGAACTCCTTTGAAAGAATTATAAATACTTTTCAAGTTTCTAAGTTAACTTTAAAGGCAAAAGTAGGGGTTTGGCTTTCTAGTGGGACAATCTTGTAAATATCATAGTTACTTTTAGTTATGACAATTTAATTAATGCTATGGTGACTATTAAGGTGAAAAATCTTAGTTACAAATTCTCTTTTATCTGGGTTCCCCTTATATATAATGTTAAACTAAATTTTTAAAATATTTTAAAATCCTTTGAGGCATCAAATCACCATCCTTATGCATGGATTGGAGAGTTTAATGATATATTGTTAAGCCAGGAAAAGATTAGAGGTTAACTGAAAATTAGGTTCAAAATGCATAATTTTTAGGAGTTCATTTTCTCTTGCAATATGATTCATCTAGAATTCAAAGGAGTTTCCTTCATTTGAAACAATAATTAGAAAAAAGGATATTTTTGTTCTCCAAAGGCTTAACAAGGGCTTTTGCAATCTTAAGTTGAGATTTTTTTTCCAATACTCAAATTTTCTCATAGGCTACTATGAGATTTGAACATTCTCTAATTATCCTTGACTTCTTCTCAAATGATTTGAAGCATGCTAGAACTTTTAAATTCAAGCTTTTATGGATTACTAAATAGTTATGTTAAGTTACCTTAAAAAATTGTTGGCATGATTATGATCTTGAAGAGGATAGTGATTTAGGGTTTAATTTAAAAGAGTTCTCAAGAAAGTTAATTACTTGGAGTAAAAAAAAAACTTTCCAAACAACTAGAAATAAACTGATAAAATTTTAAGCAGGATTCACTCTCTTTAAAATTCTTCCTTTCCTAATAACACTTCTAAGAAAGAAGCTTTGATTGGTGAGCTTAATAATATTTGAAAAAAAAGGAGAAGATGTATTAGTTTCAACAATTTAAAGTAAAATGACTTTAAAAAATGGATAGAAATACAATGATTTTTCATAACACTATAATTTAAAGGCATCAGAGGAACAAAAATTTAATACTTTAGGATGCTAGTGGTAATTGGGTTGAGAATATAGAAGATGAAAGTAATCTTATTGGGGATTATTTTCAAAATCTTTATAGGTCTAAATTTAGGACATGTTAGGAAGTTATTTAAAATATGGTTAATCTTATGAATACTAATGCCTAAAATGAGTTACTTATAGCCCCAATCATCAATAAGGAAGTTAAGTTAGTTGCTTTCTAGTTTAGGACCCTTAAAGCATTTAGGCCTAATGGTTATTCTAGGATATTCTATTAAAAGTATTGAGATATTATCGGGGGCACTGTTTGTAATTTTGTGAAACACCTCTTTTCTTCTAATTCACTTTTAGTCATTTCAATATAACTGATATTATGCTAATTCCAAAATTTGAATCTTCGAGGTGGTGGATTAGTTCTTTCCAATTAGTTTGCATAAGCCAATAAGTTAAAACCTCTTTTATCCTCTTATGTCTTTTAATTTTTAAGTGCTTTTCTATTGAGAAGGTAGATTCAAATTAATATCCTAGTTACTCATGAAATGTTTCATTAGCTTAAGTCCAAAAAAAGTGAGGAAAAAGATAGGATAGCTACAAAAGTTAACATAAGTAAAGCTCATGACTATATTGAATGGCCTTTCCTTAAGATGGTTCTCCTTTCAACTTATTTTTTTTTCCAAATTGGGTTAACAAAATTATGATATGTATGCTTTCATTGAGATTTGATATTTTACTAAATGGTATCATTGCTTACTTTGTTTGCCTTTCTTGTGATCTTAGATAGAGTTATCTTTTTTTTCTTTATATCTTTTTGTTATCATGATAAAGGTTTTTTCAAAAATGTTTCAATTTGCTAAAGCTAATGACCTTATTAGAGGAATTAGTATTGCTAGATCTTGCCCCCTAAAATTTCTCATTTTCTTTTCATAGATGATTATCTTTGTTTTTAAATAACTTAAGAATCTATTAAAAATCTTATTGTTATGTTAGATTAATTTTTCATTGCATCAAGATAGTGTTTTAGCCCAAATGTTTATGATTCTATGATTTTTGAACTAGTTAGCATTCTGAAGATAGATGTAGGGGAGCATCTTATACCTTGAGGCCTTTTTTGATATAAGGAAGATCCAAGCAGTAAGCATTGGCTAATGTCAAGGATAAGATTTCTTTGAAATTGTACAGGTGGAAATAGAATCTTTTATCCTTTTCTAGAGATGAAATCCTTATTAATTTTATTGCTATAGCCATTCCTGCTTATCCTATATCTTGTTTCAAATTTCCTAGTTCATTGTGTAGGCATAAGTCTTTTATAGCCAAGTTCTAGTAGAGGCAAACTAGCGAGGAATCTAAAATTCATTGGAAGTTATGGGATAGGATTTTCTTTAGAAAAGCTAATTGTGGTTTGGATTTTGGAAAGCTTAGTCTATTTACTTAGCTTTCTTGGTAAAACAAGTTTGGCGGGCAATCCAAAATCCAAATGCTATCTAGGTTCATGTTTTAAAAGCTAAGTACTTCCTTTCTACTAATATTATGGGTATTATCAAGGGTAGTAAGCTTTTTTAGGGTTAATCTAGCCTGTTAGTTGGGAAAGATGCTTTATTGCATAAAGGCGTGTCTTAGAAGTTACCAAATGTTAATTCTTAAGAATTATAAGCTAGAAAGTGTAAGTTTGATGAAGGAATCCTTAAAAATGGTTTAAAAGAAGAAAGAACAAGTATTATTTATGTAGTATTTTGGGATGACAAAGGGAGCTTTTTATGATGATTCTTGATTAGGATTTCATGTATGTTGATTTGTGTCCATTTTGAACAGGTGCATGCAATGCTGTTATATGCATAGGGTTGCAACAACGTAGGTAACGAGTTATAATCCATTGGCTTGGATTAAGGTTAATTATATTATGAGATTTATGTTAAATGTTATGAATGATATTTGTGATAATTACGATGGAAGGATAATTGGTATGGGCTATCATATAATATGATAGGATATTTATGGTAATGAATATGTACTAATATAGATGATTTAATTGGATTAGGATAGATGAAGGTTATTTAGATAAGGAGATAAGAATTATCACGATTTTCTTGCTAACTTCGTGTAGGAGGCTCATGTTAAAAAGATTTAGGTATGATATGCCTAATGCTTCTATGTACTCCGAATAAAGCCTTTATTTCAATTTAATCAAGCTACCCCAAAAGAAATTCCCAATGGGATAAAGAGAAATTCTTCTCTCCATAACTAAAATGGTTCTTACCCTAAGTTGAATGATTGTTGGACAGCTCCAAGCTTTTATGGGACTTTATTCATTTAGATCCCTATGATGATTCAAGTGCTCACAGTATGCTTTGGTCATTTTTTAAGTTGTCCTCGGTATTTTGGTCATCTTAAACTTCCTTTTTTGGGTTAGTATAAATTGAATTTCTTTTGTGCCTTAGCTCTTTTTTTTCTCTTTAAGTTCCACTTTAGTATTAGGCTTAACCAAATTTCATTGGCTAACTTATATTTTTGTCATTTTGAGCTATAATATCTATAATATCTATAATATCTATAGTAATGTAAAATTAATTTATATTAACATTAAATTAAATTTAAATTTAATAAAATTTATGAATTGATATAGAACACAATAAATTATTATGAAATAAAATGGTGTGTGATTTTTAATAATCTATTAAGATTAAAAGATTTAAAATATTTAAATAAAAATGAACTCAAATTATAAAAAGATATTGAATTTAATGATTATTATTATAGAAGGAAAATTCATGTGAAATATAAATAGAACTTTTAACTAAAATAGAAATAATAGTTACTAAATTGATTGTAAAAGGGCCTAATATTAATTAACACTTCATAATTGTTAATTTCTGCTATTTTTTTTAATAAAAAAATATGTAATGTGTTTCGACTAGGAAAAAAAATTTGTATCATACACCTGACATGTGGGATTTTTATATTAAGAGATTATGTGTGCGTATTTGTGTGGATTTACCCTGATGAGCAATCTTGATTGTTTTTTTCAAATCAAACTAAAAAAAACCTATAAAATGACTTAATAATCAAGAATCTAAATTTTATTTTTCATTAATAAGATGATTAAAAATAATAATGAGGCATGTGAACTTTGTTATTACCAATTTTTCGATTTTAAGCGAAATTGTGAATTTCGATTATAATTACAAGTATAGACAAACAACAAGCACTCAAAATAATTAAGAAAGAACAAAAGTTATCATCAATGCAAAACTCATAATTCCGATTTTCACCGGTTTACAGATAAATTAAGATTCTTTTAAATAAAATTTATGAATTAAAGAAAAATAAAAAAATTGAAAGTAGTATAAAGAAAACAAATTATCAATACTACAACAATAATCAACAGAGATTTCAAGGGAAAAAAAAGAGAGAAAGGAATTTGATTTGAGATTGTCATGTCTTGGAAAAAAAAAAAGAAACAATATAACATATAAAAGAAAGAAATGATAATAAATTAAAAGTTTGAACAAAAAAATAATCTACATATAAATAGGTAATATAAATATGAATTAATGAATGAGACTGCCAATCCTCTCATCCTATTCTATCCTAGCATAAAAAATTCAAAGATAAGTGATTAAAACGATAAAATATTTTGTTTTGGTACCGAAGAAAGTGAAAAATCCAAATTAAAATTATTACAACACTGAAAATTATCGATAGTCATGTGAACGAGGGGCTGGTTTAATTTGCAGTAATATCTTGAGTCGGAAAAATAAAAAACAGAGTGAATTATTTAGTTGATTATTTTTTAATAAATTAAAAAAATAAAAAATTTTAGAAAAATTATTTTTTGTAAAAATATAAAAAATTGTTTATCTATTTTTTATTAGGTAAATTTTATTTTTTATATTTTTTTATAAATATAAAGATAAAATTATTTTTATTAAATTAAATTAATAATAATTAAAATTTATTAATTTATATTAGAATAATATTAATAGTATAATAATTATTTTATTTATACTTTCAAAAAATTTAAAATAAAATATAAAAAATTATATTTTAAGAAATATTACTCCTTTGATATTAATTAAATAAATTGAATATCATCTAATAAATTTACATAAAAATTGCTTCCTCAAAAATTTAATTTTTAAAAAAATTATTATTCCTATAAAACAAAACGATGCCCAATAGTTTGAACCGGCCGGTAATGTCATTACTTCAAAAAAATAAAAAAATGAAAAGGCCATTATATATGCAATAAAAAGGCGTGGGAACACGCGCCATTTGAATGCAAGTGGTGGCGGCCCCACCGATCGACATTCTAATGTAGTTACGTTGTCGTGACCAGAACTGTAAATATGTGCCCAATCAGAGGGCATTCTTTTAATTCTCCAACTATCTTCCTTCTCCCGACCCAATACGTATCTCACTCTCTGCGATGGTCCTCTCTCTCAGCTCGAATCAAAAAAGGAAGTGATTCAAACAGAAACAGATTCACACACTCACACTCTCTTCTGCTCTATGTTTAAAAACCCTAATCAAATCCCCATTTTCTTCCTCTCTCCAACCATAACCGATTTTCTTCCTGTCTCTTTGAATCTCTGAGCCACCATGCCTCCGCCTCGTCCTCTGCAGAACCGCTGTCTCAACTCCAAAATCTGGCGCGCATGTGCCGGAGCCTCCGTTCAAATCCCGACTCTTCATTCTAGGGTTTATTACTTTCCTCAAGGTCATCTCCAGCACGCCTCTTCAGCTCCTCCATTTCTCTCCCCCCTTCTTCTTTCTAGGCCTTGCATTCCCTGTCGCGTTTCTGATGTTCAGCTTCTTTCGGATTGTGGTACTGATGAGGTTTATGCGAAGCTGCTTCTGCAGCCCACCAATGATTTTAATGCGTCTCGTCATCCGGTTCATCAGTTCGGTGATTCAGTGGAAGTGCTGGATAATGATAAGATTGTGTCGTTTGCCAAGATTCTGACGCCTTCCGATGCCAACAATGGCGGTGGTTTCTCTGTTCCGAGATACTGCGCGGACTCCATTTTCCCGCCATTGAATTTTCAGGCTGAACCCCCGGTTCAGACATTGTCTATCACTGATGCTCACGGCATCGTTTGGGAATTTCGCCACATTTATCGGGGGACGCCGAGGCGGCACTTGCTTACTACTGGTTGGAGTAAGTTTGTGAATCACAAAAGGTTGGTTTCTGGTGATTCCGTGGTTTTTATGAAGAATTCCAGGGGGGAGATGTTTGTTGGAATTCGCAGAGTTGTGCGAAGTCGGGGAGGTGATGGGGATGATTGCTCCAGGTGTGGCTCTCAGGTGGGCGGGGTGAGGACTAAGGTTGAGGAGGACAAGCAGGAAGACAGCCACTCTAGTCTTAGAGTGAAAGGGGGGTTTTCCAGGGACGAGAAGGAAAAATTATCTGGGGAGGCTGTTGCAAAGGCGGCAGAATTGGCAGCACAGAATATGCCCTTCAAGGTTGTGTATTATCCAAAGCCAACTTGGTCGGATTTTGTGGTGAAGGCAGAGTTTGTGGAAGAGGCTCTGAATGTCGTGTGGACTCCTGGAATGAGAGTCAAAATGCCTATGGAGACAGAGGATTCGTCCAGGGTGACCTGGTTTCAGGGGACAGTGTCTGTAGCATCTGCTCCTGATAATTGGCCATGGCGGGGTTCTCCTTGGCTTATGCTCCAGGTATACCTGTTTTCGGACACATTTATTATTTGAGTTTGTATATTGTTTGCTCGATGATAAATTTTATCTGGATAGTAGATTTTTTTACAAGAAATAATACAATCCTTGCAGAAACAGTTCAATACCAGTAATGGGACATATGAAGTCACTGAAAAGAATTCTTTGGAATGACTTGGTTTGGTTTCTTTGTAGTTTTTTAAATTTCAGAATGCAAGTAATTTATTTCCACTCATGTTTTAGGATGATTTCTATAAATGGTTTGGCAAAAATTTTTCAATCAGGCAGGAAATTTCATTTATCACCATTTTTAAATAATTAGAACCCATATTTGGGAAACTTCTATTCTTTTTGTTTGGAGAGTTTAAGGGAAGTAAATGTGGGCTTGTCTGCAGAGGACCAGGTAAACAATATAGAGAATTGGTTAAAAAGACCAATGTAGCGTAACTGCCTCTGGGAGTCAGAGACCATGAGAAGTCTGTTTCCATTTTAATATAGATTTTGATTTGATTTGAGGTTATTATATATTAAGTGTGGGTGTGTGACATGGGTATAATCTTGTAGTTCATGTGCCATCATGAGAAAGGGCATATTAACGTTCGCATACTTAGGGATCAAACTTTAATATCTATTGATATATCTTCATAATATCAAAATTGAGAACAGTTTCCAAAGTTATTTTATAGCATGTAAGCTAAGTAACAGATGGTAGCTTTCTCATGACTTCTATGAGAGGATCTGGGAGAGAACGGGGAAAAGGAGATGATGTGTTTTGTTTGAATATATAGAAGGAAAGCAAAGCAAAGGAACACTTTGGTAATTATTTATATGGGTACTAAGGAGAGTCATCGGGTGATATTCTGGTGCTTTCCCAATATTTTTTCTTTTTTTAATTTGGAAAATTGCATATTTGCACTAGAACTTTTGTAAACCCTCTTCTTCTCTAGTCCATCTGGATATGGATACTGAGGAGAGTGGCTGGGTCAGTTTTCAAAGCTTGGGTTTGAGCTTTCACCCTTTAAATGTTTACGGTCCTCTGGTTTATTTTCTCATTTCATGGACTTGAAGATGCATCCTGTTGACAATTGAAGTAATCCACTTTTAGATATTAATATTTGATTATTATTTATATTCATTTTTTAAATAACATCCTATAAACAGAGAAGGGAGTACATGAAGAGCATAAGAAATTCTCAAAATAGAAGGGGGGGGGGACTAAGGTAGAAATGTTGTCCAATTTCTATGCAAATCTGACGGACTCAGTCCTCTAAGATATTGATTAACTTTAAGCCATAAAGATGCTTGAAACCCAATCCTATACCACAAATGCACCAAACAACCTTCTTTCCTTAACACCTATAACCCTTTGGAAATGACCAATAAATCATTTTTTTAATTTTGCTGTTGGCTTCTGCTCCTATGCATAAAACTTCACTGCATTAAACAAATTGTTATTGGGAGTCCTTCACTGCATGTGCTATGTAGAGCCAACTTTTGCATCATACAAACTGTATTTGTTGTGGCAAAATGTTCTTATCAATTTTTGTTTTCAATAAGATAAATGTAAAACTGAAAGTCATTATTTGTCTTAAATGCCTATATGTGCTTCTTACCATTTATGATTTGTTTACTAGGTTACATGGGATGAACCTGAAGTCTTGCCGAATGCAAAGAGGGTCAGCCCTTGGCAAGTTGAACATGTTCCATCCACGCCTCCACTTCATACTGCATTTCCCTCTGCAAAAAGGTTTAGAGCCGCACAGGGTTCTGGGTTACCAACTGATAGAGAGGGAGACTCCTTATTTCATATAACAGGATTCTCCCATTCAACAATGGGATCCTTGAGTCAACCATTGTTGAGTTTTGAAACTTTTCCTGCTGGCATGCAGGGAGCCAGGCATGATCTATTTTCTTTATCAAGTTTTTCCAATTTTCTAGGTGATAATTCTCATCTGTGTACTGGGAATTCCTTTGGGAACAACACAATGCCAAACTTGAAAACTGTGTCAACAGAGCTTAACATTGGCAGTTCCCAATCTGAAAACTTGTCACCAGATAGTCAGAGTAGTTTGCATTCCTTCAGCAGAGAGTTTGCTGGGACCCATAGCTGCAACTCAGCAAAAATGGGTGTCAGTTCATTTCAGCTATTCGGTAAGATCATTCAAATGAAACATCCCATTGAAAGTGGTGTGCCCAGTGCTGATTGCACAGGAGATGACAGCAGTAAGGGCTGCCTTGTGACTGAAGGCATTGACAATCCATCTGAGCATTCTTTGACTTACTCGAAATTGATCAACAGGCTGGGTGTCCAAAGAGCCTCAACAGTTGAGGCGTGTAATTTGTGAAGTAGTGGTTATGTCCTCATCTTGCAGAAAAGTTGCTGTAAAGGTATGCTTATATCTTAGTGGATTGAAATCAATCTAGAGAAAAATCATCTGATAAAATCGGCTTCTGCTGCTTTATTAACAAATATATGGCATTTATTGCATTGCACCATCTCAAACTTTACCTGAATGTACGACTTTTTTCTTTTTTATGATAGAGGAGTTGTTCCTACCTGAAAGCTTGATAAATTTGATATCTTCCTTATTCTCGCTGATTGTTTTATTTATATCAGATTTACCTTTTAATGGCTAATATAATTATGATGCTTCTGTGTCTGGTGCATTTTGTATGGCTTTGGTTATCAGGTTTGCTATTAGGGAATGACCTGTTAATTAATTTTGATGTTGAACATGAGATCTGTTTAGCATATATATAAAACTGAATTTCTAACTGACGCGTCATTTACAACACGTACACTGGAAGCTGTATTGGGAATTCCATCTTGCATATTTGTTCAGATAATCATATATCATTATATCACGAGAGATGGATGAGTGATCCTAAATTTATGGAATTTCTGGTCTACCACCATGCCAATTGTCTGAGCTGAACTAAAGTCTTCAGGCCATGCAGAATTAAAATTTGTCTTCTACAAACTATTTTTTGAAACGATCACAATTGTAAGACAGGAAATAGAAGTGAATATTTTGATTGTTCAGTGCTTCGCTTGGTAGAGAAATGGGCGCAGCATCTGACAGTATGCATAAATTTAGTCCATGGTATCGTGAATATGTGATTTCCACTTCAAAAATGAGTCTTCACATTACTGAGCAGCCAAAACTCGTCATCTTATTTTTTTGTTTGTTTTAGGGGAGCTCCATCACGAGATTGAAATTTATTGTTGAATATTTTTAACTTGAGTTCGATTTAGCGCAGGTGCAACAGGCAGGCAGGCAGGCAGGAATCTCACTAGTCTTTTGACCTTGCAGTTGTAATATGTATGCTGCTTTGCTTTTGTATGATGTTGAATCTTAAAACTAGACGATATAGTTTGTAAAAATCGGTCTGTGGTACAAATATCTGATATACTGTATTGTTTTCTTATCCATGTTTCCTTTTCTTTGCTAATTTGTTTATAGATTTTCCTCTGGCTATAATTCAAGGTCAATTTAGGATTCTAAGGAAGCAGTCTTGATTTAACTATCTCAGGTTGATGATTGATGCATATTTTGCAAAGTGCCTGTATCGACTAATGCGCCCTGAGTGAATTATTAGGCCTTATTGCAACATGACATTTCTTGCCAAATTTCATGTTTGTATAATTTCATTCGCTTGGGCATGTGAACAGTAGCAGCCCCTTGATCACTGATCAGAGGTCAATGAATCGGGAAGTTACCGGCAATTTACAAGGGCAGATGTAGAAATATATAATTCGGACACTTGAGAGCAACATGTATACTTGTGTGCAAATGAGTCAAAACTGTTTGCGAGCGGTTTAAAATTGATTTCAAAAAGTTCGATTTGAGTTAAATTTTAAATGAGGTGAGTTTAAATGAATGAACCAACTTCAATTAATATATGAATTAAATTTGAACTTTATATTATTCTATTCAAATTATTTGAGTATAAATGAATTTATTAATAAAAAATATATTTTTATTCTTATATTATATACAAATAACATAATATATAGAAACGTAATTTTATTATTAATTGTTGAGGTTGTATGAAGAAATACGATATATTGATTAAAATAATTATCATTTTTGTTTATGTTACTAATTATTAGCATTACGTAATAATTGTGTAAATATTTTTTTATAAATTTGATGGTTGAAAAAAATTTATACTAATAAGTGAAATAAGATAAAAAAATTAATGTTTAATTTTTTTGTGAAAAATAAAACTTCATATGCTCACAGTTAAGAGAAATGATATTATTAGTAGTATGATGATTGTGTAGATAATTTTTTATAGATTTGATGATTGCAAAAAAAATTTATATTAATAAGTGAAATGGGATAAAAAAAGTCTAGTGTTTAATTTTTTTGTGAAAAATAAAATTTCATATGCTCACATTTAAGTGAAATGACAAATCATAATGAGGTTATAAAATTTGTTTGAATTTATTTTTATTACAAACTCAAACTTGAATTTAAATATTTTAAATTTTAAATCCTATGAAAAATTAATCTCTAATAATATGTTATCTGAATAAATTTGTATATATTCATTTAAGTTTATTTTTAAATAAAATTTAAATTTAAATCATTTAAATTTAATAATGTTCAACTCAAATTTAAATATATTTATTTATTTTTGGCCAACTTAAACTTAAGCATATCATATTCGACTAGGTTCAATTAATTTTTCGCCTAGATATACTATCGTAGCCATAATTAAAGATTAATTCGAGTAGAGGAAGTGTTTCTAGGCAAATTCTCCTTTTAAACTCGAGTTGAGCTATCATTGCAAAGTTGGTACATATGAAGATCATAATAATAGATGAATAACTGTCTTTGTCTTTGCTGATGATGAAAGGCATATAATAAACGCGGAAAGGGCCAACAACCTCTTCCAGTTTTGCCAGAGAATCGGTTTAAAAAAGGATAAAAATAAAACACCATCGTTTTTCTCCCAACACATTCATTACAGAGGATTAGAAATTATATATGAATATGATAAGTTTTGATGGATTCTTTATAGATTCATAGAATTCATTTACTCAAAAAATTTATTTTGAGTACGTTTGATTTAGGGAAAAATAGAATTTTTAGAAAATATTTTCCTAAGAAAACATATTTTTGAAAAATGAATTGATTTTCTATTGTTTGATACACAAAGAAAAAATATTTTTTGGTATTTGGTACACAACGAAAAATTAATTCCGTTTAAATTAAATTAAAATTATTATAACTTTACTTACCTTTTAAAAAAGAAATTTTTAATAAAATTTTTATTATTCTTGGTACAATAATAATTAGTTTCTAATAATAAAATATATATTAAAGGCATTAAAATCTTATATATAAATTTACATAGTTAGTTTAATTAATTATTATAAAATATTATATAATAGAGTATCCATCATGAGAAAAAAGAAGAAGAATATTTTAGTAAATATTACATAAAAATATGCACCTAAACTTTAATAAATAAAAATAAATTTTATAAAAATAAAAATAGAGTATCTATAATGAAATATTTAATAAATAAAAATAAATTTTATTTGTAATCGCGATTACATAATAAAGTGAGAAGGTAAAAAATTTAGGCTCGGGTATGAATGTATTAAGTAACAAGAAAAATGAATTTCATTTTTTAAAATAAAAAGTAATTTTTCTTAAAAATAATACAACTTTTTGGTTGATCAAAATTTATTTTTCTGTTAACCAAAATTTTTGAATGTCCAAATAAAAAAAAGTTAAAAAATAAATTCTAAATATTCATTTTCCTCCCAAACAAATGAAACTTTTGAATCTCTGAAATTCCACGTTAATTCTTAGTTCACATCCAAAAATGAAAGTTAACTGCCTCACTGTTCCCAGGAGGAGGAAAGCTTCATACACTTTTCAAATAAAAATGCATGGATGTTTGTTATGGTATTTCAAAAATCTTAAAATTTAAAATCACGTGATAAATTTTAAAATTATTAAATTATAATTATTTAATTATAATTATCCTTTTTTTAAGAATGCAATCAAATAATTTCAAAAGATTTCTGAAATTAAAATATCATTTTAAATTTAAATTTTTTTAAAATATCATAGAATCTACCAAACATATTCGTGTATCATGTACTTCCCTAATTAATAAACAAATAAATAGTGAGATTTATATGACCGTAAATTCCATAGTTTACGAGGGAGATTAAAATATTTTGAAACAAGTCCACCAAGCGAAGCTAGCACAGCTTTTTTGAAAGCGGTTGTTTCTAAAAGCCAAGATGGCACCGTCCCAGGCTACATTTTATCTAATTTGTCTTGATTTTGCGTTATTTTATTATAAATTTATTTAATAATAACAATAACAAAAGATTTGAATTTAGTTAGAACTGTTGTTGTTATTTATAATTAATTATTAAAAAATTTAAAAGCTACACTGAACAAAAGATTTGAGTTTAGTTAGAATTGTTATTGTTATTTATAATTAATTATTAAAAAATTTAAAAGCATAATCAAATATTTTTTAAAAAATTATAATTAATTATTCTGCCAAAGCAAGTGGCATATGTTATTACTCAAGGTCTCTATTAGCATATCGTACAGACAATATAATATAAAAAATATTAAAAAATATAATATATTATTATGTAAGATAAAATACTATTATATTTGGTTTGTTATTACATAAGATGAACATTTATATTAAATCATTCTATTTTTTATTTGGTATCATATTATATGGGTTTAAAAAATAATTAGTTTAATTAAAATATCTTTACATATAAAAAATGATAAAATTATCTTAAATGAATTTGAAGAAAATAATTAAACAAAATATTCTTCAATAACAATATATTTTCAAAAAATATGATAAGATATAAATTAAAATTTTACATTATAATAATAAAGTAATATAACATATTTTATCAACATACACACACAAATGCACATATACATTTTTCATGTGTATATACACCAAAAAGTATATGTGACTATATTATAAAGAACTAATAAAAAATTAAAATAAATTAATTTAAAAATATAAAATTCGATAAATACTTTATATAAAAGTTTAAAAAATATAATATTTACTATATACAAGTATCATAAATATAATATAATATTATTAAATAAAAATTTTAAAAATACTAAATCAAAATATAAGGATAATATAAAATTTTTTAATTTTGATTTTATAAAAAAGGTGAGAGAAAAAAACGTAAAAGATAATGTTTTTTATTTTAACAATTTAAAATTTTTTTAACGCTATCCCACGTATAAATTATACAATCCATTTTGGACTATTCTAACATGATATAAGTTACGTGTAACAAATCTATCCCACATTACGGGGTGTTCTACAGTGTTTACAGTGGGGCCTGAATATACGTCGCGGGATTCTCTCCCGCCCTAAATTCTTGCCGACCAAATTCTGGTAGTCCTTTCTCTCCTTGCGCTTAGGCAGCCATTGATAACCTTCTTTCAGGTTCTAACTTCATCACAGAATATAGTCAATGGCTGCCTTTCTATCTAGTCACTCTCTTTTGGTTTCCTTCCCTCGTTCTTCTTCTTCTTCATTCTATTCAAACCCCGTTAAAACTCTTCTTCAGCCAAACATCATAGCCTTCCCATCTCTTTCGCACTCCTCCTGCAAGCCTCTCCTTGGGTTTAATACCAAGCATTCTCCGGTTTGCAATGTCCATCGAAGGATTATCTACAACTATGATTCCTCTGCAGAAGATTCCATCCGAAGTGTAAGTTTTCTCTCCGATCTTCTTATATTGCTTATTTTATTGATCCTACATTGTTAGCTAACTGTTCTATTCATCAAAATTTAGCTAACCTCTGGCCAATGGTTCGATTATTTTGGCTATGTTCTGCCTAATTGTAACGAATTAAAGATGAGATTGTAAGAAGGAACATATATAGACAATGCTAAAGATGAGGTTGGTAAGGACCATCTGTCGGGTTTGTATTCTGGACCGAATTGAAAAACTGTTTTGATATTTTTCTAATAAATTTTAGGTATCTCACATGGAAGTTGATAATCTAACTAATGGCCGTGTCTTAGAAGCAGAGTTATTATATGGAGAATTTTCTGGACTCTTGGGAATTCGCTTTGACTTTCAACTAGAACACTGGTTTTCTGGAATTCTGTTTGTATTCTCATAATTTGAATGAATTCTGAGTATATGGTCATATGATCTTACCTCCAATACAAATGGATTCCAGGCATGTGGAAAATTCTAGATGCATATGGTGACTGATATCACTCAAACCATATCCTTGGAGTAAATAATGATGCTTCTCCTACTCTAATTTTGTGTACACACACACACACACACACACTAAGTCTAAGCAATTATTTTCAAATCCACGATCATCGTTGATATTACAATATAAGTGAGAAAATTTACATTGATGATTTCAATAATAATGATGGGGTGCAAATTCATTATTGATTTTGTTTATGTAAACATTGATGGATTGCACCAGCAAAATAAATTTTATCCTTTTTGTTTCCAATTCATTGGTTTGCAGGTCAGCAGAGGGTTATATTTTGGATTTGTTGCTAGCCTGCAAAATTGCACTACTCTCTCTATTCAGCCATGTCTAAGAAATAATGCACTATTAATCTATTAACATCCCCCCCCCCTTAGCCCCTTTATAGACATATAATGTTGATGCTGTAAAATTATTTAAATAAGTTTAGAGTATACAGATGGTTTTTCCATTTACCTTTTTCTCTCAACCTTCCAGCCTTGATGACACTGATAGAGTCTGTATGCCTTGGAATTTAATTCAAATGACACTCTATTTTTTCTGAATTTAAAACTGGGACAGGTTATTTGGTGTTTCAGTAATTGTTCCTATGTTATATTCCATGCTAAATCATCCACTTATCTGTCTGACCTTCTGTAGACAAAAGATGCATGGGCTGGCACTCAAAATGATGTAAATATAGAAGTACTCATTGAAGCATGCAAGGAAGCTATTTTCTATAGCGAGGGACGTGCTGTATCTCAGATTGAAGCAAGAATACAGTCTATAGCAAATGAAAGAAACGAATTGATTCATAAGGTGTCAACCTTATCAGCGGAGAAGAAAGCTTCTAAGGAGAAATATCTTCGCTTACAGGCAGATTTTGATAATTATAGGAAAAGATCGGAAAATGACAGAATCAACATACAGTCTGATGCCCAAGGAGAAGTCTTTGAAAGGCTTTTGCTGATGGTGGATGATACGGAGGGAGCCAGACAACAAATTATACCAGAAACGGCGAAAGAAAAAATGATTGATGCAAGTTATCAAGGTATTTAGAAGCAATTTGTAGAGATTATGAAGAGCCATCATATTGCTGCAATAGCTACAGTGAGCAAGCCTTTCGATCCCTTAGTGAAGTTTGAAAACTGCTTTTGTTCTTATGACACTACTTTATTTCTGCTTGGTATTTGAAATAGTTGCGGTACAAGGCCTAAAACATATGTCCCAAATCCCGACATATTAATTCTTTTGTTGAGAAAGTGAGATTCTGATTTTGCTGCTCCGCATTGTTTTTCATAGTTTGCTGCAGTAGAAAAAAGAAGTGCAGTTCTTGAGAAGATGTGGGAGCTTATATGATGTGCTAACATAAGAATTGTTTAATTTATTGTGTGGAATTGCTTTTGTTGTAGTTCCGTGAAGCTATTGCTCGTGAGGAGTCCCAAGAGTTCGAGGAAGGAATCATAATTCAGGAGTTGCGACGCGGCTTCTTGCTGGGATCGGCTTCTTAGACCAGCACTCGTCAAGGTTTCCTCAGGGCCTGGCAACAAGAAGTCCAAGGAGCAGCCAGCAACATCTGCTGCTGCAGTGAATGCAAGATAGTCCCTTCTCCTTTCGTTGTTTTATGCAGTAACGGGTATACTTTTTTTCTGGAGCAAATCACCATGAATATATATATATATATATTTTTTTTTTTCATTCAAAATTCTAGATAACAATATAACTTGTAGAATGGCGGCCCTTATGTATTGGACCTGGAGGCGTTTGTCTGAGGCAGAGTTAAGATTCTCAATTGAGCTGCACTTTATCAAAGATTCAAAATTAACCATGCATCTCTGGCTGGAAATGTCGTGGACATGTGACTGTACGGTGAGTACTGCTCTCACGAAAATTGTTACATGCTTTCGTGAACAACTTACAAGAGCAGGGAACCTGTAACTTGTCAGAAAAGTCAAGATGAACGTATTAATACTCTTGTTTTCCTTCCTTTTCTGTTTTGTCTTTTGTGGTCCGATCCTACAGAGCATATTAAATTTTTGACTAATTTAAAGTCAAATCAGATTGGACCCTTCCCAGGTAGCGAAGCTTTCTCAGCACTTGTTTTTTTCATTCATAAAGTCTGAATCCGAGATTCATTTTTTGTTTAATATATTGTTCAAATATTTCACCACCCAAAGAAACATATTATTACTACTATTTTAGTACATTACTCCCAGTGGCTTGACTATTACTCTTCTACTTTGGTACTTTTATCATATATCTTTAAAATATTGAGATTTATTTTTTGTTTAATATATTGTTCAAATATTTCCCCACCAAAAGAAACATATTATTATTACTACTATTTCAGTACATTATTCCCAATGGCTTGACTATTACTCTTCTACTTTGGTACTTTTATCATATATCTTTAAAATATTGATATTTTGTTATAAATACGCAAATATTTGCCTTGCCATGGATTTGATAATGCTAGTTCTGCTGAGTGATGCTGTTTATGGGACTAATTGGATTAGGTTAGAGTAAAGTCTGTCAAAATTAATGGACTTTAATTATTGGCCGAGTTTAAGCTCATAAAAATTTTAGCTTATTATTCATTTAGTGTCTAAGTTAGGTTTATTATACGCCCGTTATCACTCTACCTTGTAGGGTTGGTTAAAAAAAAAGAAATTAGAGTTTATTTATAACATGTTAAAAATTTTGGGGGAAAAAAGAGGTTTAAAATTTCATTTCATCACTAGAACCTAACCTATCCAAAATATTCCTTTCCCATTATTTAAAAAAGGATCTATATGTCCTATTGTTTTTTCTTATATTATTTTATAGTGATATAAAATAATTTATACACGTTAATAATGATTGTAATTTAATTTGTGATGATTGCAAGTTGATTTTGTTTTCATATTATATTTTGATATTAATAATTGATATAAATATTAGATATGCATATAACATTTTGAGACTTCACAATAAAAAGGAAAATTATAAATTTATATATCTTATGTAAAGTGTGAGTTTGATACTAACAAAAGATATCATTAACTCAAATGGTATCTAGTATTTTTTAAAGTTTTATATCTCTATATTTAAAATTTGATGTTTGATTTTATATTTGTGCTCGGATCAAATTATTTAATCACTTCTATCTCATTATTTCTATTGATATTCATAATGTTTAAATAATATAAATAAATTCTTGTAAAAAATACAAGATCTAAATGTAAATATGTTGAATGATTGCATCAAATTAGGAGAATGGAAGAAGAACAACTTAAAAAGTTTTATTCACTTCCTTTGACTAAAAGGGAATTTCTATGAAATTTTAATTTTTATTATCAAGCAAGTGATTTAAAATATTTATAAGAAATTTTTAATATGAATTTAGTAGTCCGCCCATGGCTATGAGTTGCTGGTTTCCGAGTAGTGACGCTCCAACCCTTCAATATCCAACTTGTGAAACCGGCGTCGTTTGTACTTTATGGACCAGTGGGTCTCGTGAACACGTTAGTCAAGTCGGTTGGCTAGGCGGGTATCAGACTGCGTAGCGAATTGTTCCCCTTTCATCACAACAACGCCGACGACCATCTCATCAAAATCCTAGATAGAACCTAGACCTCATTCCGTCCATGTTTAATCGATCAAATTTCTCTTTCCTCGGACATTCTTCAATTTGTTGTGTTTAGGCAATTGATATTTCTACACCTTGAATTTAATTGCATAGAATAAGCTCTCACGCTTCCGCTTCCGCTTCCGCTTCCGCATCTCACAGTCCGCCCTCAATCCCAACCAGGTTCATTCTTCTTCTTCAATATTTAACCCACTTTCACGAATTCCACCTAACAAAATTCTCTATTTTCTATGGAAACTTCTGCTTCATCTTCTAACTCTCGCCGATCAACGTTCCGTTACTTCCAGTGTAGTTGTTTCAGACGTTTCTGTCGTTGTTTCTGTTGTTTCTACACCTACCCGTAAGCTAATCTTGATTATGAAACTCCACTTGTTTTTGGAGAGCTAGGGTTTTGTCAAGTGCCCAATCGGGTCTATCGCTTGGGTTATTATCGCAGCGCTACCAAATGCGGTTAGCGATTGTTCATATTCGTTTGAAGTAAGTTCGAGCTTTCACTGTTCATCGGATCGGAACCCTTCTGTTACGCCACGGTTGCTAGAGGATAGAGAGAGGAGAAAATTAGGGTAAAAAATGGAGAAGAGCAGGTGGAAGATGAAACTGTTAGCTTTAGGGGACGCACTTTT
Source organism: Sindora glabra (assembly GCA_020226215.1). Lineage (NCBI taxonomy): Eukaryota > Viridiplantae > Streptophyta > Magnoliopsida > Fabales > Fabaceae > Sindora > Sindora glabra. The sequence goes on along the minus strand of CM035227.1, from coordinate 42,035,433 downwards.
TGTTCAAAGAGGCAGATGGAGGATAGGTTATGTAGGTCTTTGAATCCTTCGAAGCGAATTGCGACTGATAAGGGACTGGAGTCAAGGCGAGCTTGGGTGAAGAATTGGGGAAACCAGCCGCTAGGAGATGCAGACCCTGCGATTCACGAAATAATGGAGAAGGAGAGGCAGAGACAGAGTAAAACAATTGAACTGATTGCTTCAGAGAATTTCGTGTGCAGAGCTGTTATGGAAGCTCTGGGTAGCCATCTGACGAACGAGTACTCTGAAGGAATGCCTGACGCGAAATACTATACGGGTAATCAACATATTGATCAAATTGAAATGCTTTGCTGCAAGCGTGCATTGGCAGCCTTTGATCTCGATCCCAACAGGTGGGGTGTGAATGTTCAGCCTTACTCTTGCACTTCTGCTAATTTCGCAGTGTTTGCTGATCTTTTACTCCCAGGTGATCGAATTATGGGTTTAGGTTCGCCATCTGGTGGGCATTTGAGTCATCGTTATTATACTCTGAGTGGAAATAAAGTTGCTGCCTCATCATTATTCTTTGAAACTCTACCTTATAAAGTCAACCCTCAGACAGGCTTCATAGACTATGAAAAGCTTGAAGAAAAAGCACTTGATTTTCACCTGAAGATACTTATTTGTGGAGGGAGTTCGTATCCCAGAGAATGGGATTACGGTAGGTTTAGGCAGATTGCTTATAAATGTGGGGCAACTCTGATGTGTAACATGGCTCATATTGGTGGCCTTGTGGCAGCTAAGGTAATTGATTTTCTTTTATATTGCTTCTTATTGCAAATTTTAAATCTTTTATAATTGGTCGCGCCTTTAAGAGGTCACTGAAACTTATCATTGTTTCTTTTGGTGGATGGAGGCAATTACCTGTGTTCACCCATTTAAGAGATGGTTTATTGGCCTCCACGGAGGCATGAACTAACTAAACTGTATCAACATCTTCAGTTAAAGTTCTTGTTAATTATATGTCTAATAGTTAAGAAAGCTTTCTGATATTTTTCAAATTGCAACAGCAAATTTTATTAATATAGGTGAGACAAGGATAATGCTACTGTCCAAGTTCTTTTAAAAGCAGAAAGAGAACGTCAGAAGTTAAATTTATTCTTTTTTTCTTTGTTTTTCCTTTTGCTCATGAAGGATTTGCTTTTGTGAATGAAAACGCTCAAAATTCTCTATCCAGTTGGATTATTTTTATAGCTTAACATGAATCAAAGCAGGGGTGGATGTCAAATTGCCTATGTTGATGTATCAATTATTCTCGTGTTTCTCATAATATTCATTGATATCTGATTCAGAATTCATTTCTAATTGAAAAGTTAAAAAAAAAAAGTTCATGAAGCAAAACACAGGTGGATGTCACATAGCCCATGTTGAAGTATGTTTCAAGTATTCTTGTGCTTCTGATATTATTCATTGATATCTGACTAATAATTTATTTCTAACTGAAAAAAAAAAGGTCTTTTGGGTATGATATGTGGCACAATTTAAGAGTTTCTTCATAGTTAACATTACTGTGTGCTACAAGGCATTTTATTTTGTGCTTTGTGTTTCCTTCTTTGTAAAGGATTCCAGTTTTTCATTCTGTCTTGCGGTAGTTATTTATATTGATAGTTGTTCTTTCCAGGAAGTTGCTAGCCCATTTGATTACTGTGATATTGTCACCTCAACAACCCACAAAAGTCTCCGGGGTCCACGGGGAGGTATCATCTTTTTCAGGAGAGGGAGAAAACAAGGGAAGCAGGGCTTGGTTCTTAATCAGGGAGATGACAGAAATTATGGTTTTGAGGAAAAGATTAACTTTGCGTTGTTCCCATCATTACAAGGAGGTCCTCACAATAATTACATTGCTGCCCTTGCCATAGCCTTGAAACAAGTTGCAAGTCCAGAGTACAAAGTATATATGCAAAAGATGAAGAAAAACGCAAAGGCTCTAGCCCTTGCGTTGTTGAAAAGGAAATGCAGATTGGTGACTGGGGGCACTGACAATCACCTGTTGCTTTGGGATCTAACTGCTTGTGGCTTAATTGGTAATTCTTCAACCTGCCTTGTGCAATTTACATCATAAAATAAGTCAATGCATCTAAAATAACAATGCTGTGTTTGCTTAATAAATATTCCGAGCAATATGGGCCAGTTTATTAGGTTTAATGGATAAAGCACCGTTAACAGTTTAACAATAGCTCTCAGTTGTTAAAAGTTGACGAATTTATGTCGGTTACCTAGGCATATGCCTTTCCAGAATCCAGTGTTGTAGAAATTAGGCTTGTGGTATTATGCTAAGCTTGACCTTAAATTTGATCACACTAAATGCTTTCTTAGGAAATGCAAGTTCCAATAAACCAAGTTGGATCCCTTGGTTTCTCGAAGCAAATATTCCCCCCCCCCTCTTTTATATGTAGGTATTCCTTGTACAGTGTTCTAGTTGGTGTAAACTCCCTATTATAAGTTTTGTCCTATTTCATTTGTTTTACTGCTGACACTTTCCTTATCTGCAAATGATTTATCCGTATTAAATCATTTGAGTACAAAAGTTATTAATGATCTACCTCCCAATCTGACATCTGAGCTTCCACCTTCTTGATAGGGGACTCATTATAGGAATAACATGCCTTTTAGCATATAAGCTAATTCTAAATGTTTTACCTGTATGGACAAGTGTACTACTTTAATGGCGATGTCAATTGTGAGTTCGAGCATATGTGCTCATGTTCACACTCACTCTATTTCATTTTTGTTCCTTACATGATATATTATGTCCTTAAAAATGAGCAAAATGAGATGTTCTCTATTTCATTTTCTGTATTGCAGACAGAAACTACGAGAAGGTTTGTGAAGCTTGTCACATTACTCTCAACAAATATGCCATTATTGGTTCCATTTCTCCGGGAGGAGTTCTGACTTACAATTTAATATCTTGAATTTTCTGGTTTCTATGCTTGCAGTACGGGGTATTACTATTATATATATATATATATATATATTTTCCATTACATTTAATTTAGAATTTACCAGTCCATGCTTGGCTTATAAATTATCATTATGCAGTAAGTCTGTTATCTGGATCTCTGACTGCAATCGATTTTGTATTTGTAATATTACAAGAGGCTTATCAAATCTTTTTATAGTTCAGGGATGTATGAAAAGGAGGAGAAAGTTATGCCTCATGGCCGCTCCTTGCTTGTAGGTGTCCTCCTTGGGTATACTATGACCTCTGTATTTCTAGGGTTACGTTTGTTGTTCTTTTCCTAGCCAATTTCGTAATTTCTGAGTCCAGAGTGCCATTAATTTGTAGGGGTTCTTCTGAACCTTACATTCTCCTCTTGCTGATCTTTTATATTATGGATATTCAGGTACTCCTGCAATGACAACAAGAGGCTGCTTAGAGGAAGATTTTGAGACCATAGCTGATTTTCTTATTAGGGCAGCACAGATTACCAGCAACATACAGAGGGAGCATGGAAAATCGTGTAAAGACTTTTTGAAGGGTCTTCAGAACAACAAAGAAATTATTGAGCTCTGGAATCAGGTTGAGACATTTGCTACCCAGTTTGCAATGCCTGGATTTGACGTTTGATTCAAACCTGGGAAATAGACAGCCTCCGGACAACTGGGATGTCCATTCATCTGTTCCTTATCTTTTATCAAATTAGCTACAGTGCTACACTAAATATACACAAATAAGTAGTCAGCCTAAGCTGCTATACAGCAACTGTCTCACAGTAAAGTATACCATTCAAGTTCATATCCCACACACTCCCACCCCACTCCGCCTGCATGTTTTGTGGCTATCCCTTCCTTCTATATTGGACGTTGATGATCACAACATTGTGTGTAGCATGAAATACAGAGGCTTTTGACTATTTGTTGCTAATATTGATAAATGAGATATGAATCATGGGCGACATCCAATCATACGTTATAATTTAAGGATGTAATTATGATTTAAAGTACTCGTTTAGTGGTTCTCTAGATTGCAATCTTCAGATATCTTTTGTACAATTCCACTTGTGCAATTATGCTGAATAAAGAGATTAAATACATTAGGATCGGTTGCACCTAGTCACATATGTAGAAAGAGATGGTGGTCGCCCAATCACCAGAGTACTGGTATACATACTTCCTCATACACAAGAGGGAAGAATAGATTAGATCAAATATATCGATATTCTTTCTTAAGTCCAAATTAGAGATGATCACGACTAATGAAAAATCCATATCTACATTCATAGTAAGGAGATTGTGAATTTCTTGTTATGATATGCCGACAAGGACTCTTGTGAATGAAAATAGTGCCGGTTGCCTTGCTTGTTTCAACTGGCCAATGGAAAGATAAACATACGACACCAATTCCAATTTGACCTTAATTTAATATGTCGCGGGGGTTAAGACGTTGTCGTTGCGCAATTGACCATTGTACTTAGAATGTGGGATATGGTCGTCTACCACACAGCACAGAAATGCTTTTAATTGGCGCTCAATACCCTCTCTGCCCTTGCGGCATCCGGCATGCTGCACTCCAGCATTATATTTTTCACTCTTTTCTGCATTCTCTTTTATTATTTTATTGTATTTTTATGTATTTGTCATACTTTTTTCTTGTTTTAAGAAAAATAAAGCACTACTCATGTGGAACCCTTCGGAGGAGGCACGGCATGAATTTCTGGCAAGCGACAAAAAGCATGAGATACGGTTAACAAAATTCAGAAAGTGACCTCTGATTTTTTTTTTTTATAAATTTTTTTTTGCCATTTTTATAATATTATATTATATTATATATGTACCTCTCCTGACCCCAAAAAAGGGGGTTACAAAGAATTTTTTGAAAGAGAGCAAACAGATTCTGAGAAAGAGAGAGACTTGTCAGGGAAAGAGAAAATGCGGTGAGCAGATTTTAATGATAATCTGCATTCCATTGCTTTCAAGGCGAACCGTATCAGACAAAAAAGCCTTCCTAAGAACAAAAGAAACTGCTTTTAACGTTAAAGCAAAGTCCAGGAATCTCAAGAGTGCCTCCTACAGTCCCCCCCTTCAGCTTCCGCTTTTTATTGTTCTTTCTCAACTTAAATCATTACTCTCTTTTACTATAACAACTCACTACATTCCACTCTTTTCAAATGCCCTTTATCGATGTCAGCATAAAAAAAAGGCATTTTAAATTCAGTTTTAACAAATAGCACTTCTTGTGATTTTTATTTATTTTTAATAATTATTTTTAAAATTATAAAATATTGATAAAATAAATTTTAAATTATATAAAATTATAATTTTCTTCTTGAATAATAATATCTACAAATACTTTTATTTTTAAATAATATAATTGAAAGATGAAATTATATATATATATATATATATATATATAGACTTCTATTCAAGAAGAAAATTATAATTTTATATAATTCAAAAATTATTTCACTGTGCTTAAGGCATTATATTTTTCAGAGACAGAATTTAAATCTAATATTTTGTCTTTTCCTTAGTATATTGATATGAATAAGATTCAAATCTAATATCTCTAATATATTAGGTAAAATTTTCTAATGTATTACTTAATTCTTTTACCGCCAGACGCTTGTCTCGTTTAGTAATAAGAGGTAAAAATGCAGGTTGTATCCAAATTTAAGAAAAATCAAAGATTGAGTCTTTCGTAGAGCTAAACAAATTGCTTATTGCTAAGCTCCAATATTTCAAAGTAATTTTGCATGATTTCCTTTAAGCCTTCGCATTAACAATGGTGGGACTGTTTTTTTTTTCATTTTTGTTGTCTGTTTTCTTATCGAGTTATTGTACTAATGGACAAGGTATAGAAGTTTCGCATAGAATTTAGCCCTCCCTCCTGCCAAGACAATTAATTTATCCAATAGTCAATTTTCTTGTCAAATCCAGGAGAAACCGCAATCAATTTTGAGAATCTTTTCCAGCGGCTGCTGCAGACTGCAGGAATCACCTTAGAAACAAAGTTTGGAGCTTTAAGTTTAAAAAAAGAAAAGAAAAGGCCAGGTCACAGACACTTACGATAAACCCAAAAAAAAAAAAAAACAGAAAAAAGGGGTTAATTAAAAAGGTTACAGCAACCCAACAACTGATTCCTCTACTTGTACCTTTTTTTTTCCTATTTTTTCTGCATTTTTTTTCTTTTTACCTATGACTGCAAAAGTCCAAAAGCTTCTTCCGGCATTCAACAATCTCATCAAAGAAATCATCAAGCTGCCCAACAATATTCTCAGCTCCAGATCTCAGAGCTCCGAAAAAGCCTCTCAGATTCTCCACTCTCTCTCTAATTCCGCTCTCTGCTTCCCACTCCACCACCATTCCCTGCGAATTCCTTCTCTCCAATTCTCCTCGCAGCTCTTCCATGGCCGCCTTTGATCTTCTGAACTCGTACAGCAGAATCCCCGGCGTCCCGTTCATCTGGCTGATCTCCGCTGCCACCCGCTGCTGTAACCTCGCTGTCGAGATCATGAACGCCGATCCGAAGAACAAGCAGCCCTCGCATCCTCCCAGGACGAAATCGGAGGATTCCGGCCAGCTGTAAACCAAGCCGTATAGCAGAATCATGAGCAACAAAGAAGAAACGTTTCTCATTGCGTACAGGACTCCCCTGAAGCCATTGAATCCGTTCAGTTTGGATTCGATCGAAACCCTTTCGTCGAATCGCAGAGAAAGCGGTTGAATTCGTGTCTCCATCAAAGCTCGATTTTCTTCCTCCAATCCCACGGCTTCTCTGCGACAACCTGTAATTGTCCTAATGACCTGTTACAGAGTAAACAGAATCTTCAGTAATAGAATTTTCCTAATATTTTTTCGCTTTACTATTTGAATTGAAAAGAAAAATCAAAGATTGTGATCGACCTAACCTGACGAGAAAACTGTGGAGTGAGATGAGGATGAGAATCTAGAGACGAAGTGATGTTGAAGCCAGCAGAGTAGTAATTTTCGATTCCGGAAATGCCAGACTTAAGTACATGGCAGGCTTCCCAAAGCTTGGAGCTTTCATCCATATATTCGTCAAGCCACTTATCGCCGACAGGAAGATGAAGTTTCTGAACCAAAAGTGTCAATTGGGTGTGAAAGGATCGGAGAAGTGAGAGCACTCTCTGAAGGAATTGCATAGACATGAAGTTGTTGGACAGATATACTCTTTCAAGATCATCAATTCCTCTGGTGAGAAAGGAGTAGAAGCCATTAACACAGTTGGTAGAAGAAGGATCCATCATAATAATTTGTGTTTTTCTGAAGAGTGTGCTGTGTGGGGATTAATCTGGAAAAAAGAAGAAAAAAGGGGGCCGGGGGGGGGGGATGAAGTGATGGAAGAGAGGGAGGGGGAAGAAGGAGTCGGGAAGAGGGAGATATTTAAATTGAGATAGAGCGAGAGAGTGAGAGAGAGAGAGAGAGAGAGTGGGAAGGCATAAAGAAAAGAAAGGGTTGGGGGAAAAGGGAAGGGAGGGGCGGGGGGGGAGTGTGAAAGAATGGAAGAATGGGAAGGAGGGAATATCTTAGAAGCTCAGGTTTCTAAGGTTGAAAAGGATTGTTGGGAGCAATGATGGGTGTTTCCTATGGAGGGGAAAGGATGATTGGTAATATGCCATTTTCGTTGTTTAATGGCCAGAAAAAAGGATGAAAAGGTAAAAATCAATTTCCCAAGAGACTGAAAAATGAAAGATAAAAAATAACACATCTGCAATCTACAATCTATGGCAGGATGAAATGTATATCATAATTCTTATATACACTTAAAGGAGCTCATTCACATCATGATAATTTCGTTAAAAAGCAATTAAAAGAGTGAGTAAATAAATAAGTAGAATTAGTTTAAATCCAATTATATATTTTATATTTATAATAGTAGAATGGTCAAATTAATGAAAAAAATATACGTAAAGTATAGAATGAGGAGAAAAATAAAAATTTCAAGAAGTATTATATACTATTCGAATTAAAAAATTTTATTAGAATATGTACTTGTTGATATCATGGCTGTGAAGCTTGAAATCAATTCAAGGAGTGTGTAATTGATAATTATGAGTAATTAACTCTTCACAAATTCTTTAAAATTAACCTTCGTCCAAAGTAATAGCAAAATTTTAAAAAATAACTTTTATATTGTGAAGCATCTCATTTAAAAAAAAAAACCTTTAAGATCAATTATTAGAAAAACATTTGCAAGCTTAAAATAAATTCATCTCCAAGAAATTATTTGAAATTTAACCAAATTAAAAATTGTGCCTATCATATACGCCTATTAATCATGTAATAAAATTATAGTTTATTAGAATTAGTTTACATGAACAATATAGGGAGTTGGAATCTAAAATTTTCAAACATACAGATCCCACCATTGCATCACCATCTAACAGCAGTATACGAGAAAAATAAGTAACTTGGAAATAGAAAGAGTAAGTTAGTCAAGTCAATAACGCAAATTCACGTTTAATTTCCTTCGAGCCTTCTGTTTCTACTTTTCTGTGTGTCTATTCAACCATTCTATCTAGCTCTGAATTATGTGGATAGATTAACACGAAAGTCACACTAATCCTATATAGAGTAGTGTTATTTTTATTTTAGACACTCATTTTTTCTTTATAATTTAAAATTCATAATTCTATAAATTTTATTGTCCATATTAGATAAAGGGTGCAAAATTTTATAAATTTCATTGACCATTAGCGAAGAATAAATGATTATTTCCCTTTTAAAAAGGGCCGGTAGCACTTTCTTCCTATAAATTGAGAGCAACAACCCGTGGAAATGGGTGGAAGGAAGTGGGATTTTGATGTTTAATATCATATTAATTAAATAAGATTTAGTTTACATGTCTGAATTAGTCATGCAATGTTTGACTGGTTTTTGTTTCTAGATCAACCAATTCTGTGTTGTGATTGGCGGGCTGCTTGTTTGGCTTCTTCTTCCATATTTTCTTCCTCGAGCAACTGAATTTCCACAATTTCCTTCCATTGAAATTTGTGGATTTGTCTTTCCCAGATTTATATTCTTTCTCTTTGATTTTTCCAAAAGATGGAAGAATTGGAATGATGGGTTGCTTTCGTAATCTTCTGCCATACACAATCAGTTTGTTGAGGCCATTCCTGCTTACTGTGTTAACCATTCCGTTGCCAAAGGAAGAGAGTGACTTCACGCCTCCATCCTTAGGCCTTGTTTGGTACTGCAATCATAGTGAATGTGCTTGGAATCAATTATAAAAATTTATAATTTATCTTTTTAATTAATAAATTTAGTTAAATAACTAAACATATATATATATATATATATATATATATATAAAGAATAAGGATCAAGTTTTAGATGTAACAAAAAATACAAAAACTTCAAAACATATAAAATGCTACTTAAATAAAAAACTTTCGATTATCATTTTTTATATATTTAATTAATTTTTTAGGAGGGTTTAAAATTATGGGGATATTAGGAGCTTCATGAAATTACATTTTTTTGCTAAAAAGTTCTCAAAATAAATTATTGTACAATATATCATATTATATGAATCAAAAGTAAGATTTAAAATTAGATTCTTAATGTAAATTAAGGGCAAATACAAAATGGTAAAATAAATTTATAAAACTTAATTTGATCAGTATAAAAGATTTGAAACCACGATGAAAATTTTTAAGATTAATTATCTATAATAAAATGTTTTCATTTTAAAGAATTTTTATGTCTTTTACCTACTTTATAATAATTTTTTAAATAAAAAAATTATTTTCTACTTACACGCTATATATATATATAAGATCACTTTTCTGTAACGTTAATTTAGTGAAAGATGATATCTAAGAAAAACAAAACCATATTTTAACATTTTTATAGCTTTCCCTCAAATCTAAGAATTTATATTTGATCTATTTTTGGTGTAGATTAATTTTACATTATCAATTATTTATATATTATTATATTAATAAAAATTATTAAAATTTGTTATTACTATTAATTTTATTTAATTACAATGCTTTTGTAATAATGTATCACATTCTCATTTATTAATATTATATAATGTTATACTCTAATAATAAATCAAATATAATCTCCAAATCTAAACCTTGGAAGTAAGACGAAAATAAACTTTCCAAATACTTAAGTCAATATTCATTAGTTATTTAAAAATATAATTTAAATTTTAACAGTGTTCAAGTACCATTTTAATTGTAAAATGTCCATGACAATTAGGAAAAAAAACAACTAATATATTTATATAGACACACACAATGAATACCGTTGATTTGGTGGGCCTTACAACCCATCCAGCGACAGAAAAATTGTAGAAAAAAAAAAAGGGATTTCAAGCTGTGTCTGCTTAATGATTGTTGGGTATTGCAAATGGGTCCCAAATTATGTGCATCACACCAAATGGGTTTTTTAATTGATTGATTTTTTTTAAGCCACTAATGGAAGGCCACAAAATGTTTAATTAATTTGAAGAGATTCCAAAATTAATTTTTTTCCTTCCCTTTATTCTCTCCGGAAAGTATTATTGTATATTTAATTCAATTCTTTTGATTTACATTTTATCCACAACTAGTGAGGATTAATTTTATCCTATTATAATATATTATCATATAAATAAAAAATTATCAAAATTTTTAATAATATTTTTATTCATTAATAACATAAAATATTATATTAATAATAAGTTAATCTAAACTCTAATTTTTCTCTTGATCTTCCATTTTCTCTAGTTCTATAAATATGGATGGATATTATCTTTTTAAAATATTTAAATAAGTTTTTATAGGTAGAAAAGTGGGGGTTGGGGGTGGGGGGACCAAGCAATCTAAATTATGGATTGGGTTAAGTAATATGATATTAAATTTGGTAAGGGACGGATTCCCGTGGGTTTTTGGAGAATGGGACATCTTAGAAGTATGTTGGTCTTTTAAGAATGAGATTTCATTGGAAAGTGAATAAAGCAAAGGAAGGACATTAATATGGGCACACCAACTCCGTGTCAACCACCCAAACGCAGCCCATTCATCTTGAAAGCTCAAGAGTGCCCCTATATAATTTTTTGCCCCTGCTTTTGTTCATTGGTTGGATGTTAGCTTTTTTATAAGTTTAAAATTAAATTCATCTTCAAAATAAAGTCTTAGAATATTTTTGCTCTTTCTATTTAATTAAAAGTTAAAATTTTATCGATTCATTTTTTACCCTTGTAATTAACTCTTTATGTTTGTTGAAAAAAATTATATTTTACCTATTCATGATCTTTTTTTTTTACTTATTTTGTTTTTAATTGTAAGTACTGCAATTTATTTATTTATATTTTTAATTATTAACATTTTATTCACATAAAATTATTTTCTATCTGAATTTTAACAGCAAATTTATGTGCATTATATATGATTTTTATTTTTTTAAATTTTAATTCTATTTAACACTTACTTTGATCTAATTTACCTTAAAAAATTTTATTGATACCTTTTATTCAGTAATTATGTACTAAGTTATAGAAAATAAAATTTTGATAAAATTATAATTTTTCAGATAAAATTTTGATTGTTATGGAATCTTACATATTTGTTTAGATAAAATCCGGCAAATAGCATTTTAAAATTTTAAATTATGATTTAATTATAATATTTTATTTCCACGTGTGACTGTAAAACCCAACTTTTAAACACAGTGCTTAATTTATATGAATGTCACCATAAATTTTATTTTATCAGTAAGCATCACTTTTGAAGAAAAATTCTAATTTTGAATCAAGTGGAATACCGTATACGTTCATGAATTTTAAGAAATAACATTAGGATGGCAATGAAGTAGGATAATGATAAATCAGTGGTAAATTGTCCCGCCTTATAGCTGTGAAACTCAAGCCCTTCCCTCCATCCCTGCATGTAGGGCAAGTTGGTGTTTCATCTCTGTGATTTGCGGAGTACCGATGACTTGCGAGGAAGTTCAAAACAATTAAAAAAATTTAAAATTTATAAATTTTAAATATATATATAATTAATATTTAATATTTAGTATAATTTAAGAATATTGATGTAAAATCATATATAATTTATTTATTTAATTTTAAATTTAAAAAATAATTAAGATAAATATTGATTAAAAAATAATTAAGATAAGTATTTTTATTATAAAATTACTACAATAGGTTTATAATAATATATATATATTTAAATATAATATAAAAAATAAAAAACTATTAATTATTTCGGAGTATTGTGGGGTAAGACAAAATAATATTACCTTACCTTGTATAATTGCTCCAAGGTAAGAATTTATCCAACAAGATAAAAATTGATACCGAATCCACACCTATAAGATAAAATTTATGAGATAAAATTTGTTATTAATATTTTTGCTATCCCTAAATAATGTAATTGATTAATGATTATAGTAACGTGTATGAAGGAAAAATATGAAAATTTTGTTTATTTTATTGGAATGTATTTTTATTAAATTTCTTTATATATAAATAAAAATAATATATCATTTTTAGACTATAATTAAAAGTTAATAAAGAAGAAAAATAACCTTCTTTTCAAAAGAGAGGATATTTTTTATAGTATTATCTATATTTAATATTGAATAAATAAATTATTTTTAATATTTTATAATTATATTTTTAAAAGATATCATTTGTCAAAACTAACTGCAAAAAACTATGATTTTTTTTATAAATATAACTATAATTACAATCTATTGTTCTACACACCAGAATGAATAAAATTTAATGATTAAATAATCTCTCCGCTCTTTTTTAGAGATGTTAGAAACTTTACTTCTCAATCAAACAAACTATTTTCCAAAAATATTTTTAATGTTATTATATTACTAAAAATTTTAATATTATTATCTTTTACATTTTAGTGAATAAATAAAATTATTTTTAAAATTTTAATATTTACTCACTTATAATATTCTCTTTATCAAAATATAAGTAAGATAATCCTTAAAATTTTAGTATGATAATAGAATAAGAAATATTTTTCAATTTTACCTACATATAAGTACTTGAAATCATTTTTATAAAGATTTAATTTTCATTTAGATCATTCTATAAATAAATTTAATTAAAAATTAGACCCGTTAAGTTTGAAAGTTTTTAAATTTGACTTACTAAGTATAAAATTACTTGAGAACAACAGTATATCTAAATGGGTAAATTAAACCTACCTCCTTTAAAATTTAGTTTAAATACACACAATTTTTCTCTATTTTAAAAAATAGTCACCTATTTCCCCTATTATAAACATTCCGTCAATTTATCATCCTTTCTAATGACCCGCGTGAAATTACATGATTCATAGAGTCCAACAGAGAACTACCCTTTTAAATTTTTTTTATATTTATGTCCCCATTGAATCTCAGGCATTTGAGAGTAAAATTTTAGGATTCCAACCTTGCACAATTTTGAATTAGAAGAGGCAGATGGGAGCATTAGTTAAACATTTAAAGGGTTTTAGAAACAAATTCTTTGATTAAATTTGTTGGTGTCAGAAACAATAAATCAAACAATTTTAAAAAATGCTAGAAATTGGTGAGTTCGTAATAAAACATATTTTGAAATGTTCCACACGAGAATAAAAGAAATATTTCTTTAGAAAAAAATTTCATATTATAAGACATGAAAAGTTGAAAAAAATGAAAAAATTAAAAGAAAATTTAAGGAAACCATGAGAGTAGTTAAGAAAATATAAATGTTCCTTTTTAAAAATCAAAGTAATCTTAAAAATCCAAAATGCAAAATAGGAGCAAATTTGAAATGATCAAAGGGAACACTATCCAGTCGAATGTAATAAACCCATTATCTTAAATGCAACCTTGAAACAAATTATAATTGTATTTGTGACAATTTTATTCTCTTTCTCATTGTTTTCATGCTCTATTTGGCTATTTCTTTTTTTTTCTTTTTTTTTGACTGTACGGTTCTATCATGGTTTTAAATACAACGACTTGGTGTTACAAGTGTTTGTTCCAAAAACTCCATTTTCTTTGTTTGTTTCTCATTCTTCACAAATGATTTTTCACCAAATGAACAAATCCAATGCCCCACTAACATTCAAATACACACCATCTTTTGCAAGGAAAGAAAGGGTAAGTAATCAATATAACAAGGAAAAGAGAGTTTGATCACAAAGGGAAAATAAGTGATAGACCTTGCGCCATTGGGCACCATAAATCTTTCAAGCTTCTTTCATAATTTTTGATTGCACGACTCTTAGTTATTTTCTTGTTGAGATGACATGCACAGTGTATTTGCCAGGTAAAGTTCTAAAGAGCACAATAGATATTAAAAATAAAATAAAATTTAACGATGTCTATTTTTATTATAATTAAGAAAGATAGGTGTATATTTTTCAAAATAAAAAAAATCATGTATATTTAAATTAATTGTTAAGAAAAGTAAGTATAATTTATCTTATCTAAATAGAATGTTACGCACTAAAGACAAACTCACACCATCCCCCGACTCAGATGGGTGAGATTGAGTAACTAGAAGTGAACAAAAAGACAAACATCAGACGTTTAGCAGACGGAATTTCCCGATGCCTATTAGTTTGAACAATCCAATATATACACACACTTCTAAATTCGAATTCAGGAAGCGAGAGAGGAAAAATCTCAACGTCCTTTATCAAGTACTGTTAGATCACTAAGAAAGAATATATCTCTTCTTTAATATTTGGAAATATTAGAAATCACAATTAAGGTGTTTATTAAAAAAAAAAAAAACTGCACTACAATTGCAAGTAATATTTAGTGACATGATGATATCTGATACTATTTTTAATTTTTTTTATGTCAATGGCAACTACATCTCAAATTTTGAAACATGATTAATTTGAACTATTAAATGACAACTCATAAATTTCTGTACTCATAATTATTATTTGAAAATATAAAACAAATTTGTAAGTTTTTTATTTTGTTTTCATCTAGATATTCTCATATGAACTCTTTTGATATGGGACCTGTTTAGAGTGTGAGCAATAAATAGTAAATGACTTTTAATAATAGTACCTCTAAAAATCAAAATCAAAATCGTTTGAATTCAAAACATTACAAAACTCAATCTGCTACCATTGAATTAATTATTTATTATTTGTTAAATTTATAAATTTAAATGATTGAAGAGACTTGTTTGAAAAGATAAATCTAAAGTTTGAAAATACACATAACTCTCTTTGGATCAAGTCAACTTGATTGGCCCCTATCCGTCATCATGTGTTCACATGTTGAATAAACTACTTCAATCTCTAGATTCTTACTATATAAAAGCTAGCCCTATTCAAAGGTGGAGTGTCACAAGCTAGTTGTTAAAACGGTTCAATAAATAAATGTATTTGATTTAAGGCAAGACTAGTGAAAAAATCAATTATATTTTAGAGGTTTTATGGTTAAAATTTGGGATTGATTTTACTAGTATATATTTTTTTTTATTTTTTCAAGTTTAAGGTATTTTAATAATTTTAGCATAATTTAAAAGTTTAGAAAAGTTTAAAAAATCTATATTTGTGATATTCACATTTTTATTTTTGTGTCAGTGCAATTTGGTGCAAATCAAACATTATAAAAATTGCAAAAAAGAGCTTATGATAATTCAAAAAAAATATGTCTACTTGTGTCGAATGACTTTTGTTTAAAATATATTTTAAGGGGGTGGAGTGTTAGGAAAACTTGTTGGGATGCCTTGACACTAGGTTATAGAATTGAGTGTGTTAAATTATGATTATTTTCTACTCATTCAAAACTCTGGAATGAGGCATATACTAAGCAAATAAAATATCCTTCTCCCTATTCATATTTGTTCCTTTTAGTCTTTTGTACTTGGAAACTTCATGTACAAGGTGATTTTGCAGATTAATATACATGGATACTTTGACAACATTTGATTATGACTTGTAGACATATTGTGCATGGGAGTTATTGTATGAGTGGTAAATCTTTAATGTTCCGCTATCTTTACCAAGTGTGTCATGAGAGAGATTTAATGGGAAGACTAGCACATTCGTTAAAGGTGACAAGCATGCTTGCATTATTTAGGTTAAAGTGGTAACACCGGCTTGTGACATGGAACCACATGTAAGCAACATATGCAAATGAAGATACTAATTTTTAAATTTTTTGTAGAATATATGAAAATATTATATGTGCATCTATTAAACTTTAGAGTTTAAAATCACAGAAATATGATAAAATTGGAAGATGAATAATATTCTCTCTCTAATTATTTGAGTTAATCATAAAAATTGTAATTTTATGTTTAATATTATCCAATTATATCTATATTATGGAGACTTCATTATCAATAGATAGTCCAGAGATGATTTTTCTTTAATTTTTAACTTTCTACGAACGAATGTTAACTTTGAAATATTTTAAAATTTTAATTTCTTCTTTTGCACTTTCTTCTGGCAAGTGGCAATGATTATAACGACTTCAGCATTTGAAATTTGGTTGAAAATGATTATAACAAGTTACTTTTATGTATATTTTTAATCTTTAATCTAATTAGTAAATTGATAATATTTTGATCAAAATTTAAGAATAATGTTTTTGTACATAAAAAGAGATTTACAAGTTTACACATAGAATTTGCAATTATGTATATAATACTTATAATTTTTTGATAAAAAATTATAATTTTGTACAAATTTTATGTGTAACAAGTTCACGAAAGTTGCCATTTCATCAATCAAAATTTTTATATAAAAAAAATTCTTTTACATAAAAACTATAATCTTTACTTAAAAATAAAAAAATTTTACAAAACTTACAAAAATATATATTAGTACCTATTTTTTTTGTTTATATGCTAAAGCTTAATTTTATATTTAAAAATCAGATACATAAATTTAAATTCAGTTAATGACAGATCTTGACCTAAAATTTTGGAAGAGTTAAATGATTAATTTTAAATAAATTTTTAAAACTTTTTTATATAATTACATGATACTAATGTATAATTTTAAAAATTTAAGGTGATAATCAAAACCCTATAGGTTCCTTCTAAACGCCATTGAAATTTGAACTCATTGATGGGTTTTTGACTCACCACGGCCTTAGTTATATCAGGGTTTACAAAAGTTTAGTTATTTGCAAAATAAGATAGGAGTGAAAAATCATAATATATGTCTCACCCCAACCTGAGTGGAAAATTTTGATTGTATCCATAAACTTACATATTTAGTAATATCGAGTGCTTGTATATTTTATGACTATATATATATATATATCCTTTTCTCTTTTTTACATCATTGTGAAGCATGCGACCACCATAACAAGAAATAATGGAGGGTCGTGAGGTTTGCTGGGGAAGTCAGAGTTATACAACACCATCACTACTTGTTACATCTAATGATATTAGAACTACTAAATTATTAATTAGATCCATATTTTAAAACTTAAAGCAAAGTTAAATTAAAATTTTACATTATAAATAATTAAAATGAAGAGGACTCCACTACATTGTTAGATGGAATGTGTTATGTGTGGTACCATAACTACATGATTGCCCTTTGACATCAATATATCAATATTGGTTAAATTGAAATCTGATGTATATAATGATGTGCAATGATATTTTTGGAAATAAGTGTAATTTTTCATGTCAATTTAAATGAAAAATTAATATCGTAAAACTATAATGTTTAATAGGAGATGGAGAGATGATTCTATAAAAATTTACAATGATAGTTATTATTTAATATAGACATTTATTGTAATTTACACATTAGTTTGGATTTAGCCAATATTTAAAATTATGTGAATTCTCACTTATTTTGAAAAGTATAGAATGTCAAATTTTCATTAATAATTGATGTCTATTACTACACTTAGTACTTATAAATTTTGCTCACACTCTTTTTTTACATTTAGGTTGAATTTGAGTATAGTTCACTCATTGAAAATACTTTGAATTTTATAGAAGTATCATATCTAAAACTCTAATACCTTCTACTTTCAAATAATAGGAGGCACTAGAGTCTTAGATGAGATACTTCCATAATTCAAAGAATTTTTAAATAGTGATCATATTTTATTAACAGATGAGAATTTGCAAAAGCGTTTTAAGGGGTCAAAATTTAAATAAATAGTTATTATGCTATAAAAATATAATTTTTGTGTTATTTATTTTATGAAATATATACACTGGTAAAAGTATTTTTCATAATTTTATTTATAATTTTCTTCATATAATAATTTATTATAATTGAAGTCTTCATTTGATTTTTATTTTTATTTGTGAACATGTAAATACATTTAATTTTTTTTATTTTTTCTTACTATGATCTTTGATATTGACTATATAATGATATCATCATATAAAATTATCTAAAATTTCAAAGATTTCATTATGTAGAACTGTATTTAAAGTATACTAGATTAAAAAAAAATAAAATCACATCAGTTATTTAGTAAAATTTAATGTAGATATCAGACACAAACTTATTTCTACTTTATCATGCGGCTTTTTAAATGCCTATCTTTTGAAGTATGTTTAGGAGATTAGATGTTGGTTGTATATGAAATTGATATTAGGGATGGTAATAGGTTGAGATTGGGTAGAGTCAAAACAAACCTAATTAAATTCTAAGAACTCGTTATTTTAGATCTATTAAAGATCCATATCCATTAAAGATCCAATAAAATCTGATTAAAAGATTGAAAATAGATCCATTTGGATCTATTAATATAAATATAATTTGAAATTTTTTAATAAAAACATAAAAAGTTATTCTTTTCTTATAGTAATTGCACTTAATAATTATGAGTTATATCTATTTTCTTATTTATATCCATTTTTATTTTGATCATTTATACTATCCATATTAACTTTAGGGTAAATATAGATTGTATCATTTATATTGATAATAATTACACTTAACAATTATGAATTATATTTATTTTTTATCTATATTTATTCTTATTTTGACCTATTTATATTATCTATAATAGTTTTAGAGTAAATATGAATTGTATTAGGTCAAATCATAAAAATTATTTATCCATTTATATTAGAATTAGATATTTCTATATTATATAAACTAATATTTTATAATATCTTTATAATGTAATATAAATTTAAATATTTTTAATATTATTTATCTTATATAGCTATCACAATATTTTTATATATGTGATAATATTAATTTTCATATAATAATTGATTAATAATAAAATATATTATTCAAATGAGTTTAATGTAATACTTAAAAGAGATTCAATACTCATTAAATATTTGGAAGAGATAGACTTGTGTATTGTACAAATTAATATTAACGGGTACCCAAAAAATATTCAAAATTTATTAGATATTTAATGGATAAACCTAAATCTAAATCATTAAGCAGTGGGTCTAATTTGAGTAAGATCCATTAGGTAAATATCCATCGATTTGAATAAGATCCATTAGGTATGAGTATTTTTATCATCCCTAATTGACATCTAAAGGCATATCAATAGCCAATTAATTTTTCAATTCATGATGTTATTGAAAATTGTAAAAAAAATTAGTATTTTACACATCAATTATACATACAAACCAATATTGAAATACTATCTACAACTAATTAATATTTATATTTATGATATTATTAAAAACTATAAAGAATATTTGTATTTTATACGTCAGTTGTACATACATATGGAAGTTTAAAGGTTATCTACAAGTAATTAATTTGTATTTATGATTTTATTGAAAACCTCAAATGAATGAAATGTAAAATTATATCAACCATTAACTGTATTACAATATTTATGATATTACAGGAGACCTTGAATAGTTAAAACGTTAGGTGTTTAAATAACCAACATCTAAAAGAATTTCAAATGCCATACTTTTAACTGCCAAACCTTTAGGCATTAGTCATGATTTAATAACTGATATCTAATATTTTGCAAATTTATCTCTAAATTTTGCTTATAGTCTCCATTGTAAACAATTTTAGTGATGCTTTTGCCTTCATTATCTAATTTCAAAGTTTAAGTTAAATTTAGATGTAACTTTCCTTTAATCTCAAGAAGCATATTTAGAAATACTTTGGATCTTATCAAAGGACTTACCTCCTTTAATATCTTAAGTTTTTTAGAGTGGCAGACCATAATAATCACCCTAAGAAGCCTAAGATATTGAAGAAGGCAAAGCCTTTGACATGAATTAAAGCATAAGGAAGCTATCATTGTATTCAATTCATACTTTTGAATTCTTAATGAAGGAAAATGTATTGTCTAGACTCCCCCTACACCCCACCTTAATCCATAAGAAAAAAGTCTACTCCATTATGTAATTAAGTATAAAAAAAATGAGCTAGCTCTTCACTTTTTTTCACTGTTACAATGGAAAGAAAAATTGAAAAATTAAGATCTTCTATAGTTAATTGTACCATAGAAGGAAACTCTCTTTCTAGGGATTGAAGTGGGTTAATCACTTACATCTTCCAACTTAGAATCAACCTTATGTAATATGAAAAATATGAGAATCTAGTCAACTCAGTCAATTAGGAGCAAGGATGAAACATTATATTTGTTGATGTCTTTGATGTAATATCTTATAGAATATATAATGAAAAGCTAGTTGCTTATTTTATTTGTTGTTCTAATCATGTAATGATGTATATGTAAATAAAAAAATTATATTTTTTCATAATTATTTATTATCTCTTTTTTTATATTTCCTTATATACTTTGTCTAAAATTTACATTTAGTTTTTGCATATCGATAACTTTATTTTGTTAAAAATAAAACATATACATCTTTCGTTTGAAATTTCAAAGATTTTAATGTTCTATAATAAAAAAAACAAAGAAACCATATCAATTTCCTTCTAAACACTAACATCTTTATCTTATGACGTTTGCTTATTATAATTGCTAATATATTAAACTAGATTTCTTAGATTCAAACGTTGATTGTTCTTTAATGAAAAAGGTACAAAATAACATTAGTTGTTTTTAGTAAATTGATGTTGAAATTGTATATATATATTGCAATATAATGCATTAGTTTTTTTATTTAAAATTGACATAGAAAGAAATTAAGATAGCAATTGTTAAGTAACTGATGTGTTATATTTGATTGTTAACATTTTATATATAATACATTAGTTTTAATATACAATTAATGTGAAAAATCAAACAACATGATTTTGCTCTTCAAATAATTTATTAAAAATAGGGGCAAAAGTTGAAATAGATAGTAATCTTTACTCAATGCCAAAGTGTAGAATGAAAAATTCTTTGATTTCCCTTAAAAAATTCACTATATCTTAAGGAGATATTCTCACTAAAGTTTAGTAAGCCTCATATTGAACATTCTGTTTAAACCTTAGCTCGTTAACGTCTTCTTCCCCATGTTAAGGTGCATTTGAATGCCTTATCTTTTTTTCTCTAAACCTAAAGAAAAACATTTCATGCTATGATTGTGTACTTATATTTTTGTTTACATTTTGTGTGTATGTTTCTTTTTCTAAAGTTTTTAATGATATGGGTGTTGATATATATTTAACAATTTCATTGAAACCTTTAGTATATTTTTTAATGTGTGGATATTTCTTATATATTTATTACATTTTTTATTTAAATTAGGGCAGTCATCGATCGTGGATGGATGTCTATCCATCTTATAAGCCTAAATATGCCAAAAGGGTTTATGAATTTATTAGATTTATTATAAGTAAAGAGAAGAAAATTGATAATAAGTTCATTAAGTATCCTTGAAAAAATTGTATTTGTATTAGGATGCTCAATCTAATAGGTATAAAAGAGTATCTATTTTTCGATGGCATTCACCAAGGGCCATATGCAATAGGTATGACATGGGTAAAGTGAGTTATCTAGTTTGTATTGTACTTATAGAGGCAAAATAGTCCATAGAGATGATGATATATATATAAGAGTAGATGATTGATTAGAGAAAATGGTGGAAGATGTTAAAGATAATTTCATTAAATGCTCGCATGACTTTTATAAGCTGTTGAATGATATAGAGAAACCATTGTATTTAGGTTGCATGGTTATCTATTATATTGAAATTTTTTAATTTGAAGGTAAGAAATGATTAGAGTGACAAGAGTTTCATAACATTGCTATAATTGTTGAAAGAAATGCTTCTCAAAGGTAATAAGCTTTTGGATTGTATTTATAAGTTTAAGAAAGTCATGTGCCTAATAAGTATAAAGAACAAAAAGATACATGCTTTCCCTATTGATTGTACACTATACCGAAAGGAAAACAAAACTTTAGAAAAGTATCTAAAATATAGGGCATTACATTACAAATTGAAAAAGAATGATGGTATCAATAGTAAAAGGGATCCAACTAAGGTGATTGTAGTATTTTTCAATAATATAAAATTTTAAATGAATGTTTGTTAACATAAATGATGCTAAGAACTTAACATGCCATACAAATTAGGAATCACCTAGTGGCAAGCTTTGACATTCAGTTGATTTTCCTCAATGGCAAATAGTTGATATACCATTTCTTGTTTTTAGTCATGAGCTAAAAAAACTTAGACTTGCACTTTATATTGATGGAATAAACCCTAATGGCAACATGAGCAAGTAAACATAACACATAACTTATTATCTTAGTGATCAACAATCTAGCTTTTTGGTTATGGATGAAGTGTTAATACATCATGTTATTCTTGTTAATTTTAAACCCTAAACAATTGAAAAATGACATAGATGTCTTATTGGCACTATTTACTGAAGACTTGAAAATGATATAGGAAGAAGGTATCTTGGCCTTTGATGTATATCATTGGAAGCCTTTCATTTTACATGTTATACTTTTTTCCATAATCAATGACTTCCCATTATATGATAACTTGTCTGGCTATAGAATCAAAGGGCATAGAGCATGCCTTATTTTGTAAAAATGGTACTTGTCCTTTTTAACTAAAGTATAGAAAGAAGATAATGTATGTCAATCATTAGACATTTTTTCCTTATAAACATTGATATCGTAGGCTAAGAAAGGCTTTCAATAAGTCATTAAGCACCGATTCCAACTCTCTTAATTGGATATTACGTTTATAAATAGGTGTAATTGAAAATTTAAAAGTATTGCTTATTTTATTATTAATAACTAACTAATGTCTTTGATTTATTAATTAGGTGTTATTAAAAATCTTAAGTTTATAAATGGGTTAAAAATGCCAATGTCATTTTTTAGTAAACCTTATATACCCATAGATGGGGAAGCCTCATGGAAGAAAAGGTCTATATTCTTCCATCTTTTATATTGGAAAAAACTATCCATAAGATACAATATTGATAGTATACATGTAGAGAAAAATATTTGTGATAGTCTTATTAGAATACTGTTGAAACATACTAGGGAAGAGTAAGGATAAAGTTAAAGTTAACTTGGACTTGATTGAAATGTTCATTTAGAGAGAATCAGCATTAGAAAAAAAAGGGTCAATATATGTATTTCCCACTAGATTACCATACTTTATCTAGAAAAGAGAAGGTAAATTTTTATGAATGTTTACTTGGTGTTAAGGTGTCACAAGGACATTCTTCAAACATTAAAAACCTTATCTTAATGAAAGACTTGAAGTTAGTTGTTTTAAAGTCTCATAATTGTTATGCTATAATGTAACAACTGTTATCAATGGCTATTCCATCAATCTGTCCATGTCAAAAATGCTATCATTAAACTTTGTTTTTTTTAAGTGCAATATGTAACAAGGTTATTAACCCTAAAAAGTTAGATAACTTGCAAAAAAAGTTATGGTTACGTTATATTAGCTTGAGATGTGCTTCTTACCTTTATTTTTTTAATATTATGGTGCATCTAGTTATCTATTTAATGAGAGAGATAAACTATGTGGACCATTTTACTTGGGGTGGATGTACTCTTTTAAGTGATATATAAAAATCTTAAAATGACATATGGAAAAGCAACATTGACTAAGAGGATGCATTGCCAAAAGCTTTATTACTAAAGAAGTGATTAAGTTCTATAATAACTACCTATCAAACACAAAGGCTATAAACTTTTAAAATCTCGTTACTATGGAAGAATTACAATTAAGGGCATATTAGGAACCTAAATGGTGAATAGTTATGATATGTATGTAGACTTACCTTTACATCTTGCATAATAGTAATGAAATTTAGTTTTACATGGATGAGCATAAGACCCTTTTCAGGGGATAATATTGTGAAAGGAATGGATGTTGTTTTTGTCATAAGCTGAACCCAGCTATAATTGGCGTGGATCCTGTTACCTAATTTTTACCAGTCTCAATACTAACTACGCTAATCTTACTAACAAATTTTTTTTATTTTTGTGATAACTTAAATTCATTTTAAGTTTTAAAAAAAAGGATAGAGTTTCCCTTATTTTTGAGTACTTTCTAAAGGTCACACAACATAAATTTCAAAACCTATAATTTTGGCAAACTCAACAACATAGAATAACTCAAAATATACAATCTCAATATATTAATTACATGGACATAACTAATTCCTATTCTTAATCCAACTATATATTAAAATCTTATAACAAGACAATCTTTGATCTCCATAGAAGCAACGAGGTATAATTGAATTAACTTTGACCTGAAAATATTGAGAATAACAAGAATGAGTTATAAAAATTCAATGAGCATATATCTACCAATCTATTCTTAAATTCAAATAAATAAAATAATTTAAATGCTAGTTAAGCATTAAAGATAAGAAATAGTCACAAACTCAATTTTTGAATTTTTAGCTTAAAGTATTGAGTCTCTTGGAAAAGTATTCACCTGTACATAATGTTTTTATTTGCTCAACTTATATAATATAATTACAATTTCACACATAACCTATTCCAAGTAATCGCCTCATTTTCAAGTAGCTACCAAGGGCTTAAACACAACTAAATTATCATAACCATATCAAATAAAAATGTCCAAGGACATTAGGTTATAAATTCATAGCGCAGTATACAATAATTTATAGTAAAATGCATATATCAACCTCTTAACTTTCAAGTTAACTTTATACTTTTCATAAACTTTCTATCCTTGTCTCTTTAAGGTTTACCTTATATCTTTCACAAATATATTAGTGATAATTATTTGTTTGATATTCACAACATTTTTCCCATCATATTTTTTATCTTAATGCCACTCATGGCATAATTTATAATACAATTATAAACTAGATTTCAAGTTCTACACAATTCAATCACAACCTATATTACATTATAAAGTCACTAATTTACCACCATAAGTCATTCTTAAGATACATAATAATGGACAACACCACCATTATGCCTTCTTTTCATGGCCATGAAATATCTTGATAGTGATTGATAAGAATATATATTCATAGCACCTTACCAATCACGTCATTAATGTCCCACTAAAATATGTAACTACAAATACCAAAATTAAAGATTCTTTACTCATATGCACATTTGGGTTCCACAGTGGCACCTTTAAGGATCTAGTTATGCATGTATATGTGATTAGTATACTTAATAAGGAATTATGAAATACAACATTGAAATAAAATATTCATAAGGTAAGATATATACTTACCTAATAATGTGAATTCATTTCAAGAATAATAAGTATTTTATTTTTATCTTTCCTTCTTCTTCCTCCATCTAAGGAAACTTCTAATAGCTTAACATCATTAGAAAATATGGTAGAACATTGAAAAAATAAAAGAAAGTGAATGCCTTATATTGTTAAAACTAGGCACAAAACATAACTTTTCTTTCACGTTAATAGATAAGCCTCAAGCAAAAGGGAATGTGTGAGTTGTAAAAGTGAGCAACAATTGTGTCACTGCAAGGAAGGCTAAAGATGGCAGCTAGTCAATCTACTATGTGCAGTGACTTGTAGCCACATCTTACAGCACCCTTAATGCATTATTAACATGTTATTCATCAGAGGAGATGCACCAATGATTAATTATATTGTGACAAAGTAAGGTAAGGCTGGAGAAATAATGGCCAAGAGAGAGGGAAGGTGCAATGGGAACCAAATAGGGAGAAGATGTTTTCAAAAAAGAAGGAAAAAGAAATTTTCAAAGAAGCCATAGGCTATGTTAGGGTGTTTCTCTCTATTGTGAGCTCACTTTTTCTTTAAAATATTAGCCATTAATCTTTGCCTTATTCTAATCTTAACCACCCACCATTAATTTTATCATTCTTATTATCTAAACAATTTCCACACTAATTTAATAAATTAGGAGCTCAAAAATAATTATCTCGACATCTTATAAATTATAAGGGAAATCATTTACTAAAATTTATATATATATATATTATAAATATTTTGCTCTCAAACTTTCAAATATTCCAATAAGTAATTATATAAAATAATATTCAAATAATACATTCATTAAATAAAATCATAATGATATTATTCAGTCAAAATTTAAATATTTGTATTTTACCTTAGCATAAACTAAATAATAAACTCACAATATTTAATACTCAAATATTCATTTGATTTCTAATAATTGCTAGAATAGAAAAATAAAATTTGAAAATGATTGAATAGATTGAACTATATACTTTTAAAATTTTAAAGCTTTTAAACTTACTTAAAAGAAATTTTTGGATAGCATAGTTTTTGAAACCATCAAATGGCTAGTGTCCATATATGGATATTATCTCTTATCATGGATATGAAATCAATAGGTATTTTTTTTTATATAAAGGACTAAGATGATAGGTGCACTATATAAAATAGGAGGGTTATTTTGGTGACTTAGGCCTTGTTTGGGAAACAGCTGATAACTGTAGCGGTTAACTAGTTTGATTAGCTGATTTGACAGCTGATTATATTAGCTATTTGAATAAGAGTGTTTGGTAAAATTAACTGTTTATATTAGCTGTTTGTATGTAAAATGACATATAAGGGTATGAGTATTTTTTATTTTAATATTTTTAAATTTTATATATTAGTCAATATATTAAATTTTTTTATAAATAATATATTATTATAATATATTATTAAATTATTAAATATTTTTTAAATTAAATATTTTTTATAAATAATATTATATATTTATTCTATTAAATAATTTTCAAAATTATTATAATTTATTATTAAATTATTGGATATTTTTAAAATTAAATAGTTTTTATAAGTAATATTATATATTTATTCTATTAAATAACTTTTAAAATTATTATAATTTATTAGATATATTATAAATAATATATTATTATATATTAAATATTTTTTAAAATTAAATTAATCTACTTTTTATAATTATTAAATTTTTTAAGAATTTTTAGAAAGGACAAAATGAAAAATATGAAAATTTATTTAGGGTAATTTGGTCATTTTTCAGATAAGCTAATTGAAAAAGCTACTCCCTTTAGCTTTTTCATTTTTAGCTTTTTAGGGCCAATTAGCTGATTCAATAAGCTGATTATAAAACACCAAAATCAGCTTATTGCCAAGTCAATCAGCTGATTTTGGTCAAACTAGCTAACAGCTAATAAAAAAGCTATTTGCCAAACACCCCCTTAAACTATATATGTGAATAGTTTCAAAGATATGAACATTGTCTATGCTAATATATCATATTATAGGGTCATGGAAGATATTTAGGAGCTTAACTAAGTTATAGTTAATAGATTAAGAATAAGAATGACATTTGGATTAATATGTTGGTGGATCTTAATAAGAAAGGTTACAAGAGAGAGCCTTTCATAGTGACATCCTAAGCAAACTAAATGTTCTATGTCATAGACCTATTCGATCATAAGTGGTATGTACCTATATTAAAGGAAAGATAAATTGTTAGTCATTAGGACGAAAAAGACATGGTAGATGATATTAAAAAAATCCTTCTTTTCTTTATAGGAATACCTTCAATGGACAATAAAGATGATGTGGAGGAGTTTTATGTGTGAGATAATCATGTTAAAGAGATATAGGTTAAAGATATTTCTTGATATGTTAGGAAATTTTGAAGGAAATTATGTTCATATTTCTTATGCTCATATTGTATGTATAATAAGTAGTATTTATAAATTATTAATTAGCTTTTAATATTTGTTTATATATTTTAATCTTCAAATATAATGCAAGTTTTACTTGCAACCTTGATCATCTTAATATTCAATGGTAAGAATGGTGATACTCAACTCAACAAAAATAATACATGATACTATTAAAATTTAATAGCATAAGTTAGGTAATAAATTTCTCTTCAATAGAATCATATAGTATTAATGTTGTACCTATAACATCAAGTATGATGTGCTTGTACCATTCTTTTGCCACAATAGGTTTTATAAAGAATTCATTTAACAGTTATATTATTGGACGACATTGTAACTTCCTCATTTGAAATTTAAAGGCATTATTTTCAATTTTTGCAACATGTATGTCTTCAATTATTTAGACTTAATTAAATATATGAATTTTTTGCCCTTATGTGTTTATTATATTTAAGGTATTATTTTTTACCTAGGGACATTAAGATAGGACTTGAATATTACTGTCTATAATAATACTACTTGTATAATAATATGATTGCTAAATTTTATAATTAGGTTTGAATACTACTTTAAGTGTAATAGGATTTAACTGAATTCTAATGGATTTATAAAAAAAAAACCTAATAAATCATATTGGTTATTCCAAAAAATCATCATCTTATATTTGCATATAATATTAATTATTTAATGCAAACTGCGTATTATATGAAATTTAAGATATGAAAGAATGTTAATTTTTAGTGATAGTTTACAAATCAATGTCATAGTCTATTTTCCTTGTTAGTTGTTATCATTTTTAATATTAATTATAAATTAATGTTTTATGTCAATGATTCAATAATATCTAAGAACCGAACATATCATTTTTTATATAAAATATATATATTTCACATTTGTTTAAAAATTAATGTTGAATATGCTAGATATATACCGATGCCTATATATATGTTAGGAAATAACTGATACTAAATATGTTAAACAACTGACATTAAAAGGCAATTAAGTAGTAGTTTACTAAGTTAGGTAACCTATGTGTAGTGGTTAGTGGAGTTTAGATGAATTTAATTATATGATTTTCTATTTTGTCCTTGCTACTCTTTCTTCATAATTTCCACAACTATACCCTTACTCTTCCTCGTATATTCATTCTTTTCAACTTCTTTAACTTACTAAGGTATAAAGTTATTAGTCATTTTTAATTTAATGAATTTTTAATGCTTAATATCTATTGAATCCATGGTAAATTATTATTAATTTGATTAAGGAAGAAAAAGAGGTTAGGGTTAAGAAGAATTGTGCCTAATATGTGCTAGCTTGATTTAACACCAAACCTATAACATGTCCTCCTCCACCAATAATGAGTTGCATTCTATTAAAACTTCCATTTATTTTGAGAAATTCTAGTTATTTTAGCTATTTTAGAGCTCTAGGGGAAATATGATTAGACATTATCATTTTGATATATAAATAGTGAAATTTATAATAAATCACATAGTTATAACTTATCCTTTATGAAATATGGTGATTTACTTGAAAATTGAGGATATAAGTGAGATTTAGGGTGGGATGCATTAGGTAAATAATGATTTTTGAGCAAAATCTATATGAATTCAAAGATGCATTGATTCACAGATTGATTTATCAAGGCTTAAAATTGTTTCTGAATAGCTTGAATCAATTGGTGAATTAATTTAACTAAACATTAGTGAGGGATCAATTCAATGAGCTTAGGGTGCTCTCTATAAGGCTTGAATTGATTCCCTAATTGATTAAATCTTAATAAATACTTTCTATAGGCATGAGTCGATTCACCTTGTATTCTTTTGAATTTCTTTACATTTTAAAAATCTTACTTGCTTCATACAATTTAATATAAGATATATATGAGAGTAATATGAGGAATGGAATTTGTTATATTTTACTTATGTATATGCTACAATTGTTAATTATGCTAATAGGGGTGAGTTTTACTCTTGTTATGACTTATGCACTAGATTTAGGTTTCCATTTATGAAAGGATAAGGATGACTCTAGATGAACTAGATTAAGTTTGTGAAGGGATAAAGATTACTAAGTGTTATAAGGAGGGTTATTTGATCAATTCATGAATGTTATATTTTAAAGATAGTATACAAGCCTTCTTTGGCAAGTTTAATATTTGCACTATGTACATAGATTATACTACTTTGTGATATTTGCACATGTATTTTGTTTGATTAATCTCTAGTAAAGTACATAAGGAAGATTATTTATTTTATTAATGACCTAATATTATTGTTAAATTACTATCTTGTAAATTTAATTTTTTTGAGTAAAATGTTAGCTCATTAAGATTTCAGACTTACCTTCCATTGTATATGTTTTTTTAAGATATTCACGTCGATATGCTACCACCATCTTCACTATAGTAAAGAAACTTGCCTCTCAAGGGTTTTCCCATTATTTTGTAAGCTAGGTAGTATTTAAATTGTAAATCCTTTTTTAACTTTAGGTAAATTTGTTAATATTATGCCTCTTTAAATTTGAAAATTTATTTATGTATAAAATACTAAATTAATTATGATGATAGAAAAAATTAGAATAAAATTTTTAATATAAAGCAAGTGAAGACAAGTGGGATGAAATATTTTATAAGGAATAATTAGTTGGTTAAATGAAATTAAAATGAAAACCTTATATGGAATGGTGTTAAAAAGTAAAAAAAGGTGAAATAATTAAGAGTTAAGTATATTTAGGGTTGAATGGTTAAGTGTGGAGTAGAATTATGCTAGTTTTCCAAAAATGCCCTAGGTTACCTTTCCTTTTATCTCTTACTTCAGCCTACTTTTCCCTAGTTTCCTAAAACTAAACCCTAGCCCCCATTCTTCCTATTCATCCTATTCTGCTTTTATCATTTAATAAGGGTAAAAGTTTTATTAATTATTCATATTTTTCAATCCAATATGGTAAGGATTCCTAAGCTTCTAATTGTTTTAAGCTTCTTCTCCTTTTTTCTTAAAGATTTGTGAGAATAAGAGTATTTTAACTTAGAGAAATTTGAGCTTTAACTTAGAGAGTTTGATTTTTGATTGATTACAAGCTATCAAGTTACTAATTCTCCTAACTAGTATCTTTTTCACATAAAGTGAGTAGCATTTTTCTTAATTAATCACTTATTTTCTTGAAATTTCTTTTACGTTAGTTATATTGAGTTCTTTAGAGAATGTAGGCATGCTTTGTGGTTTGTAGCTTAAAAGTGATGAATATTGTTATAAATTTAAGCAGTTTTGCATAATTTCTACGAGTTTTTTATGATTTGATTGAATAATTTAATGTTATAATTAAGATTTATGAGTATTAAAGGTAAATGAACAATATTTTTGTAGAAAAAATTGTAATTGGCATGATGATAGATGAGTATGTGCATTAGAGTGCTCTTTGGACTGGCATAAGTCAACCATACAAGTTAGATTGCTTTTTGAATAGTTATAGTTAACTATAACTAAGTAGAGATGCTTTTAGAACCTTTGTAGTCAACCATAGTATCAGGATTTATCTTTAGACACTTATAATCAAGTATGTACTCAATTACTACCTTATTTTATTAATATCATATTTTTTTACAATTATATAGTAATAGACCTTCAATATGTAAGATAAGTATAGATGGCTTTAAATATGAATAATAGAGAGTAAAATGAATAAGAACCACGTATAGTGATTTCGAGGTAAATGAACTTAAGTAATTTGATTTTATTTATTCATAAATCTTAGAGAATTTAATGTCAAGTTATATCTAAATAGGGTGAGCTATGCAAGGCTGGTCTATACACACACATATGTATATAAATAATTTATTGTGAATATTGCACTATGAACTTGGAATTGATACGTTAGTTAATATGATTTTATTATGTTATGAATTATGAAATGAATAAGAATGATGATATAATGGTGCTAATAGTTATTTTATGATATTATGCACTAAATCTCCATGCCTTGTTTATGAAAGAATAAGGCAAACTTTGAAGAATAAAGTTGGATTTGTGAAAGGATAAGAATGACTTGGAGTTATAAGAGAATTTACATGTTTTCTCTTATGTTTATTTTAAATTATGCTACCAATGAATATTAGTGCATCATTATGAATGAATTATGAACTTTCAAAAAATGGCAATATTAATGTAAACTATTGAATTCCTTTTATGACTATGAAGTGTGTAATGTGTAGTATGACCTTGATTAAAATATATTAATATGTACATTTGTAGTTGAATTTTGATGACATATTGGTTATTCAAAGCTTTTCCTTTTCCTTTGATGGAGGCATGGAAATGTAGTTATTTTACTTAAGTGAGAAAAAAGATTTAATTATAATCCATTTATTACGACATGGCTATATTTTGATGAATTCTATTAGACTACTATCTCATTGAATTTCATAGAAATTGACTCATGCATTTTCCCTTTTTCTTTGGGGATTTTTCCTTTTGGGTATGTAATTATTTTTTATAGGATGGAAACAGGTCCAATTAAGATTTCCATTAACAAGGTAAACCTTTTGGATAGTTGGAGCAATAATATATAATATCATACCTTTTCATTTCTTAATGGATTTTGCAAAAAGAAAAAAAGATGTATACTTCAATTTCCTTTGAAAGGCATAATTACATATGTAATATAGTATTAGATGCATGCATAAGAAAAGGTAGTAAGTAATTACACTTAGTGACTTCTTATATCGGTTATGTACCTAGGGATAGGTCATGACAATTAATTTACCAACCAGGGCCATGATTGTAGGTGATAGAGTTTAGACTTTTGTTAGTATAAATTATGTAAGGAGTATTGGCTATAGGTCTTAGGCCAATTTATTCTTTATATAGTAAGGGTATATAAGTTGGTCTAACTTTTCTTTTAGAGTAACTATCTTGCATGTTAGGATATTTCAAATCAAATGGAACAAATTTGAAATTTACTTTTTTAATTCTACCTCAACCATGAGGGTATGAATTCATTATCATCTAGTATCTTATTCCTACTATCATTAATCTTAACATAGGCCTACAGAATTAGGTTTAATGATTCCATGCCAATCATAGCCATAGGTGGGTTGTTATAAAGTCAATATCAAAGCTTGGTTTTAATTTAGGAACCTATGGGTATCATGATCCTAGTATAGAATTATAAATAAACATTAAGTGTTTAATAGATTACACATCAATTTTCAATCAATGTCTAATTAAGCATCATTATATATCTATTTTGATGATAGTTATATATCAATTGTCTAAAAATAACAATAATGGCAGTTATTATGTAAAAAATAATTAACATTATTTCTTTTGAAATGTTATGGGAAATAACATTACATGTTAATTTTCTTTCCTAAATCAACATGTAATATATTTATTATGATATCGATTTTGTAAAATAACCAATGTGATATATTTTGCCACTTTCTTAATCCCAAACCCCTCACTTTATTCCTGCTCCTTTGCTTCTTTTATTCCCTTTGTATTTCTCCCTACAAAATACCTTACCTTAACCTTTTTTCCTATTCTTCCCTTATTAGTCCTCTCTATTCCCTTTATATTCTTTCTTACAAGAAACCTTAACTAGAAATAAAAACTAACATTTTCTATGATATTATAGAACCCTAATCTCTATAATTTTAAAAAAATTAAATAGTAAAAGCGAGAAAATAATGAGAGGTTATATCCAATAGCACAATCAGAGAAGGATGCCTTATTACATATATCTTAATACCATAACTTAATATATAAGGTAGACAATCCCTAGAAAATCCTCTTGAATCCAACGTTTACAAATGAAATGAAGTTTTTATTAAAATTTAATTTATGACAATACTTCTAAAGTTTAAAAAAGATGAATGAAATTAATTTTTTTTACTTGTATAAATTTGTAAAAGTTGCATCAAAATATGGTCAATTATGAAAGTAAAAACTAGATTGTAATCACAAATATGAAATATAAATAAATCCTTACATTTATATGTTATGTTTTTCTAGGGAGTATTAAACCTTACATATTTAGCAATAGGTTAATAGAACATCAGTTTTGTAAAATAATTATTGATTATAAAGACAAAATTGAAGATTCCACAAGCACAAACATAAAATTTTTCAAAGTAAGCATACCTAATTAGTTAAGTCATCATTTTAAAGACCTTCTTAGGGTTAAAAGAGTTTCAAGATGAAATCTACATTTGATGTTAGTACTTTACTATTTTATTTTCAACTCTCGTTAAAGAGTTTTGTAAAGAAGTTATTAAATGATGTTGTTTTTCTTTAGATATCAATTATTTATATAAAACTAGATTCTAAAATGGTAACACCCTTTGTTATAGATAGAAGCATAGACATTAGTTATAACTAAAAAATTAACATCTAAAGGATAATAACGTCATCCTACTAAGAAACATTAGGATATTGATTATTTATAAAATTACTGAGATGGTAATTTAACATTCCACAATGAATATTTACAAAAAAAATTGATATCTTATTATTTAAGATGTCAGCTTGTGGTAAATAATTGACTGTTAGTTCTACCACCCAATTTTTTTATGCACATTAGAAATAACTAATTGATGATGACAACAACAACAATAACAACTAGAAACATGTACCAATTAATAACAAAGTTAGAAACAATTTTTGGAACCTTTATGTGAAGTTTTTGAACTTTCATTTACATATCAAAATGCAAACAATAGTAGTTTAAAAAAAAGAAAACAAAATTCTTGTTATTCACATACAAAGTACAATCATCTAAATTTATAACAATAACAAAAATAAAAAAAAGAAACATGTACCAATTTATAACAATAACAACTAGAAACATGTGCCAATTAATAACAAAGTCATAAACAATTTTGGGAACCTTTATGTGAAGTTTTTGAACTTTCATTTACATATCAAAATGCAAACAATAGTAGTTAAAAAAAAAAAGAAAACAAAACTCTTGTTATTCACAAATAAAGTACTATCATCTAAATTTATAATAAGTTACAATCACTATTATAGAATTGCAAATATATGTCGATTAAAGTTAACACTAACATCTATTTTAATATAGTGGCATTTATAAAATTATTTTCAAACTTAAGATGACATGTTATAAATATAATCGTCATCTATTTGGCATTTTTTAAGTTTTCATAAAACTTAATATGCCAATTTTATATGCAACCGATGTCAAAATGTACAACTTTTAAAGGTTATATATAATTGACATTTATAGATAATGCAAAAAGTATAGTAAGAAAACATCAAACTTTAACATCTCAATTTTAACTTAACCAAAGCCCAAATATATGGCATTTACAAAGTTATAAGAAACTATAAAAACTTAACACATCAATTTTGTGCATAACTGTCATTTAAAGGTATTTCCACTGTATTGTTGAGGAAATGTAAAAAGTTTACATGTTAGTTTTAAGTATAATTGATGTCTAATGCTTTGACAACCATTGACTTACTTTGAAAAGGAAGATACATAACATGCTGGTCCTTAAAATAACTGACATCTAACATTATAAGAGTTATAACATTTTTTAAAAATGAAAAAATTTTAGATATTAGTTTTTAAATAAAAACTTACGTGCTTTTTTATTATAAGACTTTAAATATTAGTTCATAAATTAACCATTATCTAAAACTTATAGGGATGATGGTGTTTTTGAAAATATGGTGAAACTTTAGATATTGGTTCTAACTGTCATTTTACTTTTTCTCCCTTATTACCAGTTATATTTTCCTTTTTATTTGTTTTATTGCTCCATCTCCATCTAGCTCTTATTACAAAGCCTTAAATGTTTCCTCATTCTTCACCACACATCAATAAGTTATCGATATTTTTTCAACTAATATTAAGCACGAAATAAATATCTTATTCCGCTAGTTCAAAATATAAGACTTGTCTTTCTTGCTTTTATTTATTAAATTTTCATCTATTTCATTTTTATGATTTTTATGAAGGTTTTTAAAAATATTTTGCTTAAGTTTTATTTGTATAACTTTTAAGGTTGTATATGAGTTTTGGATACCTATTATATGTTTGATAAAATATTGCAATAAAATTTAAAGTTCACTAAAAATGATAAAAAATGGGGGAAAATGGAAAAAAAGTTAATGAAAAATGATTTTTTTTTTGTGATTCTGAGAAGGCAAATTACCTTTGGTGGATTATGAATTGATAGATCTTAAAAAGTTATATGAAATTAAAAAAATTTAATCTAAATAGACAATCAAGCATGAAGTTATACCTTTGACAACTTTTATCTTAAAACACATATATTTATGGGATGTTAGGTTTATTTAATTTTTATTATAAATATTTTGGAGTGGAAAATAAAATTTATCATTAAAAATAATATTATGTAAATATTTCACGTTAATTTTTAGTTAAAAATTAACGTAAAATTAAAAAAATATTTATTTTTAAAAAAATGATAATTTTTATTAAAAATCAATGTGGTTTGTGAAAAAAAAAGTAAAATGTAAGAAATGATGTCTATTTTTTAAGTAAAAAATTAATATGATAACCTTTTTTTAACATTAGTTATATAATAAATATTAAAACTAAAATATAATATTGCTCAATTAGATATCAATTGAAAATTAACATATAATTCATTAAATATCCAATGTTTATTTGCAATTCTATAGTAATGAAATTGAACTTAACACTACATATTTGGATGCATATAACCAAAACCATTCATTTCAGTGTTGTTCTAGCCTTGAGGAAATACCCTACACAAATATCTTGCAATTCATTAAAATCATCTTTAGTGTATGATTCCATATTGCTATTGAAGCACTGCAATTTGTATATAATTAATATATTAGCATTAAAACCAATTCAAGTAATTAAGAATGTGAAGAGTTATAAATAAGTAAAAGCGATTACTTAAGTCAAGTTTTATTGAATACGTAATCCTATGACATAGTAGCCACACTCCATATTGGCAGTCTATATGCAATAAAATAGTGGTTAGTTTATTTAATTGGCACATAAGATTCCATTTGCAATATATTACGATCTTACTTACAAAACTTTCTTTTACTTCAACCTATCTTACTTTTTTCCCTTTCCCATCTAGTACTAGACCCTGATTGTAACATACAAATAAAACATTGTCCAAGACTTGCCTTAAGGTTAGTTACTGTGTTTTGCCTAAAGGATTTAACTATAAGATAAGCTTCTTCATTAGGTACACCATGACAAGTATCTAATAATACCTATAATATAGTTGCATAAAAAAATGTCAAAATTTATTTATGAAAATTACTCAATCATAACTAACGTATAAGTGAGACTAACCCCTTATTGTATAATATGTCCTAGTATTATTCCCTGGGCTTTGCTAGTAATGCAACCTTTATGTATTGCTACCTCTCATTATCATCATTTTAAGCCTAATGATTAATATAATATGGATATAAGAATGCATAATAATACCTATAATAAGAGAGGTATGAGCCAAATGCTTATTCAAACATCAATTAAAAATACATAATGTTTATTCAAAGAATACAATAAAAACTCAATTCACCCAAAGCTAGATGCAAATAATTAAGCTCCTCCATCCTTAGGAGTTGCAAGATAGCATCTTTTTTAATGAACAACAGATAAGATACTCTTATCATTTTCACTTCCATTATGAGCTGGACCTAGGCTTAGGGCCTTAGGAGCTATCAAGCTTTACCTATAGTGCTTTCCAATCATAATTAAGAGTTCATTGAAACATTGATCATGAGTTTGTAAACTAAAATGATAAGATTAATATAACTTTAGTCATATAAAAAGTAGATAAAGGGTTATATGATGATACCTTTAGGTAGGGCGTTATATGATGGCAGCTCCATTAGGAATTGAATGAGAGCCTTTAGCTATTCAGTGAAGGTTTTGTGGACTTTATCCATTGTCTAGACTTTATCTTTTGGCATTGACACTTGAACTATGTAGTCCAAAGGCTTATTGATTATAACCTTACCTAATTTTCCAACAATAGTTGATGGTGAAGCATACAAGTTTTCAAAACCTACTAAGCTATAACTTTATGTATAGGTGGTCTTGCCATTATCAAGGCACATAAGCTTCCACCTTGTTTCATGTGAGCCCTAACTATAAAAAAGCTCTATTCATAGACATATATGGAAAAGTGTAAATATTTAGTGTTGCATTTTCCTTAGCTATGATCTTTATAATGTTTCCTATGTTGGCAATCGTAAGTGAAAGGGCTAGCACTTCTAACACACTAATGGTAAAAGGGGTTAGCACCTTTTGTTAATATATAGTCCTAAGGTAAGCTAAGCAATTGAGGTAAAGGCTAGCTTCTCCATGTGAGCAATAGTCATAGGAGTTAGTTAGGTAAGTGCTACAAAGCTTGGTTATACAGTTGATTGGAAGGTAATATCATCCATCAGAGTGTGAAGTAGCTATTGCATTTGCTCTTGCTCTTATTGCTATATTTACATGTGTTGCTTCTGTATTTATTGCGTCTTTACCATCTAGTTTGCATTGAGTCTAACTTCCATGTTATAGGTGATCCTAGCTTTAAGGTTTTCCAACTTAGAGCCAAAAAGTCCCACTAGATAATGTTTTAATGCACTAAAGTAGTCCCTAAGGCCAATACAATGTCCAACACTCAAACATGATCAAGGTATTCTTTAGATCCTAATGTTATTGTCAAGATGTCCGTTTCCCTAATTAGTTGAAACTCATCCCAAGAGAGCTACTGTGTAGGACTATCCTATAACATTCAACAAAAGGTGTATAATCTACCAATATTAAAAAAAATGAAAACAAGGCAGGAGAACATACCTAAGAATGGTTATGATGACAAAAATAAGCTCAAAGTTAATAGTTAATAAAATAGAGATTGTGGTAAAGGTTTAAGAATTACCAGAGAGATAATGAAAATAGAGATTATTCCTAAAAAAACCATATATTTCAAAAAGTAAGAATGAGAGCAAAATAGAGGATGAAATGAAACTTATGTAGGCAAAAACTCTAGCTATTAATTTTTTAATAAATAATATATGTCTTTAATAAGTGATGCTAGATATATAAAATAGGCATATAAAGTTATATCTATATTTGCAAAAAGCACTATAGATCGCATCACTTTCAATGTCAATTCTTAAAGATATTTGATGTACCAAGTTGCTTAATGCTCCATAGAGTAATAGTTTGTATGATTTTAGGTGTTGATTTTGTGAAAAATTAATGTCTTAAGTATTTCAATAATTTCAAAAATATTATTATATCCAAATAGATGTTGGTTATATTTTTTAACAATCATGATAAGTTTGTCAATAATTTCAAAAAATTTATCATGTCTAAATAGACATTGATTTTGTTTATGACTTGTTATCTTAATATTCTAAATAATATTTCAAAAAGTCACTACATCAAAATAGACATTGATATTAATTCTGACTGATATCTATTCACTAATATCTATTTACAATTTTATAATAGTGCATTATGATACCACGTCACATATCATCTTACATGGTAATTACACCTACTTTCCATTCTAAATCAATACAACATAGCAACACAATAAGAGTAATTGGGATGATTCATTTCCCCTTTATTCATTCATTTCATTTATTTTATTTTGTTACAATTCATTCCACTCCTTTTAATGGTATCGACCATTCCACTATTCTATACCAACTACCAAGCCATAATGTATCATCTTCCTAGTTTACCCACGTTTCTTCAAACTAATAATGCTAGTAATACATCACTTTATTCTCTTTTAGTAAAATGTTTAACCTACCTTTGCATAAATACCCTTATTTCCTTATTCTTTACCTTCCCTTGCAAATCTATCTAAACCATATTTTCCCAATTCCCTGATCTATGTTCTATAATCAGTTACCTAGTTAGCTCTTCTCGAATTCTCTACCTATATTATGTATTCCGGCTCCTGTATTTTATTAAGCTTTATTTTTTTTCTAATGATTTTATCATTGACAATAAAAAAACAATAGTTAATTTTTATAACATATTATAATAAGTTTAGGGAATGAAACTATTCCAGGCAGAATTTCCACTCATTTTGAGAGAAGAATATATTTTTAATAACCCTATCCCTCCGATCCCCCCTCCTAAATCATTATTTTTATGACAAACCGTTGGAAGCATTGTAACAACCAAAGAAAAGAGATTAAAATGAAAGAAAATAGGTCAAAGGTATTTTAGACCTAAACTTTCACCTTAAACATGTATCCTTGCTAAGTGCTAGCTGAGTTTTCCTTTTTAGAGCACCTCAAGTGTGAAATAAAAATCCTAAATTATATTGAGGGGCCTATTTCCTTCTGTAGACTCTTGGAGGTAGTTAAAGGACCAACCGGAAATACCTGACTAAAACAAACAAGTTCGATTGATTGGTTGATTCGGGTCTGAAGTCTTCTCTTTATCCGAAATCTTAATTCAACTAATTTTAAAATTTGTACTAAGTGATTTGTTACTCCATAAATTAAAAGAAAATAATGAAAAAACTGCATCCTGTTAAAAGGCTACCAATTAATCGCCCCCTCCCACAAAATAAGAAATCACAGCACCACTCACAAAGCTAAAGCTTATTTATGTAATTGAGAGTGCCATTTTCAAAATTAAACAACAAGTGAAGTAACATTTCTAATTTTTAATTATTGCGTAAGAAACGAAAGCACTTATAGGAATCCAAATCTTGCATGCCTGGTCGGAATGGGTATCTCTGGATTTAGGATACGGTGGTGGATAGGGTCTTGTTTGTTCATTTATAGTAAAAGTGCCATTTCCATATCAGCAAAAACTGTGTGCAAAGATCCCATGTGGTATTTATTCAGCGAAAATAACTTGAAAATAACAGTATGGGTGGAGAAATACCTCAAAATCTATTGGTAATGAGCCTATAAATTACGTGCCAAGTGACTAATTAAGAATCTTTTATTGCAGTCTCTAATCATTTGTCTTTATTTTTGTTTAATAAGAAAACAATGTTATAAATATTAGAAATAAAATCTGAAATTAAAATTTAAATCTATTATATTTATTGGATTGAATTTTATGAATTTATTTCAACATCTTTTTCTAATGACAACTATTAATTTATACTTAAAATTTAATTTTAAATTTTATTTTCAATGCATATAATATTATTGATAGGAGAAAGGATTGTCAATTTTACTAAAATATTAATTCTGGAAAATGTATATATACTGAAATTTATATTTTTAATTTTTAAAATACTGGAAATTAAGATTATATTTTTCTTGTTATTGTTTAGAAATAAGAATTTCTCATATGGGTAGTTACTAGAATTGCCTTTGATCTCACGGTGGAGAACTACTAGCC
The DNA here is from genome assembly GCA_020226215.1 of Sindora glabra. Classification (NCBI taxonomy): domain Eukaryota; kingdom Viridiplantae; phylum Streptophyta; class Magnoliopsida; order Fabales; family Fabaceae; genus Sindora; species Sindora glabra. The sequence continues at coordinate 41,994,114 of CM035227.1, read as the reverse complement.
AATGACATATTTTGTATGAGCCATTGTGCATGCATTGCATTATACGATGGCAATACCTATGTGGGTCCACGTTTTGACCTAAACTAATCGTATTTTTATGGTTGGATTTGCATGGCCAAAACCCTATTCACCCTCATCATGATTTTTATCGAGAAATATAGATCTATAATATTTTTTTAAAATCTCATAATTTATACTCATAATATAATTGATTTAAAACTAATTATATATATTTAAAGAGTTGTTTTTAGTTAAACTTTGTCCATGCAAGATACGGATTGAGTTCCTCTAAAGTACATTTTGCACTTTAGAGAATAAAGTGTTTAATTTCATTATTAATTTTTTTCATTTATTATCATTTATAAAATCATGAACCAAAATTAATGATAAAATTAGACACTTTACTCTCTAAAGTATAAAATATACTTTAAAGAAGCCTAGTTCACAAGGTACATAGAATAGACTAATAATCATATATGATCTATAAATAAGTAAATGGATAAGAATATACCCATTAATAAATGCTTTTAATTACTTAGGATAATATGTTATTTAATAATAGGACTAAAATAAATCCCGTCCCATTTTTTTATTCCTATTTTCTCACCTATACCCTATTATATATGTGTGTATATATAAGAGAAGTTCAGAATTATAAACCTCAGGCATATAAGAAAGTGTAAGTAAGAAATGAAAATTATAAGTGAGTGAAAATAATCTGTGCAGGCATACTTTAATCACAGGAATTTTTCCTATTTTAACTAATCAGAAAATTTGGAGCAAATTGTGTGAAAATTGTAAAAAAGTACGTCGTGATGTGTCATATTATTTTAAAAGGTCTTTATGGGAGAATATTTCATTTTCTTCTTAATGATCTTCTTAAGTGGACACTACTGGATGGTCCACACACAACATCTCACAAGTGAAAATGATCCGAAGGGATGATTGGTTTCACAGAAAATTGGAGGAGAAAATTAAAGAGAAAATGAAGGGATAGAGAGGAAAAAGCATATCCAACCAGTTGAGGCAGTGAAGAAGGAGATGTGACTCAGATATAAGGGTCAGTGTTGACAAGTTGCTTACCATATTAAATTCTCAATTAAATTAGGTTTTAGGGGACCACTGGCAGTTCCTTCTTCATTCTTCTTGGTCCTTAGTTCCAGATAAGGGGGAACTGCATTAAAGAAAAAACCCCACTTTGTTTTATGACAGTTCTAAAGTACTACTTTGACAAAGCAAACCTAGAGTACTTTGATGAATTTGTGAATTACCTACGAGGGTTAGGCATACCTTAACGTCGCTAGCCGTTTTGCATAAATTGTTTTCAATGCGAGAGCTCAAATTACATTTGATGTCATTTAAAAATTGTATTTTTGTTATATTTAGGATTTAATTTAATTTTTAACTTATGTGCATATATGTGTAATAATTTAATCATTCTTAATATTATTTAATTTCTTTTAAAAAAAGAAAGCTGAGTTCCTACCTAGTTATTTTCATTTTTATTATTTGTCTTAATTATGAAGTTATTATTTCAAGATAGATGCTAAAGCTGAAATCTAAATAAATAAAAATATGCGCAAGTATTTGGGAACTGTCTGGCATGTCTTGTTTGTGAACTCTGCAGGCTAAAATACCAAAATAATGTTTTTTACAAAACTTATTACCGATTTACTGTTTTTTCGAAACATATTACCGGATTACGCACGATGGCGGGAGGCGCCATTTGGTGTGGCGCCTCATGGGCGGAGGCGCCATCCAAGGATGGCGCCTTTGGCGCTCTGAGGGCGCCATTCAAGGTGGCGCCCTCGCTCAAATTTTTTCATTTTTTTCCTTTTGAAATTAATTAATGTTGATATAATTTGAAAATAAAAATTATAAAAATAAATAATATATGATTGTAACTGAAATAAATTTTTGAAATAATTACTTATTTTATAATTATATTTGATGTCATATAAAAATATGTTAACTCCACTTTGATATCTAATAATAAATATTTAGTAAATAATTAAATATTAATGTCTCTCAAAATTTTACGTAATAACAGTTAATTTTTATCAATTTTTGAAATTATAAACTTCTAACGCTTGGAATTATATTATTACAAGTCATTATTTAATATGTTATTACACATAAGTAAATTTATTGAGTATAATAAAATATTCTTTATATACAAAGTTGAAGATAGCTAAAAATGAAAAGAAATATAATGTAATAAATATATTTTTCTTATTTTATATTTATTCCAATAATATGCTTGTCCATTTTTAATTATTTGAATAAAATTTTGTTTATTTTGTAACAGAATGAATGCAAACTAGCGAGGTTGAAGATAGTTAAAAATTGAAGAAAATCTGATTATTTCGTTTCAATAATCTTTTCATTTTGTAATTAAATCAGAATTATAACATGAATTAGATATTTTTTATTTCATCAGAATGATAAAATATTTTGGCAATGAGAGTGAAAAGTACCGATTAATTATTTTTTAAGAAATTATTATTCGTTTCATCGTTCGCTCGAAATATTTTATCGAAATAAGCACAGAAGATACAAACAGCGATGGAGAGACGCCAAATGACGTGTAGAGGTACGCTAGACGAAATGGCATCGTTCGCGCTGAAGGGAAGGAACGACAGACGATATGACACTTTTGGCCCATGGCACCCTCGTTCCTCGTTTCTAAATTAATTAGGCGGCGACTGTGTTGACTGTGCACCCTAGAGACATGAATTTTTGTGAAAGTATGATAATTAATATTATTTATTTACTTGCACACGATAAATAAAAAAAGAATAGATAGGTTAAAATAGGCTAATACGTTTATTTCATAAATTATTTTGCGCTTCACCGTAGTTTTGAAATTATTTACCAAATTACGCAGGGCGCCGTTGAAGGCGCCTTTCAATATGTTGCATTCGCTACAGCGAATTTCACTGCGCGGGCTGGGAGGCGCTATTTCACCTGGCGCCTACCCAACAAACTTTTTTTTATAACTTATGGGGCTGGGAGGCGCCAAGTGACATGGCGCCTCCACAGCCCCATTTTATAAATTATTTAAGTTTTATAAATTTATATATTTATTTATATAATTTTAATTTTATCATAATTAGAACGAAATTATGATTTTTAAAATTTAATTAATTACATTTTATGATATTATTTATCTATATTAGTCGTAAAAATTAAGATATAATTATAATAAAATTAAAATTATATAAATAAATATATAATTTTATTAAACTTAATTAATTTATAAAATGGGACTATGGAGGCGCCATTTCACTTGGCGCCTCCCAGCCTCATAAGTTGTAAACCTAAGTTTGCTGGGTAGGCACCAGGTGAAATAGCGCCTCCCCAGCGAAATTTGCTACAGCAAAGGCGCCATGTTAGAAGGCGCCTTCAGCTCGCGCCCTGCGTATTTTGGTAAATAGTTTCAAAATTGCGGTAAAACAAAAAATAGTTTATGAAGTAAACGTATTTTGGTATTTTAACCAAGTAGATATTTATAATAGTTGTGAAAATATGATAATTAATAATATTAGTTATTATATGTGGAAGATGTCCTTATCATCATTTTTTAAATAAAATTAAATATTGCAATGATCTTCGTGATTTATTGTTATTTGTAATTATTCCTGCGCAAGCAATTAAAAAAGTGGTAGTAATTAGAAGCATCCTAAATGTTGACGTTTGACAATAAAGTAGTAAAGTCATCCTAAATGTTGGTGTCTGGCAATAAAGTAGTAAAGTCATCCTAAATGTTGATGTCTGGCAATAAAGTAGTAAGATAAATGTACACAAATATACAAATATATAAACGAGATAGAAAAGAAAGCTAATGTCTACGCAAGTGATGTCCAGTCCCACATCCAGGATCGGTAATGTGGTGGTCGTATCTACTAACCCTCTGCGCAGGCTCGGGAGTCACATCCCCGGTGTCTGTGTCTGCTCTGCCTCCAGCTCCTGCTCTGCCTCTACCCCTGGCTCCCGCCCTGCCTCCACCTCTACCGCTATCTATAAGCTCTGAGTGGTCTGTCATCATGCCACCATGCGCTAATCCCTGATCCTGAGTATGCCAGTCAAATACAGGACGATATGGCTGCGCTGGACCAACATCATCAGAAGGAAAGGCATAGAATGCAGATGAAACTCCTGGTGCATGTGGAAATGCCTGGAATGAGGATGGAACACCAGGAGGGAGCTGGTACATCTGGGGTGACGACGGCCTAAACAGTACGGCCGAGAACGTGGTGGAGGATGAAGGATCATTAGGTGCAGTAGGGTGCAAATGAGATGGAGCAGTAAGATCAGGCATCATCGTCATGGTCTCCTGGGCAGTCGAAGGTGGAATCTGCTGCACTGTCGAAGCGGACGGAACATCAGCCTGCGACGTATGCCATGGAGCAGTGCGACGTCGTCGGCGAGAGCGAGGCTGATCATGGTCACCCTCCGGAGGGTCTGGGATGTGATGGGCCTGGGGAGCTGGCTCCGCATGTGAGTCAATGATGACATGATCAACCTGCTGAATCGCATGAAGGATGGACTCCGTCGCTGACCTAAGCGCATCGAAGGTGAACATAGTCTGCCCCTCAGGGGTAGTGAAATCCTGTAGTGAAGAAACCTCATCTACCTGCGCAAATTTTTGACATTAAAGTTAGTTATAATACTAATGCATTTAAAGAAAATCAGATACAAAAAACTAGCACGCAAAATTACCACAAGGTCAAGCGCTCCCCTGACAGGTGTAATACACCGTCTGGTAACCCGTCTGTACCATGTCATGTAATCATCTGCAAGGTACATGAAATGAAAAATAAATTATGTACGGACTGTAAACCCTCCGAGAACTTTAAGTTGATGTATTTTAAACTTAAAATATACTATTTAAAAAGTATCATTAATAAAAACTTAAGATATTATCATAAAGTTTAAAATATAATTAATGATTGTAAAAAAAATATTATCAATAACATGTTAGTTTTCTAATAAATATAATATGTTAAACTTTCAATATTTTCTAAATCTTAGATCATCACTTCACATTATAAGCCATAATAATCAAAATAAATTAAAAATTATAATATAAATGTAAAAAATCTACAAACACTAACCAATAAAAATCACAAACTATCACAGATCACATATATTTATAAATTTTTTTCCTAAATCCTAGACCATCGTTTCCCATCATAAATTATAATAATCAACATGAAATATAAATTATAATATACATACAAAAATTATAAAAATATTATCCAGTAAAAAACATAAACTAACACATATCATATAAATTTGTATAAATTTTTTCTAAAACCTAGATCACCACTTCACATCATATATCATAATAATTAATATTAAATAAATATTATAAAAATTATAAATTATCACAAATCACATATATTTATATAATTTTTTTCTAAATCGTAGATCATTATTTCCCATCGTAAATCATAATAACCAACATGAAATATAAATTATAATATACATACAGAAATTATATAAAAATATCAATCAGTAAAAAATATAAACTATCACATATCATATAAATTTATATAAATCTTTTCTAAATCCAAGATCACCATTTCATATTATAAATCATAATATTAACATAAAATAAATATTATAATATAAATACAAAAAATATTAAAACTTAAATAAATAAAATTTATAAATTATAACAGAAATCTATTCCTAACACTTTAATCATCACTTCAAATCATAAATTATAATAATTAATCTAAAAAAATATATGATATAATAATAAAAATTACAAATATTCTAACCAAATGAGAGTTGACTAGGATCAGTTTTGCTCCAAAACAAAAAATGATTCTGAATGCAATGTACAAAAATAAGAATGGATGATGACTGATGAACGAAAAAGAAAAGCAGACCTGCAAAATGGCTTCTGAGGGTTTGAGAGAGGAGGCTGCTGCGAAAATGTGACCGAAGGTTTGGAGGAGGAGGGAGGCTGCTGCTGCGATATTGGAGGAGGAGGGAGGCTGTGATAAAATGAAGCAGGGTTTGGAGGAAGGGATGGGTATAAATAGGGGGGAGGCGCCTGATGAAATGGCGCCTCCCTTTGAATTTCAAAATTCAAATTTAAAGGCGCCCTACGGAGGGCGCCAGTCAAAATGGCGCCTCCCTCCGGAGGGCGCCTACTCAAATGGCGCCTCCCTCCTGGAGGGCGCCACTTTGAATGGCGCCTCCAACCTCCAGGGGCGCCAATTTGAATGGCGCCCTGCGTATTTTGGTAATATGTTTCCAACCCGCCGTAAAACGGTAAATTGTTTTAAAAATTTGCGTAATTTGGTATTTTAGCCAACTCTGCATGCTGTCCAACTGTCCGAGCGTATAAAAATTTAAAACAAAAATAATAAATTTATATAAAATCTTATAATAATGAATTTTATAAAAAGTTATAATTTAGTCCTTAATAGTTATATAAAATTTTTTAAAAATTATCTACAAAATTTTTGAAATTTTTTATATTATATAAAAATTATAATTTCAATAAAATATTATAAATAACATAAAAAATCTTCACAAAAATAAAATCTATACGTATTAATCAATCAATATGTATTAAAAATCGGATGAAATGGCAATCGATAGATGATGATAAAAGCTTGACATTCTCTTCATTACAACACCACCAAGCAATCATCAAGGGCACTGTGTGATATATTGTGTTTGAAAAATTAAGATATACAGTATAAATACAGTCACAGATTCACAAATCTTGTCTATAGTCTCTATTCCCATATTAAAATTTAAGATAAATTATATCTGCCTTCATCATTTCAGTTAATCTAATTATATTCATACTTTTTCTATTTTTTAAAATATATATTCATATCCCTTGTTTCAAGAGTAGAATAGGTGAATGTATATTTAAAATAAACCGGAAGAGAAGTGAGTATATATGAAAAAAGAAGTTAGTGTATATTTTTAAAAATAAAAAATGAGTGAATATAATTAGGTTAAACTTTAAAAAAGATGAGTGTATTAACACTAAAATTTGAAAGGATTAATAAATTTTATATACATGAATAATTACGGCAAAAAATTTTAGAATTTATTAAAAAGTTAAATTATTCTATTATTATTTATAATTTAATTTAATTTTTAATTAAATTCTTACATATAAAATTTTTGAAGCTGAGTTTTTATATTTATTTTTTGTTTCCAATACTTTATATCACTTTATACACTATAAAAAAATTATTATTTAGCAATGAAAATTTTATCCCTAAATAATTTAGCAATAGAATTATGGATGAATTGGAAGTTATCATTAAAACATGCATTTATAATTTAATAGCTATTCCATTACTAAATGAAGACCCCATGATGACTAATAAAAATGACAACCCAAAAACAATAATGTACATATCTATTAGTTATTTTATAATTACGAACAAACATTATAAAATTACTAACAAACATTTTGTTGCAAAATATTGCATTTTTAAATTTTAGCAATGGAAAATTCATTGTTATTTTAATTATGTTGTGTACTTGGTTATAAATCTCTCATATTTAGCGATTGACATTTTCGTTGCTAACATGTATCCATCACAAAATTTGTCGTTAAACTAAGGAATTTTTTTAAAAATTATTGGTGTCATTATTCATATATTTGTCACTAATTTTAAAAATTTTGCAAAATTTTTTGTTGTTTTGTACAACAAAGTCCACAAAAAATGCCTTGCATAAACAAAATTGAATAACAATTTATACATATTCAATAGACATATTTCTAACAATCTAAATTAATTTTATAATCATTTATTTACATAATGAAAAAACTTTTTTAAAAAATTGAATCCAATGTTCATAAAATTAAATCTAATAATCCTATAATCATCCTAATATATAATAACCTAGTTATTGGGTGCAACCTTATTATCTTCCCCTCCTCTTGGTGACAAGGTGACTCATTTGGAGATGGCTCCCAAATGCCTAATTTCTAGAACATTATTTGAAAGTAGCACTCATGGTGATTAACTTGAGCCTATTAAATAGAGAGCAGCTATTGTTGGGTTTGTCATCACTTAATTGTTCCACACAATCTCATTACATGCCTCTGTGAGCTCCTTATTCTCGCATAGGATCATGCTTTACAACTATTACAGCTTAGCTTACAAAGATGAACTAGCCATTATAGACTATGGCCTAACACCCTTAAACACCTCCAAGTCCATGCTATAAATATGACCTTTTCTAGTTTAACTCTAGCCACCTCCATCCATATAGAAGTTTTATCAATATGGGCAAAGCTACCCTTAACATTGTTAGTTAAAACTTGAGAAGAGTGCTCCTTTAATAGCTTGGAATAGTCACCCTATAGATTAGAAATAAAGGTTAAATAGTAGTGAAAGTGCATTTTATAAGAAAAATGAAATTAAAAACATTAGAAGCTAAAGAACCAAAATTTACTCAAGTCTTCTCAACTCAACTATCCACAAATTCTTGCATACCCTTGTTATTCATGTGAGTATGAGTATACAAGAACTCTTGTAGATAAGCAAACAGGTGACCTAGTCTAGCCACCTGTAAATTTATGTATAACATAAAAATGGCAATAAGTTAATATGGTTAACATATACAATTATATATTAAAAGTAACCATTATTAATGTTTCCCCATCTTCCTTTTGTGCTTAAATATAAAGATCAAACCTTTAGTATATAGGCTTTTTCTAGTAGTAGATGCTTTTTTTTTCTTGTTAAGATTTTATTTTTTCTTAAAGTCATTTTCATCCCACTTCTTCTTGATATTTTTAAAAATGTCATCAAGTTTCCATTCAAGCTTCTTTAGCAAACCCTTCCTTGTTTAATCCATCATGCTCATATAGTTTGACATAGCTTTATAGGTGAAATTTTTATTAATGATATATGTCAACTTAGGCTTCCATTTATACATGACCTACAACAATTTAGCATTTCAAGTTAAATGATTATTGATTGGCAATTAAATCATAAATACAAAGTTAACAATCTAGAACTTATATTCACTTATCAATCATTAAATTACTGGCCTTTAAGACCTTCTAGGTACTTACTATATGTTAGAGTAGGCTCTATAAAATAAGCTTAGATTACCTTTATTATGTCCCTAATAAGGTTATATGAAGTAATCATCCTACGTCCAAATACAATTAAATACATTAATGCAAAATATGAAGTTACAGTTTTATCAAAATGCTAACAATATTCATATTATTAAATGTTAAACAATACTTACGAGTTACCCTCCAAATACATTTAAACCCTATCATCAACTAAGTCTCTCCTCTAAGGAAAAGTTATAGCCATTCTAAATGAATGGCTTGTATTGAAGCACTTTACTAGGTAAGGATGCTTAATAGAGTCCTATAGAGCATGCTAGGAAAAATCCCAAGTAGCTAGCTGAGAAGTATGGGACTTTTACCTAGGTGACTAGCATGGCAACTGTTGACTAGTGGGTAGTACTAATACTATAAGTATGGATGACATGACATTCTAAATGGCCAAAGATAATGAAGTCTTCATCCTATCACTATGACCCTTAAGCCCACAGCTTCTCCTGTGGAAGTCTATTTACCTCCATATAATGATGATATAGTACCTTATAATATTTAATAAATATTAATGAAACAACTAAATATCCAACTAATTCTAATAAATGATATTCAACAATATTTAACAAAAATTGAGTATGGCAACAACATAAATAGTGGAAACCAAAATAATTAAAAATTAATATATCTAACTAATTTAATAGAAATTAAGCATGATAACAACATATATTTAACATCAAAAAGTAATAATCTCTTTACTTTTTAGTTCATCAACAAACATGGTAATTATAGTAAATGAATGTTGTACCTAAATATATATTCAACCTAAACCCAAAATAACTTAAAAACGTAACAATTCATCTAAATATATTACAAATTAATGAAACTAAATATATGTATATATTTAACCTAAACCCAAAATAACTTAAAATATAACAATTCATTCAAACATATTATAAATTAAGCTAAAAATAAATGTATATTCAACCTAAACCTAAAACTTAAATGTACAAGAATTCATTAAACATTTTATAAACTAAGTTAAAAATAACAAGAAAATTAAACAAATTAACACCACATTCAATAAATTAAACCTAAAATAGCTATAAATAGAAAATTGTCAAAATGTCAGTTATTTAAGATAATTCACCAATTAAAATGGAAAGTAAAATGCAACGAAGATGACAAATTTGGTACAAGTAGTTTTCTTGATACAACAATGAGAAGAGAAGGAGGAGAAAAGAAGGCAAGAGCAAAAGTGAAGAGTTAATGTTAAGGTCTGGTATAATTTGAATGTTACCAATGGAGCTAATAATAGGATATTCTATCGTTGATATATTTTAATGAAATTGTGCATTCTAGCTAGTGAAAAAACTTGCAATGAATTTTAGTAATTCTATCACTAAATCTATCACTAATTTCAAATTTTTCCATTACTTAGCCAAAAGAATTTTTAGATTTTTGTTTGTTAGTCTATCACAACATCCATTGAAAAGTTGAAATATGAAATTCAATTATATTAGTAATTTACTTTGACAAATTACCAAAGGAATTGGTGATGGACAATCAAATATTGATTGTTAATTCTATTAGTAAAATTAATTTTTTTCTTTTATTGATCACTATCATATTGATGATAAATTCGTCACTAATTCTTATCAATAAATAGAAAAATTCTTGTAGAATGCAATGAGTTCCACTAGTGAGAACATCATTTGTTAATGTAATTTAATGTCTATTGATAAAGGGCTTTAATGTCATTCTTTTGTGTTCATGTTACAAATGACTAATGACTAAGTTGAAATTTTGATAATTTATAGAGTTATTTCATTTTTTTCATTTTTATATAGAAATAGTGTGTAACATATCTCTCAGTTTATATACCATAAGTAAATTATTACATGTACCAATTATTAGCAAAATTTAACGAAAATGATATGAAATACATATTAAAAATAAATATGATAAAATAAATCTCTAAATTTGATCTATTTTTATTGTAAAAGGTTTCGAACTATTAACAATTAAAAAATAATCCGTCATTAAAAACGTAATCGTAATGAGAAATTTTTATTAATAATAAAAATATTTTAAATATTTTTTATTAATATAATAATATATGAATGAATGATAGTATAAAATTAAATTATAATAATAAATTAAATTTAAATTCATAATGTAATTCCAATTTTTTAAATCGTAAAGATCTAATTAGAGTGGATGAGACTATTGGAATAGCATAATAATACTCTTAAGTATAAAAGTATATAAGTATGGCATTTACTATTTATACTTTTTTTTATTAATCATCACGCGAAATTGTTAAAGATTTTGCAACTAAATAGCTGTAAATCACACTTGTAGCCCAATGAATTTTATTATTTTTAATTAATCCTCTTATAATTTATGAAGATATTTTTCTAATTGGAAGGTTAAAAACCACTAAATAAAACATTTAAAATTTATAAAATATACATCAAAAGTTATTTATTTTTTTTTTCAGAAGCAAAAGTTTAGAAATAGCATTTGGTTACTTTTAAGTAAAATAATGCCAACATCTCATTTGAGATAGTTGATGTATTATTAGTTATTTCTTTTCCAAATGTATATTATTAAAATTATATTTATCAAATGAATCAACACATGCTAATATTTTTAATACTGCAATAATATTCGATTAAGAATACAAATAAATTAAGTTGGATTAAACTTTATTTTAAATAGGTTAAATATACTTTATAAAATATTTGTTTGAATCTAACTAATTAGCTTATATAAAATTAAAATTTTGGCTCTACTCAATAGATTAAAAAAACTTAATCTAACTTGTTAATTTATTTAAGAACCTTTTAATTTATTTAAGAGCTTATTGTATAAATAGGCTTTCAAATAACTTTTAAATAGATTTGACTTGAATTGTTAACCTATATAAGATCAAAATTTATGCAAATAAGCTTTTAGATATGCTATCAAATTTGTCAATAAGTTAATGCTTTTTTTAAGTTTAAAATTGTTCAATAGCTTAATTAGGCCAACATACATAAATGTATGTATTAATATATTATATATTATATATGTAATATATATTATTATAAATATATTAATAATTGAATAAGTTATCTTGATAGTTTTACAACCTAAGTTTAAAGAAAATAGACCTAATATATTTATTTAAATAATCCTATTTACTAGTATTGGCCTAACTTGCTTAGATAAATACATTAAGTTAGGCCATGCCATTAGTAGGCTATATCTTAAGGCTTCATAAGTTATCTGAGCTATTTATTACCCTACATAGGATGTTTTTTTAAGAATTTTACTCCCTTCGTATTATAGGTTTGAATTTAGGATATTACATATATATGTGACATGGATTACCTACTCTTATTATTAAAAAAAACATTAAATCAATGCATAAATTTAAGAGAAAATTATACTTTACACACTTTCAGTTTCACTGATTTTTACTTAACTCACTTGTATTTTTAAAAGTTACAATTTTCTCACTTATACTTTTTGTCAATAATACTTTGCCTATTTAAACTTTTTTTTCATCTAATTTTTAATGGAAACATCATAACATGTGAGTTAAGTGAAATTGGACAAAATCAAATATAGGTAAAGTATAATTTTTTTTATATTTATGAGAATTAATGTCAAGAAAATATATTATTTTGATCTCCTTATTTTAATAACACATCTTAAATAAAAAAATCTAATACAACACATGGCACATATAAAAAAAATTAACTAAAACTCTTGATATCTATAAATTATAATATTTGTATATTCTATTACTGATGATTTTGTAAAGCATACTATAATGATATATAACTTGTAGGTTTAAATTAAGAAGATAAAGCCAAGAGCATTTAGCTCAAATAACATTCGATATCTCTTGAAGGCTTCGCATCTTTTACTGCATTTAGAATTCGATTCTTAGTCCTTGCATGTGTGCATCTAATAATTTAATCATTCCTATTATTATAAAAAAATAAATTAAGAAGATAAATCTAATCTAATATTTTTATTTTAATTAAAAATTATAAATATTAATTTATATAAATATAAAAAAATTATAATTTACTTTTTTATGATCTCCTTCAAATTCATTTAATTCACTTATTATGAAGTGTTTCATTAAAATTTTGATTAAAAAATTTTAAATGAGTACAGTGTTAACATTAAAAAGTATAAATACATAAATTACAACCTTTGAAAATATAAGTGGATTAAGTGAAAATTTGTAAAACTACAAGTGAGTAAAGTGTAATTGTTTTTAAATTTAAACCATTAGATGGAGTTTTATAAATCTTCCATATGATCGTGTTATTCCGTACTCCCTTTTATAACATGTATCATTTTTATATTGTTTATCACATATCAATTAATCATTTCCTCTCAAAGCCTTTTTTTTTTTCCTTTTATTACATTTCACTATCTAAAAATCATTAATTGCAATTTATAGTCTTAATACTTCAAAATCATTATTAAAGATGATTTAAAATTTTTAAAAATATTTATAATGATTAATTCCTTAAAATATAATTATTACTTTGCTATTTATATGAAAATTACATATGATCCAATATGTTTTTAAACTTAATATTAATTTATTGCAAGTTATAATTATTTATTTAATCATATTATAATATTAATTTGTAATTTGTATAAAAGTAAAATATGACCAAATATGTTTTTAAACTTTATTAATAATATGTTATTGCAATTTATAGTTATTAATTTGATCATATTATAATTATTGATTTGCAATTTTTGTAAAAATCAAATATAATCAAATATTTTTATAAATTAAATTAATAGTATATTATTACAATTCATATGTCATTAATTTGATCATATTATAATTATTGATTTATAATTCATATAAAAATTAAATATGATCATATATGTGTTATTAAACTTAATAATATATTATTGCAATTTAAAGTCATTGTTTTGACCATATTATAATATTTAATTTATAATTTATGTAAAAATCATATATGATCAAATATGTGCTATCAAACTTGATAATATATTATTACAGTAATCAATTTTATCACATTATCATTATTAATTTATAATTCTAATAATATATTATTGTAATTTATAGTTGGTCTTGATTTTATCTTACTACAATAATTGATTTACCAATTGTATAAAAATTAGATATGATATGATATGTTTTAAAATATAAAATTTTGTAATTTATGATCATTAATTTGCAAATGCATGATATCATTGATTTATAATTTATATTAAAGTTAAACAATTTATACATATTTTTTTAAATATTTATAATATTGTTGTAATTTATAATCATTGATATAAAGTAAAATATAATTTATTAATTAATATGAGTGCTCTTATTATTATAATCAAATGCATGTATTTCAATGTTATTATTGCTGTTTATATGAAAAAAAAATCCTCTTTAAATTTTCATGTTTCCTTTATTTTTGGGTTGTGCATAACTTTCTCAAATTTTATTTTTCTGCATTGATCTTGATTGAAGTTATCACGAATCAAAGAATTTTTCTCCATCACAACTCTAATGCAAATATATTTCATTCTTTTTAACTATTATTTTATTTTTATTTTTAATTTTATTTTATTCAAAATTTATATATTTTCATTAAAGAAGTTTTGCTCCTTTGCATTGATTTCTCTAAACAAGAGTAGTTATACCACTAAATATATACATACAAGAATTAAAAATTAAACTCTAAATGTAGATAAATATATAAAAATTTTAAGGAACATTATATGTTATTTAAATCAAATATTCTCGACTTTTCCATGATATTTTTACTCTTATTATGATAATACTCATTATGTCACTTTTTATAATCACAATGCTGGCACTTGCTTCTGAACCCTCTATTTAATTATACTTTTACTTTTCCAAAAAATAACTATATTTATGTCTTAACTTTTCATCTTATTTTAATTTAATTTTTTTAATTTTATTATAATTTTTCATCCATATATTTAAAATATAAAAATATAAATTTATTTTATGAATTATAATCAATTAAAATTAATTAAATCTGTCCAAAATTAGTAATTTTTATTACTCGTCCCAATTTACTTGGCGAAGTGAGGCGAAAAAAAAAAATCAATTAATTTGTCAAAAAGGGCAATTTTGTCTTTACGAGAAAAAGTGGATTTCCCATTAACTTTTCAAAAGTGTGGGCAAACAAACTTATTCCCAGCCCCGTTTGGGAAAAAGGAAAAGGGAAATCTAAAGCTAAGGTAATAAAAGTGTTATATGTATGTAGCTAGCATTATGGGGACAGGTGGCACCCACAAAACTGAACAACTGGATCATAATTATATTCTCGACCTTCCAAAGTAATAAACATCTCTTTTCATGCGGGCCCCTTAATCACTTTTATTTTCAAAATTTTCACTCATATTTCATTCAATAAATATAATTAATGGAAACAAAATATAAATATTCCGTAGCCAACCATGCAGTGCAATTATTTGGCTATTCTCTGTTCCTTCTTTTGCCTAAAATTATAAACCGTTATATTGAATATTGGATATATTTTAATATTAAAACTAAAATAAACTCCGAACATTTAATAAAATATTGATTTAATAGGAAATATACTAATTTTGGCTGAACTTTTTTTATCAGTGGACAATAATTCAAATTTCAAAAATAATATTTATTAAAGTGGAGACTCTATAAAAATAATTCGGTGATTTACCAAAAAAATAAATTCTAAACAGCTTTCATGCAATATTATTTTTGAGAGTTTTTTTTCATATTTTAATTTTGAATATAAGATTTTGCATATATATGATAAGTTACTTTTCGCTCATTCTATTGAAAAAAAGAAAAATTCTGAACAACTTCCATTTCTCACTCTTTATCCCTGTAACGAATATTCTATATTCAAAACTCCTTTATATGTTTATATTCAGGGGAATTTTGATCCCCATGCAATTTTTTAGGCAATTTGCAAATAGCCCGTTCTTTGTGATCTTAACATGAAATGCGTAAAAAAGAGTTTCTTGTATTAATTTCTTTTTAAACATTTTCAATGCTAAACAAAATATATATAAAATTATCGAGAATTTTCTATTTAAGCAATATTCAATATTTTTTAAAAGTTTTATATTTTTTATTATATTTAGAATTTAATTTTTGATCCAATCTTACCGAATAAGATTACAATAACATATTAAAATTGTTAGTAAAAATTTATTCAAAAATTGACACATAATTTATCGATAAATTTGTATAAATTTCATGATGCTATCTTCAATACTTGTCAAAAGTCACCATAGATTAGGAAGATCAAATAGGAGATTAAAGAAGAAAGTAATTCATTACGTGAAAACACTTATACAATCTAATGTTGATGGCCACTGTGATATGTTCTTAGTGATTATATACGTAAATTAGGAAAAGCACATTGATGCTACTTGCTCATAATTCCCACACCTTTCAAGTAGCATTTAGTTGATATAAAAGGGCCCTTTGTGGGACTAGATTTGCTTGTGTGCTTGAGAACGCGTGTTAGATATGGCTTCTTTTAAAGGGTCAACCCAATTAGCATGTCAATAATTAACAAACAAGTTAAGGACTTTGACATTATTATATAAAGGACCCAATGATCAAATCTCAAGTGTTTCCTTCGGTTTTGGTGTATTATGAATAGAAAGACCATTACGACTTGCATACTTTGTAAAAGTAGGATACACGATGAATTGAAGTATTTCAAAATTTTTCATAATAAAATCATAATTTCATGCCCAAAAATAGAGGAATCAACATTAAACAACAATAAATAAATAAAAATAGGGAAGAGAAAATGTAAAATATGTGTAATTGTTACATAAAAAAAAATTCATTCCTTGTGTACATTTTTGAAATCCAACATTCTTTAATTTTATAGTTAGTATATTAAATCTCTCAAGATTAACTGTCCTTAAGAAGTATTATAAAGTCTCTTGTATTATACAAACTCTCCTTTGTGATAGTTCACACAAGAATGCAATTCCTAAAGTTATAACATTTTAAAATCCTTAGGAATCTTCACCTAAAATAGAAAGTCTAGAAATATGAGTGAAAAATGAAGTACAATTTAGTGCGCCCAAAGTACAGAATGCAAAATGAAGTTCTAAATGATGATTTTCAAAGATTTTGACTCAAAGATGATGGTTTTGATTCAAAGAAAGGTACAGTAAATGAGAATTAGGATTTTTGAGTGCCACTCTTGCTCAAAAATAGTATTTGAATGTTTATATATGAATTGAAAATAAGACAAGTTTATTATATACTTATAGTTGTCAATTCTTAAAACTCGAGCCACATACGATCAATTGTACAAGCTTACAATTTGAATTTTTTGAATTATAATCAATTGTATAATTGAGTATACAACATTGAATAAGCTACTAGACTTGTACAATCAATTATATAATTAATTATAATCCAATTTGATTAGCTTCTAGACACTTATAATTGATTATCAATAGGAGAACTTAAGTTTGAAGACTTACTTGACACTCATAATTCATTATATTATCATTTGAAAATTAATTTTTAAATTAAAACATATCTTTACAAGCTTGTCTTTAAACTTAAACACTCCTGTTTAAATCCATCTCATTGTGGACATGATTATGATACAAAAATCAGATTTTGAAAAACATTGTTGAGCCACAAACAATTTAAAACCATCATGAACAATTAATCCCTAATTTCCTGGAGTAAGATTTCAATGAAATCTTCAAAACTCTTTCAAAATTTTGTCAAGGTAATTCTTCCAACAAATCTTTCAAAAATCTTCCAAATAAATCAAAAGAACCTTTCACTTTTAAAACAATTTTAAAATACTTTATTATCATCAAAACTATAGGATACATAAATGGCAATAAGTTACCATACTTGTTACACTTAAAATTGAAGTCTTATTTACTCGTAAGCTAATTATATTAATATTTAATTGACTATGTTAATATTTAACTAATTATATTATATTATGAATGAAATTAGGAAAATTATACACAATATGAAATACGAGTACTATCTTTCATCATGAAAGCACCCCTATTTAAATCCATCTCATTGTGGACATGATTATGATGCAAAAATCAGATTTTGAAAAACATTGTTAAGCCACAAACAATTTAAAACCATCATGAACAATTAATCCCTAATTTCCTGGAGTAAGATTTCAATGAAATCTTCAAAACTCTTTCAAAATTTTGTCAAGATAATTCTTCCAACAAATCTTTCAAAAATCTTCCAAATAAATCAAAATAACCTTTCACTTTTAAAACAATTTTAAAATACTTTATTATCATCAAAACTATAGGATACATAAATGGCAATAAGTTATGATACTTGTTACACTTAAAATTGAAGTCTTATTTAATCATAAGCTAATTATATTAATGTTTAATTGACTATGTTAATATTTAACTAATTATATTATATTACAAATGAAATTAGAAAAATTGTACACAATATGAAATACTAGTACTATCTTTCATCATGAAAGCACTTAATGACTAGCATTGGTAGGGGAGGTTAACCAAAGAAGAGTCCTTCCTTTTTATTTTTCTATTCTATTTTTTCAAGCTTTGCTTTTTGGATCAATTAGGGCAAAACAGAGTCACCCACCGGAGATTCCTTGCCACTATTATTGCCTTTCAGTCCCTATCTCCTGCCCTAAAAAGGGGAGAGTTCCATAATTATATAGATTTGCAAGAAAGGTTAAAGCCATCAACTAAGCATTTATAGTAATGCAAGGAATGCTAGTGCTTGTAGGCTTTATGAAATGGGGGCACTTAGGGAGGCTTTTTATACGGGGGCTATTAAGAACTGCCCTTTTCCATCATTGTGATTTTGATCCCCCTCTTTAATTTCAACTAAGCATTTAAGGGCTTTCAGAAATTTATAATACACTAATTATAATAAATATTTTAATTCTTAATTAATAAGAAAATTTTGATTATAATTTTTAATGCATTGAAAATTTAAAAAAATATAATTTTTGATACATGTGACTTAAATTGATTAAAAATCTTTTTATTGATTTAAAATAAAAATATATATTATAATTGAAATATTCAAAAAAATTTACTGGCCTGGTTGCCACATTTGTGACTCAGCAAGAATACGCCACATGCCCCCAAAACTAGTGGTTGACGCTCAACGGCGCATTGGGCTTTTTGTGAAGATGCTTGGCCCTTGGGAGTGTAGTTTATGATGGATGGCATTTCAGTTGATTTTGATTGGAAAGGTCCCAACGATCAACAATATTTGATTCAATTCAAATATTGAATTTGATAATTTCAGCATGAAAGTGAAAGATTGAGGATTCACAGAAGCCATGTAAATGTTGTAAATAAAATATATGATATGATTCCGTAAATATAATAATTAATCACTTAATTATAAAAATAATAATTATTATTGATTTTATATTTTTATTTTTATTATAATTATTTATTTACTCCTTTACTCATAATAGTAAAATAATAGTGAAAAAATATAAAAAAAAACATGTCTTTAAAATTATCAAAGTAAGAATTAACAATTAATTTTAATATTTTTTATTTATATTAACATAATAACTAAATGAAGAAATGAATAAATATAATAGAAATAAAAAATAAAATGTTAATAATACTAATTATAAAATTTAAAGATGTAATAATTATTTTTATAAATAAGAGATCAAATATTATATTTGCCTATTTTTTAAATGTTACTATAAAATTTTAAAAAATTAATTATATATTTGAAACGATACAATAAATCATAATTTTAAAATTTGTCATTGAAAGAAAAGTAGACCATTAATTAATATAGTGTTTGGCACTAAATAATTTATTTTTTAACCACTAGATTAGTTGTACAGGACTTAGACAATATATTGGCTGGAATGAAAATAAGTCAAGTCACATGATTTATTTCAAAATTTATTAGTTTGGATTTAGTTTGTGGTTTATTTATAAGTTAAAATTTCAACCTAACTTGATTTATTTGCAAAATTTAAAAAGTGCAATTTGTCTTGTTGATTTATTTAGATATAATTATTAAAATTTAAATAAATTTATAAATTTAAGTATATATATCATAAATTAACTATTTAATAAAAAATAATAATAATTACATTTAAAGTTAAATAAGTTAAACTCCTTTAATAAATAAATTAATATATTTAATTAGGCTTAATTTATTTAATTAAATAAATAAATCAAGTCAATTTTTAATTAATAAAATAATAAATTATTTATGATAATCTGATTTGTTTTTATTCTTTAAAATTCTAGGATCAAATTTTTGTTTTAAAAAAGGGAAAAAGAAAATGAAAAGAGGTTCCAACAACAAATCTGGGAAAAGAAAAATAAAACAATCTTTGTTCCTTTTATATTGCTTTATACATGAAAGTCAGGCTTTTATTTTACTTTTAACAGATGAAGACAAAATGCCTTTAGGTAAATTGCCTAGGTAATAATTTACCAAGAAAAAAATTGTCTAGGGAAGAGCCTAAAATCTTGCAAGTAATTGAGAGAGTAATCAAAGTTGATTTAAGGACTTTCCATCGCCAGAACTCAGAAGGTACCTTTTTCTTTTCTTTGGTAAAATTGGAGAGAAAAATTCCTCTAATCCTACCGAAAAAAATAATATTAATATATTATTTATTTAAATTTTTCAAAAATTGAAGAAAAGAAATTTTCTTTTAATTTTATAATATAAAATATCAGTAATATATTGAAATTGTCAACAAATATTCACTTAAATGTAACTGTTAAGTTTAATTAAGTTACAAGTAACGACCCAGTTAAAACGTCAACATTAATGATATGTCATGAAAAGATTATCTACCGAATATCAATGAGAATTTGACGCCGTACAATAATTTGACCCCGACGCTCACAACCAATCGAGGGAAGCCGGTTTTGTTCGGCTAATGACATGAAAGGTGGAGAGCTGCGGGTGTTGTTTATTACTAATTTCTCCTTTGTTATCCATCGTATTTTCTAAAAAAAAATTTGTTTTCTTTTCAATCTGTTATTTTAAAATTTTAATAAAATATTAAATATAATTTTTAATATTTTTTTATTAACAATTTATTATCTTATATTTTTATTTTAAAATATATCTGTAAATTAATTTTATTTTTCTGTCTCTATTTTTAATTGTATCGAAATTTGTGCATAGATGAAATAGAGAGATTTATATATTGATTTAAATTTGATTATAAATTTTAAGTAAAGGGATGAATAAAAATAAAATAAATTTTAATTTTGAATTAAAGTATAATTTTAAAAATTTTATTAAAAATAAATAAATAAAATTATTTCTTTAATTTTTATAAAATCAGTTGAGTGTGATAAATAATAAATAAAATAAAATAAATTTATGCTGTATTATTGATATAATAATATATTAATATATTAATATATATAAAATTAAATTTAATGATATATCAATGTATTGCTGGATGATACAATATAGACTTTCCCATTTCATTGAGTGACAGAGGGTGGTGCCGCCATATTATGAACAGTTCAAGTATGCGCCACACACATTAAATGCATTCAGTGGAATGAGGAGGAGAGCTACGCCCTTCTTACAGCGTCTTATTTCTTAGCCGACACTGCCGTCTCCAATAAACAAACTACAGCGCTGCTTCCTTCTCCCAAAGTCCCACTCACATACATTCCTTGGCTTTTCCTACTCCATTTATTTTTCCTATTTCTTTTTAGTTTTAGATATTTTTTCATCACAAAGTTTAGAAATTCAAGAATATATTTATTAATTTCCTTAATTTTGTTTCTGATATGTTATTAACGTAAATATTTTATATTATCAATAAATATAAAAATAATATTTTATTAAGAATATAATAATAATTAGGAATTATTATTAAAAGTAAAGGAACTTTAATAATTTTTTAATAGTAAAATGACATATAAGTGAAAGTGTGTGATAGAGTTAAATTAATTTATATTGATAATTTATTAAATTTAAACCATTTGCTGCTATGATTATAATTAATAAGGATTTAAATTTAATTTACTATTATTATAAAATTATTTTATACTATCATTTATTTATATATTGCTATATTAATAAAAAATTATTAAAATCCTTTTATTGCGAGTAAAAACTTTTCATTAATAGTAACTTTTTAATGACATATCCTTTTTTATTCTTTAATAGTGTAAAATTTACACCAATAATAAATTAGATTTAAAGGTTTATAATAAATGCCGAACCATTTCATATACTAATTAACTTTTGATGAATGGTGATTTAATAAACTGTAACATTCTTTCTTTTAAAATTGATTTTATTTTTTTGTTGCTATATGTTTTTATATGAAAGAAATCAAAAAACTATTAATTGTCATTAAAAATGATTAATTCCGAGGGAAACATAGTGAAAACATTAAAATAGAATAGCAAACTTAGATTCTTTTTTGAGACTAAATTTCTCAATTGAAATTTGAGCATTCAGTGGATACTATTCTTTTACTTGGACAAATACAACAGTAAACATTATGACACTCAAACTGAGATATAATTAAATTTAAATCCATATTAGAGATTAAATGTCATTTACTTTAAGTGTAAAATATTTTACATTATTAGTAAATAACAAAAAATATGTTAATAAAAAGTATAAATAATTCTGATTTTTAAACAACAGTAAATTTTTTTAATAATTTTATATTGATATAATAATACATACATGAACAATAGTATAAAGTTGATTTATACTAATATTAAATTAAATTTGAATTTATATTATTATATATTCAAGTCCATCTCCAATCTCAATTTTAAATTTTATTTTTTTATTGATTGGAGAAAATTTTATATTTTTAAAAATATTATATTTTAATGTTTAATTCAAATTTAAAAAAAAATATTCTTAAGATTATAAAGTTTTTAAGTATTTTTAATCCTATATTTTCTTGAAATATTTTTATCGGATGAATTTTTCATATTTTCATAATATAAAAATATTTTACTAATATAAATAAACTATTTTACTCGTCTTTTTTTAAAATTTTACTATTATTAAATTATTTTACTCATCTTTTCTTAAAATTTTACTATCATCAATATTTTTTTCTTGTCATCACCTATTATTAATGATTATTATCAATCATCACTCATTTTAGTAATTAACTTTAGTCATCATCCGATATTGGTAATTACTATTAATCATTACTCATTACTAATAAGTATCATCAATTATTATAAATTATTAACCACCACCCATTATTGTTGATTACCATCATTACTATCATTTGTTATTGATTATCACTGTTAGTTATTACTTATTACCAACGATTACTATAAATCACCACTCATCATTTTCCATTATCAATCAATGTTATCACTTAAATTTTAATAAAAATATTTTTAAAAATAATTAAAATATAATATTTTTTAAATATTTTTAATTGAATTAAATATAATAATATTATATTTTTAAAATATTAATATTATAAAAATATTGGATTTCGCTAAACACTACCTTTTAATCGGGGAGGAGCGGCAGCCACTATCATCTACTATCCTCCTCAGTGTTCTCATAGAAATACGCTTGCTCTATAATATTTGATTTAACCACACTGGTTGTTGTTTACTTTACTTATTCAAAATAATTTTTTTTCTTTCAAATGAGATAGAAATAAATTATGGAGACAATTTTACTTAAATTTATGATATCAATATATAAAATTAATATATGTGTATGTGTGTGTATATATATAATTTGTTTTTGGACCATTGCCCGCACAATGTTCTATTTAAATCTGCCACTGTTAAAAACATAAAGATTCATACTTCAGTAATACTAAAAAAAAAAATTACTTATAATAAATTATTAGGAACCTTCTATCTTATTCCAAAATTTTAAGAGTTTCAATATTTTTATTTTGTTTAAATTATTCGGCAAGTTATATTAAGCTCCTCATTAATTCAAATTCAAATTGAGTTAAATTTCTTCTAAGAAATAAAACTCTCTCAATAATAATTTTTTTTAAGTAGAAAAGTCAAATTTGAAATCTTATTTAAGTAAGTTTAGGATTTAAGGTTAGGAAAGTTGAACTCGTAATTACTCAAATCAATTGTAATTAATAGAAGTTTTAATATATTGATATTGATAGCTAGTGCTATCAAACCTTTAACCTAATAAAATTATGAGATTGCACTCTATCTTAGAACTTGAACAATAAAAAAATGTAAATTATTTTTTTTTAATTTTGAGATAGTTAAATTTTGTCTCTTTTAATTTTGAAAATTTGAACTTTATAAAATTTAAAATTAATATTTATCATCTACTTAATTAATTATTTTATCAAACTATGTAATTTTCTTATGAAATTTTTAAATAAGAATTTTTTATTTTTTTTCACATATAATTTTTATGTTATATAATAAAATTTAAAGTATAGTAAAGGATTTTAATTAAATACTTATAAATAAAGTTCAAAATTATATGCTAAAAAATAATAAAATAAATTAATATTTTATAATATGGTAATTTTTATCTAAAAGTTTTACAAAAAGTTATATAATTTGATAAAAATAATTAATTAAATAAATAATAAATATTAATTTCAAATTTTACAAAATTTAAAGAAATAATTTTAAAATTTTTAAAATTAAATATAAAAAATTTAATTACTTTGAAGGAGGTATTTTACACTAAAAAAGCAATTGTTTTTAGCAATCTTAGATCGAAACCCTCCATTTGATGATACAAGCCTATTCAAGTACAACTTCAACGATTTTAAACGAAAGTTTCCGATGCAAAGGTACCCCTAACCCCAAAAGTTGACGCTATTTTAATTTTTGTGTTATTTTTTATTTACACATATAGCATTTTTTTTCATCATATAAGAAATTAGAGACGTAAATGATTTATCCGACCTGGGAGATCAATATATGCTTCTCCAAATTATTGATAGTTTTATATTATTGTATCTCTATTTCCTGTATTTGAGAAAGGCGAGCATTTATATTACCATAATGTTACTTCTATATTTTTCAATTCAACAATATAATTTTTCATAAAACAGTTAATTTTTTATTAAAATATATATTTTCTATCATATTAAATTGTTGAATTAAAAAATATAGTTAATACTATTTATATAAAATAATATTAAACTTTTAATATTAGTACAACACATATGCTTTATTATTGGTAGGAGTGAAAGGAAATAGAAGCGAAAGAATTTTTCTTTTTTGAGAAAGGTACGATGTGCTTCGTCCGTCTGGCAACAATTCGGATGTGCTTCGTCCGTCTGGCAACAAGCTCGACGGTCAAACCTGCCGCCAATTACTTGAATTGATGAGAAGGGTTTGCAATTGCAAGTATTGGGTAGGCAAAGGCAATAGGGCCAGCCCAGCCAAAAGCAATAAAGATCATTTTACGGCGGCAGTGTGGCTGTTATAGTATGACCCTTTTAACTGCAAAAGGCGGCGATTCTATACTTGCAGCCGCCCATTGTGCCATTCTGCAGCCATCGCCCAAAAAGAATTAAAGCAGCCGGATTTCAGCCTTATTGCTTAAAAAAAAAAAAAAAATGTGGGGTTGGGGGGCTACGGGGATCCGTAGCTGTCCCTTGCACCCAATGCCACTTCGCAAACTCGGCATCAGTTTGTGTCAGTTCAGTACAGTTCTTTTTGTGTTTCTACCGAGGATAATTCTATTGTGTATTAAATTTTATTTATTGTATACATAATTTAATTTAATTAATAAATTATGAATTATTAAATTAAATATTTTAAAAAATGTAAAATTTAATATGTATAATTAAATTTTATTCATTAAATAATTTAGAGATAATTTGATTCATCTTAATAATAAATGAAGTTTAATTTTTTAAAAAGTAAAAACTAAATGATTTGTTTGATTGATCATTACTTTATAAATTAAGAGAAATAAATTTTTTTGAAAAATTTTACTTTTCATAAAATACAAAAAATTACTTACTCACTTCTCCTAAGTAAATTTTATTTTTTATATTATTTATAAATATAATGATAAATTTATTCTCATTAAATTCTCAAAAGAAAGTTGACTTGTTTAGTTGATTATCATTTTATAAATTAATAGAAATAAAAATTATTAAAAAATTTTACTTTTCACAAAATATTAAAAGTTGCTTACTCACTTCTCTTTTGAGTAAATTTTATTTTTTATATTATTTATAGATATAGTGATAAAATTATTCTCATTAAATTTAATTAATGATAATTAAAATTTATTATTTTGTATTATAATAATATTGAAATATAATAGTCATTTTATTAATACTTCTTAAAATATTTAAAATTGAACCAAATAAAATATAAAAAATTATTTCTCAATAAATATCACTTATTATGTATTAACCAAATAACTTTAAATATTTTTTAAGAATTTCGCATCATAAATTATTTTTTAAAAAAAATATTTTTTTATGTAAATCCAAGGACTTATTGATGTACATAAGAATTCACCACGGATAAATTTTTAGCTTTGGTTTTATGTGCAGAGAAAAAGGAACAGTGAAGAATGGTAAGATGTAAAGGCGAAAGGGGTGGTGTCATAAGCATGAATCGCATGGTGTTATTGCCAGTGAAACGTCGGTGGGGTGCCGCAAGAATTGATTGATAGCAGGGGGGATATATGACTAAATAAAAAGCCGAGTTTGACGAGAAATTTAATGAAACAAATTATGCACAGTAATTAGCTGAGAAAAATTCCAAGGTGTTTTAGATTTAAAAATGTTCGTTCTTCAAGAGGATTAGAAAGAAAGATGAAAAAACTTGATGATAAATTACAATGAAGTCCATTATTAATCTCATTTTTATAACACGAGACACGCTCACATCCAATTTAAATACGAATACATTTTAATTTTTTTATTTGTGTGAAATTTAAGAATCACATAAATTTATTTTTTTAATTTTCCTTTAGAAGTAGAAAGGAAAATTTTTCCAAGAATAAGATATTAATATTATTAGTACTACATAAATTTTTATATATTCTTCACATGAATTTCATGAGATGTTGTCCTGGTGCATTTTTTGAATGACTTAATACTTGATTAAGATGATGTTGTGCCACCTACCGTCAGAGCGGATCCGTGGCGCAATGGTAGCGCGTCTGACTCCAGATCAGAAGGTTGCGTGTTCGATTCACGTCGGGTTCAACCCCCTATCATCCAAACAATTTTTCTCTCTCCGACAAATCAACCGCACTTACTCTCTGGGCCCTTTTTCATCTGTATTTGGGCTGTGCTTCCTACCGGACTCAAACGCTTTAGGGCTTCGCCGGCCTACATTCCATGTCTAATGGCCCCTTTTGAGGAATCATTAGTTCATTCACACCCAAAAAGTAGAAAAAGAATACAGCGGTTCAAATATTAATCCCGTTTGAACTAATAGTAAATTTTTTAAATTAATTTTTCCTAGCAAAAAAATTAAATTTAAATTAAGCCACATTATTTTATGCATATTTTTTTTTTACCTAAAATATATACAAGTATTATATCTTGAGTGGGTTTTTCCAAAATAAATAGAACTACAAACCGACAATAATGATACAGGAGAAATGTTGTAATCTAAAGTGCATGGCGCTCTCCCAAAGAAAAGAGAGGGCAAAGAAAGAAATATATTATAAGAATTATTATGGTGCCATCTCAAATGAAGTTGAGTTATGACCGCAGCACCCCCCAGGGAAGGTTTATATAAAATATCAATTGATTAGTTAGGCATCAATTGGCCTATTAGCTCAGTTGGTTAGAGCGTTGTGCTAATAACGCGAAAGTCACAGGTTCGAAACCTGCATGGGCCATTTTTTTTTTTTTTCATTTCAAAGCATTTCTTGCATCTTCACTCAGTAAATAGTACTAATTATAATGCTAGGAAGGTTAACTTCGATTCATTTTAGACAATGAAATACAAAATATGTACACAGTTCTTTTATATAATAGATAAAGATTATTACATTTGGAAGGAAACACTATGGTATTAGATCAATATGATCTGTTGGACAACATTTTGTCCTGACTACAGTGCGTCATCACTATCCGACTCGAGCTCGAGACCCTCTGCAGCTAAAAGCTGATTGATAGTCTTCTTCTTCGCTTCCTCGGCTTTTCTACGCATCAAATCCCTTTTCTTTAAAACAAGTGTATGCCTCTTAAGGGTATTGTTAAAATATTCAGCAGAAGCTTTCCTCTCTCTTGCTAGGATCCTCCTTTCTTCTTCGGGATCAATCTGAGATGTCAAAAAAAAAAAAAAAAAAAACTTCCAATCAGATGCAAAAGATACGAGATAAGATCTGAGTGATAATTTGATTTTCAACTTTACCCCAATACCTTTGAACGAGAAAGACGACGTGCACGAATATTTAACTCTCGCTGCTGCTGTTCAGCCCAAGCAGCAATTGCCATATCACCCCGTTGATCAAAAGCTTTTCGCTTTTTCATGAGCCACTCCATCCAAGCCTGAGATGCCTGAAAGAACACAAAACAGCACATCGATCACCTAATGGCCTAAATTAGAATTCGAAAGGGGAAAAACCAACTGTGAGCACAAAATGCCGAAAAACAAGAAAAATTATACTAAATAGAAAAGAATTCATATATCCATTTCTATCTTTAATAAAACTACTTTTTGAGACACAGCCCTTTCGTGCTGTACCATTCACTCGAAAAGAGAAAGAAAGCAGCTTTCCATTCGAGCATATTCTAATTATAAAGGATGAAACAGTATGTATTGGTTGAAGTCGATGCAAGTAACCCATGCCTACACAAAGGCTGAACAAATGGTTATCAGTTTTGATTACTATCTTAGTGTTTCATTAAATCGTCTACTTCAGACAATTGATAACATTACTAACATGTTCCAGACAAAAAAAAAAAAAATAGTAATACTAATATTCCCCTGCAGTTAACAACGATTAAGTACGAAGCCAACTATTGTAAGCTATTAACATATGGTGCATCCGGCAGCCAAAGACATAAATAAAAATCTTACCTTCATTGGATTGACTCGATTATCCATATCATACTGTTTTCGCCTCTCCTGATCTATAAGCAATTCATAGGCAGCTTGAATTTTAATGAACCTAACTTCTGCTGTTTCACCTTCCTCAAGGGTTCCTCTACCATCATAGACTTCAATGGAGAATAAAGAAAATCAAGGAATTATTACAGATTGACGCCTTTAAGGAACAACACCAATATGCTGTTGCTCAATATGTTGTGCAAAAACAAAAAGGAGGACATATATTTGGACAGGAACTAAATAAGCTCCCAGCACCTGGAATTTGCATGGTTTAATAGTAAATAAACCAGCAATGGGCATCAGAGTGATGGTACTTAGGAAATTATAAACTTAACTAGAAACATAATTTTACCATCTGACAGAGATACAATCGTATATAATTTTTGAAAGACTGAAGAAATTAATTGAGTAAAACATCAAGCCACTATAATCAACAGTTGCAATTTGACTGATTCAGTCCACAAAACAACTGACCATATGAATTGAAGACACATACCATCAGGATGATAAAATTTGGCCAAGCGTCTGTAAGCATTCTTTATCTGCTCGTCATCAGCATCTCTTTCCAATTCTGATCTTGCATCATTAAGAAATCGAAATAGAAGCTGTTAAAAGTTTCCCTCGTCCCATAAGTACGGTACGGCTAAAGAAAATTCCCTACTTAAAAGTTAAAAACGAGCATGGTGAATAAACAAGAATTTATGATTTCTTATTTTGCTAGAAATGCTTAGTACCTCTCTTCCTCTAATGAATAAGTCTTTGCAAACATAGTCTGTTTGGAAGCTATGCATCCCAACTTTTCCTAGAAAATTACTTCATAGGTACAACTTTAATCTGACCAATCATTTTAATTCAGAAATTCTAATCTATTAGAATATTTTACTATTTCTTGCCATTTCTAGGTAAAAATAATTACCCAGAGTTTCATACGGAGATTTTTCCTCAGTCCACTTGGATGCCCTGGCTGCAGTTCTTCTCTGGTTCACGCGAAACCATGGCTCAGTCCTGCTAAAGCCCGGAGATCCAATCCAAGCGGAATACAGTGACGGCCATGGCAAGCGAGTCTTGCAATTAGGGTTTCGAAATGAAGTCCTCCATAGAAATTGGTGCCTGCAACTGATGAAGGAGAACACCGTATGAGGCCTACAAAGCGTCTTCAAATTGCTCATAGTTCTTCGATTTGAAGCTACACCAAATCAATCAAACGAATCGCACCCAGAAGAATCGACGAATGATTAAACCTAAATTTCTGCCTTTTTTTTCCTTTTTATTTTGGTCAGCGCCGGTTGAATCGGTGAAGATAGCGAATTCTAATGAGAAACACCGGAGAATCTGACAGTACCTAAAAAATTTCGATTTCAATTTTATTTTTCCTTCCCTGAATATTTTCGAACACTCTAATTTGTAATTTTCTCTCAAATGGGAATTTTGTTTCATTTTTTATTCAAGTTTTTCGTAGCCTGGAATTTTTTTCTTTTTTAAGTTTTTCATGAGAAATGCCGGGGAATTTGTGGACAGTTCGGCTTTGCCGTGTGATGACAGGTACAAGCCCAAATTACGGTTGTGTCCATTTCCGCTACCCAGAATAACTGTTCAACATTTACTGAAAAATTTTTTAATATACAAAAAGGTTGTAACACGAATTATCTTAAAAAAAAAAGAATTATAGCAATTCATATTTTTTAAATTTTAACTAAAAAATTTTCATAGTTTCTCACAAAAATACTACTTTTGTATCTAATATTAAAAAATTTTGCGACAAGATTATGATTTTTTTATATACATGTTGTGCAAGAAATTCAAATAAAATTGTTACCCTTTTTTTCTTAAATTATTGCAAAATCTTATGTTCATTGTGACAACTTCATATAAAAATATTTTAAGACAAGAAAATTTTGATACACTTCCACATAAGTATATTACACACACTTTTTAATAGACAATAAAAACTACAAAATTGTAATCCTCACAATTTGTTAAAGAAAATGACTTGAAGTATTTCTAAAAGAGTATATGCGGCAAAACTTAGAAGAGAGGGTGCTTTCTATGTTACGTCCATGGATTTAGAACCCATGGGTATGTGGCTAAATTGAAGCCATTGGATGAGTGAAGCCATTGACTTGGTCAACTCATCCAATGACTTCAATTTAGCTACATCTCCATGGGTTTCAAACCCATGGGGGTAACATAGAATTCCCCAGATGAGAGTTACTAAATTACATAATAAGGCATTACCCTTTATTTACAGCAATAGAAGGTTAAAAGGACTTGTGCAGGTAGATCTAAATTTCACCTTTCTCTGTAGTATCATACCGTTCATATGTACAAGCATGCTCTCAAGAACAACAAATTACTTAGATGTTGCTTCATTGTACACCACACTACCTATTATACATACATATACACTATTCAACAAAAACTTGAGCAACTGTTTTAGAATTACGCAGCAATTCATCCGAATTGTAGTCCATACAACCGGTGCTAATGAAGGCCCAGAGAGCATTCTTTCAGATAGCAATCTAAAGGTATTTCTGACTCTGAAGAATTACCAAGTTTGGAACACTATGCAGGATCGCCTGGTCGAGAAGACCAAAGAGAGCTGAGGGAACGGAGCCGTTGAAAGTACTCCCCCAACGCCAGCATCCCTCGAGCTGCTTGGGGCGTGTCCAGGGTGCGAATCGTCTGCTGCAGAGTTTGTTCTCTCAGGTGGTCTGCCTGTGGAGAAGGGGAATGAAAGTCAAATTTTTGAGTTCCACATTATTTCAGCTTTGCAAGATCATATATACATCATATATCAAATTTGAGTTCAACATTATTTCAAATTGGCAAGTAGTTATTTAATTTTATCGAAGGGATCATGAAGAAGTTATTTATTGACTCATTATGATGTCATTCTAATAAACTAATGATAGTAAGTACTGATTTAGCTGACGTTCATATGCAAGAACCTCATTGTCCTGCTGGGCAGACATTTTTCTTTTGGTACATTGACTGCAAGGAGATTGGAACTATGACCTCTAACATATTATCCAATCCCCACACCACTAGCCTAGTACCTAGTCACACCAGAGTAAAGAAATAACAATAACCACCACCTGATTTTTACAAGTCAGTTTTCAAAATTTCAAAGGCAGTTTCATACCTGTCTAAAATCAAATGGCAGCAGTAACAGTTTTTAGTACTACATCCTAACTTAGAATAATTAGGGGCTAGGGATTCTTGTCTTAGACGATGAACAATGCAACTCTGCATAGATTTTTCTTGACACTGGACTTGACGGGATATAATTCTCATATTATGATTAGGGAAACGTTTTAGGCAGTTCCATTTAATGTTACATTACCTGATTTACAAAACCTTCCAGAGCTTCAATTTTCTCTATAGCAACATCCATCTGAAACCCATAGTTTCCAATTCCCAATGGATCAGCTAATAAATTGTGGACCATACTCTGCTGCAGTTTTTCCAGTCCTTGTGAAAGAGCATCTTCAGCTTGCTGAGATGACAAGCGCAGATTTTTTATTCTCGCAAATTGTTGTTCAGTCAAGGGTTGAACATTTGGCAAGAGGATCTGCAAAGGATAGGTTAAGTGATTACTTCAAAACAATTGAAGCTAATTTATATGCAATATGCAGGTAGTATATTATGATAGCAGCAATAGTGTTATCACCAAGCTGATCAAACAACATCTCCTTGTAAACAGATTTCTGCAGTTCTAAAAGATCATAAGATCAGTAAAAAACTTTATTCTCATATGCAACTAAGTTGCATTATATTGAAATTAGATTTGAAAGCACCTTAATCTAACCAATAGATCGTTTAGTTCACATAAAAAATAAATTCTTATAGGAAGTATAACCTTTCAAGAAATAAATTTCTTTGTAAACTTTTTTATTGACAATAGAAATTAGAAGTTCTTCTTACCTAGGGAAGATAAAAAAGCAACTTCTTATATTTTGTAGAAAGTAGAGTTTCTTGAGAAATCTTACTTCCTCCATTTTGCCAATACTTAGTTAACTAAGCAACACATCTGTATGTTACTTTCCAAGAAATTGTACTTTTCATATAACTTCTTTCACCCAAATGACCTGTGATGGCCAAATTAAGACTTCAATTTAATTCTCACACTTCCACAAGGTAAATATGCCACTCATTATTAGCTGATAATATTAGTTTTTCCATTAAATTAAAGGTTGAAGGCAACAAAACTAAAACAGTACCAAGGGAACAAGATGAAAGTGACTCTAAGTCAAGAAAAGGATTCCCATTCTGCACAATCAGATAACAGGAAATTAAGCAGTTATCAGAATGAAATGTATGTACGTTTAGAAGCTCTGATGGGCGCGATCCTCCGATCCAAAGGAACATGCGTTCTACTGATGATTTCCACACACCTGACACCAAGTAAAATACGTCGGTCTTCGCAGCTTCTGCTTTAATCCTGAAAAGATTCGAGAAATGGTTCAAGCCACTCTCGACAAGTAGTTGGAGCTGTATGTCAGATGCTTGATTTTGCAATGCATTTCTTAGTTCTGCAATCTGTCTATTTTGCTCTTCAACCCAATGTCCATATTCGATTTCAAACATAGCAATCCCTGCTTTATAGAAGGACTATTTTAAAGAATGCAATAAACCATAGAGAAAATTCGTCTTCATATACAAGAATAAATCAATACATAAAAAAATATTGACAAATATGGAACTTCTTTTTATCACCAAAAGTAACTAGGGATACAGCATCTTTCACAATCACATTTGGGAGAAAGCTTGAAACATAACAGCAACAACTGATATTCAGAATCACAAACCTGGATTTATAGCTGATGCTCCCATATAATTAGTATCCAAAGAACCGCCTATGTAAATACCCTGCAATAAGACATATTAGTATATGCAAAAATAAAAGAGATGAAGAGAAATACTTAGCAAAAAATAAAAAAATAAAAAACTAAACAACAGAAAGATACAATTGTTCACCTGCTTTCTAGCCTTCTCTAGCTCCAGCTCCAATTGCATGAGTTTCAAACGGCTACATTCTAATTGTTGCACATAGGCCTATGAACCACAGAAGCACAATTCATCTAAGTTTCTAAATTTTGTATAGTGATATCAAAGGGCTAGCTTGTTTTCCTACCTTTTTCCTCTGACGACTTTTTCGTGCAGCTTCTCGATTTTGAGCAAGGCGTCTTAGGACCTGGCATAAAGATTAAGCAATTATAAAATCAGAACTCAAAGAAAAAAAAAAAAAAAAGGGAAGTTATCAATGATATTTCTAAGCCCTTCAAAGACTTCCACTTCACCAATACTAAATTACAATAATGTATAGAAGCTCAATAGTTATAAATATGAGAGATATATCCTGAATTCCTGATGCCATTTCATTACCTTACTAACAGCTGTGTTCGTTTCATGGTCACTTGCAGAAGGTCCCCTTGAATCATGAGTGATGAATTCAGGCTGTGGTATCCAAATTCAATAGATTGTTATAATATATCAATCTTGTTTTCAAATAATATTGAACCCAATTCTCAAAAAAAAGAGAAAATGTTTCTTCACCTTGTTCTCAGTGCTAGAATTTGCCAGAAACATTGGGGAAGCAGTAGAATTTAGGCCCCCTTCAACTTTAAAACTGTCCCACATGCCGACTTGCTGGAATGGCTCATATATGTTCATACTGTTTGTGATAACAAGTTGAGTTGATGTAGAACTCATTTACTACATATAAGAAAAGAAACAGATCATATCTAAAACTTTGCAGAGTAGAAATAATGCACATTTAGCATCCCTTAAAAACAACCTAGGGGAAGTTAACGGATGAACTGTGAATATATATAAACCAAAAGTTAGATCTAATTTTAGTCATGAAAACTGAATATCAGAAGCACAAAATTGAAGATTTTGCACATGGTTAAGGATTTGTATATTCTGTTACAGCCAGAACTGGCCTATTATTAGTGATGCGACAAAAATCTATTGTACAGAGTGAAATGCAGCATTTCATATGGGAGGAAAAGGTGTAAGAAGAAGATTGCATGCATAATTTGTTAATTTCATTTGAGAGAGCCTAAAGAATCAGAAATTGGAATGATGTAATGAAAAACCATGACAACTAGATGATATTCTTCGGAGATAGAACAAGATTGTGTTTTTTAAGATTAAAATTTTCTACTTCCAAAGAGACAGCTCTTTTAACTCATCTCCTAAACTTCCTGTTTCTTTTTCCAGTTCTAGGAAATCAAACAAACACCGACACTCACTAATTAACTCCACATCATCATATAGTTTGGTAAGGGAGATCGTTAAAATGAAAACAAATATCCTGATCGAAATTGTTCATACTGATACTCTACACATATTGATGACTTCGAAATATAACACCCAGCTTAATTCCTTGTGTTCTCAAAGTTCCTCCAGCAAATTCCACAGAGAACTAAAAACAAACATCTGAATGAAAATAAAAAATATACAGCATACCAAGCCAAATATATGAAAACAAGAAACTTTACTATCCAAAACTGAAACGATCACTATCCAAAAGCCAGAAGCCGAAAAGATATCCTTAAACAACGGTCTGTCAGTTCTGGAATCTTAAATAGCATAACTCAAAACATTTAACTTCCAAAGTACTGATATCTGTATAGTTCAGCGTTCAAAATGGGCAAATAAAGATTCAATGATTGGAAGCAAAGCCAGAAAGAGAGTGAAGAAAACCAACCTCTGATGGAATCAGCAAGCTTCCAAATTTAGACCAAGAAAGACTCAAGGATCCACTTAGAAGAAACATTTGCCAACTCAGAACCTCAGCTGTTGGGAATTAATAGCATTTTTTTCCCCGAATGCAAACAAAGGATCAAAAGCAAAGCAAACCCAATGACTAAAGAAGACAACTCGAAATGAAAAGCTTTATATACTAATCATCTTCTTTTAATAATTAGAATAAAAAAGCTTTCTTTTTTGGGTTTTCCAACGCTGCTTTGCTCCAAATCGGCGTCAACTTGATAACGTCGTTATGTTCCCACTACCATATGAGAAGGAACACAATTAAATATCATGGCAACATGGGAAAGTTCACACGCAAAAGAAATTGTAGCACGGCTAGACTGATTGATGAAAGATGAATTTCCACGTAAACATAGCAGAAACCAATCAATGAATTACAAGCGTCCGATGTGTGGTCCTAGTACCATGGGTCAAGTACAAGATCCACACTGCCACACATGGGTATTACACCAATTACAGTCAGCTTGTTTACTATGTGCTTGCTACGGTAACCCGGGAGTTTCAAATCCAGGGTGATGTGGTGCAATGCAAATCACTGGATGAAATTATTAAGAATTTTGGTAATTTCATCAAATGATCCAAAATACACCACGTCACCCCGGGTTTGAAACTCCCCGGAGTACTATAGAATTGCCTGTTTACTAAAAATTAACAAATTGATACAGTCGGCTTAGCTTCTTTTAAAAAGAACCAGATATATACCGTTATACCTGCTAGTAATCGTGCTTTCACCTTTTTGACGTTCCGTTGTTTGCGAAAAACATAGTTAGAAAACAGTAATATAATTATAAATCACTTACGTAAATAAATATTTTTTAATAATATAATATTATAATTATATATTAATTATTGATAAAGAGGATTAGATAAAAAAATTTAATTAATATATAATTAATAGCTCTAAAAAGGTTATCTCTCCACTAATTTTGTTCAACATTTAACTAAGTAATTAATTTTAAATTTAAACATTAAATTAATTAAATATTTTTTTAATATAATTATTGTCATTAATATTAATATTTAATAACATAATTTATGATAAGAATAAATTTTTTTGTAATGCAATATATTTTTATTTATCACATTACAATATAAAATAAAATTTTAAAAGTAGTAATTTATATTATAAATAAATATTTATTTTAATAATATAATATTATAATTACATATTAATTATTTATAAAGAGTATTAAATAAAAAATGAATTAATATATAGCTAACAACTCAAAATAAAAAAAAGTCATCACTCAACTTATTTTACTCAACATTCAAGTAAATAATTAATTTGAATATATTTTATCAAAAAAATTAATTTTCAATTCAAAGATTGCATTAGTTAGATGCTATTTTTAAATATAATTATTATCATTAATATTAATATTTAATAATATAATTTATGATAAGAATAATTTTTTTAATGGCAATATATTTTTTATTTATCATTTTATAGTATAAATTAAACTTTTAAAAGTAATAATTTTATATTACAAACCACTTATTAAAATTCATAAATTATGATGTACATGTTGACTAAAATTTAATATTTTGATATCAAATATTTTACATTTTTTTAATTTATATAGAAAAGAGGAATAGTTTTTTACTGGAAAATATCAATGACTTACTCATATTTAGTATTTTTTAAAAACTATATTATAGTAAAGTTTCTTTCCTAGAATATCATCGTAAATATAAAATAATAAACAAATAAAAAGTGTACAATGAGTGATGAATCTTTAGAAAAAGAATTGATTTACCTCTAGTCAAAGTTTAAAAAAAATATATTAAGGACACATAAGAGAAAAAAAAAGTGAAGATAGAAATACCAAATTGAAGCTTTCTCTAATGGGTGCAAGTGAGATTGTCAACTTATTTATGGAAGCAAATGGTAATTTTATCAAATGAAGATGAAGTGAAAGTTCATTATAAATGAAAATTTATAAATTTTAAATTGGATGTAAAATGAGAAAAAGATAATGATAAAAAAATTTCTAATCAAATGAAGATAAAAAATAAAAAAAATCAAATAAAATTAGATGAAATTAAAGATAAAATAACTTTCAATTTTCAAAATAGAAAATGTTATATTTGTTAAACTCAATATTTTTATACAATATATATATATATATATATATATATATATATATATATATATATATAATCAATTACAAATTTATAATTTCATAATTAATAATTCATATATTTATATGATGGCAGTTCCCCTCCTTCCATAATTTCATTCAAAATTGTGCAAATTTGTATTTTTCTTGTTAAACAATGTGAAATAATTAAATCATATTAAAAATGTATACTTTTATGATTTTATACATTAATAATTCATTAATATAATGAACCAATTAAGTTATAATTTTTTTTGAAAAGCAAAAATCCAATAAAGTAAAGCACTTATAACATAAAAGGACAATCAAATTACAATAACAATAATATATAAAAAAGCAAAAGAAATTATAAAAAAAATTTACATAATAAGAGTTTTAGATCTAGTAAATGCAAAAAGTCAAAAGTAATAAAAGATAATATTTACATTATTGAAAATAAAGATAGAAACTCTCATCCCAAAAAAGATAATGGCTTTGAAATGATTGAAGATGGAGAAAAAAAGAAACAAAAATTAAATATAATTCAAGAAGCTTTTTATGAGAATAAAATAATTTTATGAAAAATAAAATAATTAACTAGTTGTAAACTTACAAATATTAAAGATAAAGATGAAAACTCTCATTTTAGATAAAGTGATGGCTTTGAAATGATTAAATATAATCTCAGAAGATTTTTATAATAATGAAATAAATAGATAATTATAAATTTTAGTGATAGATAAAGATTTAAATTCAATTTTTTATCAAAAATTAATTTAATATTAGAAAGACAAATAAAAAAATAATCGGTAACATTATATTTATTACTTATTGTTAATGAGTAATAAATATGAGGAAATTATTTTTTCATTTCATAATTTATTTTTCAAATGGAGAAGAAATGATAAATTAATTTTTATTAAAAAAATGATAAAATTATTTTGTGGCAAATTACAAGAATAACATTTGTTATAGTAAGAGATAAAAAATATCATGATTAATATATAATATAGATATTAGGTATGAAACAAATGATATATTTAATATTAAATATAATAAATTTGATAAAAATAATATTTCCCTAAAGATCACATAATATTCCTTTACTTATTTTATATATAAAAATAATATTTCCCTAAACAATAATCTTTCGAAAAAAACACACAAAACTTTAATTTAAGTTATTTAACAATCTCTAAAATTGACAAACACTCAAAATTTAAAAGTATCGTAGAATTGCTCACCATAATCAACATGTATGTCTAATTAGATAATTCACTTCCATAACATGAGTTTCACTCTTTTTTTGTTTTCCCTTTTTATTGGTACTTGTCTTATTTTTAAATCTTATATGAGTTTAAGATGAATGATTTATTTATAATTGACTTATTTAAAAATGGTTACATATAATTCATGTTTTTTGCCAGTATTCTTTTTAATAAAAATGGAAGGGGGAGGAATTCTTCCGATTCTATTAAATAGAGTCCCAATATTATATTGAAGCTCTCAACACTCGTAAATTCTTGGACATTACGAGATTTCTTTGAAAAAGATTCCTTATTAAGCACGATGACTACAATTATAAGAAATTTGATTTCGTAATAGCAAGAAGAGTCATAAAGATTTAGTTCGAATTCCCATAATCAGTTAAATTATTTCACATTGGCATTATGTATATTAAACTAATATGAAGATAATAGCATTTATTAATTAGTATATTTCTACTAATTAACTTAGTACAATATGGCTTGAGTGTAATAAAAAGTTTCTTCATTTTTAAAAGGTCCATGGATTAAGTTGCAAGAAAATTTACTTAACATTATTGATTTTCACTATTAATAATTTTATGAAATTAGATAATTTATAAGTATTGGTGTAAGTATATAAAAAAAATTAGTGGCATATCCTGATATATCTTACTTCTAAATCTTTAATTTGAAAAAAAAATAAAGAAATATAAAACAGATTCGTGCTTACCATTGCTTGTCCACATCTGCCTTCGTTACATCAGTTTTCAAAGTAAGCACTAATGCCAAATCAATATATGGCAAGTGAGCCTTGCGGTCGATGAAATACACTATTTTACTTCTGGAGATATACATTTTGTTTATTTATGGATAATTAAAAAAAGAGAAAAAGA
This sequence comes from Sindora glabra, assembly GCA_020226215.1. Lineage (NCBI taxonomy): Eukaryota > Viridiplantae > Streptophyta > Magnoliopsida > Fabales > Fabaceae > Sindora > Sindora glabra. The sequence goes on along the minus strand of CM035227.1, from coordinate 41,953,961 downwards.
AAGAAAAGTAATATTTCTTCATTTACACGCATCGTGTCAAAATCTGGATTAGTATATAATCAGTCATATTTAAGTATTATTAATTTTCTTTTATTCAAATGTAGTTCTCAGAACCAACGAAGACCTTATCCTGTCTTGTTTGGAAAAAAAACAAAAAACCTTGAACAGTCTGTTTAGCTAAAGTGGCACATATCTCTACATTTAATAATGACGTAACTAGTATGAAGTGGCTGGTTGATCTTCCTCATGGCCACGAAAGAATTGCAATACTGCATTATCCTCTGATGCATCTATAATATTATATTATATTTGTAATAAAATTATTTTGAGAATACCATGACATTTGTTTAATGGAAAGTACGTTTACTCTAAAGGAATTTTATTTATCAAAAAGTAAGGGTTCAAATCCCATATCATCCTTATTAAGAAATAAAAAAATCGTTAATATTTTAATTTCTGAAATTTGAATCATAGCTTAACAACTTCTTAATTATCTCTGTCAGATCTTTTACGAGAATACTAGATAGTCCCATAAAATATTTGTATCAAATCTCTATCATATTTTAAATACTTATTTAATATAAATATTTATAATCTAAAATAACTACTCAATAAGCACTTACAATCTTATTTTAACACAAAAATCTAATTTGTTAGAAAGAGATAAATTCATTAATACTTTAATTTCAAGTCTAAATTATAATTCAACAACTTCTTAATCACATCTCTCAAAATTTTATAAGGATTCCAAATAAATTCATAAAATATTTACATCAAATCTCTATCATATTTCAAATATTTATTCTATATAAATATTTATAACTGAAAATTTTTTCTTAAGAAGTAGATATTATCTTATTCTCATAGAAAAATTTATATTAAATAAAAAATATAATTTTTAATAAAAAATAAAAAATAACGATGAGAAGTAGGTCAAATTTAATATTTTAAAATTCAATCAATTAATATAGATAGTACGATTTTTATATTTGTATTCTCCCATCTATTATTGTTAATGATAATTAATCAAAAGTTAAATAATTTAGACGTAAAATTATATATATATATATATATGGAGTTAGCATTTTGGCATACCCGATGTCTTCCACGAAGAAAGTTGCCGCTTCCTGCCTGCTGTTATGCATGGAAAGAGATGGGCTTCCAATATTATGCTTTAATAAAGGAAACACAACAAAAAGATTGACTAAAAGTAGAGGTTTTCTCCTTTATTTCTTTTTCTTATATTTTTTTTATCTCTAAAAAAGCCTTTGTAATGTGTGCTCAGCTCAGCAAGAACCAATAAACTTTCTCTTAGTTTTGTGAGTACGATATATATATATCAACTTCATATATAAATTATGGCATTTCATGTAGATTTGTAAATCTGTGAGCTTGATTGATCAAAGCCTTTAATTTGCTACCTGTGAGTCCTGCATGCTTAGACAATGATCACAGCAAATAAACAAAAAGTTTGATTATAATGACCTTTGTAGCTGTTGCTGGCAACACTCCCTTTCACGCCTCATTCCTCATATATAATTTAGATAGAAAATTTGTTATAATAAATAGAACAAAATAAAAAAGTTACTGCATTTATTATTTATTTAATTTGCAACTCCTACGATTGTATGATTTGGTTTAAATTTCCCTCAACACTCTCTTAGTAATTAGGAATTAGTTAAGTTATTGTCTCTTAGTATCTAGTAATTTCTAAAACACTATGGAAAAAGGCCCTAGAATAACAAAATTTGTCATCAATTTAGATGCAAAAATTGTCACTTTATATCTATACCGATAATAAAGTTGTTGCATTAGGATGGTCATTTTATCTTTGTGACATTTGACTGCTAAAGCAATAATATAATATATCATTATTGTTTATTAATCTATAACAACGATATCTATCTTGACAATAAATATCATGGATTGTAGCTTAATGATGTAGCAATAAACGCATATGGATAATGAGTGTCGTTACTTTAGATATAGGATATCTATACCAATGACATATATCGTTGTTTTATGATGCTAACAACATAACTTTTTCAATGAAAGTAATTGCTTTAGATTTCTAATTTTTCTTTTTTTCTGCAAAAATTCAAAAACTAATTAAATAATTATTAAAATTAAGATATCAATAATAACACTATATTAAACAAGAAAGAAATATATAAAGCAAAAAAAATAAATGCTATAAAATAATGTATAAATCATATAAAGGAAAGTCATAAATAAATAAATGCAATATAATAAACTATGATGCTCCTAAGTTTAGGACATCATGCTCATCAAATTAGGGTGGAGATAGTCACTAAACAAACCTAGTAGGTAGCATCAAGGGACGTATAAGTGGCAACATACTATACAATATCTTCAGAAGGGGTATTAGAGGAGGGGCTATAGTAGCCTAGCTTTTGAGTATCATATTGGCCAAAAGGCATTGGAGCTATTGTGCCCGCCATTCCAACATGGCATTTTGTCAGGCAATATGTTGTTATACTACTTCTATGCCTACTAATTCTCAATAATGAAGCACTACATATCATCATCCAATACACATCCTACTACTAGCTTATATGATAAGCAACAATCGATGAACAATTGCTAAAAGTGACATAAGCAATACCTATATGGTAACAACCAACCTTTTTCTCATGCCTTCAATGAATATCTAATATCTTATCAGTAATAGCATGCTCATCAACAATGTTTGGCTCATATAATGATGATCTTGATACTAAAGCAGACTATGACTACAAATGAGTGGTTCAAATATCTAGCATCTTATTCTTAATTTTAGAAAATAAAATTATTAGTACGAAATGATAAAAATTAATTAATTAAGATAAAAATATAAAGTTACTTATATAGTTAGCCTTGTTCCTCAAATGCAACCACTTGCCTAATAGTTTAATTATTAGTCATAGAAATTCTTAATCAAAGGTTACAACATATTGGTTACCTTATTTCTCTTAACTAGTTTTGAAATACAAGATATAATATAAGTAAAGTCAATAATAAATATAATTTTAAGACTTTGTAAGTTAAGGTACCTTCTTGTGATGATGTGCTGCTATGCTTTTTATTTCAAGCCAATCATTATACTTCTTCTATGCTTTATTTGCTAAATTATTCGTCTACTTTTATTGCATATTCAAAGTTAAACACATGCAAATGTAAGACTCACCTTAACTTGATTTTAAAAAATTCAAAACTAAGATATAAATAGGTTACTACCCTATAACTATCAAAGTCAAACAACTTACAGCATTTGTTCCAATGTTGTTAAAGGATATCCTCCAACTTAGACTGTCAAGATCTTAATATCTCAAAAGGAATCATGTCCTCTATAAGTTTTAAAAATAAGCATTTAGATCACTATTTCAATCTTTGTATCAGTTGATAGTAACTTGATTAATAACTTGAAGAACAAAAAGTAACTATTGCTCTTGATCAACATCAACATACTTAAATTATTGTTGCAACAAAAAAAATAAGAAAAGTATAAAAAAAAGAATACTAATTGAATAATATTAAAAATTATTTGATACTTATATCAACTTTAAGAGTAATCCATGCTCTTTAAGCTTCATATACTATCACCCAAGTCTTACGGAAAGGCTCTGTTAATGACTTCATTAGTACCCTCACTAGTTATGAGAAATACTTTTAGTTTTTGTCATTTGGGTTCTAAGTATCCTTAACTTGTTAAACCTAATTGGCAATGATTGACCTTCATTTTTTTGAATAGATGTTTAAAGGTTAAGCAACCTAGACTTTTTATGCTTTAATTAGGGAATAACAACTTGGAAAATTAATCACAACATTAATAATATATATATATGAATAGAGTTAATTTAATGTATAAAAATAGAAAAACACCTTACTCATTACCATATGGAAGCTGAGAGGGATTTGCCAATGGATTCGCTCCACTATCTTTTACATGATAGCCAAGTGCAATAGTGGATATAGTTATATTGCAATATTATAATATTTTAGTAAAATTTAATTACTAATAGGATAATTATACAAGACATATGAACATATGAAAAAAGTATAAGTAGATAAATGAATAACACTTATTACATATATTGTGAAAGTTCGTTGCATAATTATATTAATTAATTTGAATTACTGTCACTAAAATCAGGGTGCTATTCTTCATCATCAATTTCAACAACATCATCATCCTATGGTTGCTCTTCATCCATGTATTATTAGTTGTTTCATAATTTGAGATATCATTGTCATTTATAAAATCATCAACACCTCGTATGTCAACATAAACACCTTTTAAAGACAAAACATATTGAGGATCATTATTCTAATCAATCAAATTAATGACATTTAAATTTTCAAAGTCAACTAAAAGGGTAAAATTTACAAAGTTGGTGTCTTGTAAAATCAAGACTCCTCCATCATTAGTCCATAATCACATCATTGGTAAGTTCCCTTAATGGGGTCTTCTCTAAGTCTTTCTATTAAACTTTTTGTTGTTTTGGAAAAAGTGACTTATCAAAAAAAAAAAAAGACAATAACCTATATACATTATTCTTTTCTTTTAATTGGCATTGATGGAGTATCTTCATTATAGGTTAAGCATGCCTTATACCTTGTCCACTCCATCTTGAAAGACTATTATGTGCAAAAAAAAATTATTAATAGTCCATAATAACACTGCTCACACCTTAAATATGTTATTATTAGTTCTCATAAGTGTGCAAACATTTCAATATAGTTCGCACCTAGAAAGCAAGAAAGACACATGAAATTCCAACAACATGAAGCAATAAATAGAAAAACTAACAATAATAACCTTAGTACCTATCCTAAATTATCCAAAAAATATGACACTTCAAAGGTTTAAAGACTAATTATTCCGTAAATAGGTATAGGCTTACAATGCTAATACAATCAAGTTAAAATTATTGTAAATTTACAATTACAATAATTTTAACTACTTTTAATTTATTTATTGTCCTCTTTTTCATTTAACTACATTAATTTTAACTATTTTATTTTTATTTTTTATTGTGTAATATTTTCCTCTTTATGAAATTCATATTTATGATAAATTTAATTATTTTCATTTATTATTATTTAAGATTTTATTTTTTAATAAACTAATATTTTTTTAATATTTACTTACTTAGAATATATTACAATTCTATTAATTTCTTAATTTTATTACTTTGCTACAAATTAACTTTTTCATTATGAAATTTATTACCTATATTTTTAATTATAATAAATTTAACTATTTTTATATTTCATTCTTTAATATTTTATTACATACTAAAATATTATTAACAAGATTATTATTTACTTATTTTTATTAAATTTTACTTCTAATAATTTTTAAATATTTATTACATTACTTTAATTTAGCTTATTAATATTGAGAACTCTTGCACATATATTTAACTATATAAGAAAAACTAATATTTTTATTTTTTGTTATTTTATTCTATATTAATTAACATCTTTTACCATTTATGTACTTAAAGTAGACCAATTGTAGTTAATTATTAAAAAGTTAATAATTTTTTAATAATTAAATCACTATAATAAATTTAATAATTAACAAAATTAATAATTTTTAATATTTATTGTTTTACTTTTTTTACTTATTAATCATGATAATTCTTACATATATTTTTATTTATTATAAATTTAATTTTGTAACATATCATTATTCAATATTTAGTTATTTACCCAAATTATTGAACTTTTAATTTTTTCATATTCTCTTTTAATAATATCTAAACTATTTCTATGTCAATAATCCTATCCTAGATCCAAATTGCACTATATCAATTTTACAAATCTTACACTATATCCAAATAAAACATAAAAATATTAACAAATTTATAACATTTATTTTCATAAATTTACATTAGTAAAGCAAAGTAATGATAAATTCAAAACTATAATCAACCTTAAAGCAAAACATATCAAGCATATCTCAAATCATATCAAACACATATTCAAAACCTAAAATTATTCCTTACAAATTCACAAAAGCATAAAATTTTTCTTCACAAATTCAAAATAGCAAACTCATAAGTTCTATAAGTGTTAAATTCATATAAAATCAGCATATTGCAATGAAATTTAATAAGAATTCAATGAAAAAAGTGTTACCTCAAATTACTATCAATGCAATCTAATTTTTGATATATAGAGAAAAATAAGAGATAGAGAGAGAAAAGGTAAAAAAAATTGAAAAACTTAAAGAAAAAGTGAAAAAATTTATCATACAAAGTCAAATGTCACAACTTAAATTTGATTGTAATGGACATAGATCTCATTACCTAGTTTCTACTAAGCTCAACACTAATTGTGCTAATTTTTCTAACAGAAATGTCTTTATTTCTATAGCAATTCAAATTATTTCAAAATTTATAGATAAACAAATAGAATTTTTCCTCTTTTAAGGTTCTTCCCAAGAGTTACATGCCTTTTATTATAAAACTTGTAAATTTTGCAAATTCAATAGCAACATAGAATACTTATAAAAATACACAATCGCATCGTGTTAAATACATAGACAAAACTAATCTCCTAATCTAACTATTAGTTCTCCTAATAAAATAGTCTTTCATTCTTTAGAGATACAATGAAGATCTAGTATTAAAAATAAAAAAGAATGAATTATGAGAATTCACTAAGTATACATCTATGACAACTATACCGAGAATCAATTAAATAAAACAATTTAAAGGTTAATTAGAACTACGATAGAAGAGAAAACAATAGCAAGCCAAATTCACACTTATTACATATCACAATCCATAATAACTGCTTAATTTATACAAAACTATTACAAATTCACATACAACCTAATTTAGGCAATCATTTAGTTTCCAAGTAACCATCGTTGGTTCAACTAGAATCAAATTATCACAATCACATCAAATGAAAATATTTGAAACAATTAGATATCTATCTCATAACACAATACGTAATAATTTATAATAAAAATATATACATCCATCTTTTAATTCCCAAGTCCACCTTATACTGTATGTACCTTTTTTATCCATATTCCTTCTAAACTAACCTTATACCTTATCCATATTTTTACTAAAAATTTTCTATCCAAATTTCACAACATCATCCCCATAACATTTCTTATCCTAATGCCATTTATGGCATAATTCTAAATGTTATTTCATACACTAGAGCATAAGCTCTACTTAATTTAATCACAATTCAATTTCAACATGAAGTAGCTAGTTTATCATCACAAAGTAATGTCAAAATACATAACAATATATATAATAGTATTGTCATGCCTTCTTTGCATAGCTACTTACATGTACTTATATCATAATATAGTTTGTAATACCTTCTTTCAACACTTATCAAATGTAATTATAACAAAGCATTACTGAGTATTAACAATACCTTGCCTTCATTAAAAGGTCCCATAACCATGAATAACCACATCCTTTAAGAGTAATATATAAAGTAATATATAAACATATGTATGTCAATGTACTAATTATGTCACCAAAATTTTAATGAAGTAAATGATTGTAGCTATTGAAATTAAGGCTCCTTATTCATAAGTATAATTAGATTTTCGTATATGAATGTATGTACAATCAATATAAGCTACAAAGAGAATGAAAGTATAACACTCAAACAATTATAAGTAATATATTAATTTTATTATACGATATTATACTCACCTGATGATATCTATCCGTTCTAGGAATCCTTGAATATCTCATTTTCATCTTTTCCCTTTTTTCCTTCCCTTAAAGTAGTTGTTAGGAGCTTACCAATGGTGAGATAATGTTAGATGCTAGGAAAAATCAAAAGAGAAGAATAGCCATTTGTTGGTATCTCAACACCACATTGTGCAACTTTCTTGCACTTCTAGCAATAGTAATTGGCCGAGAATGGAAGGAACACAATGGCACAACAATGATAACTTTATAGTTAGCAAGGAATAATGTGGATCAAGGAAGAGAAGTGGATGTCACTAGCAGGAGAAAAAAATAGAGAAAAAAGAAAAAAAGGAAAGAGAGAAGAGAAATGTCAACTAAGGTAAGAAAGAGAGGGAGGTGGCAAAAAAGATAGAGCTATGGATTCTGATCTAGCACTCTTCAGTTCACTATAAGCTTAAGTCCTTTTTTAGATATTACCCTTCCATTTTAAATTAAAATCAATCCTATATATATATATATATATATATATATTTCTCTTTCTTTTTAAATTCCTATTTTATAAACCCTCCTTCCTCTAATTAAATTTAAACCTTAACTTAAACATTTCAATACTCTATAAATATTAGGAGAACAATTCATTAAGTTATAAGTATACATACATACATCTATATATAAATACATATATACATACAAACACATTACAAAATTTTGAAAATATTCTTATAAATTTACAAATTTATGAATAAAAGCCATCTACCTAAAGTTGATACATATATTTCATAAACTTCTCACTTTTAGCTTCTAATTGTCTTAATAAAAATTTGGATAACATTTTTATTGAATAAAACCATAATAATATTATGCAATTAAAATTTAAAATATTTGTATCTTGCCTTAACATACATAAATATAATTTAACTAACCTTATCTCTAGGGTGTTACAATTTTTTCCTTTAAAAAAATTCATCCTTAAATTCTAAAAGTACTACACTAAGATAGAAACATACTACCCTCGACTAACAAAATATCTAAAGTCTTAGATTAAATGTCTAAACTCACCTTATCATCCCTTCATACCAATCTAAACCAATTGCAATATATAAACTTATAACACCTACTACATCGCTAATCGTGGTATAATAACTTTATGATAATTATGAGATACATAAACTTTTCAACAATTTCCAATAAAATTAAGCTTCGATATTCTAATACTTTCAATCTTGACACAATTTGTGACACAATGGCTATACATAGACATAAAAAATAAGAATTCTTTATAAGGTATTCATCCATTACTACTATGATTAGATTTGCATTAGAAATAAACTTAGGTTAGTTAAAATGTTAAAATACAAACATGGCATGTAGAATTAATCGTGCAAGCAGTTCCCTTGCTCATGATAAATCTCTTAACAAGTGGAATTGATTACACGCTCGATTCAAGTATGAGTTATTTTTTTCGAATAAATGGAAAATTGGTTGGGTAATTAATTCTTCTCTTCCTGATTTACTTCTAAACATTCAGAATCAATTATGCATTCAATTTATGCATAAAAATTTTTAATTCTATATAAGTTTTGTACCTAACTCCTTAATCTTACATTCTACATAATTGAAATACAATCACATAAATTTCCAACACTTTGGTGATTAATAGTTTTTTGACAACCAAAATCTTCGAGTTAATATATTTGCCTACACACTAAGCACATCCAAACGTAAACACACAACTTATAGTTTAGCTAATTTAGGATCAGTCAAAAAGTCATCAACAATGAGGAATTTCCTTATTCCTCATATAATCTCAAACATGTATCTGATCACTTAATTGAGCAAAGAAGAGCAAAGAACAAATGTTGTTTACGTCAGCATTGGTCAAAAGTCATACTCAAACACACTCTACATAATTTTATACTATAACAAACGATATTCAAACTAAAGACAGCTTCTTAAGGGAAATAGTTTATCAGAAGATAAAATATAAATAAATTTAACAAATTAATAAATAGTGATTTATATAAAATAGAAAATTCATGAAGGTCTTAAAGATGCGCCTTAAAGATATACTTCCATTCATGATTAATGCTATAAGCCACAACACTATGAACCTAGCTTGCCTAGCTAGATTTGACATTTAGATTACTCTAACTCATACATCACTAGGAACTAGACCATGCTCTAATACCAATTTTATCATAATTTAAGGTCGATCATAATTAATGCGGATCCCGCCACCTAATATCTACTAACTTCAACACTAATTGCACTAATTTTACTAATAGAAATGTCTCTATTTCTATACATTGACACCTAATTTTATCCAAGTAAGAATTCATTTAGTATACTTAAAAAAATTTTAAAAATAAAAATACTAAAAAAAAAGAAAAAATAAAAAGAGGTTAACACTTTCCATTTCACCTACATTACTCCTATAATGCATGGTAAGTCAAACTTTTTAAAGAAAGTAGTTAATAAGGACCTCATTTTTCTCATTCAACCTATAAAAAATTAAAATTTTTGCCCTTCTTTCTAACTTAGCATGCGCAATAGGTCATGATTTTTCTAGTAAGTCAATTAAAAAGAGATCTTTGATATAGATTTGTTTCCTAATTCTTTTCCTAAAAGAAAGGAAGTAAAAGCCAATTTTAAGGCATTTAGTAAAGAAGAGAAAAGAAAGACATGAGGTAGATAGAAGAAAGAATACAAAGAACCAGATGGAAAAGAAAAGAGGAATAAGAAGAAAAGGTAAATATTTTTCATACTCAAATACATATCTTTTGCCCTCTTTTCCAAAAATCTCACACTTAAGATTATTAAAACCCTCTTCACCCTAAAGCTTTAAGTACTATTTCAATCATAAAAGGTAAATTTATAACTTAGCATGTGCAATAGGTCATGATTTTTCTAGTAAGTTAGTCAAAATAAGATCTTTGATGCAAATTTGCTTCCTAATTCTTTTCCTAAAAGAAGGAAAGTGAAAACTAATTTAGAGGCATTTAGAAAAGAAGAGAAAAGAAAGACATTAGGTAAATAGAGGTAAGAACACAAAGAAATAGACAAAAAAGAAAAGAGGAATAAGAAGAAAAGGTAAAAAAATTTCATCCTCAAATACATATATTTTGCCTTTTTTTCCAAAAATCTCACGCTTGAGATTATTAAAACCTTCTTCACCTTAAAGCTTCAAATACTATTTCAAACACGAAAGTAAATTTATATTCTCATTTATAAAGAATATATTGCAATATTTTGTTTACACTTAAAAAAATATAACTCTTATTTATTTTGAAAAATGGAGTTAAAAGGAGAATAAAAGAATAAAAATTGAAAAAAAAAAGCAACAAGAGAAATAAAGAGAGAAGTAAGAAACAATAAGAAAAGTTTTTTAGTTAAGAAAATTGAAAAATGAGGAAATACATAAGGCAGGAAACAAAAGAAATTCCTTTTTTTAATGGGATAAGACAATAACTTTAATGTTGTTATGCCGTCCCATCTATGTCTCAAGTTTTTTTTAATTTTTTAATTTTAAATTACAAATATCATATTATGAGTTTGACTTTCATTAATTTAAATGTTTTTCTATCTTACTTTAAATTGCTATCACACTACCTCACGCTATAACAAAGACGCTATGACAGTTTGATGATTTATAGATCTTACGGAAGTTTGAAAAAAAAAAAAGCACTACAGTGTGGAAATAATGTGTTTTGGCTATTTTACTCCACACTATAACTTTAACATATTTTGTAATTTATGATCCATGGTATCACAATAGTTATCCCTAGTTAGGGTTAGATAAAGAAGGGAAGATCTATCATTTCTTTCGAAAAGTGTTTATAAATACTTAATATGCTTGAACTCATATATTATGTGTAAATTCTATAACAAGTTTGTGTTAAAATGCTTCATAATGGTCCAATTCACTGGTTTTATATCGATGAAATGCTAAAATCAAGGCATGGCTTCAAACTAGATCGAGCCTACATCAATTCAAGTTATTTATTTTCTCTCTATTAAATCAAATCCAATTAAATTAGGTCAAACCTATATTAATTTAAGTCATCCATTTTTCTTGCTATTAAATCAAACCCAAGAAAATTGAATTGTGCCTACGTTAATTTAGATCATATGTTTATTTATTGTTAAATTGAACTCAATAATATTAGTGTATATACTCTAAAATCAATCATACGGATGATTAATAATTTGAATCATGTTATTTTAAAGGCAATTCTAATTATCATATTTATACATATATTGTCTGCATAATATATTTAATTATAATAATAATTTTAGAATAATTATATTCTTAAATGTCCTTAGTCATATATTATTATGGATTGAGTTACTTTGATATATTAAGACTATCATGTGTGGTGACTTGTATAAGATATTAAGTCTACACATAAGTATAAGTTAAAGAACTTGTATACTGGACCGACCCACTCTAAGAGTATTACATGGATCGTTATGTGAGTATCATGAGTGATTCTTAGTGATCATCATTAATATGGTCCTTTAACCTAATATTACTAAGGTTCCCTATATATGAGTTTCATATTTTAATACTACTTTATATCACTCATAGTTAAATGAATGCAAAGGTAGTTATTAGATATGTCACATTCATGCGGAGGGATTTGTGTGATCAAGATCGAATTTGTTCCTCTTATATAACAAGAGTGACATCTGTGGGCCCATTGATTAAATAAAGTTAAGAAAAATACATGACCATGTTTAAATGAATTGACATGGGATGTCAATTATATTTACTTTAATTAGCTTTCTTAAGAATCAAGAAACCTTTAAATTAGGCTATACAAGATTGACACGGTCTATGTTCCATGCTCAATTTAGATGTTTAGGACAAAAGGACATACATAATTATCACATGTAAAGATTCAGTTAAATCATTAACTTTCTTATTACTTGAGTAACAATAATGTGTTGCTAGACACCACTTATTTTTTATGATCATTAATGTTATTTATGATCATTACCAATATAATGAGAACTTGTAGGGTCACACACTTAAAGTCTAGCAAATTTAGAATTGATGGGCTAAATTATTTAAACTTAGTATATAGGAATTTCATGTTATAATTATTAGGCTTAATTATGAGCCCATAATTATGCATGAAACAAAGTCCAATTAGTTAAGATTTTTCTATGCACTTACTAAATAGGCTTGTTGGATAATAATAGTAGATTATTATTCACACATCTAAAAAATACAAAAAACCCTAGTAGCCTCTTTGACCATAACTTTGAAATGAGGTGAATTTTAATCAGTGCACATGAGACGTTCACTGGTGATTTGCAAAAAGTTCGTGTGGATACCTCATAATTTTTAAGCGGAAGCAAGTAAAAAAAAAAGTGATCAATGATCAAACCCTTAAAGCATTTGCAAAAGGTAATCAGATCCCTATCCTGATCTAATCGTTTCATATAGATCCTTGGCTGGGATCGATTAATTTTGCTATATTTGTTTAGCTCCCAATCTTAACAAATAAAATAAGGTCAAGCTTACTTTAATTCTAAACATTTACTTTTTTGCTATTAACTAGAGCTCCATTAAAAGAGACTAAGCTTGCATGCTGAGTTATTAACATTTTCACAATCAAGTTATTCTTATCTTATTGCAAATTGTGTCAACACCTTTACTTACTTTTGAATCTTAAAAGAATGAGTACATAGGGCAACTGTTGACACTCCTTTTTGTCTAAGTAATAGTACATTAAGTATAACTAAAATTTTTAAAAAATACTAAAAAAAAGAAAAAAAAGATAAGGCCAACACTTTTCATGGTGAGTTAAACTTTTTGGAGGGAGTAGTTAATAAGGAGCTTATTTTTCTCCTTCAACCTTTAAAATATTAAGATTTTTACCATTCTTTCTAATTATTTTTCTCCTTCAACCTATAAAATATTAAGATTTTTTACCCTTCTTTCTAATTTAACATGTGCAATAATTGATGATCCTTTAATTTTTCTAGTAAGCTAATCAAAAAGAGATCTTCAGTACAAATTTGCTTTCCAATTCTTTTCCTATAAAAAGGAAAGTGAAAGTTAGTTTTGGGGCATTCAAAAAGAAGAGGTAGATAGAAGAAAGAACACAAGAAGATAAACAAAGAAGAAAAGAGGAATAAACAGAAAAAATAAGATTTTTTTATCCTCAAATACATATCTTTTGCCTTCTTTTTCAAAAATATCACACTTGATATTATTAAAATATTTTTCACCCTAAAGTGTCGAATAACATTTCAAACATAAAAAATAAATTTCTATTCTTATTTATAGAGTATATATTGCAATATTTTGTTTACATCCAAAGAAATTATAATTTATTCATTTAAAAAAAAGGCATTGAAAGGAGAATAGAAGAATAAAAATTGAAAACAAAAAAAAATTGATAAAAAAAGGAAAAGAGTAAAAAAATCTTGCTTTGTCTATAAGAAAATTATCTTGAAGCTTAATTGTACTGCAAAAAGAAAGAAGCAGCAAGAGAAATGTAGAAAGCAGTAAGAAATGGTAAGAAAAGATTTTTAGTTAAGAAAAATGAAAGAAAAAGAAATAAATAGGGCAAAAGACAAAAGAAAGACCTTTTTTTAATGGGATAAGACAATAACTTTAATGTTCTTATGCCATCCCATCTATACCTTAAGTTTTAAACTTTTTTGTATTTTTTTAACTTTAAATTACAAATATCATATTGCAAGTTTGACTTTTATTGATTTAAATGTTCTCCATTTTATTTTATTTTACACAGTGTTAATTAAATCTGCTAAAAAAATTACTTTTGTTATTATAAATTACTACTATTAAATTTCTATTTAAAATAGTTTTGTTAATGCATATTTTTTTTACTTTTATAATTTAAAATTTTGTGATGATATAATAGTATTAAAATTAATTATTAGTGCAATAAATATAATTTTAATTTTTTAAAAAATTTCTTTACTCAAATTTAACCATGAAGTTAAATAAATTTGATACTTTAAAATTATAAAATAATACTAAAATTAATTATAAATATAATAAATATGATTTTAATTTTGCTGAATAATTTCTTTATTTAGATTTGGCTATGAAATTGGATAAATATAATACTCTAAATTAAAAATTATTGATATGATACTTTTTTAAATGAATAAATAAAATTACTTAAAATAATTTTCTTTTATCTTATTATTTTAGTAGTTATATTACAATTATTTTATTAAAAACCTTTCAAAATAAATAAAATTTTTATTTATAATGTATTGAAGTCAAGTTATCTAATTATATGTATGATCATAATAATGCTTAATATTATTAAAATATTTTATTTCGTTCAAATTCTGGATGAAATTCGATAATTTGACAATCAAGTCAACTGAAATAAAAATAATCATACTAATATTTTTATAAAATTAAAAATAAAATTAGTTGAAACATGTGAGTATTATCATAGTATTACAAGAGTCGTGTTTAAAAATTTTTTTATGTTTTTGTTTTAAAAAAGATATATTTTCATAAACACTACTTTGTAGCGGTTGTTGCAAGCATATGTATTATTCCCAAAAGTAATAACTTTATGCTATACATTCTTACAAGGATTATATATTACTTTTAATTTTATGAAAATGTAAGGTAGGACATATCAATTACATTTTTTTTACAAAAACACACATATATTAAATAAGAACTATTGTAATTTATTTAAAAGATAAAATTAGAATAAATAGGCAACTATTGTTTGAATGAACATTATAGGATGCTAATATCTTCCCTACCCATAACTAACTCTCAAATCTTAATTTTAAAAAATTAAATCTCTTTTAGTGTTCTAATCACACCATATAAAAATGATTAGTAGTGATTTTATTTTCTTTTTATTTATACTCCAATATCTAAGGAAGCACAAAATTGCTTACTTCCCACCATTCACCACAATGCACATTATGACACTATGGTAACTTAAATTATTTCAAAATTTAAAAAAAATGGATAAAGTTTCCCTTGTTTTAGGGTACCTCCTGAGACTACATACTTAAATTATAAAACCTTTAAATTTTGCAATTTCAACGATAACATAGAATACCCATAAAAATACACAACCTCATCATATTAAATATATAGACAAAAGTAATCTCCAAACCCAACTGTCAATTCTCCTAACATGGTGGTCTTTAATTCTCTATAGATGTAATGAGAATCTAGTGCACTATTTCAACTTGAAAATATTGAAAATAAAAAGAAATAAGTTACAAGAATTCAATGAGTATACATATACCATAACCATATTTAGAATCAAATAGATATTAAAAGTAAGATAGAAAAGAAAACAACAGCAAGATAAATTCCTAGATTCTATAACACAAAACATCAATTCTTTGTTTGACATCCACACTTGTTTCTTATCACAATATATAACAATTCTATTTGCTGAACTTATAAAAACCATTACAAATTCACACATAACCTAATTCGAGCAATCATCTATTTCTAAGTAGCCATCGATGGCTCAACCACAATTAAATTATCATAATCACATTAAACAAAAATATTTGAAACAAATAGATATCAATCTCATAACGTAATACGTAACAATTTATAATAAAAATACATACATCCATCTTTTGACTCCTAAGTTCACTTTATACTCTATTCATCTTTTCCATCTTATTTCTCTTAGACTAACCTTATACCTTACCTACTTTTTTACTAAAAATTTTCAATTTAATTTTCACAATATCATCCCTATCACATTTCTCATCTCAATGCTACTCATGTCATAATTCTTAATGCAATTTTATATACTAAAGCATAACTCTACAAACCAAAGCCACAATCTAGTTTCAACACAAAACAACTAGTTTATCATCACGTGGCAATATCAAAATATATAATAATATTATCATTACTTCTTTGCACAGCCTCTTGCATGTACTTATATCATAATACAATTCATAATTCTTTTTTATCACCTGTCAAATATAATTATAATAAGGTATTAATAAGTATTGACAATACCTTACCTTCACTATAAGGTCTTATAACCGTGAATAACCACATATTATGAGATTAATATATATATATATATATATATGTCAATATACCAATTATGTCATCGATGCTCTGATAAGGTAAATGATTGTTGCTATCAAAATTAAGGCTTCCTATTAATAAGTATAATTAGATTTTCATAAATGGGTGTATTTATAATCAACATAATCAATAAGGAGAATATAGTATAAAACATCCAAACAATTATAACATGTTAATTTTATGATAAGATATATACTCAATTAATGATGCCTATCCATTTCAAGAATCCCCGAGTATCTTATTTGCATCTTTTTCCTATTTTCCTTGCCTCAAAGTAGCTATTAGGAGCTTACAATGGTGAGATAACACTCAATACTGGCAAAAATCAAAGGAAAATAGTAACCATTTACTGCTATCCCAATGCCACATTATGTAACTTTCTTATACCTCCTATGATAGTAGTTAGCTAAGGATAAAAAAAAAGCACAATAACATGGTAGTAATGGCTCTCTTGTCAACCAAGTGCAATGCAAATTGAGGAGAAGAAGAAGATGTTACTAGTGGGAGAAAGAAGAAGAGAAAAAAGAAAAAAGGAAAGAGAAAAGAGAAATATTAGGTAAGGTAAGAGAGAAAGGGAAGTAGGGAAAAATATACAGCCATGGATTATGATTTGGTGCTCCTCAGTGCACTGTAGGCTTAAGTCCCTTTTTAGATCTCACCCTTCCATTTTAAATTAAAATCAATCCTAGCCATCTCTCTCTCTCTCTCTCTCTCTCTCTCTCTAAATTCGTATTTTATAAAACTCCCTTCCTCCAATTAAATTTAAACCCCAACTTAAACTTTTCAATACTTTATAAATATTAGGAGAATAATTCATAAGGCCATAAGTATATACACATACATTATAATTCATCACACCCCAAATTTCAAAAATATTCTTATAAATTTACATATTTATAAATAAAAGTCGTTTACCCAAAATTGATACATCTATTTCACAAATTTCTTACTTTTAACTTCTAAATGTCCTAATAAAAATTTGAATAATATTTTTTTGAATAAAATCATAATAATATTATGTAGTTAAGATTTAAAATACATATATCTCACCTTAGCATACATATATATAATTTTACTATCCTCACTAATTGAAATAAATATTTTAGGACATTTAAAATAATAAAATTTGAAGTATCACTCCTGAATATTACATTAAAGAAGCAAAAAAGAGGTGGAGAGAAATGGAAAATTGCATGTAGAAATAAGGAAGAAGTAAGTGCTACAATTTGATATATTCAAGGTCTAAAGGGTGACATTTTAAATGTCATAACTTTATAATTTTAAAAATTATCTCTTTAAGGTTCCTAGGGCTCTAGATGTGATGCCTCATTTTCTAGACCTTAAAGCGATAGCCTTTTCATTCTAAAGAGATAACAATATCTTTTCTATAAAGTACTTAGATAGTAATCTCATCTTTTAAAAATTTTACCACTCTAAAGTAACAATATAAGTCATTGGTAAAGGTTATAGGATTTAAAAAGATGACAAATGTCATCAGTTTAGGATTTAGGCACTAAAAAAGGTTTTGTTATGGTTTGCGTGCATAACTTTTTCTTGACAAAAGTGAAGATATAGGGTAATATTTTTGAAACCCTAAAACGATGATAATGTTGTCTCTTTAGACATTTGGGCAAAAAATTAACATGTCATTTCTCCCGCAAAATTTACCACTAAAACAATGACTTTTTTGTTATCTCTTTAGATTTCATTACTTTAGGTTCTTTTTCATATAGTGAAAGCAAATCTTCTTTAGAAGATCTTTTGACATTTAAGAATTAATTAAGTCATAACATTTTATACTCAATTGAATTTGACAATTACTTCTAAATGAGTCATGCCCAATGATTAAAATATTTTTAATTACTTGTTGTGAGTGAAAATAATTTGATCAAAAATTTGTATATATCATAATTTGTTATAAAATAAATTAGAAATAAATAAGTATTTAAAATAACATTATGAAACATACATTTTATATTAGGCAGTGAAATTATTGATTAAATTAAGGGTATAAAAAATGTCATCAAATTTAATATGGAAGTATATATTTTAAGAGATTTCTCACAATAGTTCATTGAGTTTGGTATTCTTAATTGTGATATGCATGATGAAATATTTATTTATAATAACTTTAAAAAATGTTTATTCAAAATCCATCTTTCATGTCAAGGATGATTAAGGTGTCTTTGGCTAAGTTAAGGTTTCCAAACTCAGGGCATGTGGCAAGTTAGTGACTTGTCACATGTAACTGTAACAAGCCTCAAATAATTTTATATGAATTAAAATGATTTGGAGAGAATTGCAAATATAAGGCATCAGAAACTAAGTCATTCTTAGTCGTCCTTTGCAATTGTATAAGAAAATATTTTGCCTTTGTTATACAAAAATACTATTCTAGATTATGTAATTATACATTAGTAATCAATATGCTACCATCAATTGTACATAATTTTTTTCTCCATGTTTTATTCTTTTAATACAAATGGATGGAAGTTAAAATTAAATTTCATTTTTTATTGGGCAAATGCTTGAAAATTATTGATTGAATTACACACACATAAAAATATTTATATTGCTTGTAATTAAAAAATTCAAATGGTATTTGTCATATTAGAGAATTTAAATTTGATTTACAATATCATTCATTTATGTATTGTCATGTCATTTAAAAATATAGAAACTCTTTTTCTATTAATTCCATTTTTTATACTAATTTTACCTTTTAAGTATTATAATCTTGTAAATTTTTGGAAAGCACCATTTAAATTAATGAAGTTTATGAATAATAAGAAAAAATTATATTTTATTTGCATGTAGTATTGCTCTTTTTCATTTAATTTATCTATATTTTTAAATGTTGCAATTTACTCAACTATACTTTCAATTATGAATATTTTATCCACCTAAATTATTTTTTATCCAAAATTTAACAAAAAGCTCATGTGAATTACATTTTGTCTTTGTTTTCCTAAGTTTTGACTCAATTTAATGCTTACTTAAAATTGAATTGAAAAAAACTTAATTCAATTGAAAATTTATCTTCTATAATTTAGTCCATAATTACTAAATTATAGGTGCCAAAATAAGATTTTTTTAGGGATAAATTAGTTTTAGTGGACATTAAATTCGATCAAAATTTGCGGAAGTAAAAATCACATATGATATGCATGAGTATTCTTTTATTAAATAATTTAAATAAGTAAAGTGTTGGCAATTGAAAGTATAAATGGGTAAATTGCAATACTTACAATTGAAAGTGAGTTGAGTTAAAAAAAAAAAGGCAAAATTACATGTGAATAAAGCATAAATTTAAAAAAATAATAATTATTTCAAAATGATTTATATGATAATGCTTTAAATATCCAAAAAAAAATTGAAATTTTTTTAAATGTGTGACTTCATAAATGTTTTTGTTTTGTATATACTTTACATATTACAAATAAAAAATTATTGATAAAAATTGCAATACAAAATACATTATCTTAGAATCAATAAAATATTAATATTTTCATAGAATTTATGTTTACATTTTCAATATTTTAATTTATTAAAATAAAATTATATTTTATCTACATGTGGTTTTACTCTTTTTCACTTAATCTACTTTGACTTTAAATGTGCAATTCACCCATTTATATTTTTAGTCATTAACACTTTACCTACCTATACTATTTTTTTTATCTAAAATCTAATAAAAAATTCATATACATTGAATGTGTAATTTTTATGTCCTCAAATCTTAACTCAATTTAATGTCCAGTCAAAACTAATTTACCTTAAAAAAATTGTACTCATCACCTTTTATTTATCAACAATGAACTAAATTATATAAGATAAATATTTAATAAAATTAAGATTTTTTTTGTAATTTGATTCTAAGTTCCAAATTAATTTAAAATTTAAAGAAATAAAAATTACATATAATATACATGAGTTTTTTAATTAAATTTTAAATAAAAACTAATTTAAACGAGCAAAATATTATCAATCAAAAGCATAAGTAAATAAATTACAACTCTTAACCATAAAATGATTAAATAAAAAAGATAAAATTATAAATGAATAAAATATAATTTTTCTCTTTATTAAATTACAAAATCAACATATACAACATCAAAAATTATCTTTCCGGTGCGTTAAAATTTGCAATGGAATGAAACCCTATACATTTATCATCTCATTGCCATGTGAGGCACAAATTTCAATCCTTCATTTAAACTGCAATTTCTAGGTCTTAATGCTCTTCTTAACAATTTTCCACAACGACTTAAAACTATTTTTCTAAAGTTGTGGCCGTGATGAAACAGTGTAGATCAGACGCACTGAATTTTGCCACGTAATCCACCTCGGCTCCTTAGAACTCCCCCTCATGTTAAACTTCAAAGTCTTCTTGATATTTGAAGCTTGAACATGGTACCCTCCCATATCCGTTTTACTTCTAGACACGATTCTATAAAACCCTCCTCTAACTTATAGGCTAAGTTTTTTATTCAATATATTAAAACATAAAGTGGTTTATGATTAAATTATTGAAATCTATATTTCGAAATCCATAATTCATATGGTATAGAAATATAAACTCACCCAGACAAATCCTAGTGCCATCAAAATAATATTATATAATAGTTGGTAATGTATATATACTGTTAGCAGTTGCTGACGCAGTGAAGGATTACATCTAATCTAAATTGCTTTAAAAAGATATAAAAAAAAAGGTTAAAAAAAAAAAGTAGAAGGATTGATACACATAATTGCCAAGTGGTGTTTCATGATGATACCTGATTATTAGCTAATTAATTCAAACCTCTTTTGCTCCATAAACCCCACTTACAAGCTGATCTGGCTTGTGGGTCCCACCGAAGTGAATCAAGTGATTAATTATCTCATTATTATTAATTAAATTAGAGCCAATAACTTTACATGATATAAATTCTGCCGTGATCGTTATATTTTTTTTTTTGTATAAATCACTTGGTATATAGACACCACATTAAGTGCAAACTAATCCGAATTCGAATCGAATAAGATCATATTGGACGGTAAAATTCTCCCAACCAAATTTTAGTGTCATTGTATTTTTAAGAATTCGAACTTGAAACTTTTGGTTAAATTAAAATAACTCCATGCCAATTAATTTATGCGTTCGGTGGTGTAACCATTATATTTTAGTGCAATACGAACTTATAATGATCAAAGCCCATGGAATATTTAAGTAGTGAAAAACTCATGCTTAGATTGGGAGTCCACTAAAAAAAATTAACAATACCACATGCTTATTTTTTATAATATTCCTCACATAATTATATAGTATTATTAGATTAGATTTTTCAGTTATGCTGTGCACGTTTCTTTTTATAAAAATTTAACAAATCATGTGAAGATTACCACATAAAAAAAATGATTGTACTGATACAATGATATCTAATTTTTTTTTAAGAATTTTCATATCTTGTTTTGAATCTAAACTCAAAATTTTATTAATATGTTAAATGATTAGTCATTCTTACTATTAAAAATATTATATGAATAACTTGGCATTAAAAAAATAAGAAGAATACTTCTCGCACATCCAAATGAGTGCATAGAAGATGAATATAAGAATAATACTACTAAAAAAATTGACTAATTCGTAAAGCAAAAATGTGCTTTTAGAGTAAAATGAACAAGGGTTCTTTATCATGTTTTTTACCTTCAATTTTTATCATTTTCTGGCAAAGAAAGACAATTTATATTCCCATAAGAACTCACAGGTCACAACTTTTAGTAAGACAGACCTATAAAAACAATTGTATATTATTCTTTACTAAGTTTACACACAACAAAAAGTTGATAAATCCAAACCCAACCTAATGGGATCTACTTTTACTAAATTACTTCCATTTCTTGCCACTAACAAGATCTGGTGTGTTCATGTGTCCATGACCATAAAAAACTTCGAAACTTTATAATAACTTATAAAATAAGAAAACGTATCTCCTTTGTCCACTTCAGTAAAAAGGCAATTTGCCCTGCCAAGCCTCCCATCTTCCCTTTTTCATGCCTCAATTATTCGGTAAAAGCACTCCACAAAGTACAAAAGAAGAACAATTCTAGAAAAGAGACTGGCTAGTGGAAAATTACTCAATCATGGACAAAAAATCCTTTATAAAAGAAAAAGCAAGCTAAATTATGATAAACCCACAAAGAATGAGATATTCTAACATGTTCCGCAGTTAGACAAAGATTCTTATTCCATTAATTAGAAGAAAAATGGAATTAAATACATGCCAAGGCTCCGCTCTTGAGAAATTTGACAAAGTTGGTATATATACATGTACGAGTGAAATTTAAAATTGAATTTCAAATTTTTTTATACTTATTTAATTAAATTTTATAAAATTATCTTATATTTTATAGTTAATTAATAGTCTTTGATTTAGGATGAAAATTTAATTTTGAATTTCACGAAACATATAGCATTGTTAAGAATTCAAATACCTCTTTATTTCTTGTGAATTTTATGTTGCTTCAAAGGATTTAAAATTTGAAATGACGTAGTAATTTTTAAAATTATTAAATTAAAATATTTAATCATATTAATTAAAAAAATGAATAATTATGATTATATAATTTTAATTTAACAATTTCAAATTTAATCACATCATTTTGAATTTTGAAACTTTAAGAATATTATAACAAGTACTTCTCTTTCTTTAAATTTTTGGTTTGCCTCTCTTTTATTGGAGTGAGAATCTTTATCAACTCACAATGTATATTAGAATTTTTCCGGAAAGAATATGCAACAGAGACAGACAAGGAATTTTAGCAGATGGTATGCCTCAATTAAGAGCTTAAATGACGAACTTCTCTTTTTCTTCCGTCCAACGGATGATCAAAAGGCAGATCTTTGCGTTGTTTAGAGATTCCTCTGACATCCGATTCTCAAGAGACAAACCCACTATTGTCAGTCTTCTTTTATTTTTTTTGTGTGATTGCAACAATGGACACATGTTTATACTTTTTTATTCCTTCACAACTTCTATAGGTTCCTAATTTTATGGAATATATTTGAACGAAATTGCGGCGTTATTACAAGCACGGAATTTCAGCATCCGAAATGTAAGTCTTGATTTATTGGTTTTATGAAATAAACTATGCACATGCCGCCTTTGATTTATTTTAAGAAAAAATATATAAAATACTTTAATTTTTTGAATGATTAGATTTTATCCCTTTTATTTTGAAATTTTAAAAATCATCCTTTTAAATTTCAAAAAATTTGAAATTAACATTCATTGTTAACTTAATTAACATTAATTATATCATTTTTCAATGAACTTTTTGATAAAAAATTGTAATATTAGTATATTAATTGATTTCATCATTTTTTTACATATAATTTCATAACTTATTTTTTATTATTTAATTAAAATTTTGTATATCTAATTTAATTCTTATTAATTATATAATATCAAAATTATTTGTAAAAAATAACAAAACAAATTAACGCACTATAATATAATGAGTCTCATTTAAAAAGATCATAAACATTATGTAATTTGATATGGTATATTAAATTAACAGTGAGTATTAAGTTCAAATTTTATATAATTTAAATTATGTAATTTTTAAAATTTTAAAATAAAAGGACATGAATTTAACTATCCAAAAATTAAAATGGAAGGGGATATTTTTGTATTTTTCTCTTGTTTTAAATGCAATCATACAAAGAGAAACTTTTGTCTGTCCTAATATTTTAAAAGGGTGCAAATATCTGATGTGAGGAAAGTAAATGAGTAGCAAAAATGATATAACCCAGGCACAAATATCTATCATTCTATTAAAAGGGTATTGTAGAATTGATCATTCAGATTTATTTAATCATGATTTCACAACGTTGGTATGGAGTTATATGATAATCGGATTCGGATCCTTTCCTCTCTTTTTTCCTTGGTCTTTTTCCTATCATTTCTAAAAAAAAAGAGGTTCACATTTTACTCCGAACCCCACTATTTTTCTTTATACTGAAACTCAAAATTTTGAAAAAAGAATTATATCTATCTCTTTTCACAATTTATCCGATACTTTTCCTAGAAAATGCAACAGATCCATTTCCATATGAATATTTTATGAATATTTGTAAAGTATATTTTATAAATTAAAGGAGATAGCTTAAGTGAAATTTTATGAATATTTGTTGTAAATTTTCCTTTCAAAACTATATATATACATATATTTAATTTCTAATAACTAATTAATAATTATATTTGTTAAATTATAATTATTAGTGGTGTGTTAAAAAATAACACACATGTCAAATTTTAATTAAAAACTTTACAACAAACGCCTTTAAAACTTCATTTAAATTTTCTCCGACATTAAATTGATCTTCTCCAAGGGAAAACAGAAAGACTGGATCCTCATTATTTTCTAAAAAATAGTCACCCATTAAAAGAATTACGTTATAATTTAGCTAATGGAAAAAATCTGTAGAAATAAAGAAAAAGCAAAAACTTATGTTCTCAATTTCAAAGAGGTACCTTTAGTCCCATAGAAAGTAATTTCAACCAACGTCAACCAATGCCATTTTAACCTTTTCATATTTTAATGTGGGTAATTTGTTTTCAACAATGTTCGCAATTTAGATATAGGCTAACTGTAGACATAGGAATCTGGTTTCTAACGAACAAACTGATCAAGAAAATCGCATATTCAATGCAGGAAGAAGGCAGATACCTTCTCCTGACTGAAGAACTTAAGGATTAAATATTAACAATCCAGAAATAAAATCCGCACATAAGGAGTACCTCCTCAATCCAACCCTATGAATATGTACATATTTACATTTCGGATATTACTTTATATACATAAATAGAATAGGGTTTTATTTTTTGGAGGATTTTTTTTTTTTGGGGGGGGGGCTAAAATAGGTAACTACTAACTTTCCAGAATCTGACGTCATTTCTTTCCCTCAAACCTGACCACTGAAACACAAGACAACGGATTCCTGTCAGGCTATCAGCACAAAAATAATGAATAAGTCCTAAAATTCTTGATATAATACAAAATTAAAGAGTATGATAATGCCCCGATATACCACCAGATTTAATTATTAACATATCAAATGTAGCCTGTCCTAGGAGATTGTCATTTGATAATCAGATATTGTGGTATATCGATATATTAATATATCTGTAATGCAACACAGACTCTCCCGAAAGAGAAAGATAACATAATGCAGAATGAACGATCATTAAAGCATGTTGCATTATTTATGCATTAAGAATAATTGATGGTCGTCTCCATAATAGATACGCACACAAGAGGCATGGCATAAAAACGACACCAAATTTCAAAAACTGGAACACAACATAACATAGGAACTACAACTATGTAAATATTGATGAATGTACACGTGTGAAGAATTTAATTTGATTCACTATCAATGAATGAAAAAAGAAATATTATTAAAAATATAAGTAATTAAAAAAATTTTAACCACAATAAAAAAAATTACCAATTTTTTATTGATATGACAATATATAAGTAGGTGAATAATATAAGTTGATTTACACTGATAGTAGATTAAATTTAAATCCATGTGTGTGAAAACATCAAGAAGCATGAAAATATAGCTAAGGTATGCCTAATATGCGATAAATTGTGTTTAGGAACCAGAAGCCATATAATAAAAGTTATATACTAAGAATACTTTTAATTTCTAGAAGTGTTGCATCTAATTATCGGGGTCTCTGTGATTGTCAAAGTATTTGGCACATATTAGACGTTAACTAAACCCATTTTATCCTTCGTTGTTATGCATCAATTTCAATATCTTCATACATACTCAGAGAACACTGAGCTGCGCTAGTATTGATCCATAACCTCACTGCACAAGTGAATAACTCTAGAAAATCCAAATGTCCAACCTTCAGTTGTCTTACCTTTCTTATTCCTTTGGAAACAACACCGCAAAACATAAGTAGTGCCACACCTAAACTCAATATTAACAGCAGGCAAATATAATATACCCATGGGTTCTCGTGATCATTGAGGAAAGAAGTTTGGAAGGTGACATACAGAAAGTAAGAGTTGCAAGTGAAGATCACTTCTTCTTAGCATCGATGAACATGGCTCGAGTCCAGTGCTCAACATCCTCACTCTGTGATGGTGGTGGGGGAAATGTGGGATGCTCTACAAGATCCCATCCCTCAATTAAGCAATCAGTTTTCCCATCAACTAAATCGGTGGAAGAAAGAAAACTGGCAGCTGAACTAGGCAGGTAGTTTTCCGTTCTCTGTGAAAGCAAAGCAGCGTGAGATTCAAGTAAATTTGCAAATACTCACCTACATCCACTAGTGAAGTCTATATGATTCATCATACAGAATAGAAAGAGACTCCATGTTGAGGTGATAAGGTATTGAACACAATCATTATGATTATTATACGAGTACATACTACCAAAAAAGTATTGTAAACATTTATATTGTTGCAATGATTACTGCTGTCGTCTGTAATTTCACTGTTGTACCTATAGTTTACCATATCATGAACTCCAAGATATAGCAAATCAATGTATAAGTTCTAAATCAGCCTCTTTCCCTGAGGAGTGCTTCAAAAAAATGGCTTGGGGGATTCCTCCCCCCCCCCCTTTTTTCCTTTTTTTTTTTTTTGTTGGGAAGAGGGGGGGGGGGGAGCTGAATTAAAATGGTCCTACCATCATTTCCTAATCCAAATGCTTGAACTCAATCTGCGTACTTTGATAAAAATCATCCCTGGGTTATTGCAGTGCTCAACGGACAAACATGAACTCATTCTGAGCTGCCGTGGACAGCAACTACAGCCTATACAATTCTAATTTAAACTAGTTTCTTGTTCTAAGAGAAACGCAAGAAATAGAACACTAATACTGTTATAATGCAATTGAGGAATGATATGTTCTGAAGGGGGGAAAATGTTTCATCTGCTAGCTTCTCAAAATATCTCCCATCAAAATTGAATTTATAAGTTAAACCTTACCATTAGGGGCACAGAATGTGCACTTTCCAGCAGTGTAGTTGATGAAATAGCAGAATTCACATTGCATACTGATTTGTTCAGCTGTTGAACTTGCCTAGGGGACCTAAAAATCAAATAAGAAAATGTCAGGCACCAGATAAAAATCATAAGAAAAATATAAGAACAGAAAAAAGGCACTTTACTCCAAAGCCTTCATGTAAAAATTCAAAGCATTGGCAACCTTCACAGATGTTCTCAAATAAAATAAGAAACTTAAAACTTCAGGAATGCAAGGACCCATACTAGTCTGATTCTTTTGACTGCCAATTTAATTGTAGAAGAATGTAAATACATAATGGAGCAAGATTAAAAAATTAGCTACCAAATATTATTTGAACTGAAGTTTGACAAGTTGAGCAAAACCACTAGATAACATGCTTCATCTACGTTGCAGTCCTACCACTACGTGCATTAACCAATAAATTCTGCCACTTGTATACTTGGTACTAGCTCTAGCTCAGTAGCTGTGACAGAGGTACTAAATGTTAGGCTTTCAAATTCAGAAAGATTTCTAATAGCAATGGTTTACTCAGCCCGGCAGGTACACAGCATATTTAAAAACTTATTGATAACGTTATAGTATGTCATATATTTTATTTGACATGTCCCTGCATACCAGTCAAAAGGGTGCTTTAATTCCACCCTTAATCACTTCTCTTTGGAATTTATTGCATATAAGAACTAGCATAGTATGTCCCCCCTTTAATAGGGACAGGCGGCAAAGAGTTCATATAGAAATCTCACATTATTACACTGCTTCTGCTCCAGAGAAATCAGCATTAGTGTTCTAGACAGACCTTTCTACAAAATGTCCACAACTTGTCTATAATGGTACTGAAACAATATTTACAGACTGTATAACAAACTAGAGATAAATCTCACAACATACCTGGAGCGCATTCTTGTGGAAACTTTAGATCTAACTTCCTTGGATGATGAGAGTGTAGCCAATAATTTTGCAAATGATTCAAAAGTAGATGCCTCAGAAGGGACATCTAGACCCAGGGAGTTATAACAATAAGCTGTGATGCATGCTACACTTTTCTTCAGAAGTGAAATTCCTTTCTGCAAATCTTTGTGTGTTTGAACAGAATGCAGGGATGCTGAAGAATGATTAAAGCTACTACTTGCGGAAGAATCAAGATGAGGTCTCCTATCAGATTCCATTGAAGCAACACCAAAATTGCTTGAGCTTCTATCTGCCCATGAGTTATCCCCCGTAGCAGAGCAGTAGTTTTGACGAGGTATAAAAAGGGGATGTTCATTGCTGAAAAGTATAAATATATTTAGCATTAAAAAAAGAAAGCCAATAGATCCAAATTAACTTCACCAAATACTTATTGAGCAAAAGCACCTCCTTGAAGAAGGCCGTGCGTTCCAATAAGAATGACGTTGCCATATTCGAGAGCAAGAACCCTGAGGGCAAAGGTTAATATATATCAGAACAGGAAGGTCCCTTGAGTAGGAAAAATACCTTACTCCATTCAACAATGACAAATAGTAGACCATAATTAAATAAGGAAGAGAAAGGGAGAAGGAGAACGACTTTGACATTAACATTCCACAAAACCCCAGAGATATGAAAGGCTAAAAGCATCTACCTGATCTTATATATTGCTAAAAAAAAATTAGAAACCTAACAATATTTCAACAACTTGTTATCTGGGCCAAATACTTTCAGCAAATAATGTAATTGTCCCTTAAAGCAAATAATATCTGAAATAAAGATATCATTTTGATACAGCTCAATAATTGTGAAAAAGATTCCTTTAAATAAACCCTCCTACAAGGATAGCAGACTGGGAAATAAATGTCATATTTGTTTTCGGTAAAACATTAATTGACATTGTATCAAGTTCAATTATCTTCAGTCTTTGAAGATGATAGTCATGCTAATCCTGCATGACCATAAGTTTTGCAATGTAATAACCACGATCTAGGAAGAAATATTAACCCATCAGTTGCATGATGAATCATCCTTACCGCAAAACCTGAATTATGAAGTGCTGGGGCAGCCAAAATGTGAACAAGAAGATTTAGAAGTTGCACAATGTATCTGCTTAAAAAAATGGTGACAATTGGTTAACATAAACAAGGAATTCAAGTGCCACCTAAGCAATACTATTAGATTCTGATTACCCAAAGAAGCATAATCATTTCTCAATTTTTATATAATTTTTAAGCATGAATTGATAGTGTTGTTAATTAGAGCTGTCCTGTCCATTAATGGGTAAATATGTATTCACATTAGGGCTTAAAGAAAAAGAATAACCCCAAAGAAGCAGCAAGCTCTTCTGATGGAACTGAGTGAGGATCAAGTCCTCTGGGTAGGCGTACATTGCAAATTTGATCATACTGACCACCAGAACCATCTTTTTTCTCTCCCTCTATGACCACCTGAGATATATAAAACATATGAGCCCCTAAGGAATGTATGAACTGCACTCCTACAGGATGAAAATTATCTACAAGAAAATAAGATTATATTTGATTTCAGCTCTGTGAACCATCACAGGTAAACAAATGAAATCCCAGGGGGGAAAAAATGCAGAACACCATAGGGGACAGCATAGACTGTCACGATATCATCAAGTATGAGAAAGTGGATCTTTGAATGTTTGTTCGGGGGCTTTACAAGAAGCAATTTATCTCTAACCAAAGAATGGGTGAGAAATTAGACCTTAAACAGTTGCATAACAGACAGACTTTTGAGGATGCATAACAAGTTGTGATTCACCAAATGGTCAAACCAAAAAGTTCATAATGCACTGCACATACATTTTCTTTTCCCCCCAAAGAATTATTTGTTAAAATAAACCCATTTCATTTTAAAGAGAGAAGCATCCCACAATATACACCACCAAAAAAATTCATCAGTATAGGTAAACTTTTTTCCAAAAACAATCTTACCCGTCGTTGTGGAAACAATTTGCATAATTGTCTTATGACAACAGACTGCTTATGCAGACGTTCAGAGGTGATCGCCACCTGCAGCTTAGAAGAAAGACATCAAAAGAGAGAAAATGAAATTTCATACAAAACTGCCCATAAGCAATGGAGCCTGTCTCTCAGACAAGAACATATTTTCACAAACAAATTTTAGAAAGAAAACAATGGACGAAGACTTAGAGTGTTTTTGGATATGTTTTTGTTTTTGGATTGAATGAAAATAAAGAATAGAAGATGATTGGAATCGCAAAAATAGAAATATTTCATTTAAATACAAAACTGATATCAAAAACAAAAGAACAAGTTAAAAAAAGTTTTCCCAAAGTTGTTTCTGTTTTTCTATTTTTAAGTTACACAATTGAAGTTATAATTTTTAAAAACAAGTTCTTCTATTATTTAAAAAAATAAAGAAAACTAAAAACTGTTTTTAAAAACAGTACACAAACGCAGCCCTATTTTCACAGATGACATGCGATTGAACATTATAATAAACAAGGTTACCTATACATACACAAATGCACACAAGTTCAACCTTCAGCTTTTGACAGTAAAGCCTCTACTCTAATAGCACACAAAACAATTCCTAACTGTTGGTAGTATATAAAAGTAGATTCTTACAAGCCCCAAGCTTTGGGTGCAGGTAAGATTAGGATAGAACTTCTCCAGTTGTTCCACTCGATTCCTGTTCAACTGCAAAGAGAAAGATAAATTTAGGGAATACCTAAATATGCGTTCACAAAACATTTGACTACTGCTTTAAAAGGACTAAATGTTAATTAAAGATATCAACAACATGATCAAGGTTTAAAGTAACTTTTAATTTTCAAAATACCGTAGAAATGGCTGATTCAACCTCTCCATATTTAAGTTTCAGATCATCAGACAGCCTCACCTTTTTAGCTGTCCCTGTAAGGTTACCAATCAATCCAGGTCCAACGAGTAAAATGCAAAACTTCAAGATTGTTTCTAGTATGCTGAGATTTCTAACTAACCTGTTGCAAGTTGTTCTTTACTACAACGAAGCTTCTCTCTCAACTTTGCAAGCTTTTCATTCTGAAGTACTCTCCAGTTTATTTGATCATCTGCCTTCTCCTTGTCAACATTATGCACAAAAAACTATCTGAACTTAGTAATAATCACAGGATACTTTATAAAATGATAAACTTCAGTCAGTGCCACATAGAATAATATTGTTAACACCTTACAAATGAGATGGATTCCTTCCTCATGAAGTGCTAAAGTAAGACTGAATGACAAAAAGTCAACAGGGATGCAAGAGTACATAGTAGGAATAACAAGGGAAGACAAAAGTACCAATGCACAGCACAGATATGAAGCAAAGGGGACTTTCATGGGCCTGTTTCCATTCAAAATCATGAAAAAAATTTACAGACATATCGGTTGAATGATGGAGCATGGTATTATGTTGGATGCTTTATTTAAAAGGCTGAGAGACATGTGAACATGTTTTAAGGTAGACACAACCAGACAAGGTTTTCCTAAAAATATTCACCAGAATAGAAAATGATAGAATTCATTTTCAAAATTTTGATAAACCTACAATAACATAAGACAGATAAAAGAAAGAACAGAAGTTCAAAAAACATAGTTCAAACCTTGGCAACAAGAAGTTCACTCAATCGTGAGTATAAAGAATCCCGGTGATCTTTCAGAGATTTCAAGGAACTATTATACTCATTCAATCTGCCATGACAAACATCATTTAGAAAGAAAGTAAAAAAGTCAGTACTGGACACTGACATATATGGACTATCCAATTCCAGAAGAACCAGAAATAAGTACAATCTATTAGAAAACAACATATATCAGCAAACAAGAAAATGGCACAATTCTCAGGAAATACGTAACGGATGCAGAAAATCTAAGATTTTTTCCCTCTAACAATAGAAAGACATTATGGAGTGAGGTACTGAGGCCTAAAAAATTTGTACAGTAAAATAACCATGTTCCTCGTTGAGAGCTATCAAGTATGAACTATCGCAAATAACTAAAAGTAGAAAGTATTGAATGCCATCATTATACCTGTAGTTGACACAATTGGCACATATAGAAGCAAGATTCGAGTTCTCACATATCGCACAATTACTGGTTTTTCTCGCCATCTCCAAACTGTCATCAACAGCTAAACTCTCAAGCCGGTGCAGTCAGAGAAATACCTTCTCTTCCTGGAAACAAAAATTAGAATTAGATTGTTTCATTTAAAATCGCAATATCAACCAAGCAAATACACAGGGAAATAAATTAGAAAACACAAAAATTCAAAGAACAATTAATTTAAAACAGCATAAATGTGGTCAATTTTCACAATTCGTATCGGATTCGACGTTAAATAAGCATGCCAATTATGAGCTTACTTACCCCTAAAAGAAAACGGAAATTGGAAATTGATGAGAAGAAAGCAATACAGCGCCACCTGCAAAATCCGATCGGTGACGATCAAACGTCGACGGCGGCAGCAACCAGTCCGAAAGAAATGCGTAGCTTGCTAACCTAGTTAGGTTTATTGCAGAAGCCAAAACTTGTTAAATCTTTGATTAGTCTGAATTCTGGGAAATTTTGAAAGCTGAAAGACTATATGGGATTATTATGGTCCCATGGAATTGTGAAGAGGGAAGCTTCGACGGGATGAGTAGCTCAGCCAAAACCAGAGTGGATCTTGATGATTTTTCAGGCTGAGTAATTATCTGTTGAATTTGAATTCTTGCTGATTCGCGTGAATCGGGAGGAAAAATGAAATTTGAGACGCTCGGTTTGATATAATTATAATTAAATTAAATTAAATAGTAAATATTATTATAAAAATTAATTATCAAATTTCCATCGTCCGTGCTATTTTGAGACGCTAAATTTGATAAGAAATTTTGGCAAGCTGGTGCGAATCCGATTATTTCAACAGAAAATATTTTTTATAAAGTATAATTCTAATATGTTAAGATAAAAAGCATTTTATTTATTTAATATTAAATATAAAAAATTTAAAAAATAATTTTTAATAAAAATTTATTTTTTATTATTATAGCTGTGAGTATCATTTTTTAAGCTACAATTATAAATGACATGCTATTTCTTTTATATATTTTGAATTTATTTGTATAATTATATCTACATCTATTTTTTTTTATCAATAATATTATATACATCAAAGATATAATTCAAATTAGATTACAAATACAAATTAATGGCTATTATTAACAAAAATGATATAAGTATTGAAAATGAGATTTGAAATTGAGTTCCAATTTTTTTTATTAAACTTTACAAATTTGTATAATATTATATATTTAATAATAATTCTTAATTTATATTTAAAAAAATAATTTTGAATCTTATTTTCAATGTGTATAGCATTATTTTATCACTAAATATAGAATATTGTAATAAATTTATAAAATTTAATTTAATAAATATAAAAAATTGAAACTTAGTTTTAAATTCTATATTTGATGGTTATAGCATTTTTGTTTTCTTGTATATCTATTTCTGAAAAGACTTTCACCTAAGGTAACGTTTAGTTCACGGAATGTTTTTAACATTCCCAGAAAAGTTTTATGGGAATATTATATTTCCATATTTAATTCAAAGTTTGAAAAAAAAATGATATAAGTATTGAAAATGAGATTTGAAATTGAGTTCCAATTTTTTTTATTAAACTTTACAAATTTGTATAATATTATATATTTAATAATAATTCTTAATTTATATTTAAAAAAATAATTTTGAATCTTATTTTCAATGTGTATAGCATTATTTTATCACTAAATATAGAATGATGTAATAAATTTATAAAATTTAATTTAATAAATATAAAAAATTGAAACTTAATTTTAAATTCTATATTTGATGGTTATAGCATTTTTGTTTTCTTGTATATCTATTTCTAAAAAGACTTTCACCTAAGGTAACGTTTAGTTCGCGGAATGTTTTTAACATCCCAGAAAAGTTTTATGAGAATATTATATTTCCATATTTAATTCAAAGTTTGAAAAAAAAAATGTTCAAAAATGTCACATTTTCGAGAATCTTTTTAACCCAATATTCTCCCCAAAATATTTTCATGAGGGGAAGTAGGTATCTCAGGTTCCCATGTAACAGGAATGTAATATTAAAATATTCCTAGAAAAATTTATAGTAAACCAAACATAAGAATGTTATATTCTCGTTAATTAAATTCCCAGGAATCACATTCCCAGGAATGTATACTTTCCTAGGAATGTAAGATCTCATAAATCAAACGTCACCTAAAAGTAAAAGTCATGAAATGCGGCACTCTCATTAGAAAAAGGAAAAAAAATTGTGCTACAATAACTTTTTAACTAAATATTGTAACTTCTCTTTTACATAAATATAAAATATAAAATGTATTAAAATAATAAAATTAAAACATATTTTTGAAAATCGTATAATAGAAAAAAGAGTAATTGAATTTATAGAAGAAGTAATTTTTGTGAAAAATTAAACTTTTCAAAAAGATGACTTCCTATATAAACTTTCTAAAAAGTATTTAAAGTTAGTAAACATTAAGGAAGTAATATTTTTTAAAAAGCAATTTTTTATATTTAATTTAATTTAACTTTAAATTTTTTAAGAAGTATTAATAAAATAATTATTATATTATTAATATTATTATAATATAAATTATGTATTTATATTTTTTATATTTTATATTTATATTAATAAAATAATTATTAATAAAATTTTAATTTTTATTAATTAAATTTAATAAGAATAATTTTATATTTATATTTATAAAAGATATAAGAAGTAGAACTTAACTAAAAGAAGATAAATAAGTAACTTCACATATTTTATGAAAAATAAAATTTCTTGAAAAATCTTATTTCTTTCAATTTTTTAAAAATTTATCGTAATAAAAATTCGTCCATAATATGGACAATTGATTCACAACTATCATGTTTGACTCATACTACGTGTTACATAACTCTAATTATATAATTGTTCATTTCAGTTGGTTGCAAGAATTAAAAATTGGAAGTCAATAAATCAATTTAGGGACCAAAAAGTGGTTATCCATTAAAAAAATTTCTAGTAAAAAGAATGATAAAGAAGAATAGTTGCCAAAAGAGAAGAAATGGAAATGTTCAATAGGGTATGAGTTTGAGCAATCTATCAACATTAATTCAAAAATTGTCGTATTACACTTAGTGTTGAAATTAGAACAACTTGAATATAACTGTTTTGGATGAATTTGCTTCACTTTCCCAAGGCTTTGATGATTTTCATAATGGCGATTTGTGTTTCTTATTGCTTTGTAAGTTGTACTCAAAAAATGAGTGATTAGTAACATTAAATTTGGATAAGGACATGATGTAATCAAATGAATTATTATGGTGAAAGTTATGTTCTTAAAAAAGTTTAAGTTGAGCTAAAAAGTAAACAAATTAAATATTAAAATGATTCAATTTTACGAGAAATTTTAAGTATTAAAATCTCAAAAGATGAAACTGCACAATTAAGTAAAAACTTTAAATCAAGAAAGCAATTAGAATCTATTTGATAGTAATTTGAAGAAATTGGTATCTAATGAGTGCTTTGAATGCTTACTCCTACTAATACTAATATAATATTTTGATTTTATTTAAGAAAGAAGAGGTAAAGAAATTTTGCATTAATTATGATCAAACTCGAGCACTTTAAATTTCAATGTACATGTCCTAATTCCAACGCATGCATGGCTCCTAAGATTTGTAGTTGTTCCTTTTATTTGTGAAGTTCCAATGGGGCCTTCTCGTATGGCAACGAAACTGGAATCCTATTGTGCGACTTTTAAACCAACTACATTACCATGGTGCCATATAAATTAAGTAAATTGAAATCATCCGCTTAGTTCGAAAATTAGATATTTCATGTCAAGTTAGACCATAATGAGTTTAAAGAGCCAAATACATAAAAGATATATAACAAAATTCAGTTAAATATTAAGTAGAATCACAAACGAAGTTGGAACCATAAAGTTCTTGGTATGATTGACAATACTATATTACATCTAAAGTTTCATTTGTTTCATCGAAAATTATTTTTTATAAAATATAATTATAAAAATGATAATATGAAAGAAAATATTTTATTTATTTAATGTTAAATATAAATAATTTGATAAAAGTAACTTACGTTATTTCAAGAAAAGATTTACTTTTATTTTTCTCTATTTTCAAATTTTTAAGTATTATATTTTTTAGTCATCAATATAAATGATATATCATCATTTCATTAATTTATATATAAATAATTTTTTTATAAAAAATACTTTTTCCATGAAATAAACAAAACTTAAGTGTATACAACAAAAAAGCACTGTTAGAAAGCAATAATAGGGCATTTAAAAAATGAACTATGCAAAGGACTTATTACGAAGAAGTTACACAACAACTAGTCTCCGATGATAGTTGTCCATGTCTCTCAACACCAATTGAAATTGTAATGGAAATTCATGAGCGAAGGTTCCCCACATGATTTAACAGAATATTTTTTACTGTTTGTATTGTCGGTGTTTGATTATTCTGTTTGTTTATTGTGTTTTTTATTGTGTTTTTCAAGTCGTTTTAGCTAACCTCCCTCTATGTATGGATTGTCTCCTGTTTGTCATGTGATAGAAAAACAAAAGTTGTGGGCGGGTAGCATCCTCGTGTGTACATAAGTGGATTGGTTTGATTTGTTGGCCGCGAAACCAATGAGAGGAAATGCCTTTTTTTTTTTATATAATAATAGAAGCAATTAGGCTCTATTTCACATAATAAATAAGTTAACTTATAATTTATTAATCCGATTAATAAATTACAAGTTAACTTCTAGAGATTTTTCTTGCACTAGGTTATTAGTTACTATTTTTTTAAATTCTTTCCAAATCTATTCTTATTCTTTTTATTAATTTACAATCTATTGTAATATAAATTTAAGTAATTTTTAAAAAATATATTTAATTATATTTTAAGTAATTATAATTTTATAATAAATAATAAAATAAAAATTATATAAGTAAATAAATATATAGGTTTATAAAATATAATTAATTAAATATTAGAAATTATACTTTTATTTTAAACTTTTTAATTATATTAATATAATTTAATTTTTAGATAAATATAAATTAATTTTTAGATAAATATAAATTATTTTAATTATATATATATTTTTATTAATATATCCTTTTATGTTATTTTACAATTTTAGCTAATTCAACTGCTAATTTTACGAAATATTTTAGTTAGTTTATTAACTATCAACTATCAGTTATAAGCCCTCAATTATCAGTTAACTTATCAGTTAGTTGCACAAAACGGAGTCTGAACTATTAGACACACATATGCAAAAATTAGGAATTCAATCTTAGATATAATAGAAGACACAAAACATAAGAGAAATCGAATATTACTTGAGTTACAAACTCTCGGCAAAAGAAATATTTTTGTTGATAATGGTTTTGGAGAAGAGAGTACTTTATTTTTATTTTTTCTAGATAAGAAAAAAACAACAAAATTCACTTCTAATTTAAACGTGGATCTCCCACATTCTTTAATCAAGGATGTAAGGTCAAAATAAAATATAATTCTTTTGTAAAAAATTATAGGTGAAAGATTGAATATTAGAAAATGAGCAACATTAATGTAAAGTAATTTAGGGGCCCAAATGTACTTGGATTCTGTGTTGTGTTGCAAAACGTGCGATTAATGACAACATCATGTCATTGGCCCCAACTAGACAATCAAACGCATAGGTGGTGCCCATTTTACACGAGCACCTTATTGCAGTACGATGTTAAATTTGCATTGTTTTTCTGTGAAGAAAATTACACCATTAAAAAGAAGAAAGCATAACCCTAAATCACCCGAAGAATTACACCCGATCATGAGCCGGAATATGTGGTCATGTAGCAACCTCTAGTTGAATAGAATTTGATTTCATGCATTTAAATCCAATGTATAGAATTGTTGCGAAGCTGATTTTCGGAACATAAATTCGGGTGAAATAGCAAGATTGCAGAAGAAAAATACATGAAGCAAATAGAAAAATAATGTTAGTATTAAAAATTTAGTGCTACTTATATATAAATACTAGGTAATCATCCATACATTGTACAAATAAATATTTATTTTAATAATATAATATTATAATTATATATTAATTATTTATAAAGAAGATTGAATGAAAATTTGATTATTATATAGCTAATAGCTCAAAAAAGATATTTTTTATTATTTTCACTCAATATTTAAGTAAATAATTAATTTTAAATTTAAATATTAAATTAATTAGAAATTATTTTTAATATAATTATTATCATTATGATAAAAATAATTTTTTAATAGTAATATATTTTTTTATTTACCATGTTACAACATAAAACAAACTTTTGAAAGTAGTAAACTTATTTTAATAATATAGTATTATAGGTGTATATTAATTATTTACAAGGAGAACTTAAATGAAAAATTGGTTAATATATGGTCAATAACTCTAATAAAATAAAAACTAAAAAAATTAAGAGAGAAAAAAGTCATCTATCCACTCATTTTGCTTAACATTTAAATAGATAAATGATTTTAAATTTATTTTACCCAAAAAGTTAATTTTGAATTCAAATATCATATTAATTAGTTATCATTTTCAAGATAATTATTATCATTAATATTAATATTTAATAATGCTATTTATGATAAGAATA
Source organism: Sindora glabra (assembly GCA_020226215.1). NCBI lineage: Eukaryota > Viridiplantae > Streptophyta > Magnoliopsida > Fabales > Fabaceae > Sindora > Sindora glabra. Next base: position 41,914,504 of record CM035227.1, on the reverse strand, counting down.
TATTTTTTGTAATGACAATATATTTTTTATTTATCACATTACAATATAAAATAAATTTTTGAAAGTAATAATTTTATGTTACAAACAATTCATTAAAATCCACATATTATAACATACATATTGACTAAAATTCAATATTTTGATATCAAAAATTTAATATTTTTTTAATTTATATAGAAGAGATAAATATTTTTTTATTGGAAAACATTAATGACGGACTCATATTTAATATCTTTTAAAAGTTGCATTATAATAAAATTTCTTTTCCAGAATATAATTACAAATATAAAATAGTAAACAAATATAAAAAAGATGCAGCAAGTAACGAATCTTTAAAAGAATAATTGATCCATCCCTTAGTCAAAGTTTAAGAAAAATATGTTAAGGACATAAAGAAGAAAAAAAGGTGAAAGAAATAATATAATTATTTAGAAATATAATACAAAAAAATTATTAATTAGATTGTGAAATAAAAAAATAAAATTATAATTATCATAGTAAGAATCCACTAAATGAAATAAACCATTAGAGTATTTAGTGATTAGGCATGTAAAACGAGACCCATAACTATGAGCAATGTAGGCAACCCGCGATCACGGGTTAATGTGGGCAGCCTTCTATAAAACTCGCATTTGATACGGGCTTATGCTAGTAAACCTGCATGGTCACGGATTTGACCGCGAACAAAAAATTATTTTTTTAATTATTTTTTTTATATTTAAGTCTAATATATATTAAAAAAATTAACTTAATTACTTCCTAATAAATTTAATCCAATTTTTATACTCCAATTTAATTTTTTATCTAAATAATTCAATAAAAATTAAAATATTAAAATATAATTTATATATTATAAAATAAAATAATTAATAGAAATATTAAAAAAATATGAGTTACCCGTAGGTAAGTCCGCATTGCATGCAGTGTGGTGTGGACACCCTAGTGTAAATCCCGCATGGGCCACACAGGCAAGGTCCGTATAAACCCGCCCCACCTATTATACATGTCTATTAGTGATAGATGTCATTCAATACCAAATTCAAGCTTTTTTTATTGGTGCAAGTAGGATTATTTATTTATTTATAAAAGTAAAAGATGATTTTATTATTGAAGAGAAAATACATTATAGATAAAAGTTTATAAATTTTAAATTAGATATAAAATGAGATGAAGATGAAGATAAAAAAACAAAATTTTAAAATAAAAATTTTAAATGAAGATAACAAAATTTTAATCAAATTAAATGAAGATAAAAAATAAAAAAATAAAAAAAAATAAAATGAAGATAAAGATAAAATAAATGTCAAATTTTAAAATAAAAATGCTACATTTATTAATCTTAATATTTTCGTACAAATCTAAGGTCATTAAAAAAAATATATTCATATATATTATCAATTATAAATTTATAAATTTCATAATTAATAATCCATATATTCACATAACAATTCTCCTCTTTCTATAATTTTTTCAAAATTGTGCTTTTCCTATTAAATAATATGAAATAGTCAAAAAAATTTATCTAATGAAATAAACTATATAAAAAAATATATACTTTTGCATCTTTATACATTAAGAATCCATTAAGCTAATAAAAATTAATTAAGCTACATTTTTTCTTAAAAATAAAAAATCTAATGAAATAAAATATTTATAACCAAAAAAAAGAACTATCACATTGGAATAACAATAGTTAAAAAAAGCAAAAGAAATTATAGAAAGAAATTTACATAATATAAAATTTGAATTGAACAATTATAAAAACTTAAAAGTAATAAGAGAGAATATTTATAGATATTAAAGATGCAAGCTCTCATCTCAGAGAAGACTATGAATTTAGAGTGATTGAAAGTGGAGAGAGAAAGGAAACAAAACTTAAATATATTTTAGGAAGTTTTTTTATGAGAATAAAATAATTAGATAATTATAAATTTATAGATATTAAAAGTAAAAATAAAAACTCTCATCTCATATAAAATAATGGATTTGAAGTGACTAAAAGTGGAGAGAAAAAAGAAGTAAAATATAAATATAATCTTGAAAGATTTTTATGAAAATAAATTAAATAATTAGTTGAGAATTCAAATAATAGATAGAGATTCAAATTTAAATCTTCGTTGAAAATTAATTTAATATTAGAAGGATAAATGAAAGAAATAATAAAAAATTTTATATTTATTATTTATTATTGGTGACTAATAAATGTAAAAAAATTATTTTTTTATTTGATAACTTATCTTTTAGATGGAAAAGAAATAAGAAATTGACTTTTCATTTAAAAAATGACAATTTGACAAGTAGCAAATTAGAAGAATAATTCTTATTATAATAGAAAAAAAATTATGGCTAATATATAATATAGAAATTATCATATATATTATTATTTTGATTTAATAATCTAATTTGATAAAAAATTATTTATTTTAAAAAAATCAACTATTTTTTATGAAATCATATTATTGACTTGAAAAAATAATATATATGACAACATTTGTATAAAAGTAATATTAAATTTTCAATATTAATATAATACTAAAAATTTTTCAACAAGAGAGATAATAGTACATATAACAAAAGTAAAATAAAATATGTTATATTACTCTTAATAGTGCACATAACAAGAGTGCACAATCAAATCTTTCTCACCATTGAGACTCTAAGCTGTTGGAAAGACATTTTAACTTTACCTATTTAAATATTTTTGCAATTTAATAAAATTTCTAAATATAGCATTTCATAACCTTTTTTTAATAATTTAATACTGATGAATAACTTCATTTTTTTCAAAATATCCAACAATACATGTATGCCTTCAAAAGTATTTTTTTAACATGCATTTTTAATTATAGAATTCATCCCTTTAAAATCAATGTAGATCCTCTTCTTTTCCTTACTTAAAATGACCTTCTCATTTTCTTCAAATTTTTGTCACCAATTCATATAAACTCTCATCTATGGTATAGAAATTGCCACGTCAACATACTCAATTTACATTTTATGGATAAGGACATGATGTAATCAAACGAGTTACTATGTTGAAAGTTATGTTCTTAAAAAAGTTGGAGTTAAATTAAAAAATAGATAAATTAGGGCCTTATTTAACAATTAGCTGATTTAATTAATTATTAGTTAATAATTGATTGTATTAACTGATTTGACCAGCTGATAATATTAGTTGTTTGAATGAAAATATTTAGTAAAATTAGTTATTTCTTATTAGTTGTTTATATACAAAATGACATATAAGGATATGTATATATTTTATGATTTATTTAAATATTTTTTACTTTAATAATATTTTAGATTTATTATATGATTTATATTTAAGAAATATAATAATTTATTTTTAAGAAAAATGATAATTTATTTTAAATAATTTTTTAAGTCATACTTCCTTAAAAATATAATAAATCTAAAATATAATTAAATATTTATTATATTTCTTAAGTTATTATATTTGTAAAAAATAAATTATTATATTTCTTAAAAATAAATTATTATACTTCATAAATACTTTATAGAAATTAATAATTATTATTTAATAAATTTTTTAATCTTTTTTAGTGAGGATATAAGTGAAAATATGCATATTATTTAAGAATAATTTTATATTTTTACACACCTATTATCAGTAAACTAATTAAAAATGTTTGGTTTACTAACTTTTTCAAATTAGCTTATTGAGGGTCAATCAGCTAATTGAATAAACTGTTTATTAAACAGTTAAATTAGCTTATTGACTCGGTTAAACAGCTAAACACTATTAAATCAATTAAAAATTTGCCAAAAAACTCTTTACTAAACACCCTCTAAATATTAGAATGAGTCAAATTTTATAAAGAATTTCAAGTATTAAAATCTCAAAAGATGAGAGTAAAAACTTTAAATCAACAAATCAATTAGAATCTATTTGCCAGTAATTTGAAGAAATTGTTATCTATTATCTATTGTGTTTTGAATGCTTGCTCCAGCTAATACTAATCATAATATTTTGATTTTATTTAAGAAAGAAGAGGTAAAGAAATTTTGTATTGATTGTAGTCTACTCGAATACTTTGAAACACAATATACATATCCTAATTCCAATGCATACATGGCTACTAAGATCTATAATTGTTCCTTTTATTTATGAAGTTCCAATGGGATCTTTCTGTATGGCAATGAAATTCGAATCCTATTATGCGATTTTTAAACTAATTATATTGCTATGATGCCATATAAATTAAGTAAATTGACGTCACCCGTTTAATTCAAGAATGAAATATCTCATGAAAAGTTAGAATATAATGAGTTTAAAGAGCCAAATACCATAGAAGAGGCATAACAAAATTCAGTTAAATATTAAGTTGAATCATAAATGAAATTGAAATTATAAAGTTCTCGCACTGTTAAGATGATTGACAATACTATATCACATCTAAGTGTATATAACAAAAAAGCACTGTTAGAAAACTGTAATAGTACGACCCTAAGCATTTAAAAATCAACTAAACAAAGGACTTGTTACGAAGAAGTTACACAATTGCTAGTCTCCTATGATAGTTGTCAATGTCTCTCAACACCAATTGAAATTGTAATGGAGCTTCATGAGCGAAGCTTCCCCACTTGATTTATTAGAATTATTTTTGACTGTTTGTATTGCCTGTGTTTGATCATTCTGTTTGTTCATTATGTTTTTTAATTCGTTTCAGCTATCCTCCCCATATGTACGGTTTGTCCCATGATTTCTATGTCCCCAATACTCCAATAAACCGGGGCTCTTAATTTGTCTTTTCTTTCAATCTCCGTCTCAAATTCCTTTTTCTGTTTGAGGATTTTGGTGTTGTTATGACGATCATTGATAGCAAAATCATGTTGTAAAACCAAGAACCACGGTCTTTTATCGCAGAACCAAAACTAGTCTTCAATGGAGCTAGATCATAAAAAATATGGCTCTGTGATTATGGAGAAAGCACTAGCCACGGTTGTGGATTTTGGATTTGGATTGAAATGAAGTTTTGACAAGTTCTTCTTCTTCTTCTTCTTTTTTTTTTTTTTGAGTCATCTACAGATTGTTTCAGTTAGGCTCCATCAGAACAAAAAATTAGATGAAAATATAAAATCCATAAGCGAAGAAAGAAACTTATGTAAAACAAAGTTTCGAGGAACAAATCTTTATTAAACTGTATTATTTTGATGTAACTTTAGATTTGTTGAAAGCGAAATGGCAGAAGGATGAGAAGAAGCCAATGAAAAATGATGAGGATGGTGATGTAAACCTTGTTTAACAAACTCAAAAACTAGTTAGAATTTTCTAGAAATTCATTTCATTTCAAATGTAGACTTTGTTTGGTAAATGGCGTTTCAATGAGCTTTTAACTAATTTTACCAAAATTTGACTGGTTACCAGAAACAGCCGTTTGATAGATGGTTGGTTGAAATAGCGTTTCAAAGCTTCTGCCCTTAATTCAGCCATTTTAGAAAACATTACAATATTCAGCGTTTTGCTTTGGCTGATATTTTATAATTATTGATGTATCCTTTTACTTTTTGGCAACGGGTGCTCTATTTTCTTTCATTTTTTCCTTACCTTTTTTTCAACTGGCAGTTGGTGCATCTCTATGTTATACCTTATTTTTTCCTTGATTTCTATTAAATTTTTTATTAGTATATTTATTAATTTTAAAAATTATATCAATTTAATTTTAAAAAATATTTAATACATAATAAATTATAATAATGTATTATTTATAAAAAAAATTAATCTACTAAATAACATATAAGGTCTAAAATATTAAAATAAAAGAATATTCAAATAATTCATAAAATATACTCATTTATCATTTTACATGCAAATAACTAATTATAAACAGCTAATTTTATCAAATATTTTTAGTTAAACAACTAATGCAATCAGCTCGTTAAATTAGTTAACATAATCAACTAACTACTACAAATATCAGTTAATTGTCAAATAAGGTCGTAATATTTTTATCAAACAATTTTACTCTTAACCTGTCTTGCCCTTACCCCCTCTTTTTTTTTTTTTTTTTGTTTTCAGGAGTAAAACACACCATCTTGTAAATTGACTTGAATACTTGAATAAAATAAATTATTTTACAATAGACATATATATTCAAATCAATTTTTCTCCACTTGATTTATCTATTTTCTTTTTAGGAAATCAATATATATATATTTGTCAAAATGCACCAAACATACATATTCAAATCAATTTTTCATAGATTCTAGTTTCATAAACATTTAAAATAAATTTTACATGTTTAAGTTATAGTTTCAAGCAAGAAAATTTATTTTACAATAAATTGAAATCATATTTTATAAAATTTATTCCAAACAAAAAGATTCATTCATAAATGAAATGAAATAATTTCTTTTCAAATGCAATGTAATGAATTCTACATTTCATTCCAAAAAATGTATAGCCAAATCTTTTAAGTCACAGATACTTGATATGATTCTTTTTACCAATATGAGATAGAGAAGTTTTGGAGAAAAGAAAACAGAAAGGATAAAATGTAAATTGAATGGAGTGAAGTGGAAGCTTTTTTATCGTAGATGAAAGTTCTGATAAATCAGAGGTTTAGTTTAAAGAAATTGACCATCATTTTAGTAAAGAAAAGGAGACGATCTTCTTCCCTTTAAAATACTCTATTCTATATTTATTTTTCTGAAACTTCTTTTGAAAGTAAATGGAGAACAAATAATGGACAAGCACCCTACTGTTCTTTGGCTAAAGACATAAATGATTTACTTCCAAAGTATTTGAACACTGCGATTTAATAATCAGAATCAGAAACACTTTCTTTTTTTTTTTTGGTGTAAAAAATCAGAATCAGAAACTTACACCACTGAATCTACCCTTGTATTACAAAATAAAAAACATAACAAACTCTCTATAACAATGGGGAGAAAAATTTCTATACGCTACTAACACAAGTACAATGTTGCTATCATATTCGCCCATGTAGAAACAAAACTCTAATTATGGTAATAATGTGATCAAACCCTACTTCCTAATTTAGCAAGCCAAAATTTTATGGGTCACCAGAAGTCTAAAACTAACCAGATATTAGGCACTTCCTCGCAGTAACATCATGAATTCGGGCTTGCAGTTCACGGACAAAAATAATCTCAATGGGAATAATCCGGGTGAAGTCTCGCATTTTAGGGTGGGAAACCAGTTGAAAGAAGAGCTCCTGCTCACATGAACTTGTTTTCCACAACTTTCTTCAGCTCCTGCAGTTTATGGATGATCTTAGGATTCATCAGATCCCTGGCTTCCCTGATGAGGGTACCTTCACTACTCAAATGATAAGCATCCACAATAGCCTTCATCCAGGTATGAAGCTTCTCCGGAGTCCTAAAATTAAATTTAAAACAAAATGAGGAGATAGAGATTATAAAGTAGTAGCAACAGTACCTCAAGTTTCAGGGAAAAAAAAAAATAGTATTCTATGGTTCAATGCTTACGTGTACAAGCAATCGACATCCTTTCCTTCTAGTTCTTCTCCGGGAGTAAAGGCATCGTTGAGGGCAGAGAGTTGCTGCTCAGGGTCCTCAATTCTTATAATATACCTAATTATTCGAATCTCTTTTGGCACAAGTCTCTGAAGATTACCTACTGCAGTCCTATATAAATGATAAAGGACATCTTTTACCTGCATATTCCAGATTTTTTTTTTTTCACAGAAGCAAATAAAGTTAATAGGAAAATAACAATCAAGACACATACAACCACCAAAAAAATAAAAAATAAAAAATTCTACAAGTTATCCAATAAATCTCCCATGATTACTAGTTAGTCAAATAAAAGATATCCAATAAATCTCCCATGATTATACGCAAGCAAATAGATATCTATCTATTGTAATGATGCACATATGGCGAAAAAGATTTTAAAACTTCATAAGTCCTGTTAGGCACCTTTTCCCCCATTTTTTTCCCTAACGCAAGAATATAAATATAAGCACTAATAATTACTACATCATTACTTACTGTAAATGCAGCGCTCCTCATTTCTATTCTTAAAAAAGTAACAAAAATATCAATATAAATTAATCACTTTCTCTACAGGTATGAGAGGAATTTGCTGAGGTCACCATCAATCTACCTCATCTTTCATCATGTTTGACTCCTTGGCAGCTGACCAAGCTTTTGTGATCATCAACACCAATGTTGAATCAAGTTGACTTTTCGCAGCCAAATCATCAATCTTCCTGCAGGCAGCATCCAGAGAAGGAGAACTGATAATATCTTGGAACTTCAACTCTGCAGCATTTAGTGCTTCCATGCTTTCAGTTGCAGCATCATAAGCTTGCACAGCAGCCAAACATGTGTTCCCAAGCTTTGCCAGTTCTTATTACATAAAAACGAACATAAACAGTAATACAATGTTAAATTAAATGAAGGCATAAATTTAACTACCCTGTTAATTTGACTCGTTTCCTAACACATGACATGCACTGCTTGATCTCCAGGGAAGAAATTGAAGGGTTAAAAGTCAGAAATAAGCCCAGCTTAACCAGAACAATATTCTCATGTTCACTAAGTTATGACGATATCATGTATGAGTTTCAGGGTTCGATCTCACAAAATTACAATTTTAAGTTCTGTGGATATAATTACAACATCAACTTTCATCTATACGAACAGGAAGGCACCACCATCTGGTCATACTCAGTGTAGAAATGAATAGTATAACATTTGGAACCCGACTCTTGAATATGGTTTAATGAACAAGGAGAGAAACCAACCAAACCCAAAATGTTAAATGTAACGTTGAGTTAAATTACTTTTTTTTTTAAAAGAAAAAAGTAAGAATTTAGCCTCACCGTCTTGCTCTTGTGGATTTTCATAATAAGATTCAACCACAGTATGAAGGTGCACAAAGAATTCCTTCGTGAAATCTTTTCGACGCTTGGAGACGATTTCACTAATTTCTAGTGGTGTTGTTCTCACCACCCGAAGAAGTTCACTGTGCCTCTGTACATCTTCATCAATCTTCACAAAAGAATAACAATAAAAATTTGCATGTGATGGGACCACAAACAACAAACTTATATAAATGTGATAACCACTAGCTATGTAAATCCTATGGCACATTGATCAAAATGCAGCAGGTTAGAGGGGTTTTGGCATGTGATAAAATGCCAATCTAGAGGATTTCAATAAGGCCAACATCCAGTAATAGGGGTAATCTCGTACCTCCCACAACATTGAAAAATGTAAGAACATGGGATAAGATTACAGTGTACCAAAGACCCTCCGAAGTAATGTGCCTGATTGTTTTCTAACTAGTCACCATGGCAATGTAAAGTAAGGATCATTAGTTTAGGAGTCCCATGACAGACCTCTTTAAGCTTCCTCCCAAGGCGGAGAAGCTTCTGCTTTATTCCAGGATCACTCTCGCCATCTGTTCTCTCCTGGCAGCGTTTGAAAAAATGAGGCCTAATGCTGTCCCATTCCTTACTGAAAGCCAACAACCTCCTCCAATCGGTTGCAGTGGGCTTGTCAACCATGAAAACCTCAATTAGCTTGTCACAAACTCTAAGCATCCGGTGCTCATCCAAGCCCTGAGTTTTATCATTGTCATTCCTTTTCTCACCGCTCACATTAGTAACATCCTCAACACAAGCAGAGGAACTGCTAGATGACAACCCTGCACCAAAAACATCATCTGGCGCTGCATTTCTGCCACCAGCAACAGCAGTCGCTACAGATAATGGCAGCCTTTCTGATTGGTTAACCAACAAGCCACCACCTGAAATTTTTCAGTAGCTTCCCGTTCGTCATTAATTATTTGTTTTCAGCAGGAATTAACCCCAGAAGAGTACTAGGAACTCAAGATTTTGCTGTATTAATATTGTAATATACCAAACAAAATTAAAAAAAAAAAGTGCTGAAGCGAGAAAATTAAGATTGAAATTTAGCTACTAACCTTTGGTGCTAAAATTTAACGATGGAACTCGAACTGGATTTCTAAATATGGAACTAAAAGTCGCGTCGTTTCGGCTGATACGCACGAAACTTGTCGGCGCCAACGGATACGAAATAGTGAAGGAATACATGCAGAAAATTTAGACGACAAAGCAGAATATCTATTGAGGCAATTATTGAATCGAGTTCTTTTCTTCAGACTTTACTTCTAGAGAATGATAATCGAACAGCTTACAGCAGCAACACAGCTCCCTAGTTGCGTGAACGCTGCGAAACCGAGCTCCTGCGCATCTTAATTTGCAGAAATTTTGCAAATGGCCAAGTACTTCGCCTTTCCTAATCTCCTTCAAACGACGTCGTTATTAGCCTCACGAGTAGGTAAACGTTAATCCCTTGCTTCTTTGATAGAAAACGAGCTCAAAGAAAATCGAAGGAAAGGAAATGAAAAGTAGTATTTTTTTTTTTTAATGATAGTAGGATGAAAAATGGATTGAAAGAGAGAAAAATTAAAAAATTGGAATTCACTAAAAAATTTTCTTATCTTATATAAACATAGAATAAATGAAAAACTTACTTATTATAATTTTTTTTTTATTTGTCTTGAAAATATTTATTTTTTACTCTCCTTCGACAAAATTACACAAATTCAAGTTATAGTAAAAGTCAAAACCATTATAAATATTTAATTTAATTTTAGTTATTTCAAGTGATTATTTGATACACATATTATAAATTAGTTCACATGACAAAATTTCAATTATTTAATGCATAAGTTTGAATTGAAGATAATAAAATTGGACAAAACTGAACTTAACTCATTTTGCTTATGATAATTGTTTTTAAACTCAATATTTACTATCGTGCTTGATTATGAAATATTTGTGGTGAAGTAAAAAATGATAAGTATTATAATTAATTTAAATTACAATAAAGATGGTCTTTCATTTTTTAATTTAGAACTCTTTTTTGACAAATACACTTATTTTAGATCATTGAGAATCTATATTATACTTTGAAAATTGATTTAAAGAAAAAGTGGTGTTTTTAAGGAATGAGGTAAATTGCTTGAAAAATTCACAATTGTATTTGTTATAATAAAATATTGTAAAATTAACTCTCTATATTTGAAAATGAATAGAACAAAAGTTAAGTTTAAATTGAATAATTTGTGTAATAAAAAAATTAAGAATGAAAAATGAGTAATAATAGTCTTTTATTATTTTTATCGCAATACAATGAGTGTATACAATAATTTGTAGCGCAATATTTTAGATTTTTAAATTTCATAATTTTTTGTTAAATTTGATTGAAATATATTTGGTGAAACCAACAAGAGATAATAATCAATACTTAATTTCTAGTGAAAGTTTATGGAATCAAGTTGTTATAAAAGTAAATGTAAGTTGACGGCAATTCTTTTCTTAATAATATATTTACAATAGTTAAAGTTTGCTATTAAAATTTTGTATGAATACTTGATTAATAATATTTTGATACTTTTATTTATTAAATATATCTACCAAAAAATCTATACATAGATATAATAAATTATAATTATAATTGTAGTTATTGTTAGATCCAATCAAAATGTTAGACAAATATTGTTGTAAAAATGTTCAAAATTTTTAATATAAAAAGGATCAATTTCTCCAATTTTATGAAGTTATTTATTGTTATATATTATTTTTCTTTTATAGCTAAGATATTCTCACACCTTTTTCACAAGGCATCGGATTAATTTATATTTAAGATAGAAGTAATATATGGTAAATCCTCCTAATAAAAGTGTCTTTAAAGATTGAACTCAAGACTTTTATGAAACGGGTAATATCTTAGAACTCAATTTATTTTCACTAAATTAGCTAATTGTTGGTATCATATATATTATTGACTTAGAATTTATATTCCAAAAGTTTGAATATACATATATATATGAGGATTCTTTGGTACTCTTTTTAAAATGAGTATCGAAACAGAAAATGAATTTAGACTGTTGAAGAAAAGCTCTTTCATCTTAACCATTTAATGAGTATAACTTGTAACATATTGCTATTACTTCAAGAATAATAAAAAAAATTCAATTTTACCCATATTATATTGTGGTAAAAAAATAAAAAGAGATGGTTTTCACTTGTAAATAATCCTCAAAGGTCGAGTAGTGTGGTGTGTATGGACTACTGTTAAAAGCTCTAGTGTTTGAAAGTTTGTGAATAACCATTGTAGATTCCCAAATGCCAACTCTTGGAAAGCATTGTCTATGTTTCAAAGGAAATCAATGAAAAATTATACTTCCCATAAATGCTTTCTTTTTTCTTTTTCTTTTTCTTTTTTACGTGTAATAAAAATGTTAAAGGAATGTTCTCCAAGAATCACACGTGTTTCATTTTATTTTTGTGACATGGTCAAAATATTAATGTTAATTATAGGTTTGATTATAAGGCTATATTTTCAGATTTTGGTTAGATTATAAGGTCTTATATATTGGTTTGTTCTCAAGGTCATATTTTCATATTATATAAACTTTGATTGGAAATATATGGTTTTGGTTAATTTCAAGTCCACCTGCATTCTGTATGTTCGATAACTTGTTTAACTGAGACATAATGACATAAAATTGTATCTATTCAAATTATTGTTCAACAACCTTACATTAAAACCCTTAGTTAGATGATGTATTTAATTAGATGTGTTTGTCTTGCATATATCACGATTGTGAATAATATATGTATAGCCTTTAGGTTTGATAGTGATAAGTTTGTTTAGGCCTTAGAGGAATTACTAGCACATTACATTTAACCTAAGATATACAATAAATAATGAATTAAAAGTTGAAATTAGTAAGAATACTTTTTAATTCATTAATTTTTTATTGTTACTTGGTGCTTATACATTTGGTGTTGGACACCGCATGAATATTGTTAGTGGGTTGTATCATTTATAACCAAGGTACCAAATGGATCTTGAGTTCAAAACCTTGCTACGACTAACATGCCCTACTGAAATTCCTATTATAAACCTCAAATTTGTGCCCAACAACATGACCCTAACCATATTTGATAACCATTATGATAAAGATATTCTATTAAGTAAGGATTTATTTGATATTGACTATACCATTTCTAGAAATCCTCAAACTACGCCTTTTGTTAGATGAATTGCTATGGATGAAAACTAATTCTTTAAAGTTTTCTTTACATTTGTTAAACTTTCTTCTACAAATGTCCTTACAATAATGTGAGGTGAGTTCGAAGGCAATACTACTCACTACAAAAAAGGAACAGTATAAGTGCGATTTTGAGGTAGTTATCAGTTGAACTATAGTTAAAAAGGATGTATCTTAATAGTTTTGTCATGCAATGCAAACTAAGCTAAAGTTTAAGCAACCATTGTTATCTATGTATTGTAAAACCCATTAAATAATTAGTTATTAAGTTTGAAAACCTAAATTGCCTCTTATAGTTATGCATCTTATTTTAACAAAGGCTTTCCTTGGCGTAGTTATGTCCTAGCAGCCTTTGTAAGTTGTTGAACCTAGATTAAAATAGCTTCTGTAAAGTTCAAGCTCTATTGAAGCAAATTTAGAAAACTTTATTGCATCAAACTTCCTTTAAAGATTTCTCACTCTTTCTCAACTCCTTCTTTTATCTTCTTATTTAGCTCTTGTTCTTTCTCTTTTAGTTTTTATGTTTGTTAAACTGCAATCTGCAATGTTACATAACTAACATTTTTCAAAAAATGAAAAAAAACAAAGATAAAGCAAAAGTATAACATTGCTAGTGAAATAAAGAAAAGTGTGTCCTCAATAACTAAGAAAAATTGATGAAATCATTATATCTTTCCTAATTTTAATACGAAATTAGGAAAAATTAATGAAACAATTATATATTAAGTTTTGAATGTTATTTTTTTCAATTAAGCTCTTTGATTATTTTAACTGCAAAATAAGTAAGTAACTTGGAAACTTGAATTTAAGATTTATTTTGATTTGAATGCATATCAGTTAGGGTAAATTTGTCAATTTTGTTTTGTAATGTAATTCTACAAGAAAGTATGTAATTTTATATGTTAAAGTTATTTAATAGTTTTGCATAAATGTAGTTCTACAACAAATTTATATTATGTTTTTTTTTATAGTTATGATCATGCTATGTTACAACCTAGCTAGCTATAACCAACATAGTTCTTATTATCGATCACCACTAACTTTACTAACCTAGTTGGTATCATCACACAATTTACAGATATCATATATTTACAAATCTTCCTAAAAGTGCCCATCAATAATTACCCTATTTTTATATTTTAATTATGAATGTACTTTATAAGTCTACCTTTGGACAACTAGTGGTAGTTATGGAACTTCACTCTAATCACTTAAAAACCATTTAAAAGAAAATAGTGAGACTCATGATCCTAATAAGTAGATAATTTACTTATTACTATTCACATATACTTATGGTCATAAATCTTTTACTTATAATGCAAGCATAGAGAATTTATAATGTATAAGCATTAAGCATATCATTAAACAAAATTAATAATAGAAATTTTACTTTATATCTCCTAGCATTAGTCATACCTCAACCTTATCACTCTGAACATTATTTCCTTTGTATATTAATCATGCTCATGATCCAGATTTAGTATTTTATGTTAATACCTCATTTCACATTTTAAGTTCACATCATTCATGGCATATATACACTAGCCACTAAATCAATAAATATATTTTGGTTAACTAATTATTTGTTATTTTTATAATAAATCAATTGTACAATCTAGACATTATTTTTTATTCAAGAAGGCTTATACCTATTTATTGTCTTATTTTCTAACCTATTTTAATTTATCAATTGGAAATTTAAAGGGCAAGGCTAGGGTTAGTATACTACTCTAATATAGACTAATTCTGTATCAGTATTTAAGTACTATACTTAAATATTTAGAGGTAATAAGTCCAGGCCTCAAAGTACTCAAGTACAGTATTTAACTATTAGCCATTGTTGGTCAATACTTGAATATTATAGTCGAGTATCTCTCTAGGTTTTTTAGAATTTACAATGCAAATGCAGGAAATATCCAGCCAAATCAAACCTCAAGCCTTCAAATAGTAATAATTTTGCAATATATTATATTCTATGCAATCTTAAACAAAATATTTCAGCTTAACTAACTAGAAATTAACTTAATTATCAACCCTTTACCCTTAAACACCTAAATTCCATGAAAATATTTCAAGTTTATTTACATCATAAATTAACTCAAGATTTGGTAAGTAAATTATCTAATAATACAGGTGAAATCAGATTGCATAAATTTTGGATCGTATTATATCAAAGATTAAGTTATTAACTAAAATCCCTAATTCCTAACTCTATAAAATCTAATCTTACTCTTATTATAAGATGTTACCTTATTAGTAAGAGGCTTTGAAGAAGATTTAAGAGTAATTGCATATAAACTCCAGCTCCAAATCATGCTAAAACTTAGGAAGAATTGAGAAAATTTGTCATAATAGGAAAAAAAGAAGAGCTCAATCGTAGGGAGGAAGAAAAATGATGTTGGGAAAGTGTAATTATGACTTTAAGTTACATAGAGATAAGATTGTAATTATGGTAAATCATTAAGAGTAAGTTTAGAAATTATCTTGTTATATTTTTTCTACACACCTATTTCAAATCTAACTTCACATATTAATATAATTAATCAAGTTACACTTATTTTTATCTTCAAATTCTATTTCCTATAATTAATCACCTACTCTAAATCCTTTTACAATTTCTCTCATTATTAGCATATTTACTAGATTACTACTTTAAGAATTAAAATAAGATTTTATAATTTTAGGAGGGTGTAACATATTGGTGTTTAAATTTTGCTCTAGTGGTACTTTTAATTTTGAAAAGAGATTATAAAATTTTAATATAATTAGAATTGAAATGGATGGATTTTGAAGATGATATGTATGTACTTATAAGGTTAATTTATATAAAAATGAGAATGCTTTGTTTTGTTTGGCACAAAAGGGGTTAGGTATTTAAGATTATAAGAGTTATAAAAACTTTGCAAATTACAATGCTTTTGATCTACCAACAAAATATACTTTATATTAGCAATTTTTATGATAATATTTAGGTAAGAATTTCATCAATTAAAAAATAAAAGGAAGCTAATTTCTTTAATTATAATTTATAATATTGCATCTTCTACATCTAGGGAATGACATTAGTGGTCTTTGTAGAGCTAGTTATAGCTTTGAAATTGGTTAAAGGAAGATTATCAAAGTATAGACTCTTATTCCATGGTACTATAGAGGTTAGTTCGTACAATTTTAAGGTCTTATTTGAGTTATTTCCATTTTACCAATAGCTTTTTTCAATTATTAGTGACCTTATGTAAGCTATTATTTATTTTTCAAACTTGAATATTATTCTTCCTTTGTATTTGAATTATTCACAAGTTTACGTTATTTTTCCATTGCATCATTGTTTGATATCATGTCTTTTTGATATAGCTCACTTATTGAGAACCCCAATTAAATACTTAGGCCCTATAAATCAACTTTTTGATTTATCTCTAAATGATAAATCTATTAGAACTTAAAACTTGTGTTTAAAAAGTCCTAAAGCTATAGAATTAAGCAAATGGAGTAAAATAATAATGCTTCAAGTTTGGTTCCTTAATTTCTTACTATTTTTCTTGCATGGTAATTAAAAGTCGGTGTATAATAATTTTTTATAGATAATGCAGAGTCTTATTACCAAAAATGTGAATTAGAATTTATTAGATTTTTTTTTTGAAAATTTCAAAATTTTAGAAACATTTGAAATTTATAGTACTTTAATCTTATAAGCAAATACAAAATTATAAATTGATACAAAATTTTCCATCTTTTAGAGAAGCTTTAAAAAGTAATTACTCTTTCTTGACTATGAAATGCCTCTATTGGATAAGAATTAAAAAATAAGTACCCAGTGGCTACATTTTTTAAACGCAAATTAACAAACAGTTGAGTTAAATATGTATTGAACATTGCTAGTAGCTCACATGCATTAACTATTGTAGGACAAAGTAGGAGAGAATGACTTACTTGCATGAAGAATGCTAAAAAAATAAAGGAAATGGCTATGTTGAAATTCTTGTAAATCATTAGTTGCAAATCATTAGTTCTAAACCTAATATTCTATTTTTTCTTTAAGTTCTCAAATATAGCTAAATAGAATATTTTTCAACCATATATTATTTTCATCTTTGTGATCTATAGCAAGTGTGTTATTAGCACTTTTAAAGGTGAATTTGGTGCTTAAAGCTTTTAAACCCTTCTTATTAATTATTAAGAAATACTTGACTTTATAAGTTTAACTTTATAAAAATTACTAGTGGATGAGAATTACAAGTAGAAATTTGACTGAACCTGCATTTTTTTTTTAACTATATAGGTCACATATGGTTACATCTCAAAACTAAGTTATTCTTGACTAGATTTATCCAATTTAAGTTGGTAGACTTATATTGTATTTTTTAAAGTGTATACTTATGCATCATTTTTTTATCATATATGATATATTTTCTTTATTTTGCTCAATTCTCTATTAATGTAGGTTAATCTGAATGATAGCCATTTAATAAAATATTATTTTATAATATGCACTTTTTATCTACCCCTAATTTTACAAGGTATACAAATTTGAACAACTAACTTGGTAAAGTGTATTGTCTAAATTTTAGCTTAATTTTAATATTTTATGTGCCTTTCTTTTAAAATCTAAACCTAAATCCAAATCCTTTACCAATGGGATGGATCTTTTGCTTTTAAAATACTAACTAATATTCTATTTCATTTTATTCTTAAATTTTTTAAGTTAATAATTAATTAAATCTACTAGCTCTTCATGGCAAGAACTCATCCTTGTATGAAAAATAATTTGAAGTTAGTAATAGTGATAAAATTGACCTATGCTAATTTAAGTAATTTTTTAAATTCTTTTTTTTTTATATTTTTGTATGTTGTTGCATAAGACATTTTGTAGTCTAATAATTAACCATCTTATTTGATATAAAATTTTGTATACTTATGTAATATGAAATTATTGTTACCCATATCATGTAAATCTATGAAATTAAATGGTTAGAAAAGAAAAAGTTAATATAACATTAATTTTTTTAAATAAATGTCCTTTGCATGTAAAGATAGTTCAAATGCGAAAAGCTTTGACATTATCTTTAGCTGTGATTTTAGGCTTAACCATTACTAACTTTTAACTTTCACATCATAATTTCTATAGCAATTTTCTGTAACCACTATTAAAATTGAAGG
Source organism: Sindora glabra (assembly GCA_020226215.1). Taxonomy (NCBI): domain Eukaryota; kingdom Viridiplantae; phylum Streptophyta; class Magnoliopsida; order Fabales; family Fabaceae; genus Sindora; species Sindora glabra. Next base: position 41,896,248 of record CM035227.1, on the reverse strand, counting down.
CAAGGGTGAGTTTTATAGTATTCTATAAATTTTCACTAAAGTTAAGTGACTATTTTAATTGCCATTATAATATATATGAAACTACCTCTAAATATTGTAATTTTATATAGTGATTTTGTAAATTGATATAGTTTAAAAGTAATGTGACACCTTTTCAAGTATACATTACACATGATAAGGAAAACTAGGAAAATTATAGTATAAGAATATAGCTTTAAAGATGATATATGCATTCAATTTAGTGTTCCTATTGGTGTACTCAACATAATCTAAATTGGTGATACTAATAAATTAATGAAGATTTATTTAAATTATATTTTTCAAAGTATGCAAAAAGTAATATTTTTCGACAATAAATGAATGCATCATTACTTTCAATTTCATAATAAGTTCTTCATTATGTAATAGATATTTTAACTTATAAAATTAAATATTCCTTGATGTAAAGGAATTTGAAGATAATTTTTTTTTATTTAAAGTTTCATCTTTGTAAAATATATATATAACTAATAATAATGTGCACCCTATCTCTAGCAAGCATAGTCTTATAGGTAGACATGTTTAACAAAGTCCTTTCTTCAATCAATTCTACCACTAAGTTTAAAGATCACTATTATAATAAGTTATCAAATCTTCCAAATTTTCAAAATAAAAAGCATTTTCATAACTTTATCAAAAGTTAATGCCTTTTAATATTATAACTTCATAAAATTTATATAACATACAGCCATTCCATAACTTTACTTTCTAAATAAAAATTCTTACTCTTGAATAAAATGCTTTTATTAACTCTATATAATTGTACTCTCCTATGTATTGACTATTATAATCATAGCTACAGTTTTATTAGTTTTCTAAATTTGTTGTGAGGTAACTTATGTCTATAATTTAGAGGTAGCCCTATTTAATGTATATCCAACTAAGTTAGTATATATGGCATGAAAATTACAAAAAACGTAAGTGTAAGTCATGAATAAGAATCTAATAATATTACAACTATACAATGGACAACAATTTCCTCACTAAAAAGGCACGTGCTAACTCTTTTAGAATTTCCTTGTAAACAAAATATATAGATCCATTGTTGAATTGGTGTGACACTTCACTATTTGGTATTTAGTCTCATACTATGCATGATTGATTCCCCATAAAAGAAGTAAAATCAATAGTATAAAAAGAAGAAGATAAAAAACATGTGATTACATAATTATGCCAAATAAAGATAATCCTATGAACTTATGGTAACTATAACACTTAATAATTTTAAAAAATGCAAAACTTATCTTTTATGGTTTATATTTAAGGAATTTTATTTATTACTTTTGATAATTTTTGTTTGTAGCTTTGTAACTTGAATGATAGGTTTCAACTAATTACAATTATAAGATATGCCACCATACGTCTAGAGCACTAAGGTTCCATTAATCAAAATCTCTGTTTACTTCATTTTAATTAGTAAAAATATTTATAACATTTGAAGATGAGATCCAAATAAACAAAATTCACTTAATGCTTTATCAATTACTATGAGCAAAAATTGGTCCAAACATGACTAATTGACTTTTGATTTGTTATTTAGTATCGATAATTATTAATGAAATAATGTGAATGTATGAAAACCCAATAAATTATCTTAACAAGTTTCACAATTTTTATCTCCTAAAATTATTCACAAAGGTAGGATTAGATTAACAAATTTCACCTATTATTGTATACTAAAAATAAACAAAGCAATGTAAGATATTGATTTTATTTAGCTTATAATTCAAACTGATGAAATTACCTTCAAATTATGGAAACCATCCCCAACATGAATGGAAACTTTACTTGGCATGTAACTTTCATTAAGCTTGAAATCCATATAAAAAATAATTAATTATAAAAAGTCATAAATATATTTACCAATCACATATAAGCATAAAAAGAAAAGAAAATTCACAAATGTTGCAAAATGAAATTTTGCTGATACATTACTTACAGCTTAATTTTCATTTGGAATTGAATATTAACCAAATGAGATTAAGCTCCATAAAATATAAAATTAAATATTGCATAATTCTTTCTTTCCCTGTTTAACAACATTATACATATGAATAGAAAGGAAATATATAAAGCATATGCTTACTACCATTAGGTATGGAGGCTATTGTCGCAAAAAGAGGAAAAACCATTACTACAGAGTTAACACATTAAGTTAATTTCTTTCCTATCTCACTAACACATTAAGCTTTTTGCTTTTCCGTCTCACAAAGTTTATTATTTATGATTAAAAGTGGGTTCTTTTATGTTAGTCATTTTTCTTCTCAATCTGATGGTTCTACTATTATCTTTGTGTGATTCTTTATCACTTTACAAATTAGGGTAACAAATAACCTAGTGAATTAAGTTAAAATGTAGAAATAGACTTAAGTTATTGGAAATTAACAACCAATTTAAATACAAGCAAACAATCAATCTTGCATGTTTCCTAATTTTTTTACTAAAAATTTAATATGTAAAATGGCTTGAATTAGAAAATATGCATATTCTATATGAATGGAGAAAATTTGCCCAATTTACTTAGCCTACAAATTACACTAGTCAATTTCGTTGGTTGTGATAAAAAAACCTTCTGTATTAGAAAATGCTCTTAGCATCAACGATATTACTTGACTACTATGTCTACATTATTGACTTTTTATATCAAAAGTGGCAATCAATACAATGGTACCATTTAAGGATGTTAAAATATTTTTCCCTTCCTCATATTCAATTCCAATCACTAGCAAAGATAATCATTTTCTTCTAAAAATAACTTTTTTGAAGACATATAAATTGAATTTTTCAAAGGGCAATCGGTAACAACAAGTTTATCTATTATATGTAAGCAAATTCTCCCATTTTAAGGCTAAATGCTTGTGAGTACAAGAATGAAGTATACTTAAGAAACCTTTCACCTTTTCATAATGAAGCAAAAATTTAGTTGAATAATTAATAGAATATATCCATTGCATCAATCCATCAAAGAAAATAGTAGTATCATTAAATGTACAAATAATGAATTACTTCTTAATAACTCCCAATGTAAACTAATTATATAAATTCCTATGAAATAAAAAAATTGAAAATTTTACAATATAACCTACACCATAATCATGATAAAAAGAAATAGAAAATATTTTAATACAATTTTTCATCATAAATCTCTTTTTTATTATAGGGTTTAAAAAGAATAAAAAGTAAAAGTTAGAATTGACTCCAAGTTTTACTATTTTACTCTAAAAGTGGGCAAATAAGAGTTTAGGTCAAGCTTTCCGTAAAAACTAAGACAAAATATGATGCTTAAATTCAATTTAGACTTAAATATTTTTTAATTTTTAGGGCCTGAGTTTAGCCCTATTTTGAAATAGAATGCCTAAGTCCAAATTGATTTATAGCCATTTCCTTTTTTTTTTTAACATCTTATACATACTAAGGGTAAAAAAATCTAAATAATAGGTTTAGTTGTAATTATGGTCCTCCTAAAAATATGAATTATGCAATTTTAATCTCTTAAATTAAAATAATCTATTTGATCCTACTATATATAAAATTTATATAGTTTTAGTTCTCTTATTTGATATTTATCAATTTCTTGACTTCACAAGATCATTTCCACCTAATACTTCCTCCATATTAACTTAAGAGTGATGTTTAGTTCATAAAATCAAATATTTTTAGGAATTTTAATATTCTAAAAAATATGATTCCCAATAATTTAATTTATAAAAATATGATATTTCTCTATTTGGTTTAATTAAAAATATTCCTAAGATTGTTACAATACTATATTTTAATTATTTTAAATATTCTTAAAAATATTATTTAGTTACAAAAAATATTATTATTAAAAATTGAATGGTTACTAATAATATGTGATAATTGACGATAATTATTATATAGTAAGTGATAATATTAGTGATGGCAGATGATGGTTACTAATGATAAGTGGTGGTTAGTAATAATTACTGATAATGGATAGTAGTTAATGGTGGTTATTAGGAATGGGTGGTGGCTGGTGGCAGTTATTGAGAATAGATAATGGCTAGTAATGGTCACTAGTAATAGGTAGTTACTAATAGTGATCACTGATAATGGGTTATGGTTCATAGTAGTCATTGATAATGTATGATAGTTGGTATTGGCCGTTAATAATAAGTGGTGGTTATTTATGATCATCAATAATAAGATGTGATAGATGGTGATAACTAACAATTAATAGTAGGGATAATAAAAAATTTTCAACTCACTCTTAACCTTCCGACTGAACCTGAAGTTAGTCGATTAAGAGTGGTTAATGTATTACTATCAATTAAAAATGAAAAAAAATTTATAAATTTCAGGTAGTCGGTTAATTACAAGTATAAATTCTTAATTGATATTAATCGAAATTTATATTAATTTTTTTAAAAAATTCATATTTAAAATTTTATTAATCATTTTTATAATTTAATGCTTGATTACTTCTTATTATAGTTATATTAATGTAATTATGGTATTAATATGTATTTATAAACTAATTTTAAATGTTAAATCAATATATTTAGGCATTTTTTATTTTTTTCAGATTTTAAACTGATCGAAATTGAAGCTTAATCGACTAAAATCGAACTTATTAGTTAAATTCAATTAAAGTTATACAATTGAGTTTAGTCAGTTAAAAAAATATATTTCAATTAAGAACTGATCGAATTAAAAAATAGCCTTAACTACCATTAATTGACCGATGATCACCCTTAGTTAATAGTGGTGAATAGTAATCATTGGTCCGTGTGTAATGACTGATAATAATCATTAATAAATAGTTATTATCAACTATAATTACTAGTGGTGGATGATGATTATTCGCAATAGGCAATGGTGAATGGTGGTTACTGACAATATATAATAATAAATGATGATGTGTAATGTGGTACGTGGTAGTTAAGATAAGTGGGCAAAATGATCTTTTTATATCAATTAAATATTTCTATATATTATTATAATTAAGATCAAGTTAACATAAGTAGTTGAACAATGGTAGATGAAAAAAGATAATTAATTTTAAGTATTAGTCAATTTTTAGCTAGTATGATTTTAATTATAACAAACCAAAATTTAATTGATGTATTTCACCTTAGTTATTTATTTCAAATAGAAAGCCCATCTTTAAGATCTTCTTTCTTACTAAATTTCCTAGAAAAACTTTCCATTTATCAAGTTGGCATAATGAATATAACTAAGAATTTCGAAGTTAGATCTCAAGTCATATTGCTATGATAGATTGACTAAGATTGTCCTTTGATTTTTTTAACATTTGATTCTTAATGGTGTTAGATCACTTAACACATAGTGAGTGCTAATTTATTAGCCGTTAGATGTATGTTCTTATCCATGTCTTTAAAATTTTTATAGACTTCCTTCATTTAATATATTTACTTAATAAAATATCAAAAACTTTTGAACTTATTCTATTAGTTTTGTTCTACCATTATTACAGCTCTTCCTATATCCATCATCAATGACTTTTATTTCATCACCATCCAAAAAAAAAAAGCCGAGCTAACCAACTAAACCCTTTCACTCTGAGTTAAAATAAAGTTATCAAATTTGTATTCTAGCAAAATAGATTATACCAACAATAAAGTGAGTGATGTAGCTTTACTAACTCAATTTCTCTCTCTCTTTGCTTTGCTCTTTCTTTTTTGGTTTAGATCCTATACCAATATTCCTTTGTTTGATAATTTATCTCCTTTCAACTTTCTTTTTTTTTCCTTTTCCATTCTAAGTTTTATACTCTTAGCCTTAAGCATTGTTATCATTTTTAATTTGCACATATTGTGATAGCTCTCATTAGCAACTTTTAGTTTTGTATCAATACTAAATAAGCTTCATTTTTTAATTTTAATAATAGGATTACAAGACTTGCTTATGGGATCATGGTTGGGTGAGGGAATATAGGTGGTAGAACTACTTTTTTTATCACCTAGAAAATTAAGGAATGATTTAGCCAAACCTAATTGCAATCGAACTAAACCTAACTAAAATCTCCAAATGTGTTGAACTCAGTTCCAACACTTATGATGATTGGTGTTAGTTGATAAAAATGAAGCAACAATTTACATCAATTAAAGAATTAAAGGACTTCTAAACTAGTCCAATCCAATCGATGCATTCCCTTACTTTAAAACATTCTTAGAAATGTGAGAAAGATTCTACAAACTTAAATGCTACTAAAATGACTTCCACATAAACATAAAATAAAATTTTTTATCTAGATTTTAAAATTTTTGAATAAAATTAATGAATTATATGTGAAAATTTAAATCATTTTGGGAGTTAAAAGTTTATAATTTTTTTTAAAAAAATGATTTATATGAAAAATAATACAATAAATGCTTATAAATCAAATAAGAGTTGATAGAAATTAATAAAAATCAAATATAAGACCAAAATTGTACCAATTCAATGCTTACGGGGCCAAAATAGATAATTTAAATTAGAAAGATTGAAATCATATAACTTATATTTTAAGGGGATCAAAATTACCTTTAAGCCTAAATAATAAAGTAGTTTAATACAATAAACATAAAAGTTTAGGTCCAAAGTAAAAAAAATACCAAGTAGTTTAAGATGTTTCAAACTATGGTAAATAAATAGGTCTATTAATATATGTAATATATAATTATTTTTAGAAAAATACAAACCTAGTTGGGTTTGGATTAGCTTATTTAATAATTGGGCTTAATTTTTTTGCCTAAACTCAACTTAAAGGCCTAATTGCTTAATCCAAACTCTAATATATTAAGGCTAAATATAGGCCAAAAATTGGGTTGGGCTTTATTTACCTATCCTACTTTGCTTTTTTAGTTTTGATATCTCTATATTGTTGCTACAGTGTCTAAAGTAACACATGTAAGTCTACATTTTAAGTAGGTTAGACTTTTAATACCTAGATTTTATTGAGTTCAAATTTTCCTTTATTGAATCAAAAGGTCTAAGTTTTTTTTTTTAAAAAAGTAAGAAAGTATAATGTGTCAAGTCTTGAAGATTCTTAAAACATAAGTATATCATAGATGAGTCATTCCTTATGGAAAAGTAGGAAACTTGAAAAATCTAGGAGGCTAGTTAATTCTATAATTTGTTAACTAATTTGTACAACAATTATCTTCTTAATAAGTATATATAATCTTTACCTCTTAGTTTATTTGCAGTTAACTTTGAATAATTTGAATAAGGTAGCTATGTTTATCTCCTAAGTTAGTTAAGCATAGTTTGAATCATTCTCTAATTACACCTTTCTAAATCCTAAGTTCCATGCTACTTAGAGGGCACCTATAATACCTATAACATTATGTAATGAAAGCTGTAATAAACTAAATTGCTTAGTAAAACTATAGAGTCACTTACATATCTAATTAGCCCTTTATAGTTTGATTGATTTCTATTAGATTTGGTTGCATCATCCATGTCAATTTTCACCCAATTGTCACGTGGTGCCTACCATGAAATCTCAATTTTTCCAACCACCTTGCTATTTATAGAATTTTGATAAGTTAGTTACATACTACCTTTAACTATATAACCTAAGCTAATTTGCTACTCTTATCAAGCGGACTAACTTCTGATTATGTATAGCTATATTCATCCATTTCCACAAATACTAGTAGTTAATAGTCCAAAGTTCAAGCTAACTTCGACTAGAAACTAGTTCTTTTATTAACCTCATGTTAAACATAATTTTTTTTATCAAAATCCAAGGATAAAAGTATGAATATATATGAATTAGAACAATGTCCTTCCAAATGACAATAACAAATTGATAATCCCCTAACATATAAAAAGTGATTTCCTCTAATGTTGGAAAAAATTTACAATATTTAAAGATGTGATCCCATTTAGCAATGGACATATTAGTAAGGAGTTTATTATGACATACTTGCCATAGAAAGACTCAAAGTCTATGAACTACACCAAGTTACCATAAATAAGACTAATAGAACTTCTTCTCACCTCAACTAGTTCCTATAAATGTAGTATATGCACCAAAAACACTAAAAGGTGTGGGATCCTTATACTAGACTAATATGTCTGATACAGTAACTTTTTTAGGATGAATATAAGCATAATTCTTATAGTTAAAAAATTCATAATCCTAATCCATATTATTGACTATAAATTCATAAACAAAAGCTTCTATTTATTCTTTGTAAATTTGAATCAATGCATTTTAGTGTAAAGCAAAATCCTATTCCCACCTTAAAATGTGATAAATTGTTTGTTTCTTACTTTCCATTTCATATTTTTTAAAATATAGCTTTAAATTTTTGTAATATTCCCCTAGAAGATCAAATTTATGTTCTTGCTTATAACTTCTATTGCTTAGTTCCTTTTTGCTCCATTTTTACATCAATTTATAATCATCAAGAGTTAGAATAGATTTTATAACACAACTTCTTTAGACAAGTTGTATTCATTTACTCTAAGCTTCAAATATCCAAACCACTTGAGCTCTTAGATTGACAAATGGTTGTCCATTTTACCGTGTACCTTTTTCCTTTGATCATTATAGCCTCAAACAAAATTACTTTATAGTTTTTTGAATATTTTACAAGAGCTATTAGAGACTCTTTCAACCTCTATATTTTAGATAGGAATCATAGATATGAAAGAATTTGCTAAAGTTATTTACCTTGCCATTGAAAAACTTATAGTTTGCCATCTAGCCAACTTTTGATTGATCTTATCCTTCAAACCTGTAAATTTCCTCTTACTACTCCATGATAAGATCAAATTTATTCCAAATGTTTTTTCTTAAATTCAATGTTTAAGCAAAATCACTGTAGTTAGAAGTATCAATAGCCAAAGTATCATTCACATTCTTAGAAAATAAAATTTTTATTTTTAAAATATCAATCTTTTAACTAGAGGCTTTACAACCATTTGTCAGATAATTTATATTACACTAAATTTGATCTATAGAAGCTTTAGCAAAAATTAAAAGATCATCAGCGATCATGAGATGTGACATATTTGGATCATTTCTCCTTATTTTAGTAGGCTTTCATCTCTCTCAACTTACTTTATTCATGAGTTAATTTTTGAAAACCAAGAACAAATAAGTAAGGAGAAATTGGATCTCATTGTTTTATTCCTTGAAAAGACTTGAAATTTGTTGACTTGGATTTATTCCATAAAATATTCATAGTAATAGTAGAGATACACTACATAATCACTTTTTGCAAATTAATAGGAAAACTAATTGCTTCAATCACCTTACCAATGAACTCCCGCTTAAGTGTATCATATGTTTTTTCCAAATTAATATTAATTGTCATATAGCCTTTATTCCTCTTATTTTGTTTTATAGAATTGTCAATTAATTTAAGTCGTTATAATTAACATTACAAATGGATATAGGCCTGTATTGGTTAATGAATTCATGATGATATTGCTTATGAATTAAAGTAGTTAAGGTTTGATTAACACTCTTCACAATCATATACACTTCTTATAAACTTATAAAGGTTTTTCCCAACTCTATCTTGGTTTGTTTAGTAGAGTAGAGTTGGAAAACCATCAATCATTGAGCTCTTGATCCTTTTATGTTAAAGAAAGCCATTCAAACTCTAGAAAAATAAATGCTTTTATTTAAAATCTTTTTTTTTAAACTCAAATTGGATTGAACTTCAAATTTATTTTCATGATCTAACCCTGATTATGGAAGGAATAATGAAAGGAATAGATAATATTTTCCTTTAGCAACTTTTTAATTCAAATACAAAAGGAGCTAGATCAGCTTTTATCCTTTCACAATTAGGAATAAGTTAGCCTACCTAGCCTTAATTTTCCAAAACAACTATTATTCTACCATTTTGATTCTAGATAAAGGCATTTATTTCTTAAGAAGATTAACTTTCCCTAAGTAAATTTCAATAGGAAGTTGAACTTCCTAAAAAATAAATGCCTTTGTAAACATTTCGATAAATGCTTAAAGTTGTTTGATTGACACTTGACACTAAAGAATTGACATTTTCTAATAACTAAATTTTTGTATCTTGTTTAATTTAATTTTTGAATTTTTTAAGAAGTATTATTTATCTTTTTTAAATTATATTTCTAAGTTGTCTTTCAACCATAATTTTTTTAAATTTATATATATTTTTAATTTTTTATAAAATAAAATAGATTTATATAAAAAATTAAATGTCTTTTATATATAAATTATCATAATTATCTTAATATAATTAACATACCATATAATTTAAAGGAAGAAAAATATTGGTTAAATAGTTAATATAACAAACAATTAATTTTATCAAATTTATATATAGTAGCTAATTAATAATTAATATAATAAATATCTTTCAGCAACCTTCATTATTGATTTCTTTTGATATTCTATATTTGAATATAAGATTTTATATATGTATGTTAACGAGTTTATAATTATTAAAAGAATAAAATTTAAATAAAATTTCTTAAATATTTCCCATAAGGTTTTCTAATTAGATTATGATATATGAGCTACCGTCCTATTGAAAGAAAACAATATGCATGTAATTATCAAATATAATTATTAATAATAATTAAATAAAATAATTATACGTGATATGATTGAAGAAACTTATAATAAATATCACAGAAAATTTATTTAAAGTTTATCCTTATAAAAATTACACTACTAATGATATAATATAAAATAATAAATAATAAATTGTCAAATTGTTACACTATTAAAACTCTGGTAGAAATATGTATTATAAAAAAAAAAAAGAGAGGATAAATTACGGATTGTTGCCAGATAGCTAAAGTGCACGTGTCTAACGGAGAGAGCAAGGATTGAAGTGGAAGGGCCACCTTGTGACTTCTGACTCTATGATTTGCCACCTTGTGTCCAATTTGAGCTAGAATTTCAAAAACCGCATTAGATTAGACAATTCCACCGGTTCAATCATCAATCGTTATCCTTATGTTGTTCAGTTTGGGTCCATCATAAAAAACTGTATTAACGATCGAACTAATTTTAACTTGTCTAAACTAATATATTTGAAACAAAAAATCAGTTTTAGTACACCATTAGTCGATTTTTTTCTTTTTCCCTTACATTTGAGTTGGGTTCGATTAATACGTTTATATGCAATACGAATACAAATTAATAAAATAAGAAATTTAGTGTTTAATTTACTAAAACCCTCTAATTTGCATTTTTTTATTCTTTTATGTTTTCATAGATTATGAACTTATATTTAAGAGTTGTTTGTTTCATATAAAAAATAAATTTCAAGAAAAAATTAAAATTTTAAAAGTGCTTAAAATTATTTAGTTAATAGTTAACGAACTGTTCACTTTTTATATTTTACTTGATTTACTTTTGAGCTTTTCAGTATATATTATTAAAGTAATTAATATTTTTCTTAAATTTATAGTAAAAAATTAAAATATTAATAAATTTTAATTAAAATGATCTCTTAAATTTGTAATTTATATTTTTAAATTATTATAGAATTTAAATTAAATTTATAATACAAAAATTAAATATATCAATATTCTTTCTTTGAATCCATGGGTCTCTACGGACTCTTTCTAAGCACGTAACTTCTTATTTTTAATTTTACTATAAAAATTAAAGTTGACTTATGTAAAAAATTAAAATGACTTTTATATACTTATTTTCAAATTCATAATAAGGATAAAAGAATGAAGTGATTATAGTTAAATTGAATATGAATAATTTTAAATTTTTATGCATAATTGATATAAGAAAATTTTCTCACCGAAAGTATAAGTAAATAGACTTTTATGCTTTGTGGAAATCTGCTGCCTTCATTTCGACAATTAAAAATTAATCAAACAATTAATCTATTCTTGTTTCCCTTAAAAGCTGTATTTCTTGTATAATTTTTTATTCACCAGATGTCTTTCATGGTGTAAAATAATTATTATTTAATTTTTTAATAAATCTATATAATATTTAATATCTAATTTAATATTTTATTCCTAACATCATCTAGTTTGACTGGACCAATTTATGGCCAATAACTTTTCCGATCTATTATCTTTAGCAGTTTTAAAATGTTGAATTGAACTTAGAGCCCATAGGCCACATATAAAAAACAATAATCCAACTAAAACAATAGAAAAAAACTTATGAAACCCAACAAAGTTTAGCAAATTTCATAAGGGGAAAGAATAGAAAAATGAAATTAGCACCACAAAACTCAAACATCTTTTATTTTTTTTTCCTTATTTCGTAATTTCCTATACAAAATTTTATATCGTACTTTTCTAGAAGCAGATATTTTCAACTTGCATGCATGCAGATAAGGAAATTTCACGGAATGGGTCATAGATGATAGATATGGAAAGGGCGGGGCCTAAGTCAAATTGAAAAATCTGACTCCAATTTTCACTGTAATCAGGCCCACAGACTTCCCGCTTATACTCCCCCTTTCTCGTCTCAAGTTAATTACTCCATTTCATCTTGCGGTTTCAACTTTCTACTCAAGCATATCTCCTTTTTTTCAACTGCAATTGTCCTTAGCATTCACTTCCATTTTCCGTAACTCCCGCGGATCTTGTTTTTCTGTTTTCCTCCAAGCAAGTTTTCTTTGCTGTTTCAAATCATTTCAGCGCCAACTCTATCAGATCTGTAAGTTCTTTGTCATTTTAGCAGTATTTGTTTTGTTTGACCTCGAATTTCCTTGATCAGTATGTTAAATTTTATTTTGCGCGATTTTTGTTCGATTAATGTGACTGATTTTGCTCTGAGATCAATTTTGATTGCATTTTTACTTGCTTAACAAATGAGTTACGAATTTGGCGTGGATGAGGGAATGAACCGAGAAAATCTTTCATGGTTTTGTAATGGTTTGTTGTAGGAAGAACTTGAAAATTTACTCTCGCGAATTCGTTTTGGTCTTAGCTACTGAGTTTGTTAATCATACTGATAATTCTTGATTTCAGCGCAGCTTACTTGAATTCTTTCCCCTCTGTCAATCGGGGTGAGGTTTCAGTTGGATGTTTCTTATACTTGTGAAAGTCGGGCTTGTACTTCTAAACTGAGGTTCCGATCACACAAGCCCTGGGTAGAGTAATACTCATAAGAACTGACTACTTAGCATGTATGCCTACTGCCCGTATGAGTGGCTGTTGATTGGATGTTCTTTGAACTTTATATGACTGTACTTGGAACGAATAGTTGTTTTTCTTTTACAACTTTGGACCCTTTTCGTAATTTGCAAATGTGATGGGTCAGGAAAATGCGAGAAAGCTATAATTGGCATTTGGTATTTTTTAATTTATTTTCTCTTATTGAACTAACTGCCTGCAGCTGTCTAATTCTTCACTTACGTTACTAAATACACATAGAATATACAAATTATTGGTTAGCTAGCAGTACAAGACAATAGTTGTGTGTGCGTCAATAGGTACAGATTTTGTTTTTGTTCATCAAGAGTATGCTTTGGTCATCTTTTAATGATCTGTTACTAGAATTGGCGGACAGACAAACTTTACTTACTACTATTACTTTTTATGAATCAGATTCTTAAGAACAAAGTTTTATTGAGAGTTTGTGGTGTTTCTGCATGGCATAGCTTACAAACTCTAGCTTTCTTTTACCATGGGAGAGAAAGAGTCAGTGGGGACAAATGGATCAAATTCTACGGCTGTTGACAAGATGGAAGGAGATGCTGTTAGGAATAAAGGTCTTGGTGAATCATCAGGCGAGGCAAAAACTCAAATTATTGGCCACGATGTTCCCGGGCTAGTCAATAGAGAAGATACATCTGACGAGGTAAGTGACATAACGGATGTAAAGTCCAAACAAGATAACTTAGAGACCCCTACCGCAAAATTCGATCTGTGTAAGGCAGATGGAAGTGAAGTTATGAGTTCTGAAACTCAGGATGCACCTGTGAATATTGATGGACAAGAATATTTTACTGAAACACTGGATCAAAATAAAGTTTTTGAGACTAAAAGTCAAGGTGGAACTAATGATAATAATGCTGGACAAAATGTGTTGGCTAAAGAGACTGATGAGGGTAAGAACCTTGAATCAACCCAAATGAATCAAAAGATAGATGAAATTCCAGGGGAGGAAAATAATTTGGAGCCTGTATTTGATGGAACGGAGGTTCCTGGGATGGAAGCTAGCGGGGGCAATTCTAGCCATTCTTTAGATGCTGATCAAGAGAATCAGGGTATGGTTGAGAAGGCTGTGGCACTTAAAAATTTTGTTAGGCAGAAAAGTGCAATAGCAGTCTCCAATGTGCTGCGCCGCCTTTCTGGCAAAAGTGATGATGGTAATGTGGCCATTTCTGATGATGAAGTCAAGGATGTTTCAGATTTCTCAAAAGAAAGTGAATACAAAGAGATTACTCAGAAGCCGGGGGATAGATCTGTATGGAATCCCCTAAATTATATTAAGATGTCATCTGATGGAGATGTTGAAAGCAAGACTGAACAGAGGGAGTTGATAAGCGAAGGCCCACCACAACCCATAGCCATGAAAGGAAGACTTATAGTGTACACAAGGCTCAGGTGCCCCGAATGTAGAGAGGCTCGGCTGTTTTTGCATGCTAAAAGGCTTAGATATGTTGAAATCAACATTGATATCTACCCCAGTAGAAAGCAAGAACTGGAGAAGTTTTCCATGTCTACTTCTGTTCCAAAGGTATTTTTCAATGAAATACTTATTGGAGGTTTGAGCGAGCTAAAGGCTTTAAATGAGTCTGGCAAGCTTGATGAGAAGATTGATTTTCTTATTACGGAAGCACCATCATTTGAAGCCCCATTACCACCTCTTTCTGGAGAGGATGATGAGTCAAGTAGTGGGGTTCTTGATGAAATGGCTCTAATTGTCAGTAAAATGAAAGAATCTATTGTTCGGAAGGATCGATTTTATAAAATGCGCAGGTTCACCAACTGTTTTGTGGGGTCAGAAGCTGTGGACTTCTTGTCAGAAGATCAATATTTGGAAAGGCCCGAGGTATGTTCTATTTCTAGTCTCATGCAGGGGTTGTATCTGCAAACAAGCCCTGCAGGAATCCTCAGATTAAATTACTTGCAACAAAAAATCTAGCTCTCCAAAACAAGGATCGGTATTATGATAGGTGATGGATGCTATTGCCTAGGTGACAAGACTAAGAAAATTTGCATCAACCGCATCTTGCACACGGATGTGAGTCATGTGATGTGTTTGATGGGTCCACATCTGTGAGATTTTGCCCAAATGACTCATTTTTCCTTGTCAACATGTATCTAGCTAATGGTTATTGATCAAATGGGTTGTTTTAACCGTTCGGTCCTAATCTGAACTTAGAGAAAAAACATAAAAGCACAAGATAGTGTTGAACGATTAGTTGAAAGTTGTGATGTGCATGATACTTTTTGTCTTTTGTAGTCTCTCTATAATTATCTTTCATACTTTCTTAATATTAACTTTTCCTTCCCTTGGTCAACAAATTATCCCTAAATATATAACTGGCTGAATTTATACATTTGTAGCTTTATTTGTCTATTTTATATATTCTAATTCTTATCTGGCGTTATAGGCGGTTGAGTTTGCACGCAAGCTTGCTAGTGAACTCTTCTTCCAACATGTTCTTGAGTGAGTTCAAATACTCTTAGCTGGTTACATTTGCCAATAGCATTTTGTTACATAGTCTCGAATCCTTCCCTAATTTCAATTATTTTTTCTTTGCTCTAGTGAGAATCTATTTGAGGATGGTAACCACTTGTATCGGTTTTTGGATGATGATCCAATTGTGGTATCTCAGTGTCACAACATTCCCAGGGGTATAACTACTGTGAAGCCCAAGCCTATAGGAGAAATTGCTTCGAGACTGAGATTTCTGTCGTCTGCAATTTTTGAAGCTTGTGCATCTGAAGATGGATATCATGTTGATTACAGAAGTATCCATGGAAGTGAGGAGTTTGCAAGGTTTGTATAACCTTTATAGTTGTTTGCCTTGCCTTTGATTTCCTATGCTTGAAGTTATCCAAGTCAAATAGATAACTATTATACTGATCATCTAGATAACTATTATTCTATGTAATCTTGACAATGCATTCCATTCAGTTATTTCTAGAACTTATTCCTTATTGGTAATTTAATTACTGTTTTAGGTATCTGAGAATAGTAGGGGAGCTCCAAAGAGTGGAAATATGGGAAATGACTAGGGAAGAGAAGCTTGCTTTCTTTATTAATCTTTATAATATGATGGCTATCCATGCAATAATAGTTTTGGGCCATCCTGCTGGAGCACTGGAAAGAAGAAAATTGTTTGGAGATTTCAAGTATGTTATTGGGGGGTCTACCTACTCACTATCAGCTATTCATAATGGTATTTTGAGGGGAAACCAGCGACCACCATATAACCTTACAAAGCCATTCAGTGCAAAAGACAGACGTTTACGGGCAAGTCATCTTTTATTATACCTTTAGTCTTGATAAGAAGATATTCATTTATTATTATTGTTGTTGTTGTTAAGCTTTGTGATTTGCTCTTCTGACTTCCAATTGATCTTGGTTTATGCAATGAGACATTTGAGAAGGATTTCTTCCATAAGGAAATGTCTGAATGGAATTGGGGAATCTGGAACTTTTATGTTGTATTGTTGAAGTTTATGATTTTCTTTTACTGCATTCGTTTTTCTCTTGATGACTTCAATATAAAGAGGTTTATCACTCTAAGTACGCGTATTACTGGTTCAGCAAGTGATCTCGCTGTGAGCATATTTTTTGTGTTGATATTTACCATGTTTCTTTCTGGGCCTATGCAAGAAGTTTGTTTCTTTTGGTCCGTAATCTTCCTCCATGAGTTACTTGATGAACATTCCATTCAATGCTCACTTCTCTCTCTCTCTGTCAGGTAGCTCTCCCTTACCCAGAGCCTCTTGTTCATTTTGCATTAGTTTGTGGTTCCCGATCTGGGCCTTCACTTCGATGCTATTCTCCTGGAGACATTGACAGAGAATTAATGGACGCAGCTCGCAATTTCTTAAGAACTAGACTTATAATTGATTTGAATTTGAAGGTTGCATATGCTAGTAAGATCCTCAAGTGGTAAGTTCTTTATAGATTGAACCTTGACTTGATTCTTTATGACCTTTTTGATAATGATCCTTATAAAATGTAAATACATGCAAGCAAGTTTTCTCGACCAAGGTGAAACAATAAAGTTTTGTGATCGACTCAATGGTTCAATCAATATATTTAAGGTTTAATTTTAAAGTTCATGACTGGTGGTCAGTAATTGTTTAGACTTCAAAATTTTCTGAATCAATACTTGGCGCCTATGGGTAAGCGTCTATCTTGATAAATCAATAGGCCAACAGGATATAAAGGATCATGCTTTGATGCAAATATGCATCACATTGGTGAATGGTTTTTACTGTTTTCACCTAACATCATGGAAAACAAAAATATACACTGTGTGCATTCAGTGTTGTCATTTTACCCCTTCAATCTGCCTAACAAATGAAGTGGTTGATAATGGTCATGATTACAACTGGAATCTTTTTTTTCGACTTGACTATTGAAACCATTACTTCTCTCTTTTATTCTCAGGTTTAGCATAGATTTTGGCAAGAACGAGGTGGAGGTAATGAAGCATGTTTCAAACTACTTAGATCCAGCTGACTCTGCAGTATTATTGGACCTGCTTGCCAACTCTGAGTTGAAGGTGGTGTATCAACCTTATGACTGGGGTTTGAACATCTAGTCTGTCCTCTGAAGTTTTTTAATACAGCACATAGTTTCATACTGATTCTATACCGGACAAATTAGCTTAAAGTAATCTCGGCGGTATACCGTGTTTACTAGATGAGTGGTTCCTATACCTTTTTACATCCAAAAGAATGTTGCCGGTCTAATTAGCTTTGTAAAAGGAAGTTTGCTATATCATTTTATTGAGGAGAAGCAATTGGACTATTTCATATATCAAGTAAGGTGAGGATGTCACACGTAAAAATCTTATTGGTTTGATAACTTGTAGCCTGATACCTTCTCTGCAACTAGAAAAAGTCTCAGAACATAGTGGAAGTGTGAATCACACTTATCAAATACATCCAATCAATTGCCCGATAATTAGATGTAGTAATCACTAATTATTTGACTAATGTTGGCCTTCTTCATCGTAAGTTATATCCAATTCACCTTCTTTAGTTGCATTAGGGCTGGAAGTTTTGGGTTCAACCATTACAAATTATCCATTCAAATTCAAAATTATGCGATTTGGGTTGAATTAGATATTGTAATGGGTAAAAGTGGACGAAATTTAAAAGATTTTAGTTATGTAGACGGATATGAGTTAAAATTCACTATCTAATATTAATTGTAACCCATTCACAAATATTTGAAGGATGATGTCATTTTAGGTATTGATTGCCAAAAAAAAAAAAAATTGTTAAGTTTTTTTTCATCATCACTCATTAGACAAAGATGATAAATATTGAAAATATAACCTAATTTTTATCCTCCATTTTGTTTATAGAATGCAATCCAATTCTAGTGATCTATGTATAACTAATTTATTTATTTAAAGATTCTATACATTTGGGAAACACATTAGATTTATATATTTATTTCATTTATACAAATCAAAACAAAAACTAGCAATGTTAGTCTCTAAAATAGATTGCATTTTTATTTATATCTTATTTCTATGTATAATCAATTCATTTATTTAAGGATTCTATACATTTGGGAAGCACACTAGATTTACTTATTTATTTCATTTGTATAAATCAAAACCAAAACAAAAACTAGCAATGTTAGTTTTTGAAATATATTACATTTTTATTTATATTTTATTTCTATGTATAACCAATTCATTTATCTAAGGATTTTATACATTTGAGAAACACATTAGATTTATTTATTTCATTTATATAAACTAAAATAAAAATTAGCAATGTTAGTTTCTGAAATAAATTGCATTTCTATTTATATCTTATTTCAATTTTAATTTCAACTTCATTAATTTATTTAACAGAGTATAATAGTGATTTATGCATAGTTAATTTTATTTAATAGAAAAATGTTTGCTAATTCTTTTGTGTTAATTTTGCAAGTGGAAATAATAATATTTTACATAAATTTAGATTGCTTTATGATAATATTATATACGAGAAAGTAAGTGGTGAACTAATTTGTAAAATCACTAATGTATAGGATATTTTTGTTTAAAATACTCTACACTTCCACACATTTAGTGATAATCGTTGGTAACTGCAAAGCGCGGGTTCAAACTGATAACATAGTATTTACAAACAGTTATAAATCTAATTTTTCGACACACAATTTTAAATGGATGGTTAAAGACTCCTAAACCAACTGTCTATATCCACTCAATTTCCAATCCTAAGTTGCATCAGGTGGTAGTTTGATTGGTATGCCCTCGCTTTTGATATCGTTTTCTTTGATGAATTTTGACAAACGACAATGGAAGATTATATAATTAGTACTATTCAAGTTTGCAGCAGTATATTAGCTCAATGCTTCTTTAGGATCTCTCCGGTACTACTAAAATTTATTTGGCCATTTTGCGCCCCTGAAGTCAGAGTTACAGAAAACTCTAAATCAGAAGGCACTAGAACAGACACAAAGGGACTACACGTAAACCAATCACGTGTTGACAATACGTCATCAAACTCTAAATCACGAGTGAGATGATGCTTGGTGAGACACATGGGTTCTCATATCACAATCACAAGCTTATCCTTAGCTTAATGTTTGGGCTCTTTTGACAAAAATCTGAAACATGAGTTCCGTGTCGGGAGCATCTTTGGAACTACACCTAACCAAGAAACTAACGCAGTTGATGTGATTAGTTATGAAATGATGATTAGATCATGTATATATGCTTGGGGATGTTAAAATGTTCAAATTTTACACTTCCCTATGAGTATTGTTCTGATGAAGCTTGAAGCTTGCGAATGATATGACATTTTGCTCTACAAAGCAAGAAATGTAACAAATTTCCACCCTCAGCAAAATGCTGGAGATAAAATAATAATATTCTTGTCTTGTGGAGTTTGTTATTATAAAATTATTATATTTTTATCTTTTATATTAATATATATACAAATATATATAATATTTTTAATCATTTTAATAATTTAACTATTTGAAAAAAATAAAAAAATACATTGAGATTTTATTAGAGATAATAAAAATAAAAAGGAATAAAATTTCATAAATTATGTATTACTTTTGCTTAATTTTCAGTTAGTTTCAATGTGTTCTAATTATGTATGACTTTGGACATTATTATTATATTATACTAATTATGTATAATGCAATATTTCAATTTAGAATTCTATCCTTTTTTTCCTAGTTACTTGTATTTGGTATTATTTAGTAATTACATATTAATTTGCAACTCTTAATTTTAGGATTAATATATTTTAATTTTTTTATTCTTTATCATTTTCCAAAAGTCACCGTAAACATTTATTGTCTGCGGGGTATGAGAATAAGAATAATTTTGCCCCCAATCATGCAGCACAGTAGCACAGGATAAGATAACACTTTATCTCCAATAATGATCTACTCCCACTTTGCCCCATCTACCATCCCTATGCATACTTTCCTGGACAAATTTATATCTGGTCAAAGTATTATGGTGCCCATAGTGGGGATGAATCGACTAAATAAAATTAGACACAATAATAGGCGAAAAAGATATTGCAATTGTTTTCCTCAATTATAATAGTATGAATGTATCAAGAAAATAGACAGCGCCTCCCACTCATGAATACAGATTCGAGTAAAATGATGGTGAATACAAGAAATACATAAAATGGATGAATGTAGGGGTGTTCCAACTAAAGGAAAGTAACTGGCTCAAAAAATGCTTCACTCTCCATAAGGTGAGAGTCGGCCATAAATTTGCCTGCAAGGCAGCTTACAATCTCACTCTTGTGAGTCAGTCAAATAATTTCTTTTCCTTAATGTAGTCCAAAATTATTTGATATTTCAGGGTTTTCTTTGTTTTTCTGGTTGCTGCTAAGTGCTAAGTAATGAGAATTCAGTTGAATGCCTACTAATTTTGCACTTTCAATCATTTAATGGGCGGATCAAAACTACATCTATATTTTGCAAAATCCCCAACCAATGTGAAAACTAAAAAATAAACCATCGGGTCACCAATGTCAAAGAACAGTTGCATACAAAGCTGAATAACCTCTCCCCCCCCCCCCCCCTCTTCTTTTAAGGTGCATATAATGCAATCCTCTATTGATATCTAGTGATCAAGTACCTTCCGAGAAGATATATTTAAGAATTGACTCTGAAATTGATGTAATAACTGCAAAACTCCAAATACTCAGTCAATCAATTTTGTTTCCATAAGCTCCTGTCATATCACATAGGCTTCCTTCTCTGTCATAAAGTCTTCTCAAGAATTATACACCAGTTTGATTTGTCAAAAAACCGATCAACAACTTTAGCATTGTTTATTCCAGAGACTAACCTGCAACAGTTGGGGCAAAGTCATTTAGAAACAAGAATTTGTGCATCTTGCAAACATTGCCATGTCAAGTCATTCCAAACTAGAAGGTTCACCATTATTCTCCTTTTAGATTAAAGATGTTAACTTTGGAACATAGAGTGACATTAATGAAGCAACCGCTCATTATAATGCATCTTTAAATCCAGTTGAATAATCAATGCAGAAAACATGATACATGACACTGTAGTAAGTTCAGAGAAATATTGTAGTCATTATCATAACATTTTAAGACCTCTGCCCCATATTTTGGGGATATTTAGAGGGATATTAGTGGTTAACTTTTATCAGCCATAAACTGCTTAGTACCAAGCAAAATAATTGATATATTTCAAGAATATGAAAATGTTTACCGTGCATTTCCTAATAAATAAATAGCAACTCAATCTCCATTAAGGGTGATAAAATTAGCTGATGTCTACACACCTTAAGAAGGTTAGCTAACTCTTAAGCATTTTAGACTTTGAATTGCTTTTAAAAAATATAGGCTCTGTTTGGTTTAAAATTTTAAAAACGGTTTCCAGATATAGATCCCACTTTCGTTATGGAACTCATCCTAGATTCAGATATAGAGTACCCTCTGGTTGAACAATTAAAATTGGAGACGACAGAGATCAGGTGCAACAAACCTTAAGCTCGGTATAAATTTGACTTTAGCAAGCTATTCTATAGGGCAAAAATTGAAAGAAGCAGAATGCCCCATTGACTAAAGATGCAAATAGAGAAAGAGACCACAGCAAACTCAGAATACTTGGTTGAACGAGTAACAGGCTATGATTACTAAACAAGTAAATAGGTAATAGAGATTTAATTTATCTTCATACATAAGGACTAAGGAGAAAAAGCTTACCTTTCAAGCTCTCCTTCACTGAAAACATGATAATATCTGTTATACACTACAGCACCCTTTTTGTCATCTCTTGTTGCTAGCCCATTAGCAAGAGCATCAGCAGAAGCACCACTGATTTCAGCACGATGATAAGGTAAATGCCAAGGAACAAAATATTCTTGATGGTTTTTGATATTCTTTTCATTGGCTTCGCTCTGACTAGTAAAATCAGTAATATCTTGAATTTTCTTAGCTGAGCATTCTTTAGAAACTTTCATGTGCTCACCTGAGCAACTCTCCTCACTTTCTGGGATGCTCTCTAATATTCTGGATAAAGGGGTCCGAGCACGAGGATTTCCTGGTCCTATCCAATCTTCAACATACTTTTGTTCAAGTGGAGTCCACTTGTTAACCAATGATCTATCCTCTTGTTCCACAGCCCAAACTGTTATCAGAACATGGCCACCCTTTTTAACAACTCGGACTAGTTCCTCTATTGCTTTTCTCCTTCTATTCTCAGTGCTTAAATGATGTAACACAGCTATAGATATTGCTGCATCACCAAAACAAGTTCTGTAAGGAAGATTCACAGCATCTGCAACCAGAACTTCATGCCCTCTATCTGTGCAGATCTTAACAAGGGAAGGACTTATATCAC
The DNA here is from genome assembly GCA_020226215.1 of Sindora glabra. NCBI lineage: Eukaryota > Viridiplantae > Streptophyta > Magnoliopsida > Fabales > Fabaceae > Sindora > Sindora glabra. The sequence goes on along the minus strand of CM035227.1, from coordinate 41,873,243 downwards.
ATCCTATAAAAAAGCAATCTTGATTTAAACCTAAATATTTTCCATTACCACACCCAGCATCCAGGACAAGAGATCCTGAGGGCAAAGATGACAAGAATGTGGCAACCTTTGGCCACTTAGCAAATCGGGTAGAACTGAAATGGGGAGCGATAGCATCATAAACATGATGTACATACTTCTTTTCAATTTCAGGAGTGGATTTTACACTTATGGACGAAGTATTTTGGTTCTCACTCACTGATAAAGAATCTGTGATGCGAGACTCACTATTAGGTGAAGAAGTATGGCAACTAGAAGCAACTTTTAAATTGCTGTCTTGCATTGTACCAAATCCTGAACGACAGACAAAATTACTAAAGAAAAAAGGCGGACCAAGAGCTTCCCTCGATTGAAGGAGGAATCTACTTGCTTTTACAACATTGCCAAACGTCAGCTTGCCAAGCTTAACAAGATATTACCTGCACCAACCAAGTTATAAGAAAATATGTACAAGATTTCCCACATTTCCAAGTCGACAATTATTCAATATGTGTGTGTTTAAGAACATAGGTAAACAAGGAAAAAATTCCCATCAAATCATATGCACATGACTACTAAAAAAGAGGCAATATCAGTTAAGCTGTATAGCGAAAACCAGAACCAAAGAATAGTTTCGATTTATCTCTAACAGAATAAACATATATCCTTCATGATATCATGAACTCAGTACCTTATTGTTCTATATTTCACATAATATACTTCCCTTTCACCCTTTGTTCTGGTTTCTTTTTGGCAATTAAAAGCGTGGGGGAAAAAAAGCTGCTTGCTTTTATTCTAAGCAGCTCCGGGCAAGCTTGTTCTAGTATCATAGGCTAAGCACACATTGTTACTGACTTCCCAATATTAGTATCCTCTTGTAATCCACTATTCAGTTTCAATCCCAAATATACCTATCATTCTTAATGTATCCACGATACATCTAGCTTTTCCCCTTCCTTTTATTTTTGCATTTCCAATTTATTGCTTATATCTTAAACAAAAATCGAATCTGCAAAGAAGAGTAATGAGGGTAAAATTCATAGCAACAATTGCACTTAGAAGACAAGAGAGTTGAGTGATAGAAGCAAAAGAATGACGGAATGTCATCAAGCTAGCTAGCGGAGAAGTTTCAGTAATAAATATTGGCTTCAATCGAATAACTTACTGAAGTAGACACAGAGGCTGAGCCGCTGAGGGATGGAGCCGGATTCGAGCTGCTGCTTCCACGCATGGCTGTGTGGTTGGGCGACGGTGCTTGGTTGGCTGGCGGCGGTGTTTTGCTTTGCTCTGGTCGTCGTTTCGAGGGACGCAGAAGAGAGAATTTTAATTTCTGAAGAATTTGGCCTTAATTACCTTTCATGATTCCAGTTGAGCTAAAATGCAAATTTCATTCCCTAACTTTTTTATATTAATTTCATTCTTGTCTTTCAAGAATTTTTTTAACAATTTTATTACTTACAACCCTAGCTTTGTCCGTACAAAAATTCCTTGTGAGCGCACATCGAGATATATCAGAGTTTGAATTTTTTTTTTCTTTTTTTCCCTTTAGTAAACATAACATTTAATATCTAATTAACTATGAAAATAATTATTATATTTCTTAAATTTTATAATTAATATTAATATTTTTAAAATTTTACATTTAATATAATTATTGATCTCTTTATTAAGTTATAAAATTAAAATGAATAAAAAATATTGAAATGCATTATTAAAACTCCACTTTGGATGCCTCAGACATATGCCAACAACGACTCTAACTTCTACCTCGATAAAAAGAGAACTCAAAAGATTTCAAGAAAAGCAACAGTCCTTCATTGTCCATTTCCATAAGCATCCCTATAAGCCATTAGGCAAGTTTTACAAGATAATGAAATAAATATATTATATATCATAACTTATTTAGATTATGATCGGTGTGAAACTTGACATCAAATTTCCACCAATATATCTTAATATTATTATTTAATATCAAATTATACTTGGCCAATGAACTCAATTTACTTTATTGAAAAAGATTGATTATTTACAATAAATTTTAAATAGATTTTGTATAGACAAACTACTTAAGGAAAGTAGTTAAACTATTACTTATCTTAATAAATTAGGGACAGAGCAACTATCCGACCTAAATTCCAAGAAGGTGTTACCATTGCTTTATGTTCAACTACTAAACACAAGGCCTAGGGAACTAATTCTAAAAAAGTAGATTTTTCACATAGTTTTCTTATATAATCAAGTCTTAAAATATCTTTTTTTTTCCTTTGTTATGGTGGTGAAGGAATGTCTATTAATATATATGTAAAAAAAACATATAAAAGATGTGAATCTAAGATTCGATAAGTAAATAATTTATTTATGAAAATAAATTAAAGGGTATTAGTAATACCTTTCCTATATGGGTTATTCCTCATGCTAGGGAAAACTCATACATAACAATATAAATAACAAGTGTTCTCATCTAAATGACTTTTCCTATAAAGTTACTCCTCATATTAGGATAAACTTGTACATAACAATGTAATAACAAGTATTCTCATTTAAATGACCCCTCCTTTAAGGGTTACTCCTTATATAAGGGCAAATTTGTACATGATAATATAAACAACAGTAAGTATTTTCATTCAAATAAAGATTAATAAATAAATAAAGTAGAAAATATTTAAATTTACTTGTACCTCTCGATCAACCTTATCCCTTTATAAACCCAACTTTATTTCTCTAGTACCAACCTTATCCCTTCGCAAATAATTTTTTAGATTTGGTACTTTTGTACATTTTTATTATTTCATCTCCCCATCTATATCTCAAATTATAAACATATTCCAACTATGTATTGCATCATCAAAATCATAAATAATCACATCCATAGTCTAATCATATTAATATATGAACCACATGGCTTAACCAAATTACACAATGTAATTATATATGTAAAATTGGAAATAATTAGTAATAGTCAATTATGAGTTTCCAAAATGCAAAGTTGGATGCCATAATCAATTATAATAGCTGAGTATCCTTATCCAAAGGTCAAAGTTTAGTACTAGTTGATTATAGTTCCCTCAAGCAAGCTTTTTAAGGCTATAATCAACTAAGGTAGTCAATTATTAGCATAAAAAAAGCAAAATTCTTAGGAATAATTGATTATGCTATTCAAGTATAAGCTTTTTAGGAACAAATCTCAATGCTATAGTTAACTATAAGTTGAATTTTCCAGCTTCCCTTATGTATTCACAATTCAAATGGTCATTTTTTTCCATTACTTCATCAAACACCATAATAAACCTAAATTTCAATACAAGAATAAATATCCACAACCATATTTCAACCTAAGTTGCACTCTAACAACAAGTTTTCATTCTTAATCATTAAGTTCCTTAAATCTCAACATTTTACAATTAATAATTCAAAATCATGCAAAATAAAATGGTTTAAGTAAATTATCTATTTACTTATGTATGGAAGGGATGTTGGAAGATGGAAATCTTCAATTAAGAATTTAGAAATAAAGTTTGAATGCTCCAAAATCCTTATTTCCCTTTTCCAAGTAAAAAATCTAAAAATCACCACCCACAAACTTTCTTTTCAAAAGAAATTACCTTACTAAAGCCATGAAGTTCAAATAACAAGTGGTTTTCCTTTACTAAATCTTGCTAAATTTGAATGAGAAGTTAGAGGTAGAAGATGGGGAGAAACAAGAAATTAAGGATGAAAAAATGAATAGAAATTTAAAGGTTTTTAGGTTTTAAATGAGCTTAGGATCATTTTCGTAATTTTAAGATAATTTGAGGATAAAATGGAAAAATAATTTTTAAACTTCCTTAATACATATATATACTTAATTTTAACTTTACAGAAACCTTGAGTTAATTCAACTCTTGCTATTCTTATTGTAAATTCCTATTATCTAATGTAAGATTCTCTTTCTAAATGCAATTTTAATAATCAAACAAGCATTTTTTACGCATTAAAAAAATTACTTTTAGATATTTCTAATTTTTTAAGAGGGGTGTAACATTATAGTAGTTTAATAAATAAAAAATATTTCTTAAATATAAAAGATAAAAAATGGATAATGTATTCATAATGCAACTTCATATCCTAAAAAATAATATAGATGTGATTTGCTAGTGTGGATTTTCAAAGTGGAATTAAGCAATTCACCTTAATATTTTTCTAAATCTATTTTAACCTAATAAGTTAACAAAATAATCAATAAGTAGATTAAATGCATAATTCAAGGACTATTGATACAAAATTTTAGGGATATAACAAGCACCCTTACTATAAAGTGGGGATTAATTATTGTACTTACTTTTCATGTTTCTTCATACTTTCTAATTATTGCACAATTAATGTTTTTTTAAAGAGAAGAATGTAATATCTCAAACATCCTCAACTAACTCTATAAGTAAAATAATTTATTACTATTATGGGAAGAGAGCACTAGCTTAAGCATGCTATTTTGAAGTTGCAAGAAGTAGGCTTACAAGAAAATATATATATATATATATATATATATATATATATATATATATATATATATTTATTTATTTTTTGGCTTAATCTAGTTGTTTGCATTAGATATGGAAAAGATTTAGGTGTTGATTTTTTAGTAGGCTAACTTATAATTAATAAAACATTAGAATTATGAGTTGATATAACTACAAAGGAAGAATAACTTTTTGTCATTGACTGTTTCACACTACGAAAAATAAAATAGAGACTAAAACTTCAATCAATTGTTATGTTCTCCTTTGAAAGCACCTAAGTTAATTTTTTTAAATGGAGACCAATAATAGGTTAATTTATCATATATATTCTTTTAATATAACACTTTATTTTATCATGTCTTTTACATTAAAATTGTAAGATGAATACAAAGAATATAATGAGTTATATCTTTACTACATAATGATACTACTTTCCTCCTATCCTATTATTTCACTATTTCTGTCATGTAAGTTTTAACTTTCATAAATGATGGAATATGAGAAATATTAAGTATTAAACTCATTTCCACCCATCATTTAACATTAACATTTATAAGTTGTCATATTTGGGCTAATATTTTAATTTTTCCTAATTTATTTTTATTAATTTATATCATAATGAGTAATTGATACCAAATTCTTATTAGAGCCTGATAAATGTCATAGTCTATTGCACATGAGCCCCCATACTTTTCATCAATTATGTCAAAAGTTAAGAGCAATAGATAAAGTGAGAGATTCCACATACACAACAGTGGAGGAACAAGTTGCTCAATTTTTACATATGATAGCACATAACGTTAAAAATAGAACAATGTCTTTTTTCTTCCATCGATTTGGGGAGACAATTAGTCGTCACTTCTACAATGTTTTACAAGCTGTTATAGTGCTTGGGGACGAGTATCTTGTACAACCTCAGGTTCAAAGATTCCTTCCCAGATGTTCAACAATAGTAGGTTTTATTCTTATTTTAAGGTAATGTAGTTAGTTATATATGTTTAGTTCGATGTATAATTCTTAATTAGGTTTGACAATAAATAGTCTTTGTATAACCCAATGTTCAATAATTAACAAATACAGGATTGTATTGGAGTTTTAGATGGCACTCATATACGGGTCAAAGTACCTACAGAAGATGCCCCTCACTTTTGAGGAAGAAAGGAATATCCTACACAAAATGTGTTAGCAATTTGTTCATTTGATTTGAAATTCACATATGTTTTATCTGGGTGGGAAGGAATTACATCAGACTTTAAGGTTCTTAAACATGCATTAAATAAGGAAGGAGATAGATTGATAATTTCCAGAGGTAGTAACATTTACTAATATGGCATTAGATTAAAATATGACATAGCAATCACTTATACATAGTTTTTCTTATAATGACATTGACGTTGTGACGGTTATTTGCATAATTATTGTATTTCCTAGGCAAATTCTTCTTGAGAGATACAGGTTATCCTTTGAAAGTAGGACTTCTTACACCATGCAAAGGTGTTCGTTATTACTTTAAGGAGTATACTTCATGTGGTCCTTAAAATGCGAAAGAGATATTTAATCATCAACATGCTTCGTTGAGGAATGTGATTGAAAGAGCATTTAGAGTTTTGAAGAAGAGATTTCCTATTATAACTAGTGGGACAGAACCTTATTATTCTTTTGCAACAATGACTGACATTACCATTGCATGTTATGTACTGCATAATTTTTTGATAGATGTTGATCTCGATCCACGGTTGATGGATGAGGTGGATCATGAGCTGATGCACAGTGAGGTAGAAGATACTAGGGACCATGGAACACGGAATATTGAAGAAGATTACAGGAAAGGACACATGCTTAGGGAATGCATAGCCACCCATATGTGGAATGACTATGAACATGACTTGTCTTAAATAGTTTTTTCCATCTTGTAGAGCTTTGTATTAACTGTAATGTGATGGTTGTGACTATTATGACTGAAACAGGACTTTATCCTTGTAATGCATGTTTAGAATGAAAGAGTTATGACCCTTTGGGAACATGGCAATTAAGTGATCCTATGTATGACATAAACCTAATATAATGGTTACATATGCCAAGAGTGGCTTCATGCTTATATGTGTAGGTTCCTAATTATGATTTGAAATTTGCTTATACTAATGTGTTATACATTTGTCCTGAATAAAGCTTTTCATTTTGGTTAATTTAGGTACATTGTAAGGTGATGGATTTGCACAATTGTGACATAAGTGTAATTCTAAATTTGTCGTGCAATTATTGTTGTACTATGTAAATTCACTTCTTGTTGTGGTATACATTTGTATTATCCTTTTTAATAATTCATATTACTTGATTGATTGGATTGTTGCAGTTAGACAATGCCGAGAAGTAGGAAATCTGATAGCCAGGGAGAAGGATCCTCAAGGGACACATTGAGATGGACAACGGAGATGGATACAGCACTACTGGATTTGTTATTAGAGGATATACACAAAGGAAATAGACTAGACGGCACTTTCACTTCTATGGCATATGCCACCGTCTTAGCGGAGCTGAAGCAATCAATAAGTCCATCACTCCAGAGGCATCATATAAAAAATAGGATGTGAACATTAAAGGAGCACTTTAATGAGTGCTATGACTTATTCCATAGGTGGAGTGGGATTGCATGGAATCCAACAACTAGAATGTTCGAAGCTGAGCAGGAAGTCTGGAACGAGATTTGTGCAGTAATAAATCTAGTTTAGATTCGTTATTGGTTTTTATGACATACGTATATTAGGATGTACTTCTAAAGGTTATGGTGTTACTTGTGAAGTTGCTTAAAAATTCACGTAGCATGATATAGCATTCAGACGTATTAAAGGACGTATCCCAGTTGCAAGTTAATTGTCATAATTCTCTAATTGTCCAAGCCATATGGTTGAAAGATTTGTTTAATTTAATATTAAATGTAGATAGGTATTGTATCTTATAATTTATTTTCAATGTTTATCTAATAGAAGATATATTTCCAGGAAAAGTCCAAAGCTCAAAAATGGACACGCACTCCCATAAATAACTATGATAAGTTGTTAGAGCTTTTTTCCAAGGATAGGGCTATAGGTTCTGCTGCTGAGACTTTGGTTGACAAAGTTCGACGATGGGAGAGAAAAGGCTTCGACCTCAATAATAGTTCTGGATTCAACTCTGACTTCAATGTGACTTGGGGAACTGAGGCTCCGAACTTCACAATGCCTGATAATGTATACAGTCCTCAGGGTGCTCCCTCCCACCAATCTCAGGAGTATGCTCCTTCAAACCCTTCAACTCAGTCACCAGGGACCTCATCATCAAAGAGTTCTAAAAGAAAGACGCCCATAATTGATGTGATTCAAGAAGGGTATGAAAAGATGGACTTAGGGATGACCAAATTGATGAATGTAATGAGAGAGATGGGAGAAAAATAGGCCGATATAGTAGAGAGAAATCTGTCATTCCTCCAAAGTAGTAGACCTCGCTATTACAACGAGGTTGAAGTTTGGCAGGAGTTGAAAAATATAGGAGTTCCCCAGGATTTTCAATTGAAGTGTTATGACTTCTTATCTGGAAATGAAAAAGTTAGGACGCAATTTTTTGGGGTTCCTCCAAACGTACGATTGCAGTACTTGTATCAACTAATGGGGAATGCAAGAATTGGCTAAGACAATGGTGTCACAACTAAATGTCCCCTTCTTGGATGAAAATTGGTCAGTAACATGAGTACTTATTTATGGTTAAACACTTTATGTGGATTGTCTTTTGATGCTTGTTTTGACAGTGCAGAAATTAATATTCGTTTATTATTATTACAATGATTGATTAATTTTGCAATTTTAGCAAAATGATGGGTTGTCCAAGTATTTTCTGATTATTACAGGCACTTTTGCTCCACAGCCTTTTGTAGATGTGATTGATCATTATGGCTCATCAGTAGGATTGGATTATTGCGCTTGGGACTATCCTCTCACGTTTGTGTCATTATAGTCTGTACCTAGACAATCTATTCAAAGCCATGTGTTATGTTTATGTATAATTAGTAGAATTTCAAAATCCATATGGAACGAAATTTTACATATGATAGTTGGTTATGTTTAGGATGACATGGGATTCTTTGAATATCTCATGTTCTCTTATGCTTTGCCAGTATTACTAAGAATTATCTAGTACTCTATTTAGGTTATACCTTATTATGTTCACACTATGCTATTATTAGGTCCTAAAACTTAATTAAAGAATTAGCATATTATATTTTGAGCAAGTGAAAAAATAATTGTGGATGTTGCCACAATTCCAATGCCAGGTTGTAATGAGGAATAAATAAGAGGGTTTATAGTGGTGTGATTTACCCCATTGATTGGCACACTCATTTTTATCAGGACTTCAATATTATTTAAAGCCCAAATGTAGATAGTGCTAGCAAAAAATTATGAATAAAAACATCCTGATGTAGAATTAAAAATATTTCATTTTTCAAAAAAATATTTTAAATTTATCGTGCAAAGTTTTTAAAAGTTATTAAATATATTAAATTTAAATTTTTAAATACAAACATAGAAATAATAAATGTTAAAATTTACATAGGTGAAATTACTTTTATATCATCAAAAACAAATTTAAAATAGCAATCCTTTTTTTTCCTTTTGAAAAATAAATAAAATAAATTATTCTTTATTTATAAAATTAACAATAATTAAAAATAAAAAATAATATGGAATAAATGTGGATGAGTTGAAAATACAAATAATCAAATATTTTATAACTAGAGTACAATTATGAAACATGTTTTATATCTAAATAAAATTATAAAGCATAAAATAAAAATTTATTTTTAATATGACAAATAAAAAATATTATAGAAATAAAAAATAATGAATTTTCAAACTTTGCAAGTTAAAATATAATAAATAAACGTGCTTTGTTAATGTATCAATATTAAAAAATATTTAATCCAATAATATGTAATATTAATATTAGAGGTAGAAAAGAAAATAAAAAATACTAATATTATTTAATTTATTTTGAAAAAACTACCTCTTATTAAATTTGTAACATTCTATCGTAATATTATAAATATTTCAATTGAATTTGTTGAATTAATATTATCATAAAAATTAATAATATATTATAAAGGAAAAATAGTAATTTGAATCAATCTCATTTCCACCCCCACTATCTTCATCTATTTCAAACAAAATAAACTAATTTCCTCTCAATTTCCACCCCTTCTTATTTCCACCTATTCCAAACAATTTAGGTGAATTTACACCCCCTCCATTTTCACCTCTTCCCACTTCCACCTGTAGCCAAACAAAGCATAATAGAAAAACAGATATAATTTAGCCAAAAAAAAAAAAGGAAAAATATATAAAAGCTATAAACTCCATCAATGAATCAGAGGCGTTCAAGTATCATCAATGGTTTATGGTATCATCAAAAGATTTCCTGCCACAGTAAACAGACGACATTCGCAGCAATGCAGCATCTTTGGAGCTTTAAAGCATGGACAATGAAGGCTTTGACCATTCTTAGCAGTGTCCAGTATGATGATGTTCTGTTTTAGTGTGTTGTAGTGATAACATCATAATGCAAGGGCAAGACTTCCAATTTTCTACTCCGGGTATTGCTGTTTTCAGCGCCATGTTCTTCCCCCCATTCCCTCAATATAGGTTCTTCTCGTTATTGTTCCTCTGTCTTTGCTCTCCCGCTGCAGTTTCCTATCTATTATCATAGTCGTGAATCGGGCTCCAATTTTGTTTAGTGTCTTTGGTTCAATTTCTCAACTGTGTTAATTCCCACTCATCAAGTTTTTTTTTTTTTTTTTTTACCTTTTTTCCTTTTTTATTTTGTGTGTGTGTGTGTGTGTGGGGGCATCCCAAACGTTTGGTGTAATGCTCCAACCAGACTTACAACAGTACGGAACCCCAGCACCTCACTGTCAGTCAGCAGAACACGTAAAGGGTGGCTAAGGATTTCAAGGGTGAAATTTTCAAGGTTTTGGTGCCAGGTGGACTGCCGATGGCTCTGCTGAGTGCTGACTTTTCCCTGTGGTGTTTGTAGCTTTCTGTGTGGATCTTCTAACCTTTATTGATGCTATTTTGGGCATATTCCCAGCTGCCGTGGAAATTTGGTTCGAAAAATAATTTGGGTTTCTTTTGTGACTCCCAATCCCTGATAGGCACGGGAAAAGTGGAAGATGCCCAATTAATATTGCAAATATGCATCTAGCAATAGTTTTTGAGAGAAAATGAGTTGAGTACAATTTACTTGATAATGACCTGCATGAATCACCATCTTTTTTATTTTTATCCCAAAAATTGTCATATTGTACAGGAAACTGCATTTTATAAAAAACTACAGAAACCTGGTTGTGGAAAATCGACCTTCCACGAACAAGGCGGTCCCCACAGATACTACAGAAAAATGGCTGTGGACAATAAACCTTCCACGATCAAGGTGGTCCCTCACGCCACATTGCTTCAACCTTTTGCAAGGTTTCTGTCACATGCTTTTGTTTATTGCCAACTGCCAATTCCCATCAAGTATAAGAAGTCTCACTGATCCCATTAGCTTCATTCTCATGTATACTCAGATATCCCTCCATAATTTGAAAATTAGAGCTTTGGAATTAAATTATCATGCCTTATCATCTTTCTTCTTTGGTTGGCATACCCAAAGCAGTTTCATTACAACCAAAAAGAACTTACCCCAGGTTGCTTCGATATTGTTTGACATTGCTACTAGGCAATTTTTTCTAGCTACTGTTTGTGTTGCCCATGTTATTTGTATGCATGGCATAAATATGCTTATTTGTATATACTTTGTGATTTACAGATTGAAGCCAGGCAAGGAGAGTAACGTTGGTGAGTGTAAATTTTTCAATACATGTCCACGGTGTTATTTAATTGTATATACTTTGTAATTTACAGAATTTACGGCGTTATTTAATTGTGGTCCTTGCATGACATCTGAAGTCATTGTATCCATCTATCATCCAACTGACTAAGATTTAGTTTTCATTTGATAATTTATTAACGCTAGTACAAGATTATGTAACTGGGCAAATAATTTTCTCTCTAACTGTCAAGCTATAAAATCCCAGGTTATCATACAAAAATTCCTCGCAGTATCAACATGGAGAGCTTGCAGAGTGGATATTTATTTCCTGAGGTAAGTGGGGTCTGAACTTGCCTGGATCAAAACCAGTTTCTGTACTTAGTTTTTGACTTTTTCTTATTTTCTTGCCTCATTTAAATTAATGTATCAATCAGACATTAATGGTTGTCATTATTTGAGATATCTCTTGGATATGATCTGCTAACCATGTCTTAGAGTTTGACATAATCATGTCTTAAATGTAAGTTTTCTTTACAGTGCGTGATGTGATTCTTCTTTATCCTCTGGAGCATGCATCTATTTGCAACTTTGCTTTAATTTCTTGTCATCTTATAATATCCTATCCAGATATCCAAGCGAGAGTCTGAACACACTAAGAAGAATCCACATGCAAGGTTAATAAGACTAGGTATTGGCGATACTACAGAACCAATACCAGATATCATAACTAAAGCTATGGCTGAGGTAATTTTCTGGCACTAGAACCGTTGAATATCTTGTTTGTTTCCCCCATGAAGCCAGATAATTGTCACTGTCTAAGTAGAACTCTAGATGATACTATGCTGTTTCAACTTAAATGCTTCAGTAATAATCTCAATATTCATTTTTAAACTTGTTTAAAAAACAATTTCAATGGCATAGTAGAACTATCTTCAATTTTAAACAAGTCCAACTGAGGGATAGACCTGAGTTAAGTCTTTGATATTGGGTTGACTCCAAAATTTTAAATTTATAGAAACTAGAAGTGAATGAAAACCTCAGGCTGAAATTGAACCAACCTGCATATTTTTTGTATGCAGAGTACATGCTTACCTTTCAAGAGCAAAGTTCTTCCCATATGATCCTATCCCATTTCAGTTGCAAGACCTTAAAGATTTTGTTTGTTTTTACACTGAGGCACTTTTCTTTTTGTACCAGGGTTTGTGTTTTCTTTGTTTTTTTTCTAATTCTCTATTGATGTGGGATGAATGATACTATATAGCTATACTGTTTTGCAGCAAGCACTTGCTCTATCAACCGATGAAGGTTACAGGGGGTATGGACCTGAGCAAGGCAACAGGGTAAAGTGTATTGTTTCTGCTTATTATGTTTTTGAAGCGTTCTGCTACCTATAAATCTGTGAGGCAGACAATCTTAGAAATTCACCCACATCCAATTTCTTCCCCTTGTGTATTACTTTTGTACTGTCGCAACTGATTGTTGATACATATTTTCTAGCAGTCTCTCTGATAGGAGATATCTTGATCATTCTTCATGTTCAGTTTATTAATTCTATGCCTTCCTTGCAATGTTTTAAAAATTGAACTAAATGGAAAATCAGAAAAAATCATCTGGTCATTGTTCAATTGTTTCGACTGACAAAAAAATGGTTAAACTGGATGAATCAACTGGCGGAGTCAAACTGAAAGTATGGCCAGTTCACAGTTGATCCAGGTGGTTGGTTTGGTTTTTAAAACACTGCTTCCTAGTCCACTTGATTCCCATTTTATGTCTTTAATTAGGAACCTTGCAATTGTATACTGTGTTTTTATTTTTACTGATGCCTGAAATGATGCTTGGATTTAGGATTTGAATTCACTGATGACATAGATTTTAGTGAGAACTAGATCTGTACTTCTTTCAATAGTTTCCTGCTTAGCTCTGGTTGTAACAAGTGAAACGGAAATGTCTTGGTGCCTGGCTGCACTATGGCTTAGAGTTTGAGCATCTTGTGAAATCCGTTTACTTCCTGAATTCCTGTCTGGCATTGCTCTATCTCCTATTTCAGGCATTAAGGAAGGCAATAGCAGAAACACTTTACCAAGGTATGGGGGTGAAAGAAAATGAGGTTTTTGTATCAGATGGTGCGCAATGTGATATTTCACGTATCCAGGTGAGGAATGTTGGTTTTGCATCCACTTTATTACTAAGATATGGTTGTTCACTTATGCCCTGCGAATAAAAGAGATGAAGGATCCATTTCCTTGTGCAGCTCTTACTGATATGAGAATCTGTTATTGACAGATGCTTCTGGGATCTACTTTGTCAGTAGCCGTGCAAGATCCAACTTTTCCGGTAATTTGTTGAGGATTTGACATCCTTCATGAAGAAGCTCGTGGAAGAAGCTTTTTCTTGATATGAAAATTGACTTTTTTTTTTCCCTCCCCTTCTTTTGGGTATCCAAATATGCTGCTAGTTTGTCACTGGCTGTGCACTTGCAAGACCCAGTAATTTGTTGAGGATTTAGTGCATTTAAGTTTTAATTGAAAAAGCCTAATTTCTAGTAAATTTCACAGGGTTCCCGATTGACAGAAATAGCTAGTGCGTAATTTAATTTGCTTGTATAACGAGACAGTATAAACTATCAATTGATGTTAAAACTACGAGAGCTATTTACCTTTAATTATAGGGACTGCTATGAGACCATAAAAGCTATCCAAGAGGGATTGGAGCATCTGATTCATGATATAATCAACTCATGTTGTTGTACTAAAATCTGCACTCTTTTTTGCTGATAAACTGCGTTACCAATCCTTCTCTGCCATTCCAAAATTATTTAGCTGTTTCTCAGCTATGTGAGTGAACCTTGTCAATTTTTCCATTGTTATCAGCATGAGCGTCTGTTTGCCCTTTCCACTCCTTTTTCAGTTCATCTCCTTTGCAATATATTGAAGGCTAATGTCCGTGATGCTGCCAAATGCTCGTTGTTTCAAAAGTGACATTGTTTGAAATAATATATCTGATTGCAGACTTCTATAGGAGAAAGATAGCGAGTATAATTGGAATGTTATCCCTGTCTTCCCTATGACACTTAATTTTGGTTACTGTATTGATGAATGTGCATATAACAGGCATATGTTGATTCCAGTGTCATTGTTGGTAGAGCCGGCAAGTTACAGCCAGGAACTGAGAAATTTAGAAACATTGTGTACATGAAGTGTGGACCTGAGAATAATTTCTTTCCGGACTTATCAGCTACTCCAAGGGCTGATATTATTATCTTTTGCTCTCCAAACAATCCAACTGGCAGTGCAGCATCCCAGCATCAACTGAAGCAACTAGTGAACTTTGCAAAAGCAAATGGATCGATGATTATCTATGATTCAGCTTATGCTGCTTACATCTCCGATGAAAGCCCAAGATCAATTTTTGAAATTCCAGGAGCCAGAGAGGTTTTATTTTGTCTTGAATATCAATTATGTCATTGGCCAATGACAAATGCCCTTTCGAGCTATATGAAGACGAATAAACTCTTATCAGCTATAATCACTGGCTTTCTACACATGGATGCAGGTTGCAATTGAAATTTGTTCATTCTCCAAATTTGCTGGGTTTACAGGCGTCCGCCTTGGCTGGACAGTTGTCCCTGAAGAACTGTTGTATTCTAATGGATATCCTGTCATAAAGGATTATAATCGTATTGTCTGCACCTGCTTCAATGGTGCATCAAATATTGCTCAAGCCGGTGGACTTGCTTGCCTTTCTGCGGAAGGTTACCAGGTTTGTCACACCCTTTCTTCCTTCCAAAGCTCGGGAGAAACAACTCTGGCCAGAAGTCTCAATTGGAAATTGAGTTGCAGTTTCTCATTAAGAAACCGGATGGAAAATTCCTTTAATTTTTTTCTGCAAAATTTGAAGTAATTGTCTTTGGCAGATCACTAATAGTCATACATGGTCTTTTCTCATGGTCTTTGTTTGTTTCCAGGGGCTGCGTACCAGGCTGGACTACTACAAGGAAAATGCCAAAATACTAGTTGAGACGTTCAGATCGCTGGGTCTGAAGGTGTATGGTGGAAAAAATGCCCCTTATATTTGGGTGCATTTCCCTGGATTAAGCTCATGGGATGTATTCAGCAAAATTCTTGAGAGGACTGACATAGTGACCGTCCCTGGCATTGGATTTGGTCCTGGCGGCGAAGGGCATATTAGAATTAGTGCCTTTGGTCATAAGGAATGTATATTGGAAGCTTCACGGAGGCTGAAAAGTTTTCTGTGAATAATTTAGTGCTATTACTCTGCCCAATTTCAGCTATACTTGCATGATGGAATAAGAGCTATGTTAGCTAGAAATTTTCTTCCGAGTGATAGCGGCAAGTCTCAATCCTTGATTCATATTTCACTTGAGGAAAATGATTGGGTGTATGAGAAACGGATATGCTGCCAAATAAAAATGATAATTCTATAATTTTTATATGTCTGAATTTATTCAATTATTTATCGCTTGAGGGTATAATACTGATTTAGTCATTCATGTATGGCTACATTACTCGTCAAATAATCATTAAATTGATTATAATCTCTCTTTGTACTCGAAAATCAGTGTGGTTATTTTATGATCTATCTCTTACTTTCAGTATATCATTTCACCAAAAAAAAGTATTTTTATTTTCATATTATCTTACCAAAAAATCAATCTCATCGTGAAGTCATGGTCTGATAAATTTATGGTTTAGTGAATCACCAAGTGGAATTTAAGTAGGATAGGAGTAATAATTTTTAATATGACAAACACGAAATTTTTATATAGGTTTGCAATGAGTTTATATAGATTCAAGTTCCAAACGGATTAACTTATTTAATATAAATAATAAATGAGTTATATTAAAGTTATAAATGTGTTGATTTGTTAATCTATTTAATAATTTATATTAAAATTATAAAAATATTATTTAAAAAATAATTAATAATTAAATTATAAATAATTATATATAATAAAAAATGAGAAACTTGTGCTTTAATAAAATGATAATAAAAACTTAAAGAAGTATTTTATCAATTATTAAATATATTTTTTTGTGTGAAAATGATAATTAAATTCTATAAAAAAGTTTATAATATAAATTTTGTTAATAAAATTTATTAAATGAGTTAGACAAGTTAATTCATTTTAAAATATTTAATAAATAAGTTGATATTAAACGATACGACATGACACAATATAATTATTATTCGGATTAGGTTCGTATTGAACTTATTTAAGTTATTATTAATTATTGACATAATACGGATTCGATACATGAACATGAATTGCCACCTATAAATATAAATATTATGAATATTAAAATATTATTAAATTTTTTCCCCAATAAGTGTTATCTTTAGGTTTCTTACTTCTACCCATTGACATTAAAATTTATTTGAAATTATCGTACTTTTTATTGAACTAACACTTGATTGATATGAAGATGCATTATTTTTACATATAATTTTAAATGTGAATTAAAATGTATTGTTTAGAAATTCTATCGAGTGATTAAAATAAACCCACTTCTAAGTAATACCTTCCTCCGAAACTACCTTCATTGCACAACCCCTCTTAACAAATCAGTTGGCACCATGTACTAGCAAGGACAACGATTGATTAATGGTTGTTTCTTCAACAAAGCGTGCTAGATAAAACCACTATAATCTAAGAAGATGAACTTTATATGTCGACAATTTGTAACCCATGAAGATGACACGTGCTCAGTGGAAACGTTGTTATTACACATCAACCACAAAAAAAATATTGTTGCGTCAACATAATGTCTCTCCCTCGCGGAAGCTCACCATTGTCTTGCCACCAAGATAACACAAACAAAAAAGACGTCACTTTTAAGCTCACAAATTTCCAACACTCCAAGCACCCACACCCACTTAGACACACGAGTCGGACCGGAAAATTTCTCATATAGTTCGATTATAATATATATCTTTAATCATATTCAATAAATGAAAAGTAATTATAATTTCGATTATTTTTAATATCTTTACAATTGAATATCAAATTTTTAATATGTATAAATCTCATAAAATTAATAATTAAATAATAAAATTGATAATTTTTTATTTATTAAATATGAGTAAAAGTATATGTTATAATTTGAACATATATAAAAAGTTCTCATCATAAGAAACGGCTTTACCCCACAAGCTTCAATATTTCATAATCTTTTCTTGTTCCCCAAGACAATATCCGATAAAAAAAGCCTATAAAAGGGCAGTTTCATGTCTTTCCTAGATAATAATTGTGAGCACCGAGAGACATCATATATTAGGCATGGCGTTTGCAGGACATGACATTGCTGAAGCATATGTGATGAAGAAGCTGCATAAGGAAAAAATGAAGGCAGAAGAAAAGGATGAAAGGACCAAAAGGGACATGGTTGGTTCAGAGGCAAAGAGATCAAGTGGTGGATGTTTCTTCTCGTGCTCTAAGAATGAGCACGGGACAAGTAATGCACCAATAAGTGATCACAACCCCACACAAGCTGCTGGGACTGATGGTGATCCTAAATAGTTTGATTGTAGTTAAGACTGAATGTTGCCATTGTGGCTGCCCAATAATTGCAATGTTTTTCTTTTACTTTTTACTAGATGCAATGTTATTGGTACAATGACGTTATTGGTAAATTTCTACCAAAAAAAAAATGACGTTATTGGTAGAATAATCATTCACAACTTTTTTACAACTGTTTATATAGCATGATTTTATTGGCCAAAAGGGGCACAAATAATTTAAAATATGGGGCTAAACTCACTCAGATGTTGCCCATTGGTATTTTGTGATTGTTCAATGTAACTGTTTATGGTGAAATGTCAAATTAATGTGTTGATGAAATTTTATATTTTAAGCATTCTCGTAATAATATAAGCTCTTGATATCATCGTGTGCTTGAGATGGCACGGGAGTTTCCTTGATGTTGTGAAAGATTTACATCCATGTTATTCCCGGTTAGCCAAAATACATCAGTAGTGTATAAAATTGCACTATGTATGTAATTACCTCCAAGACATAATTTATTTTTTTTAAAAAAATTATTTAATTTATCAGTTAAACATATTTTATATTTTTCAATTTTTATTTGTTTATCTTTTAAATTCCTTTTAGTAAACTATAAAAAATTTATCTTTTTTAAATTTGTTGCTTTAAAAAAAAGTGTCACAAGTCAATAACTATATTCTTTTAATTTTTAAAATTATAATAAATTATAAATTAAATGTTCAAAATTTATTACTTAAAAAAGTGTAATGAATCAATTTTTTTTATTTTATCCTTTTTATTTTAAAATTTACACTTCTTAGGAATCACACGAAGTAATCTTTTTTTTTTAAATATGAATTCAATGTTGCAACTTTAACCATAGTTGTTGCATCTAATTATTGATTGATATGAATTTCATGAAAATATAAAGGAGCCTCGTGTATTTAGATGGTCGGATCTAATAATTACAATTTTAGTTACAGAGTCCAAATTCTTTTATAAGAAACATACTTTGGTAAGTAATTAAACATTATGATTTATTTAACAAATAAAATTTAAAAAATAAAAAATAAAGATAAGTAAAAATTGATATAGTTGTACTTTTTTATTAACAATAATTTTTTAAAAAATAATTATTCGTTGTTTACTTCAAAATTAGAAAGATAAAGAATAAAAATTTGACATAATTGCACTTTTTTATTAGCAATTCACTAATTACACAAAAATTTTAAAAGTAAAATACAAAAAATAGAACATGACATGTTAAATTGATAAATTAAAAAAGTCCAAAAATAAAAAAATAGATAATATCTCGGAGGTATTACATATAAAATACATAATGTAATTTTATATACTGTTGGTGTAAATGAAACTACATTAAAAATATATGAAATAAAAATCCTACCTTATATTGTGGAGTTTTTTGTATATAAAATATTTTTTTTTCTTATTTTCTGATATCTGAGCTTTTAAAAAAAAATTTCTTAAATTTTGATATTTGACAAATTATATTAAACTTTCAATTAATTTGAATTTGAGATGGATCAATCTTTAATATGAGAATAAACTCTTTTAAATTTGTTTGCTCCATCTGCAAAATTTAAGCTCTTAAGCTCAAAATCTTACTTAGAAGATGTTGAATTTCTTATTACTCAGGTTAACACTGTAACTTTTTAAGAAATTTTGGTCAATCGTAAAAAAGACATCAAAGAAGAATACAACTTCCAATTCCCCCAAGCAGAGGACACATTCCAGAGCGCCTCTTTCGTGGAAATCCTCGTATCACTTTGGCTTTTAATCGCGATGCATCTCTCTACTTTTAAGGGAAATAAATAAAAATATTTTTTTATTTAAAGTTTTAGTTTTTAACAAAAATATTAATAAATTAAAATTAAATCTATTTATTTAAATTTAATTAATATTTTCTTTATATAATCTTTCAAATATTAAATTAATATAATTTTTTATGATTTACATATTACTTTTGTTCTTTTTATCTATTTTATAATATATTAATTAAAATTTTGATTTAATTAAATTACTTAATTACATATCATATTTTTTAATTCATATATTATATTTAAAAAATTTATTATTTATAAATTTAAATTTATAATTATAAAATAAGTAAAATAAATATAATTTTAAAATTTTTATAATTTTTTATTATATATTTATTATTCTTATTCTTATATTAAAAAAATAATAGATTCTTCCGTGCAGCGCACGGATTAGAAAGTTACATATGATTCTGTTCTCCTTCGCGTGCGACTTTAATCCGCCGACGTTGAATTTCTTGGTTCGAGGCTGGGCGCAATACGTGACAAGCAAGGCAATGGCATCGCATTTTCACGATCTAAAAGAACAAGAAGATGTAACCTCACCAATGGTATCAGCTTTTATCCCATTTTGCTTAATCAGCGATTACATCATCTTAGGAAATACTAAATTGCAAACCTCCACGAAATCCCAAAACAGGTACTGAAAAGGTGCAAAATTCAAAATGATTTGATGTGTCATATTTTTTTATTAATATTCTCACGGATTGCTTGGAGCGGTGGTTTAAATTTAGGACTTTTAATCTTAAATCATTAAGTGAGATGTGATGATTATAATTATTAGCATTACTTGCTGCTTACTTCGACTTTAGGTAGTAATTTTGTTAGGATTGCTTAAATAAAAAATACTAAAAACCATTGCATATTTGAATTTTAAGTAGTAATTTTTTAATTTTTATCACATTACTATGTCTCTCACTCTTATTTTAATAAATTAATTAATTTTTAGAAATCTACTTCTACGCATGGACGAAATTTCTCCCAGAACTTCCCCCGCCCCAATAATTCACGTCGCTTTTCGGAATGGACGGCTGGCATTTAATACAGCTTCTTTGCTTGCTCTCCAAGTCAATATTCATGTCTATGAATAAACCTCCCAGCCAGTCCTACAAAATTCGCAACAAACACCACTTTCTATTACAACCTCAATTCCTCTCATTTGCAACGCAGGAAATGGCAACTGCTGGGTCGGGCCTTGCCGAAGCCTACGTGATGCGAAAGCTCCATAAGGAGAAGATGAAGAAAGCAGAAGAAGCAGAAAGAACAACAAAGATTAGTTCGGAGGCCAAAAAATCATCAAGGGGTACTAACGGAAGTTTCTTCTGGGTTTCTAAGATTTCTCGGAACAGAAAAACAGCTCCGATTTCCGATGATTACTGTCATAAAGATTCTGCGGCAGCCGGAGACTTGGGATCTTAATGATAATAGCTATGTTTGTTCGATTTGGCCCCATATCAGTTTCCCAGTTTCTGTTGTTTTTGGACAAGAACTAGCGGAAGATTAGTACTATGTTGTGTGTCATCTCGTCTGCCATGCTCACCGACGTGCATGGGGATGAAGATTTTCTGTAATATTTCTCGAGTTTTTGCAATCTTTTCAATCATTTTTAATGAAAAATGTCTTGTAATTTAATCTCTGATTAATTATATTTTTTTGTTATATGAATTGTTAATTATAATATGGCATCTATTATTCAAATATTGCTCCAATTAAAGTAGAAATTCAAGACATAAATCATCCCAGATAGAGTATATATGAATGATTTGGTCGAGTTCTGCTTACATTTGCCTCTGCTGTGGGCCTACTCAACACAGAATTATTACCTTCATACATATAACAGGAACTTTTTTTTTTTTTTCAATAATCACCGGAATGGACAATTCAGAAATATTAATTTAAATTAAATTATCGGTCGCTTGTAAATCAGTTTAATTCGTTGCAGGTTCTACCATCAACGTTATTCTCTTCATTGCTGTAGTTTGGGTATGAGAATTTCATCTAAGTTGAAAAAATATTTGGGTACATGTATTGATGGATCGGAAGACAAAAAGCATATTAATAAGGAGGCGGTGCAGAGAACCACAAAGAAGTTGTAGGGATGGTAGCCCAAATTATTATTAGAGACTGGAAGATTCACATTATGAATAAGTGTGATTCAGGCAATACCAATACGTCATATGAGCATTGTTGGATTATAAGATTCAATCTATTATTTATTCTATTTTTATTAGTAAAAATAATTACACTATTAGATTGGGATAGAGAGAAAGTTACTTTTAAGAATTATAATATTTAAAATGTTATCATATTATTAAAAATAATACTATTAACATGATTTTAAATGTTGATTATTTTATAAATTGATATTTAAAGTATAGTGAGAAGAAAAGGTAATTTTTTTTAAAAAAATCGATGTCTAAAATATTTTTAATAATGGTATCATTTATGATTTTAAATATTAGTTATTTAATAAACTAACATTTAAAGCATTATTATATTTCTTTAAATATTGGTTTGTTATTTGAATCGATGAAATAAATTATACTTATTTATAAAAATATCATCATGTTATTATATATTTTTTTCATTCTTTTTTAAGTATTGTTTAATGTTAACACATACAAATTAAGAAAGCTAAGATCTTAATTTTAGGAAAGATGAGTTATAATTTACTAATATATTTTTTATTAAAAGTTAACTAGTAAATAAAGTCGTTAAATATTTATTTGAATCATAGGAGTAATATTTAAAAAAAGATAATAGATATATTCTTGATTTCTTAAAATAAAAGATAAATAAGAATATACGATTTTCCCTAAAACGACACTTAAAAAAAGCAAATGAATTATGCCTATTTTTACTTTAACCAACATTAATATGTTGACACTAAAAAAATAAATTTGTAGTAATATCATCGTTTAATCACAATTTATTGTAAATTTAAGTCTTTTTAATTACGTTCATGTTATTGTAATTATTGTTATATAATTATGACGGTGCTACAACTACGCACAACTTCAAATTTAAGATTCAGTAATACATGGTGATTAGCACAGACAACCACGGACCTATCCCATAATGTAATTAACACAAACTTATATATATGTGTAAAATTTAAAACCAAATTCAATATGATCTTCCTTTGGTCTATTCATATATATATATATATTTTTACAATTTAATTTCTTAATTTTTTTACAGCTATAGATCCTATGAGTCAATTATTTATTTATTATTTTAGAATTCATAAACCATCACAAAACTCATATTTATACCAATATATAGTAGCTTTTTTAAATGAGAGATTATAGTATTCAGTAATTTTAATATATTTTTGAACAATTTCATATGTTAATGTATAGTTTTTTATTTTTTTCAAAATTTTATTTTAATTGTATTCTTAAACATATATGTATTTACCAATATTTATAATATAATTTTATCTTTTTCTCCTGCCAATTTAATCCGCTAATGTTCAATTCGTTTTTTGTGATTGAAGAAACTCCATCCCAACGTTGAAATTTAAGAGATAAATTTTTTATTTATTAAAACATCAAAGCTAATAATATTAAAATTCCCTTATGGTACGTAGAACTTATGAATATTGGAGGCAAGGCAGCATTTCATCAAATGAAAAGAAGGTTTGATTATAATTTTGTTCCCTTAATTTGTACATGACAGAGCTTCTCACCAGGCAAATAGAATTGCGTACCAAATTAACAGAAAAGAATGTAGGCCTTACCAAAAATGGAAACATATTCCAACAAGCACAGCATCGAGATTTCCAGAATGTATGTTTCTATTCTCATATAACGAAGAGAATATAATTTTAATTTTTAGTGCATATAATTTTTATAAAATTATGAATAATTTTTCTCTATTAATTAAGAGTAAAAACATGTATTTATAATATAATTAGAGTAGACTAAAAATTTTTATTATGAGAATATCTAATAAATGACTTTTTTATCAATTTAATTGATTTATCTGATCAAACAATTATTTTAAGTATTTAACAAATGATTAATTCAATTGATTTTCAAACATTTTGAAAAAAATTAGAGAACCAACGTTTTTAAATAACTATTTAAGCCAAAAATCACTAAAAAGATATTTTACCTCTTTAATTATACACTTATTTCTGCTTTTATTCTTGTAAGAAAAAAAAACCTTTAAAATCTTAATTTTCAATTGCGAAAAATGTTGCATGTATAAAAAAAAAAGTAGATAACAAATATAAGGCTAATAAAAGCATAAAATATATAAAATGAAATATACTCTTTGAATTAATTTACAAGAATAATAAAATATTTGTTATTGTATTTATCTTTTTATATGATATCTACAATAAGTTAAATTCATAAAAAAATTATCCCATTATCATTTATATTTTTTCATTATGTATATAGTATGTCATTTTTATTTATATGCACGAAATGTATTAAATAATCATTCATTTCAAGATTATAATTATTTATTTCTTAAAATAAAATTAAATAAGTATATTAAAATAATTATTTATTCCTTATAAAGTAAATTTTTTAAGTATAATAAATTATAATAATTTATTTTTAAGCTAAAATTTAATCAAATAAATAATATATAAAATATGAAATATTATTAAAGAAAAAATTTATTCAAATAAATCATAAAATATATTTATATATTTATATATCATTTTACATATATTCAAATAATAGGAAATATTTAATTTTATTAAATAATTTTATACAAATAATTAATCTTATCAATTAATCTAATCAACTAATATAATTAGCTGATAGTGAATCATTAATGCAATCAACTAATTATTAATATACTAATTACCAAACTAGGCATATGAAGGGGGTGGGTCTAACTTTGATCTTCCTTTTTAGGTTTTGTTTGACATAAGTAATTGATAAAATAGTTAATAATTAATAAATTAATTGTTAGCTAATATTTAAAAATTTGTAGTCAATAATTGATAAGTTATCTAATCGTATTAGAAATATTTGATAAAATTAGCTATTGAACCAAATAAAAAATATAAAATAACTTGAAAGAGCATGTTAATATAAATAAATTTATCAATTAAACTAACTTATGCTATTTTGAGATAAAATTATGTTAATATAATCAAAGTATTCAAAATAAGAATATAATTACTTAAAATTTAATTAATTATGCTCATAACATTATATTTTTAATTTATTTATTATTCAAATAATAATATAATAACCTAAAATTTAATTAATTATATTGTATGATATTACATATTTATTTATATTGAATTAATAAGAATATGTCATATATTTATCTACATAATTAGAATATAAGTTATCATTTAATTAAAAGAAGAACAAATTTTAAAAAACTACTGGCTTACAAACTATTTTTTAAAATTTGTCAAATAATAGTTTATAAGTTGTTAACTTTTATTATGCTAACAACTTCTATAAATTAACTTATAATTTATTAATTAAATTAACAAATTATCAACTATCTTAGGCGTGGAACTTATGGCACTAGCAGGAAGAAGCTTTTGAGCAAATCCTTGGTCGCCAGAGGTCATGACTTCATTTCCAATGAGGATCGGAGTAATGTCGCTGGTGGTCAACTTAAGGAGAGTTTCACTGTGACTCTCAGCGGCATAAGGTTGCCGGCGATTTGGCTTACGCCAACGGAAGATGAAGAATTTGCAAGATGAAGAAAAAACAGAGATTATCAACAGATTTAAACTGATTTAAAATCTAAGATTTATGAGGAAAAAAGAAGTAAATTTGAAAGCGTGTAAAGCAGGAGAAACATACAATGATTTTGTTTTTTTACCATGAAACTAAATTCTAGAATCGGGAAATTTTGTTCAGTTTATCAGTTAGAAACGTACACGGTTTAAATTTTTCCAAGAAGATTTACAGGGAAAGTTCCTCGAAAGCAACATTGATTTCTTGTTGCCTGGTTGTCACCTCCCAACCATTTTTCCTCAACTCCACTGCTTCTACTGAGGTCCACAATTTTTTTTCTGCTAATTCAATGTTAAGAAACCCCTTTTCATATGGGAAACTTTCACGTACAAATTTTATAGTACACAAGTGAAACTAAAAGTCTGAATCCATGCATTTGTACAGAACAAAAATTTAATGACTTAACCATCAGTCTATAAAATTGGTGTATTTTAATCATCGCTATATGTGAAAAATTATATTTTACTTATGGTTTCATCTTTTTTTCATATAATTCATTTATAATTTTTAGTGTTATAATTTATTCACTATGTTTTAAATCATTAATACTTTATTCACTTAAATCCTTTCTCATCCAAAATTTAATAGAAAGCTCACTTGCATTATATATAATATTTACTTTCTTAAATTTTAACTTAATTTAATACTTACTCAAAATTAAATTATTCAAAAAAAAACTAATCAAATTGCATACTTTTTATAATTTAATTTATGATCGTTGAATACGAGGTGCTGAACAGAGTTTTTCTTTTTTGAGTAAAATAGTTTTAAATGAATATCAAATTGAGTAAAATTTTGAAAAAATAAAAATTAAATATAATGCATTTAAATTTTTTGTTAAAATTGAATGGAAAATAATTAAATAAGTAAATATTAATAATTAAAAATATAAATGAATGAATGAATAATAATTAAAATTATAAATAAGTTAAATAAAAAAGATAAAATTACGGATATATAAATTGTAATTTTTTCAACATTTAGTTAAGCATGAAAAGAAAAAGGTGATATGAACCCTTTTTGCTTTGCTTGCCGAGTCAGCACTGACATCATCTTAGGAAACAAATTGGAAACCTACAAGTACACCAACCAGTCAAAAGTCCAAAACTGTCTTCCACCAACGTTAGCACTTCTTGGAATGGACGGCTGCCAAGCCATTGAACCCGGTCCGCAGCTTCTTTGCTTGCTCCCCAAGTCACAATTCGTACCAACCATCACAGTCACACGCCTATAAATATGCCTCCAAATCCGTCCTCCTAAATTCACAAACAGCCACCACTTTCAATTACAATTTACAACCTTAATTCCGCCAATTGTCACACCACAACGATATAGCTCGAGATGGCAACTGCTGGATCTGGTCTTGTCGAAGCATACGTGATACGGAAGCTCCACAAAGAGAAGATGAAGAAAGCAGAAGAAGCAGAAAGAACGACAAAGATGGGTTCGGAGGCCAAAACACCGTCGGGCGGTAGCAGCGGATGTTTCTTCTGGGTTTCTAAGAGTTCTCGGAACGGAAAAACTGCGCGGATTTCAGATGCTTGCTGTCATAATGAATCTGAGGCCACCGGAGACTTGGGGTCTTAATAATATTAATACTTGTCAGTTCGATTTGGTCCCAAATTAGTTTCCCCCTTTCTGTTGTTTTTGACGAGAATTAGTGGAAGATTAATACTATGTTCTTTGGCTGCCGTCTGCCATGTTTACAACATGCATGCGGATGAAGATTAGCCTGTATATATATTTCTCAAGTTTGCAATTTTTTCATTTTTTTAGGAAGAATGTCTTGTAATTTGATCTGTGATTAATTACCTTTTTGTTATAAAAAAGGAAAAATACATTATGCCCACATGTGATATGTATTTATTTGTAACTTACCCACTTGTAATTTAAAATATGAAAAAAAAAACCTATAATTTGCATCTTTAATAATTTGTCCACTTGTACTGACTTTTCATTCAAACTAATGAAATTAATTATGTGCAAGTTATATGTAACTTAGTTTCTAGCTAATTTTTCCTAATTTTCAAAGACTCATGTGCAGAACTATGAATTTAAGGAAACTTTCTGAAAAAAATTGGAATTTGGCAATTGTACGTCAAGAAAAGATTATTTTTCATTTCACAATAGACCTGACATGTTTCAAACTTTGTTCATGAAGTGCAGAACAGAAACAATGAAAGATAGCTAAACCTTAGCCGATGAGAAGTATGAAATACAAAATTCCACATATAACATTGGGCTTGAATTCACAGAGTAAATGACAGAGCTGCCAACAGAGTCAATTAACGTTGCCAGAGTTCCTGCATGCTAGTTTCCATGTTCATCCCACAAAAATGAAAATACAATATAACTTCCTAGCTTTAAAATTCCAAGACTTGTCTCCTTTGTTCAAACGAGCTTCAAATCAAATTCAAATTTGATTCGATAATTATAGTTGAATGCTCTAATCAACCTCATTAAGTTTGAACATGAAATTTTTTATTTTAAAATTAAAATAACATAAATTCATTGAATAAACATGAAGATAGGAATTTTACAAAGGAATATGAAGAAAGAAACTTAATGATGTTAGAGTCATATTAGAATAAGATGTTAAACTAATCTATGGATATATAAAATACATAATTATATCCTACTGAACCAAAATTTATCAGAAAGCAAAAGTTTACCTCCAGCCATTACTCTGCAATTTTGCATGAAGAAGTTGTTATAATCCTGTAATCTTGCAATTGGGTGCTTTCGGGTTCTGATTTATGCCTTTTCTGATGATGTATTTGGTTCTAAAATAAAATTGAGCATATCCGAACTTGGGGATCCATGTTTATATATATATATGATCCTAATTTCTCCTATCAAAGAAGCTAAGATTTCAGTGGTTGTTAAGTAGAAAACTGCTCTTCCAATTTTTACGGACCACATTCAACAGTTTGAATGTTGGTTTGTTGCCAACGTTCAAAAGAAAATTGTTACATTCTTCCACTTAGTTAGTAAAAACCAATTATATTCCAAGAGGAGAAAATTCAATGAATGGATCATGGTGGTAGGTCTTCTATATGTGAGTATTACCTCCTATATATCAAGATATATTTTGTTTTCTCAACCCACCATAACTTAATAAATAAGTCTTATTCTTATTCTGGGTCTTCCTAATGTTATTTTTCTCTAAACATAAATGTATACGCTGAAATAAGAAAAATAACTTAAACTGAATAAGAGCTTTATTACTAACATATGTTATATATGTACATCAAAGACTCAATATGGTACCAAGTCCCATCCTTAATACATGATTTTTAAACACTAATGGTGACATACCTTTTGTTAAAGGATCTGCTATCATCAACTCAGTCCTAATGTGCACAATGATGACTTTATTTTCCTTGATACATTCTCGAATAGTTAAGTACTTGATGTCGATGTGTTTGCTTCGACTTTCACTTTTGTCATTCTTAGCTAGAAAAACTATAACTGAGTTGTCATAATAAATCCTTAATGTCCTAGAAATTGAATCCACAATTTTAAGCCTAAAAATAAAGCTTTTTAGCCATACACCATACGAAGTTGTCTCAAAATAAGATACGAACTTAACTTCTATGGTAGAAGTAGTAACTAAGGTTTGCTTCACATTCCTCCAAGACACAGCTCTACCAAGGAACATAAAAATGTACCCTGATGTTAATTTCTGTGAATCAATACATTCGGCAAAATTCGAGTCTAAGTAGCCAACTACCTCAAGATTCTCAATCCATCTGTACATTAGCATGCAGTGTTTGGTACCTTTAAGATACCTCATCACTTTCTTTTCATCTCTCTAATGATCCATTTTTGGATTACTTTGATATCTCTCTAATATTCCAACTGCAAATGCAATGTCAGGTATTGTACAAACCTGAGCATATATAAGGCTTCCAATAACTAAAACATACAAAATGTTTCGCATTTGTTCCCTTTTTAGATTGTTTTTTAGGCACTGATTCAAATTGAATTTGTCACCCTTCACAATAGGCGTTACACTTGTTGAGCAATCCTTCATCCAAAATCTCTCTAAGACCTTATTGATATAGGTTTCTTGTGATAAACCCAAAATGTATTGAGTTCTATTCCTCTGGATCTTGATATCAATTACATAAAATATCTCACCCCTATCCTTCATGTTAAAATTTTTAGAGAGAAACTGTCTCACTTCATATAACAACCTTTTATAATTAGCTGTAAGCAATATATCATCCATATATAATACAAAGAAACAAATTTTACTCCCACTGATCTTCTGGTATATACATTGATCCATGATATTTTTCATAAATCCAAAAGAAGAAATAATATCATGGAACTTAAGATACCATTGGCGAGAGGCTTGTTTCAATCCATGTATGAATTTCTTAAGCTTGAATACCAAATGGTCACTAGCACTAGAGGAGAATCCCTTAAGCTGTTTCATATATACCTCTTTCTCTAGATCTCTATTGAAGAATGTCATCTTCACATCCATCTGATACAGTTCTAGGCCAAATTGGGCAACCAATGCCATTATCACACGGAGGGAATCTTTCTTAGATACAAGAGAAAATCTTTCTATACAATCGATTCCTTCCTTTTAAGTAAATTCCTTAGCCACGAGTTTTGCCTTATATCTTTTGATGTTGCCTAGTGAGTCATTTTTCTTCTTATAGACTTATTTACACCCAATGGCCTTTGAGCCACTAGACAACTCAATAAGATCCCAAACCCCATTAGATGACATGGAATCCATCTCTTCCTTCATAACATTGTACCATAATTTAGATTCTCTATAATTGTTAGCTTATGAAAATGTCTTAAGGTCATTTTCAACTCCTATATTGTAGTCAGGCTCTCGTAGGTACACAACATAGTCATTAGGAATTGTTGAACTCCTTTCCCTAGTTAATTTTCTCAATGTTGGATTAGCATTCTCTTAGGGATCGTGTGCCTCAACTGGTAGTTTAATAGTTTCTAGTAATTATCCAATAACCAGATTAACTTGGTTATGGCCAATTGGTTGTGGATCCTCAATAATTGACTATTTAATACCCATCGGTACCCGAAGGGCATGAATTACAACTAATTTATCACTTAATGTAGAAGCTTGACAACCAAAATGATCATGTTTAGTGTTTAGATGTTAAATTTGATCACTTCCAATGATCAAGTCATTTTCAAGAAATTCTGCATTTCTTGATTCCATAATCTTAGTGCTATGAGATGGATAATAGAATCTATATCCTTTGTACTTTTCAGCATACCTAATAAAGTATTCACTTATAGTTCTAGGATTCAGCTTCTTTTCTTGTAGATTGTAAACCTTGATCTTAGATGGGCATCCCCAAACATGTATATATCATAAACTTGGTTTCCAACCTTTGAATAACAAAAATAGTATTTTCTCAATAGCCTTAGTTGGAACCCGGTTAAAAATATACATAACAGTCTTAAAGGCTTCAATCCATAAGGACTTAGAAAGCTTAGAACTACTAAGCATGCTCCATACTATGTCTAATAGTGTTCAAATTCTTCTTTTAGCTACACCGTTTTAGTCCAAAGACCTAAGCATGGGATATTAGGCAATAATCCTATTCTCTTGAAGAAATTTAGCAAATGGACCTAATGCTTGTCCATCTTCAATGCATCTACCATAATACTCACTACCTTTATCTAATCTCACTATCTTAATTTATTTATCATATTGTTTCTTTACTTTTGCCTTAAATACTTTAAAGGCATCAAGTGCCTCATTCTTATTATTCAACAGATAAAGATACATATATCGTAAGTAATCATTAATAAAGATGATAAAGTATTTTGGACTATTAAAGTCTAAACATAGACTACAAATGTCAGTATGTATGATTTCTAAAATAGCAGTACTCCTTTTGGCACCCTTTTTAGTCTTATTAATTCGTTTTCCCTTAATATAGTTTATACAAGTATTAAAGTTAATAAAATTAAGTGTACTAAATATTTCATCTTTTCCTAACTTTTTCACCTCTCTATTGAGATATGACTTAGGCTACGGTGCCACAACATAGAAGATTCTTCATTAGTAACACATCTCTTAACACCTATGCTACTAGAAACATGCATTGAATCGTTGGATATACTATCTTGTAATTGAATTTGGAAAAGACCATAAAAAATTGTATGATTCCCAACAATATTAGATTTATAAAATAAACATATTATTTAAAAATTTAAAAGAATATCCAAAAGATAAAAGTTTTGACATAGAAATTAAGTTTCTAGAGAGACTTGGTACATAAAAGGTCCTTTCTAAGATCAAACTAAAGCCAGTATCTATAATTAATCTATAAGTTCTTATAACTTCAACTAATAAGCCCATCTTGTTGACTAAATAGATGTATTGCTCATTGTCTTCCTTTAGTTTAGAAAGCACTGCAAGGTATTAGAGATATAGATTGTAGAATTAGAATCAATCCACTATGTTTTACTACTAACATCTACCATATTAGATTCATAACAGAATTATCATATTAAGATACCTTTTTTTTTCAAGCTAGGGCTTAAATTTGTTGCAATTCTTCTTTATGTGTCCCTTCTTCTTGCAAAAGAAATACTTGGACTTTTTTTTATGTTACCTTCAATGGGTGCATTTCCCTTTCCTTTTGGCTTGGCTGTTTATTGTTCTTTCTTTGTATTACTATATGTGCACTTTCTCTTATTTCTGCAATAAACCTCCCCTCTTTCTATACACACATAGACAAAAGTTCATTGATCATCCATTTCTTCTTATATGTGTTATAAGAAATCTTAAAAGGTTCATATTGAGGTAGCAAAGAATTTAGGATATAGTGCACAAGGAAGGATTTAAACATCTCAACCTTAAGTGTTTTTAATTAAACTGTTATATCCATCATCTCCATGATGTGTTCTCGCACACCTATTATGCTAGTAAGTTACATGAATGATAACCTTATCATTAAGGTGCTTGCCAAAGCTTTGTCTGAGGTTTCAAACTATTCATTAATAGCCTTGAGTAAACTTTGAATGTTTTGATGCTCTCCGATAAACTCGCGAACGCTAGCAGATATCTTAATTTTAATATACATCATGCTAATATGATTTGATCGCTCCTAATGTTCATAAAGAGTTACTGCAGATGTATTGCTACTATCTGTGGGTTTAAAAAGTTTATCTTTTCTAATTACATCATTAGCGTCCATCCACTCTAATTGGAGAAGAATTTTCTCCTTTCATATCTTATAGTTATCACCAGTTAATTCAAGAATTTGAAAATAAGAGATATTTAAAGGTTGAAAAGCTATACAAAATTTACATGCTATGTTAATAATATGAGACAATTAAATATTCCATATGACATGTCTTACTAATACAAAACATATCTATCAAACAGAGTCCTAATAGCAAATAAAATTGCATATGGGTTTAGTTTTATTTAATTAAGCTTATGTACAAAATTAATGAAACTAGCAAATTGCATCCCCTATCTTAATTCTTGTGGATAGATAAGATAAAGAAAAATTTACTATCTCACCCTAATTAATCATGTTAAATATGATAATATTCTTGTATAATAATAATTACCCTATCTTAATTCTTGTGGATAGATAAGATAAAGAAAAATTTACTATCTCACCCTAATTAATCATGTTAAATATGATAATATTCTTGTATGATAATAATTACCATATCAAATATGATCAATTACAATTTGATGTTAATTTATCTCAAATGATTATAACATTTAATGCATAATTTTAGAATAGTTAGAGGTGCTATGGCTAAACTCTAATCAAACTAAATTATACTAATCATATGGCATCTTAGCAAATGTTTTACATATAAATAATTTTTATCATAATGAGAATCAAATAATTAATTAATCAACCAAACTAAATATGATTAATTAATTAAATTCTCCTAATTAATTACAATCTAGATATGTCAAAGATAATGCCTAAAATAATATCTAAATATTAGGCATAAATTACTAGTATTATTATTATGATTCAATAAAATTTGAAAGTTAAAAACTAAAGATAATGTAAACAGAAAGCTCATATATTAATGTGTGGTATTCTTTGATAGGAAGCCTATAAGGAATCAGTGGCAAATGCTCCATAATGCTGGCTTATGACACGAGTTTGAAACTCGTAAGTTGTAGTTTGCCTTAATTTATTAGTTCTTTTTTCAATTTTCAAGAACTCCTTTGTTTACATTCAATCACAGCCTTCTTGCTACAAGTTTAAGGAGTTATGATTGACCAGGTAATTGGGCCCCACCAACTGACCACGGGCTCCAATTATGAATTCAAATCAATTTAATAAGTTAAAAAATGCAAAGACTTAGAAGCAGGCAACTAGCCACACATCATGTCCTATCTCATTCTAGCATATGGCTAAGTGTACAATACATTTAGTGAAATGGTGTGTTTCTCAAATGCAAAAGATAAGGAACCTTCATCCTTAACCTCCCAACGAGTTAACTTAACCTGATTTTGACTCAATTTCAACCTGAAAACAAAATTTGTCTATTTCAAGTGTTTTGAAGCTTATTTTTTTATTTTCTTAAAGCTTAAACATATTATAAACTTCATAGGAAATGTATTTTTGACTTCTCAAAGTAGAAACTCTACATAAATAATGAACCTGAAAGCGGCAAAATTCAATTTATACATAATTCGTAACATGCAAGGTAAAGGCTGAGAAATACTCTGATACCAAATGTTAAACTAATCTATGGATATACAAAATACATAATTATATCCTAATGAACCAAAATGAGTCAAAAAAATGAAAGCCTACCTCCAGCCATTACTCTGTAATTTTGCAAGAAGTTATTGTAATTTTGTAGTTAGGTGCTTTTAGGTTCTGGTTTATGCCTTTTCTGATGGTACATTTGGTTCTAAAATAAAATTGAGTATATCTAAACCTGCGGACCCAAGTTTATATATATACATACATAATCCCATCTTCTCTTATAAAAAAAGCTAAGATTTCAGTGGTTGTTGAGTAGAAAAGTGCTTTTCCAATTTTTATGGACCATATTCAACAGATTGAATGTTAGTTTATTGCCAGCATTCAAAAGAAAATTGTTACATGAGATTCTTACTGACATGCCACTATATGTGATGAAATTAGAAATGAAGAAGTTTTTATGGGTCTCAACTAGTTAATGATTCAATCTCATTATTAATAGTACCATTTCAATACTTTTTTGGTAAAGAGGTGTTCGTCATATTAATTATTATTTCTTAGGCATAACTTGAAAAACAAAACCAAGATTAGGTTATGTGATTAACACATGTTTGATTTCATTAAATTGGATGGAAAATTAACATATGTGGATGAAGCATTAATATTTCAAATCACATATGGTTTCTTTTTAACACTTTAAACCTAGGGTAGGTAAGTTGCAAATAAAGATATATTGTAAAAGGTAAATTGTATTTTTCCTTTATAAAAATTATTAATTATAATATGACATCTATTGTTCAAATATTGCTCCATTTAAATTTGAACTTTAAGTTCCATGTTAGTCATTCTAGATAGTGTGTGTATGTGTATGTGTGGAAGATCTAGTAAAGTTCTATTTGCATTACGTTTGCCTTTTGCCTTAGTGCACAGAACTATTATAATTTTTATACAATAATAATAAAGGAGATAATATAATGATAAATTAATATACCATCAAATTTCATTATTGATGTGCCACCACTAAATAATATAATGATAAGTTAGTACACCACCAAATTTCATTGTTGATGATGCACTAATGCGTCACTATGTCAATGATGTACCATAGTCTCTTTTAGTAATAAAAGGAAGGAGATGACATTGGTATACCACTAATATAGTAGTGTACTAAATTTGAATTTAAAAAATAAATTTAATATGCAACAAGATATAATAATGTACTAGTCTACCATTATATTAATAGTATTTCTAAACCTTAAAAGGAAATTTGAAGTTTATATATATCATAAGTAGGTATGGCAATTGAATGGATTTGGAACTATCAAGCCAAAATCAAATCAAGCTAGAAATAATAATAATTTGAAAAAACTAGAACCATTAGACTCAAACTTAGTGGATGCAATGCAAATTTGAACCCAAACTTAATATTTTCATCTAAAAGGATTTTACTTGGCTATATAAAGTTGAGTTCAAACATTTTTTATTACTATATATTTTTTATTAAAAAATTGTAAATAATTTATTAAATAGATTTAGTAAAAATGTATTTCTAATTTTCTAATTTTTATTAAAATTTTAATTTTGTCTCTTGAATTTTATTTAAAGCAAATTTACTATTCAACTTTTCAAAAAGATTTAATATTACTTTAATGTTTTAATGGAAGTACTTACATGACATTCTACATAGCTTAAATTTTCATTTTTATGATAAAAATATTTTTTAATATTATAACTTTTACAAAAATTTCAATCTTGTCTGGTAAGTTTTATTTAAAATAAATTTACCTTTGAACTTTCTAAAAAAACATAATGGCTTCCATTATACTCTAAGAATAAAATGCCATCATAATGTGATGGCTTCCTCCCTGAACTCACCTAAACACTTGTACCTTAATTCCCACTTGTACTTAGACAGGTTTGTCACTAGTTTAAAATAAGGAGTCTTGATTGTCTATGCCACCTCCCTTCTCAATCTTTTAGAATTACTGTTAAGTATATAACTTAAAAAAATTCTAACTTTTTATGCATATCTTAGAATTTAGCCTCAATGTATGTTATGATCCATTTTCACAAAACTTACCTTATTTACTATTTTTAATATATTGGATGATATTTTTTCCATATTTAGATTTGTTATTTGTATCATTTATAATGGAAGTCATCATATTATAGTGGCATTTTGTCCTTATATTATAATGGAAGCCATTATGTTTTTCAAAAGCTAGGGGGCAAATTTGCTTTAAATAAAGCTTAAGAGACAAGATTGAAACTTATGTAAAAATTAAAGGACTTATAATGCCTTTTACCATAAAAATATGAAAATTTAAGCCATGTAGGATGCTAAATTGAATGATATGTAAGTACCTCTGTTAAAAAACCTAATGGAGGTAAGGTATTAAGTAATATTGTGCACTTTAGAAAGTTAGGTGGCAAATTGACTTCAAATAAAACCTAAAAGGCAAGATTAAAACTTTAATAACAATTAGGAGATCAAAAGTATCTTTTAGCTAAAAAATTTATTTAAGTCTAGACTTTAGTAAAATAGTGTGGTGGTACTATGAATAGCAAGAATTTTAAGCCACTAATTTTGAAAGTATACAAAGCTAATAGTTGTAGATAATTATTGAAAACCTATATAATAGGTAATAAATATCCTTTTTTAAAAGCTCAATTCTTTCACTAAATTATCAATATATCTCTTATTTCTTTATTTTGTCTATTTCATTGTTTGTTTCTTAAATATAAATTTAAAAAATTTAATTAAATAGAAGAATAATAAAAATTCAAACTAAGAAATAACTAAATTAATGTATAGATTTGGGTTTAGAATTGTGCTTAAGAGAAACCCAAACAAGAAATTACAAATAAAGAGTTGAAGATGGTGACTAATCACAACAAAGAAGTCATTAGAGAGAAATTTCAAGAAAATCATACGGAATTTTCATTTATGGCTTAAATTTTCAATGAGAAATTGAAGAAATGGAAGGAAAAAATAAAAGATGAAGAAGTGCATATTATATGTACTAGAAATCGAAAGTGAAGTAGAAAAAGAGGGAAGAATTGCAATAGCAAATAGTTATACATCAATGAACTTAGAAGATGTTCCTTCCATTGAATCCAAAAAGATTTCATTTGTCATAGGTGTTCAATAAAACATATCACAAACACTTATATAAGATTAACATTTTCACTTTGTTTCTTATGATTTTCGAATTCAAGTTTTTGTTTTTCATTGATTTTTGTATTTGATGGTTAGAAAAAGTATAAACTTTATGCTTCCTTTTAAAGTTTGGTATTCTCTAACTTATACTTCAACTTTTGTTAACATGCTTTGTTTATCTAGAAACTTTACATCTTTCATGTTGAACTTGTGATAAATGATTTTGTTGTAAGTTTTCAAAAAATAAGGATTGTGCATCACTAAATCAATGATGCTTTTAGGAAGCAAAGCTTGCATTTCGATGCTTTCTAGATAACATTTGATTTAAGTTTGCTTGGCAATTACACTCTGTGATCAAGAACAAATCTACTTAAAATGGAAGTGAATGGACATAAATGATACTAATATTTGTTTGCCTTCTAATTCTTTAGTTATTTATGCTTTACATAATTCTAGGAGATTTGTCTTCCTTCTTCAAGATGTGACAAATCTAAAAAGTAAGAAGGATGTAGGGATGTTTTTTAATAAGTAAAATTTATGAGATTTTTCTATAAATATAAAAAATTAAACAAAATCAATAACCAAAATTAATCAAAGATTGGGATTTGGTGTTATTTGTTATCAAAGTGTGCAGCTTTAAATTATTATTATTTACAAATATTTAGTAACTTTATTTCTATAAAAATTCTTTCAATGTGTGCATTTGCTTATAAACATGAAAAAATAAAGATAGATAAATAAAAAATTTTAAAACTAAAAATAATGGAAAAATTAGGTGATTAGTGTTCCATAATATTTAGCTTGATCTTATTATTATTTGAAAACATTGAGAACAAATTCTTTTCAATTTGTACATCTACTCATATTTATCAAACAAAAAAGAAGAAGATAATTTTAAAAAGTTGAAAATTAAAAAAGGGAAACTTATAATCTTCATTTAGATCTTACCCATTAATTGAAAATATTAAGCACAAATTATTTTTCATTTTGCTCATATTTAAAAAAAATTAAATAAATATAATTTAAAAATAATTTCAAAATTAAAATGAAAAATGAAAACTAGGTAATTTTTGTTTTATGATCTTTAACTACATCTTCCTTATTTTCAAGTAAGAGATGACAAGAAAATTAGTAGATCCACAAAGATTAAAAAATATCTGTAGAGATAAGCACCCTCATTTACAAATGCTAATCCTAAAAAGAGGTTAAATTTTTTATAAGGACTTTAAAACTTAATTAGTCATCAATATTTGAATGTTGCTAATAACACTACTGAAATTATAAATCTCCCCTTCATCATCACCTTAAACACTATTGATGGTGGATTGACAAAAACCAAACCAATATTTCCTAATAATGTAAAAATAGAAAAGAAAATTTTAAGAATTTATTAATTTCACAAGGATTAAGTGAATTTCAACCTTTTAGACTGAAACTAAGGGTTGTAGTTAATCAAGCTTTATTTTTGTCGAAACTTGAACCAAGATCCAATAAGTTTATTGAATTTATATCCATTTAGGCCTATTTATATGACTAGTCCAATTTAAACCTAACATGTCAAGTTAGTTTCGATTTAAAACTCGATGAATTAAGTTTGAATTGCCATCCCTACTTATGAATTTGAATTTTAAGGTAAATTTCAAATTAAGTTATGAGTTATTTACAAGTTAGCTTTACTTATTACCAGCTTCACACGTATCATTACTTTATTCATTATACCTTGTAATAATTAAACATGTTTTAAAATTATAGTTTGCAAACCTAAATTAAACTTAACATTAAAATTATCTTACCTTCTTTGTAATCAAAATATCACACCTTATTCACTACATTTGCATAGTTATGATTGTTATTATATAACTAGAATGATGGTTATTGCTATCCTGAAATTGTGTGCGTAAGGCTTATAGCCATTTTAGAAACAAGAAATTATAAATTAAAAAAAAAACTCTTAGGTTTACTTAGCAAAGGTCAAACCTTGGAAAGAAATTAAGCAATAGATAGGCCTATCAAAAGTACTTATCATATATTTAAAGGTCTATGAGTCATTGATCTCTTAATACTTTAGTGAGGATGAGGTTTGAGGAACCTTGAACTTTCACCTTGAGCCATATTCTAACCATAAGGAGGTCAATGGAACATGGACCACCATATCCTTGGTAACACATTACCATAAAAGTCTAAACAAATAAGGTTTGATGGAGATAGAAAACTAACTAGTAGTCATCTAACTTAAAGGTAAGGATTGTTTTGACCGTAAAAAGTAGACATCCTCTTTCCCTCATGAAGTGGGTTAGAAATCATGAAGTATATAGTCTGGAATAATTATAATGAAAGCCTTACATGATAAATAAGAAAGGTAAGCATGTCATTCTTGACCATCATTGTCATAGGTCCTTTAAGTTAAGATGACTGAAGGGATTATAAGCACCCTTTTAAACTACTTAATCCTAATAAGAACAAAAACATCGACCATGTTAGAAACTTTACACTCAATGGTGAAGCATCACTATCAACCATTCTAAAATGAGGAAATTTTCAATTTTCCTTTACAAATTTAAGTTTTTTTAAGAAAATTCAGATATAGCTCTTTCAACATTTAAAGCATTATCATTAAAGTTCCTAATAAACTATACTTCATCCTTTTTAAAGATTATTTTCTAGTTTCTCTCCTATTTACACAATAAGAAAGGTGGTAGCACCACTACTACTTCATATTATATTGTACTTCTTATCCTTTACACCACTAATTAACTTAATCCTTTGTCCTAAATTGTAGATACTCATAATTGTAACTACCATTGAACCTTCCTTTTATAAGTACCTTATTTATGTATTTTGAAAAAGAGGTAAAAAATCATTATGAGAGAATACACCCTAGATATTCAACTAGGAAATCCTTTTACTCCATTCAATAAATCCTCACTTAATGTCCTTACTTTTCATTCCTTCCAAATCATATTTTAGGATTTAATTATTGTAATTATACCTTTACCCATCCCCTTAAACATGTCATCTTTTCAACAATTGCCATAACTGCAATTTAAAGCTATGGTTTGAGAATTTAAAAATAAGTAGTTTTTTAGTAATTAGCATAAATAATTATAAATTTAAGGGAGTGCATATGACCCTGACACACAATCTTATAATGTAACACAAGCTTTAATACAAGGATAAAATTTAAGAATAAATATAATATAGCCTTATTTTGGTTTCTTCATTTTTTTTACAATTTATTTTCTTTAAATTTTTTACAATTACATATAAAAGCTATGAGTTAATAATTCATTATTTTAGACTGCATATACCATTATGATATTGACACATTATGGAAATTGGAAGTGAGAAAATAAGATTTCTAGCATACTAGAAATAAATAAGATAATTGAAATAAAATATTTTATTAATATATCAATTGAATTTGGGATGGATAAAATTCCCTAATATGGTATGTGTATATACTAATCCTAAGAAAATCACCCACAAAGTTTAAGCAATGTGAAATTTAATTTATTTATACTAACCTTCTAAACTCAAAACTTCTACTCTACTCGATATGGGACTTCATATATATAAAAGAAGATAAGTACAAATAAATACAATTTAAATACCATAACAAATTTAAAACTAAATGAAATGTGGTAATTAGCGATTCTTTATCACATTTTGTAGGATTGAATTTTTTATAAGACGTTTTAACTTTTGCTTTTGCATCTTTCCCCTTCACTTAGAAAGAATTTGACCTTGAGTTTATATGTTGAACTTGAATTCTTCCATGCCATTAAAACAAATATTTGAAATGCTTTTATAGCTTTAACTTCATGAAATGGTAGACAATCTTTGAAATGAGTTTTCTTCAAAAATGCTTGAATATTGAACTTTAATTTGTTAACAAGATTGATAAGATGTTATACTTCATTCATGTCAAGTGACTTAATTCTAACAAAATCTATCATTTCATTCTTCAAGTAGTTAATTATTTTTATTGATTGTTGGACCATTGTCTCATTAATAAGCTTTTCTTGATAATTTTGGTAAACTTACAACTATATATCCATCCTCTTAATTGTTCTTATGTTTTTTGTGCATACTTGCAGAAATTTGCTAATGCAATACTCCTATCAAACTAGTAACATCCTTTTAAAAGGTTTCATCTTTTTCTTCATAGTCTTTTGATTCATCATTTTTGGAACTAATCACTTTAATTACCTTGTTTTCTAATTGTAACAAATTATATAGTGGAATGTTGTTAGCTCCTTGATAAAAAACTTCTTGAATGCAAGGTAAATGTTCTATGCTTGCATAATTCTTCTTGAGATTGGATATTTTAAACTCAATGGATACTAGATATTTGAAAGTTTAACCATTATGAATTTGATCATAAACTTTCTTAATTGTGTCAACATCTTAATGAACATGAAAATTCTCTCTAATTCTATAGTGTGCACTTTTATTTGAAAGTTTTTCCTCGAAACATTTGAGTAGAATTATTCTTAATTCTTGCTTCTTTTAAAATTGGCTTATTAAAATAACTTTTTAGGGCTGAGTTGATTTTGATGATATTATCTTTCTATAGTTAATGATTCTATAAAATAGTGACCTTTCATGATCGATCAAATTGGATGATAATAATCTTAACTTGATTCAAATAAGACCTTATCATAATAATTAGGGAAATATTTTTTTGCTAACTTTTTTTTATTGCAACCATGATTTGATCTTATTTTTTACCTTGATAAGCTCTATCAACTTATAGATGATTCCACAATATAAATTCTCTTCCTTTTGAGTTATTAATTACTATTTTCACTTTTTTTCTTTAGAAACATTCATCAAGTTGATGAATTCTTTAATGTTATTTATCCGATTTATAAATGAATTGATGTTGAAGCTACCACAAAATATAAGAGAATGAACTTGCATGTGATAATTTTTACTTTTTCAAATTTGTTTTCTTGTTGCATGGTAATCTCCATATCTTTCTTTTGTAGAGTTTGATTCTTCATTAAGAATTTCTAACCTTAATTGATAATGGTTAGTTTAATGGTTGTTGAGTGGCCTTCATTTTTTTTGTCTCCATTATAAAAATAGTTGTCTCTTTAATAGTTTACCACTACTTTAGCTTTATTTTAAGAAAATTATGGATGGATTCTTTTTATTGAAATGTAAGATTACAATGATGGATAGATAGGTTACATGCACCATCTCCAGCACAATTATCTCTATCATCTTCTTGAAACTTGTTAACACTACTTCTTAAGTTAATGAGTATGTCATAGATTTTACTAATTTCATAGGTCATTCTCTCCTTTCAAGCTTGCATCTTTGTTTAAAGAGTTTTAATTCATACTTATCATTAATAGGAAGTTTGCTATTATTTCTATTATCACCACTGGTCATCATCTCAAACTTTTGATCTTGGACTTTAAACCATTGATTAAGTTCTAATGACACCGAACGTAAGACTAGTGTAGTTAGAATCATCTAATTCCTAATTTGAATTATGCCATTTGATACGGTACAAGTGAAAATTAATTCAAATCAGTCAATGAATCATTTTTAGCTTTGAATTATAGTGAATTATATTATGAGTCAGTGTATGAATTGCACAAATCAGCACTTCTGAATTAACTCGACACCATGAATTAATCGATTCTTTAGCTTTTACTAAATGATAAAAGATACAAATCAGAGAAAGTTAGAGATTTCTAGCAAAATAGGTTGCAAATAAAACCTAACTCGATTCTATTAACCCAATTCATAAAATGAGCCAAATTGCATTTTTTTCCTTTTTTTTAAAAAAAAAGACCTTAAGAAAAGGTCACATGAGTCAATCTGATTGTAACATTCTTATAAAAAACTTATTTTTAGTTTTTAACTCCAACTCTCAATAATGTGTCGTAAGTAACCCTATTATGTATTACCCAACCCTTTAAAATTCTATTTTGCCTTCCATAATGCTATGACCCTATCACCTTACCCCCTCCACTATTCTAATATAATGGTCCCAAACTCTTAATCCTCTTTTCAAGAAAAAATTAAAAAAATTATGGAAAAGATAAGGAAATTTAAAGATGATGTATCTTTGTATTTGAAGTGGAGTTTTTTCAAAGGTAAAGAAAAAAAACTTTTCAAGTTTCAATATATGTAGCTTTTATCAAAGTAGAAAAATAATATTCTTATTTGGTTAGTTTTTGGAATTTGAAAAATACAAAAATGAGTTCTAAAAAGCATGTGAAAAAAGATGTGACATGGGACCATTGTATAAAAGTGGAAGGGGAAAATATAATGAAAATAAAATACAAATATTGTGAGAAAGAATTTTTAGGAGGGGTATTTAGGATTAGGCATTATCTTGCGGGTTTAAACAAAAATGTTGCTCCATGTGTAAATATTCTAGATGATGTAAAAGTAATCTTTATTTAAATTTTAGAAGATTTAGAAAAAATTCAATTGAAAAAAAACATTAAAGGTAAAGAAATCTTTAAATATGATGTAGTAGTAGGCACATGAGATAGTGATGTTACAAAGAAAATGGGAAATGGATTTGTTTGTTACCAAGGGAAAATAAGGGTCTTATAATTCTAAACAAAATATAATGAATGAAATGTTAAAAGATAAGGAAGGTAATGATTAGAGACATCTGTAGATGCATATATGGTAATGTTTTGCCATTTAACTTGGTAAGGAGTCCATTATTTAAGAAGATGTTGAAATCTATTAGTGATTATAGGCAAAAGCTTAAACCCCCTTATTTATAAGGGAAGGGAGTCTTACTTGAAGAAAGAAGTTGAAAATGTCAAAGCAAGCTTAGAAAAATACAAAATTGAATGAAAAAATAATGGTTGCACTTTGATGTGTGATGGATGGATTGATGGGAAAAAAAGCTCACTTATTAACTTTCTTGTCAATAGTCTAAATGGAACTATTTTCCTAAAGTCCATTAGCACTGGTGATATAATCAAGGATGTCGCAAAAATGTTTTAGTTATTAGGCAGTGTATGATGTTATGGAAAAGATTAGAGAAGAAAATGTAGTACAAATGGTGACAAATAGTGCCTCAGCTTTTGCAGCCATTGGTGACAAGTTGGATAAGAAGAGAACAAAATTATTTTAGTCCTTATATGCAACTCATTGCATTAATTTAATTTTTGAAGATATTGGCAAAATTCTAGTTTTTCATAATATTGTTTCTAAAGCCAAGCAAATCACAATTTTCATTTATAGGCATACTTGGGCGCTTAATTTGTATAAAAAGTATTCCAAGGGTAAGGAATTGGCTAGGCCAGCAATTACAAGATTTACAATGGCCTACCTTCCTTTGAAATGCATTATGGATAGAAAATGTGATCTCACATCTATGTTTGCATCAAGATTATATGCTATTAGTTCATATGCAACTAGATAAGAAGGCAAAAATATAGTAGAGATTATCTTAAAAGATAAGAGGTTTTAGAATTCTATCTAATATTGCTTAAAATGTGTAACACCACTTGTTAATATGTTTAGACTTATAAATGGTGACTCAAAATCGGCTATACTATACACTTATAAAGCAATGGATAGAGTTAAAGAGTAAATAGCTATAAATCT
Organism: Sindora glabra; assembly: GCA_020226215.1. NCBI lineage: Eukaryota > Viridiplantae > Streptophyta > Magnoliopsida > Fabales > Fabaceae > Sindora > Sindora glabra. The sequence goes on along the minus strand of CM035227.1, from coordinate 41,828,377 downwards.
TGACAATAAGGAGGAAATATATAAAAAAGTATAGAATATTATTGACACACCTTAGAACTAACAACTTCATAGACCTCTCTATGTGGCGGTTTAGTTTCTTAATCCTAAGTAAGTTACATTAAAGATTTTAATTTAATACCCTTTAATTCTTTTTTAGAAAATTTTATTTAACTTGTTAAATATTATTATGATCTTAACTTCAATACAGATAGTGAACTAAAGTTAGGTTTATACATCAAACTTGAAAGGATATTTCTTGATATAAGAGAAAGGCTTTTAATTGATGAAAAATTCAAAATTCACAAAAGCCCAAGGACTTTTTGGAATGAGTATGGAAATTATAACTTGAGATTGGAAGCAATCGAGTAATGCATTTTAATTATAATTAATTAAAGTTAATTTTTAATTCATGATTTGCATATTTTCTAATTGACGTATAATTTATCTATTTTCATAGCTCTTTAGTGAGAATCATTTGGTGGAGAATGCAAGGTATTACAAACTTTGGCTATAAGAGTTTTAAGTTTCACTTGTAGTGTTATAGGATGCGAAGGAAATTGAAGCACATTTGATCAAGTGCATTCAAAGAAAAGAAAGCATTTAGTACAATAAAAATTGAATGCACTTGTGTATGTCAAATATAATTTTCAACTTAAAATGAGAAAAAAAGGATAAAAACAAGGACAAAGGGGGCACTTATGATCCTATTTGCTTATCAAATATGGAACTAGATGATAAGTGGATTGCCAAAAAAGAGAATCCTTGCTTGCCAGAAGATAATTATTGGATGGATGTTTATGAAAGATTTAACCTAGATGAAGGAGCTTCCAGTAATAGAAAAAGAAAAGGTAGTGTTTTGTATAACTACTTTTATTTTAATTGGTTAATATGTAAGAATCAATAGACTAATGAAAGACCTTAGTTCTTATTATAGGACCAAGGAACTTAAATGGTATTACAAATAAGAAAGTAAAGGGAAAATCTATTGTTCAAGTTAATGAAAAGGAAGAGGATGCTTGTGATGTTGAGGTAATGGAAAAGGAAATTGAGGAAGATAGTATAAGATTAGATGATAATGATGAAGACAACATTGAAGATGTTGATCTTGATGATAAAGACATAGATGATGATATTAATAACAATGAAATTGAAGAGGATGGGAATGAAGAAGAATAATAATGAAATTTCACTATTATGTTACTTGTTGATATATTAAGTTTGTTTTGAATTTATATCACTTAACTCTTTTGAAACTTTATATTTATAATTTTAAGCTTATGATATTAGACAAGTCATAAGTATTATGTTTCCTAACTTGAATTTATAATTTTTTATTATCAATGCTTATATTTTGTTATACATAGGATAATATATGCTATTTTTATATGTTTTTTGAATCTTACCGGTTCATGATTTTCTTCGATTCATGATTTAAAATTTTCACTGATCGATTTGCAATACGATTCATGATTCAATAACACAATGAAGGATGGAAAGCAAAAATGGGAAAATAAAATTCCTAGCACATTAGAAATAAAAAAAATGGAATCAAATACTTTATTGATATTTGAATTAAATATTAGATAAATAAAACTCCCTAATGGTTAAAAAATTAAACTTAAGTGATGTGAGACTTAACTTATTTATTCTAACTTCCTGAACTTAAAACTCCTACTTCACTTGATCTAGGACTTCATAAAAGTAAAAGAAGATAACTAGAATTTAAATACCATAATAAATTCAAAACTAAATAAAATATGATAATTAACAAATCCTTATCACATTTTACAAGAAAGAATTTTCTAGAAGATTTTTTAGCCACTTTTGTTCCTATATCAATTACTTATATTTAGACTAATACAACTTTGTTAAGAATAAGATTATAATATTCAATATCTTTAATATGTTATAATTTTAAACTTTTTAAGTACTATTTCTTATATTTTTCAAAATTTTATTTGACTTAAAAAATTTAATAATAGATAAAAATATTCTATCCTTTTAAGTTTTAATGAAATTTTGCAAACTTTCCTTCTAATTTCAAAACTTAGTTAAACTTTCTTGAAGTATAAACAAATAATACATTTAAACTCAAATTTGAATTTCTCTTTAATAAAATGATTAAAAAATATGATTAAAATTCAAATTAAATGATATAAAATAATTTAAGTATTTTATAACATCCTTTGATTAAGTTCAAATGGCTATAAACTGACATCAAAATTTGATGTTTTCATATGTCATATTTTGGTTGTTTAAGATTAATTAAAGTATACTTTGATAATAAAATACTTAGAATATCTCATATTGGTAAATTTGAATTATATAGGCACCTTTGATCACTTGATACATATAGTTAGATCAAATAATTTGTTCATTTGACTTTGTCCATGTATGCTTAAGATTAGTGGTGAATGATCTTGAGCAATAAAAATCTTGTCACCACCACTAACTCTTGCATCTTTATTAGCTTCTTTGGTCCAATAATGCAAGATATATTAACTTAAAATTTGAAATACATCTTGAAAGATTACCAAGATGTTCCTACATGATATTCTCATAAATTCATACCATTGATAGCCTTAAGTAAAAAAAACTTTAAGTCTAAATTTGCATTAACAATGAATGTATCTTAAGAATCAAAATAATTGATCACTCGATACGTATAGTTGGGGCCATTTTTTTTTCAATTTGCTCAATGGCAAATTTATTAATCTTTAAAAGCTCTTCTTGAAAATTACCAAAGATAGTAGCTTTGGTATAAACTAATGTAGCATGCTCTTTAATTTTTGAACCAACATTCAAAATGTGAGCTTTATTTCGAGATTCAAATTCCATTTTTCTTTTTCCCTCATAATGACTCTTCATTGCCTTCTTATACTTCAAGATAAACTCCCATAACTTTGTTATAAAATTTACAAAGGAATTAAAGAAAGCATTAATACTCCCACTTCTTTGAGTGATATTCATTATAAATTAATACCCATAACTCTTTAATCTCAAGAACCCTTAAAGCCATTCATTTTCTTTCAAATTATAATCAAGTATTTTGCATTACTAATGTTCTTCAAAATCCTTAGTAATTGACGATTCTCGAATGCAACTTTTCAACTTATGCTTGAAAATAGAATTTTTATAATATATATGAGCAAATTTTTAAAGGAATTTCTTCCTAATGTGCTAAAAACATGGATGGTGATAAGTTTCTAGAAATACTTTGGCCAAGGTAGCTTTTATAGCTAAATCTTAATAAGTTATGATGGATATATGATTTTCTTTGTTTATTGCCTAAAGTTAAGTTTCAAATAACCAAGTAAAAGATCTTTTAGATTTAATTTGTAACAAAGCACAACCAAATGAAATTGATTGATATTGATGATTCAATTCAGTAAATAGAATAAATGGCATACTATACTTATTAGTTTTATACATGGTATCAAAAGTAATAATATCCCCAAAATGTTGATAAGCTACTCTTGATTTGCCATCGACCTAAAATAGTTTAAGATTTGGTTCTCATCATCATATTGGATTGCATGGAAAAAATTTTATTTTTTAGTTAGTCTTCGTTTACAATAATTGAAAACAATTTGAGCATTTCTAACATCCAAATTCTTTTTCCTTAGATTTTTTATGTGATTCTAGTTAAATCTATGAGAAAAATTTAAGTTACCTCTATTAAATGTGGTAGAAAACTTTTTAATTGGTATGCCTTCTTCTTGATCCACATGATTTTTTGTAGCAGCACTTATCTTTTTGTGACACATTAGATAAGATATACTTTTAGGACTAATCATCACATCATTTTGATTATTATTGAAATCCTTAATAGCCCATTTTTTTGTTTTCTTATTCACTTTCACCATAAGTGATGCATGGCAACTAGATCATATAGTTGAGCATTTTTTTTAACTTTCCCCTCATTATTGTTACTTTTTATATTTCCATTATTTTTCTCTTTGTGTTAATCTTCACTATAATAAACTAGAATACAATATTTTGGTTTTTAAGAACAAATATGTATTCCAAAATCTTTCTCTTCAGCAAAGGACATGTAGGATTCCTTAACCATTTTAAGGAAATCAAATTCCAATCCAACGTATGGCTGAGCAATTTCTTCGCTAATAAAATCATACTTAGACATCTTATTTTCATAGCATGTTTTTACTTCATTAGTGAAAGTATTAGTAAGTTCATAATCTCGTATCTTGGAGCCATTTTTGGAATTAATTAATAATTGAAGCTTACAAGCCCATTTAATGTAAATTGTTATAATTTTCATTCATTCTCTAATATTGTGTCCAAAAATAATAAAAGTTTATCAATTTAAAGTGAAGGATGATATTTATAGTGAGAAAAAAAATGGAAGATGAGTGTACTATTAGTTATTTTTCTAACGCTCTGTTTCTCTACTAAGATAGAGAAGTAAAAATAGAGAGTTATAGTGTAGAAGAAGGAAAAACAACTAGGATATTTGGTGAGGTTGACCAAGAGAAATTTAGAAAGAGATTGTTTACTCATTAATTATAAGGAGAAAAAAAATACTTTAAAGGGAGAAAGAGTGTGTGTGTGTTTCATTGAGAATGGATTATGTGAGTGTAGTTTTATTATTTAATGGATACCATTGTAATTACATTAAATTAAAAGAAAAATACAAAGTACTTCATTCAACTTTGAGATGGTTAGATTTTACCTTCTTTAATTTTGAAAATTCCCTTTATGCTTTACAAGACTTAAAATTAGCACTTATCATCCATCTAACTAATTATTTATCAAATTATGTGATTTTTTAATATAATTTCGAACAAGAGTCGTAATATTATAACATAAAGTTTTTTTAGTTATTTTTTCGCATATAATTTTTGTGTTATATAACTAATAGAAATTAAATTATATATACGAACTTCAATTAAACACTTATAAACAAAGTGCAAAATTATATGAAAAAAAAATAAATCAATATTTCATAGTATTGTAATTCTTGTTTGTAAATTTTATAAAAATTTACATAATTTGATAAAAATAATTAATTAAGAGGATGACGAATATTAATTTTAAATTTTGTAAAGTTTAAAGAAGTAATTTCTAAATTTTTAAAATTAAAAAAGATAAAATCTAATCACTTTAAAATTAAATGAGGTGTTTTATATTTTTTCTTAAATTATTATTTGTCATTATATGCAAATAGAATTAATGATTAAGATTTAGCATAAATTTTTAAAATTTATTATAGGATTCCTCCGCGCTTATATATTCGATCATATAATTTATATTTTATCGAATCGGATTTCACTTCTTTTTTATTATTTATAAAATTATAAATTATTAATTTTCTTATTGATGAATGTAAATAGAGCCCAATCCCATTTAACTAGTCGAGTGAAGTAATGAATTAGACCCTTGTTTGATTCATTAATTGGCCGTCAGAAGTTAAAAATTACGGTGGAATGAAAATATCCACGGACGCGGCTGCCGTCAAGGCATTGCATTTCGACGAATAAAAAGCAAAAGAAACGTCAATAATGACATAAGCATCTTCTCCAATTCTGCTTACCGAGTCAGCAATAACATCATCTTTGAAAACAAATTGGCATCCTCTGCGAAAACGCGAACTCGGTCGTTTGAATTCCAAAACTGCCCGCCACACTTTTCTGGATGGCCGGCCTCCATTGAACCCAGTCCACACCTTCTTTGCTTGCTCCGCTTTCCAAGTTAGTATTCATATGATCACTCAGTCACACGCCTATAAATAAACCTCCGAACCTGTCCTCCTAATTTCACCAACAAACACTTCTTTCGATTGCAGTTTACAACCTTAATTCCACCGAGTCGTAATCTGGAAATGGCCACTGCTGGATCTGGTCTTGCCGAAGCATACGTGATGCGGAAGCTCCATAAAGAGAAGATGAAGAAAGCAGAAGAAATAGAAAGACCGACAAAGATCGGTTCGGAGGCCAAAACACCATCAGGCGGAGCAGCGGATGTTTCTTCTGGGTTTCTAAGAATTCTATGGAACAGAAAAACTGCTCGAATTTCAGATGATTGCTGTCATGATGAATCTGCGGCCGCCGGAGACTTGGGATCTAAACAATATCAATACTAGTTAGTTGGATTTGGTTCGAAATTAGTTTCCTAATTTCTATGTTCTTTGGCTGTCGTCTGCCATGGGGATGAAGATAGCCTGTATATTTCTGAAATTTTTAATTTTTTCATTTTCATTTTTATTTTTTGAAGAATGTCTTGTAATTTAATCTCTGATTTATTATTTTCTGTAATAAAAATGATTAATTATAATATCGCATTTATTTGCATTTAATCTCTGATTTGGCAAAGTTTTGTTTACATTTGCATTTCTTTTTGCCTAAGGAAAGGGAAAGTTCAATCGATTGTCAAGTCTTGCTTGGGCTTATTGGAAGGTTCCATGTCTTCGGGGAAAGTCAGGCCCATTTTGGGAGATTTGTTGTTCCCTTTGTGAAGCCCAAAGGCAATTTCTCTTTTTGCAAAGCACGACTCCTTTTTTAAAAAAAATTTAAAAAATCGTTTTTTAATAGAAGAAATTCACTATCTACTATTTTTCCATCCAAAAGAAATTTATTTTATATTTGATAAAAAAAGTCTGAGGATTTAATCTAGAAACGAAATCAAATTGGATCTAAAGAAGAGGAATTTATAAATTGTAATTAGACTAGATGATTCTTATGGATTACCTTCAAGAAATCCGATTGGATCTAACGTCAAGATTAATTATTGTTATATGATGGCCCAATGAATTTATTTATTCTCATCGCGAGCCATCAAAATAATAATAAATTTTGAAATGTCGTGATGATTTCGCAACTTTATAATAATTTTTTTTTGTTGCTTTGAAGGCAAACACGCAATAGAAAAGATAATTTGTCCTTGTTAGGACATGATCTAACTGCATCAGATTTAAACTCATTTTTTTTAGATAGAATATTGAATACTCAATTTTAATACATATTCGTGGACAATAATTTTTTATTGTCAAATGTTGATTCGTTGATATCGACATCAGTACAGAGCTTTTATTCAAGCGAGGTGTGTGTATAGAGAGAGGTGCAAGGCTAAATTACTTACATCAAATTCTAATTATTAATATTAAGATCAAATGTATTTTAAATTATTTTTATATTTTATAAAATTTATTTTTCCATTCAATTAATCCATTAAATAAAAATATCACATCATTAATATATTAAAAATTTATTATATTAATAAAAATAATTCAATTAAAAGTACAACGTTTCATTTTAAAATTAAAATTAGATTTTTCACAAATTTAGTGATATGAATCCTAAGTATAATTATTAAAATTATAATTTTAATTCTCTAAGTTCACTCCGTTCTTCTCGGCAAAAATTTATTTTTCCTTTTCCTATTTCTCTTATTATTATATGTTAAGATAATCAATAATAATTTTTAAATCATATTTTTATTTTAAAATGTATCATGAGATTATTAAATTTATTAATATTGTATTTTATTATTTTATTTTGATGCCTTTAAGGTGGTGTTTGAGTCACGTGTTTGGTTCGTTATAAAGATATCAAGGAATTTTTTTTCAGATTCCTAAGTATATCATATTCCTGTATTTGGTTCAGATCCAATATTTCTAGGAATCTTGAGGAATTTTTAAGAATACCCTTAACTTAGTTGTTTTTCTAGAACTGTTATTAGTGAATAAAAAATATAAAGGTATATAAACTAGGTCCAATATTCATAAACTTATTTCCAATTAACAACGTTTCAAGGTATGTATGGGAGCGTGTTTTCATTCTCTAGTTTAATTCCTTTGTTTCTTTATGCTGCTTCTGTACAAATAAACCTCAATTTTTCATTCATTTTCTTCATCTGTCCCATTTACCTTCGATTAGCACAAGCTATAATTACATAATTCATTTGTGATAATTATTTTTTGGCTGAATATTGATATTTAATTTTGTGAATCTTAAAAATGCAACAGAAAGTGCTATTTACATGACCTATATACCAGAGACTCTTATACACCGGAGTTTGTTAACAAGTTTTAGGAGCTGTTTGGTAAATAGCTTTTCACACAACTTTTAGCTGGTTTGACCCAAAATAACTTGTTGACTTAACTTTTAGCTTAATAAGTTGTTATCGACTTAGCTTTTAGCTTAATAAGCTGTTTGGTTAATAGCTGATCGCATTAGCTTATTGCAATCAAAAAGCTATTTTTACAAACGCTGGACCAAGCAGCGTTTTGATGCAGCTAAGAGTGTGTTTATTTTTAAATACCTAAACTACCCCCCAAATATTTTTTATATTTTCCACCTTGCCCTTCGTAAAAATGACCTTCAGTTGCTGCCTGCTCTTTCATTTTTTCGCATTTTCCTTCAATTTTAGGGCTCAGAACATCGTTGAGCACTTGTCGGATTGCAACCGAAAGAGAAGTTGCCGAACTGGAACTGGAGAAACTGTCGGACTTGAACCGAAAAAGAAGCTGCTGGACTGTAGGAGGCGATGCATTTTGATCTTGAGTGAAAAAGAAACTGCATAACTTGTAAGATCTTCTTCCCATTGAGCCTGGTTCTTGCTTTCTAGAATTCAGAGAATGCTTTAAATTAAGTTATTGATTTCAATTTGTGACTTGATTGTTGTAATTAGATAGAGACCAATTTTTTAGTTTATGGCTCGATTGGGAACTCTGGGGATTTAAATAGAGATCAATTATTTTCTGCTTGAAATTGATTGTGTTAGGAGTTGAAATTGATCAATGTCATTCAACTGGTCTCTAATTTTCTGCTTGAGATCAATTATTTCTAGTCTTTCAACTAGTCTCTATTTTTTCCTATTTTGCTGAGATGCAAATAAATTCAGCATTAGCTCACGTTAGTCTTCAGAGAGGCAGTAACATAAGTGTTGTTTGATTTAAAAACAAAAACAAAGGTAGTAACATAAGTGCCCCACGTAACTAGTATCATATTGTTTGACTTTGTAAGATAATCACAAGTTGTATATTTACTATATTATATTCCAATATTCCAGGAAAGTTCATTCTGATCTCCAGCTTTGTTGACAAGCTCAAATCTTCAAGGGCGACTTTCATATATGTTTGTTCAAGCTTTTGTTTGATCAATTTAATTCATATCCTACTATGGATTTATTGGACTTGAACTATCCTTTGGATTTGATTGCTTACCGAGTACCATCAAGGTTTGCTCTCATTTCCTCTTTCTCTTATTCTTTTTTTTTTCCTTTTAATTTAATGGTCTTTATTCTGCATACGATTGGGTTATAATCCGTATCTTCATAGGCTTCCTCAAATTAAGAATTATGATTGTATCTTACAATTACAGAATCGCTCACCTATGTAAATCCTCTACACTCTACCTCTTAACTCTTCTTTTGCCTGATTTTCGTTATTTGGATTAATAAGAAACTGAAGAAACAATAGAAACCTCCAGTTCTTATGTAAGACACCATAAGCCAAAGATATGAATTTGGTTTCTTTGCTTTCATTTTATTGCGATTAGGTTTTCATTTTTTCTTCACCTGCCTTCTAAAATTTTTAAGTTTGCATTTGCCCTGTAATTACATATTTACGTATAGCATGTATAAACTCTCTACCCCATGAAGGACTTTTAAATCTTCTTTATTTGATTTTCATTGCTTGGATTAATATGCCAATAAGCAACTTAAGAAATAGTATCTCTAAGATTACACTTGCCATAGATACTTAAAAACCATAATATACCTTACTTTGGGTTATTTAGAATTGCCTCAATAATCATTCTTCGATCTACTTATTTTACAACAAGTAGGGTCTTGTGTTTTCCTCTTCTGTAAGCTCCTTATTAGTTTCACATTGCTTGTAGTATCCTACATCAAGAATTAGGATGAAACATGACACCCCAATACACCTTAAACTATTTTCAAGTCCTTTTATACGAAAACTTTCAAGTTCATTCCTTATATAATATAAGATAAATATAATATCTTGTGCTAAACTCATATGAGATAAGTATGTATGGATGATTTGCTATTTATATAGTGCATATGTGTGGATTATTTGGTACTCCAATCTGAAATAAATATGTGAGGCACATCAATTTCCATTTCCATTTTTTTAATGCTATTTCATGGGATGTTGCATGTGTTTGTTTCCTATTCATTCAGTTTCTTTGGACCTTGCAGTTCTTCATTTCCTATTTGTTTTGTCATCATACCTATTATTAATTCAGCATGCTGCATATAATGCCACAAAATGATCATGTGCCTATACTTCTCTTTTCTTTTACCTAATGTTAGAATCATACTTACAGTCGTAATAACCACTATAGGATCTTCCTATTAATCATGTCTATAGTATGTTTTTTATTTGTCTAGTTAAGTTGAAAATTACTTTTTTACAATTTTTCACATAATAGCTATTTCATAGTGCTTGGATGGCTTCTACCCAACAAGGAAGTGGATGAGAAAGTCAAGGAGGGAGAGACATAAGAAGAGTTACCTGATCAAAAGAAACATTTTATATTTTCATTGACATATGTAATCAATTAATGGAAAGAAGTAAAGGAAAAAGTGATGCAACAATCTTTTAAAGGTTACCATGGAAGAAGATAGAGACAGAGTTCTAGAAAAGGACTAAATTATCATAGGAGAAAGGTAAACTTAAAAACAAGTATGATTGGATGAGATCTAGATGGAGTCTTTGGAAACAATTGCAATGGAGAGAGACTGGATTAGGATGGGACCATGATAAAGGAATAATCAGTGCTAGTGATGAGCGGTGACATTTAAGAATTAAGGTTAGCTATTTTTTTCTAAATTTCCTTACTTTAATGCTTGAAAAATTAGATGAATGAGCTAATCTTAATTACTTATGCCTTGTTTTATAGGAAAATAACAAATTTGAAACAGTTCATGATAAAGGTATTGATCCTGAACTAGTATAAAATGGATCAATTTTTTGGGCATTTATCAGTTGGAGGAGGGTTTAAGTTTACTCCTATTGGTAATCATCCACAAAGGCAAGAAATAAATAATGCTTATATTCCTTTTCCACCTTATGAAGATAATGTTTATGATATACCTTTGGGTTATGAAGATAATATGGATGAGACAAGTGATCTCAATAATTGCTATATGGAAGGTGCATGGAAAGATATATAGGGAGATTCTACCCCTATGCCAGAAGCTATACAAAATGAAGGGGATAAAAGAAGAAGAAGAAACAAAAGAGTCTTAGAGAGTGATGGTTTAGAAAGTAATAAAAGTGCAAAGACCACTTCTACTAGAAGAGGAGGAGCCACTACAGTAATATGTGAAAAATTTAATGCTTTGTTTGAAATCATTAAGGAAAGAAACACTGCTATGATGAATTTTTTGAATATCATTAATACTTCTAAGCATAATGTGGGAGATGCTTCAAAGCATAGCCTTACTGATACTTTGGCAAAGATTTGTGCTTTACTTGAACTAGAGCCTGGAATACCTGAATTTAGCTTTGCTTGCATAATGATTGAAGATCCACAAAAAAGGATAATTTTATTTAGTTTGCCAAGTGACATGGTGGTAGTTGAATGGATAAAGTTTATGTATAAGGAGCGGAAGGAGCATTAGAACCGCATCCTAGGCATTTATATGTTTAGTTATTATTGTAAGATATTTATGGCTATGTACACCTAAACTACATAAGTAATATTTATAAATACTCAAAATTTCTACTTATGGATACCTAGACTTTTTGGATATTTTAGTCATGATGTTATAACAATTTATAGTCTCCTACCTATTTAATATTGTAACTTCTATAAACAAAAACTTGTTAATGTTTCTCAACCCCATACAAAAATGCAAGTATCAAGAGACATTAACATAAGAATCATGAACCATGATTGTTTGCTATTATCAATTCTGGCTAACTTTGCATTAAGGGTATGACTAACTATGCATCAAATGTTCTATTTTCTATTTCATGTTAATTGTCATGCGGTTTTTTTTCCTATGTACTGGATAATTTGATAATTTGATTGAGTGGAAGCTCTATTAAAACTTACTAATTTATGTTTGCTTATATATATGTTAAACATTTCAGGTGAGCGTTATTATTGGTTTCTTATTTGCTAGATATTTTAGACATTGTGGGAAGGTATGATACTTACTATTAATACCAATTACATGGTAGTGACTTTATTGTCTTCATCTTGTATATCTCACAGTTTGGACTTTATAAGTTGTGAAGTTTTCATGATAAGAGTACACTAGTGTATCTATTCCCTATATTTTACTAGTTAATTTGCAGGAATGGATAATCATGATATGCAAATCACGCAAATTCTACAAAATAGGGAACTTCTTTATCAAATTCTTGAAAATGACAATGACTTTTGGGACTTAGTAATATATACAGCAGGTTATCTATGTGTGCATTACTTAAATCATATCCATAAGGAGCCATGCTACATTTTTTATTTAACAGGAGAAATGTGGGTCAATGAGTTATTAATTGACCATGAAAAATGGTGCTTTAATACATTTAGAATGAATCAAGATACATTTTGCTAATTATGCATAGATTTGGAAAATAAATATAGTTTGAGATCTTCAAATAAGATATCAGTTTTGGAGAAAGTAGGATTATTTGTATGTATCCTTAGTAAGGATGCCTCAAACCGAGATGTACAAGAGCGATTTCAACACTCTGGTGAAACTGTGAGTAGAGTTTTTAAAGAAGTTTTGAATGCCATGGATGGCCTTTCTAGAGATATAATCAAGCTAAAAGATCCTGAATTGAAGGAAATTCCACCATAAATTGCTAATGATGTTAGATACATGCCACACTTCAAGGTAACCAGATATACATCTATCTCTTTTAATTTTTTCATAAAAATAAATGTTTGTTATCTCATAAATATAATTTTATATCAGGATTGCATTGGAGTTATTGATGGAACACACATAGCAGTGATTGTTCTTGAGGAGGATTAACTACAATATAGAGGAAGAAAAGAAATAACGACCATAAATGTCTTGGCATCGTTGATTTTAATTTGCTATTTACCTATGTCTTAGTTGAATGGGAAGAATCAGCACATGATGCACATATTTTCCTTGATACAATTAGTAATCTAAGTTTACATTTTCCAAAACCACCATTAGGTAAATTTTTAAGTTCTTAACAATTTAATTATTGCCTGACTTACAGAACTAGGAAGCATTTCTTTTTAATTATATAACCTTTATATATGCTTAGGAAAATATTACTTGGTGGATAAAGGCTACCTAGATAGAAAGGGATATTTGGCTCCGTATCCAAAGATATTGTATCATTAATTAGAATTTCATGGTGCCACTCCAAGAGGATCTTGAGAAGTTTTTAATTGAGCTCATTCATCTTTGAGAAGTTGCATTAAAAGGGCTTTTGGTGTTCTTAAGGCTCGATGGAGGATATTACAAAAAATGCCTAAATATTCAATAATGGATCAGAATAGAATTATTTATACAGCTTTTGCATTACATAGTTATATTAGAAGAAATAAACTTAGTGACCTGACTTTCACAATCATAGTTCAAGATCCTGATTATATACCTCCTAAGATATTTTCAGATGCTATGGATAATTCTTCACAAGATATTGCTAGAGAAATGAGAACTGGAGAGATGACAACTATCCGAGACACAATTACTTCTAGTTTGATGATAGATAGATCAACTAAACAGTCATCTTAAGATGTTATAAATATTTACATTAAATGGTGTTAAGTACTTTTAATCTAGAATGGATTTATTGTTAAAATTTTATTTTAATTGATACTATCCAATTTTGTAATATATTTTATAATTATTATTTTATTTTTCAATTGACTCATATCCATGAAGAATATTAATTTATTAATTTTTCATTTCTTCCACTACTAACATATAAAAAATTATAATATTTATTTTCTCATGAAAATTAAATAATTATAGTTATTAATTTTTATTGGCAAATTTATTTAATATAAAAATTATATTAATTTAATTTTGAAGAAATATTTAATATAATATAATTTATAATATTATATTCTTTATAAGAAAATTTAATCTATTAGATAATATATATAATCTAAAATATTAAAATAAAAAAATATTTAAATAATTTATAAAATATACTAATACCCTTTTATGTCATTTTACAATAAATAGCTAATTATAAATAGTTGATTTTACTAAACACTCTTATTCAACTAACTAATACAATCAGCTGGTCAAATCAGCTAATACAATCAGTTATCAACTAATAATTAATTGAATCAGCTAATAGTTATAACTATCAGCTAATTGTCAAATAAGCCCTTAATCAAATTACCTGAACTTAGATGATACTGTTTAGCATAATTGTGGAAGCAAGCATCATTACAGAAGAGCATGAAACAAAGTAACCAAAAGTCTGAGATTTATACATTTCTAAGAACCTATTTCAACGATTAATAATTTTTGTGCCATTAGCAAACATTTTTGTGCTGTTTTACATGAGATTGCACTGGATCAATACAAAACCATAACTTGACAAAACCATTACAAAATTTCATCAAAATTCACTCTTCAACATAAAAATTCATAAAAATTCACATCAAGTTCCTTGATCATCAAACTTAACATACAAAAATAAAAAATGTTATAGAAATTAAGGCTTATAATAGGCAATAGCTATTACAAAAATATAAAGTCTAAATGTTGCCAATAATTCTTCAAAGCGTAATATTTTCACATAAAGGGGTACTATATATCTCTCATTAAGTGCTCAACATAATCCTTTTTCCAATCATTGAGTAAAGTAAGAAATAATCAATTCGATATTGATCATTGGTGATAATTTCCCCAGCCAACATCCTTTGAATGTTTGTAAGCCTATCAACACATTTCAGCACATCAATTACCCTCATCCTTCTATCAACTCCTTCTTATTCATGCTTGAAACACGATGCAAGTGCCTTTATATCTTCCTTTGTACTTCCGAAAAAACTTCCTAACTTCTTTACCATATTGGTCAAGTTGTCAACAATATCATCAGTGCCTGTGGTCCTTTTTTTTTATTTACTTCCACTGCTTTACCTATTGCTTAGGCCTTGGGTGCTTGGAAATTGTGGTGTTGGAAGGGGTTGAGTATCAGAAATATTGTCTAAGAATTCATCAAAATCCTCCACGTGCATACTAGATTGGCCCTCCAACTATCCTTCCTGTCCTTCTATGTTATGTTGCATTTCCTTCTCCATTACTTGAAGTGAATCATAAGGATCTTCAGGCATCTTCACCATTTGCTCTATCTTTACCATAGACTTGCTACAATTCTTTGAAAAAAAGGAACGGTTTATTGTACAGTCCTTAAGCATTGTTATGAGACTAAAACATAAATAAATGAAAATAAAAAAATTAATTAATCAATACAAAATATTCTATGTTGTATATCTATAAGCATTCATAAATTATAATTACTTTTACCCACTCATTGAAAATTTCTTTCTCAACTACAATTTTCTTTTCCTTATCATCCCATCCAAATCTACTTACTTTTGGACTTAACATTTCTACAATTGCTTTATATTATTTTTTTCAAGAGTTTAACTCGTGATTCAATATGTAGGGAAGATTTCAAACCATATCCTGCCATTTTCATTTCAAGTATTTTCTCCAATTCTTTTAGGTATCCAGATTTGAATTGTCTAGAACCTTCAGCTTTCAAATGCTTTTGAGTTGAAAGATCTACTAAAGCCTCCACCAAGTTAGCATTTTCTTGTTATGTCCATTGGTGCTTGTAACTTTTTACTTTTGATTGTGTGGCTTCATCCATATGTGCCTGTAAGTTGAGTAATATACAATTAAAAATGATATTTCCAAACAAAATACAATATTAGAAAATTTTAACTAACTTGTGTAATACAACCTCCAATCAATACATTTAAACTAAATAAAAAAAATGCAAACTTGATAAGTTAACAAACATATTAAATCTGATAAATCAACTTGTCAATAGGTACAACATACAAAATGAACCATTAAATAAATCAAGTCAATATAGATTATTCCATATAAATTAAATCATAGAAAAACTCAATGAAAGTAAATATCCAATAATCTTAAATATGGCTTGCTCTCCAGGCATTCCACATTTGTTTAGCAAAATTATCTTTCCATGAAGTCCACTCTTCACTTGACTCCACATGTGTAATCAAATCATGCATCCTATCTTCATTTTTTTCATTTAATTGCAAGCTTGCCTCCAATGGATCAATTGCCATTATTTTCCTAATATGATTATGCAATAGGCAACATGCTATGATAATTCTACCTTGTGTCTTTATTAGATAAAATGACTTGGTCCTAAGAATTGCCTAATGCCTTTTTAATAGTCCAAATATTCTTTCTATCACATTCTTAGCGGAAGAATGTTTCATATTGAAAAACTTTTGAGGTGTGGCTGGTTGTGCCCTATTTCTCCATTCACTCAAGTGATACCTCTGTCCTCTATATAGTGTAAGGAATTCAACCCCATTCATGTATCTAACATCACATAAGTAATAATAGCCCATAATTAATTTTAAGACTTAGTATTTGTACAATTTAAAACTATATATTTTTAACAATTAAATTTTTTAGTCATAGAGTACTTTATGGAACTTTTAAACCATTAGGATGAGTAATTGCATCCCTGAGTATTCTAGAATCAGCTACTAAACCCTCCCATCCAGTCAATATATAAATACATTGCACATCTTGAGAGCATACTCCTAGAACATTAGTTGTCACTTCGCCCTTTCTATTTCGATATCTAGGCTTATCACCTTTTAAAATGTTCACCTTGATATGAGTCCTATCCAATGCTCCTAAATAATTTTACATATTAAAACACTTAAGTTAATTTTTATTATCAAAATTCAATTGTATATTTGTAACCAATATTTATAAAGTAGTTACTTTCAACCATTTCTATTTTGAATCACTTGAATTTTTAGGGATTGGTTTAGGTTGCTTGAGTAATTCTTTATGGCATTTTAGCACAGCTAGTAGCACATTATTAAATTATCGACTAATAATTTCTCCAGATCTCATGAACTGTCGCTTAATAATTTTATTCTTAACATCATGTGCTAAGATATCTAGAAAAATTGCAAACATTTCTTTAACACCTATATTCCTTGTTGTTTCTAGTCTACCAATAACTCTTAACATATCACATAATCTATGAAATAAAAACCTGTCCATCCTAACATTTTCAATAAATGCTAAATCATTTATGAAAACTATCCTATGAAAGTTTACATTTCGAACTAACATCCTACTATGATAGTCATATCTAATTCTTTTCCTTTTATTTAATTTTTTAACCAGAATAATACAAGTCACCATAATAAAAAACAAAGTGAAATGATTCAATAGCTCTAAAATCACAATCAATATAACAATAATTCTCTTCCTTCTTGCTCAAATTAAGAGATCCATTCTGTGAAAAAATTATACAAAATAGATAATGCACAAATCAAACATATTGGCAAAATAAAAATAAAATAAATGGTGAAAATCATGTTCTTGTATATATGTAAAATGGAGTAATGATAATCCAGACTTGAAAATAAAGAAGTGTCTAAATGGAGTAATGATAAACAAGGATTCAATATAATAACTAAAATAGAGAATGATTGTAATGAAAATGAAACTTTAAGTTTATAAGAGTCAATCTTATGTTTTCCTTTTACTGCATATCACAAGAGACTATTACTTTATCTACCAATGGAACTGTATGCAGAGTATATTGTTGCTTAAATTATTATAATTGATTAGTCCCCTATTCTTTTATCTAATCTTGTATACAATATTTTCCTATTGTTTCTGCTATTTCTATTTACAATATTTTCCATCTAAGTTGGCTAGTACGTTGCAATTTTATGTACGTTAGTTTCCTAAGTTCTTTTATCTCCTTCCCTAAAGCAAGCTCGTTAACATACAGGTCTTGTTTTGAAAAAAAGATTATTTCCCTTTTTTTAATTACTTAATGCCATTTTGAAAAAAAGACTGTTTCTGTAGAACTAAACATTCACGACATACGTTAATGCTGACAATCTTAATGCTGACAATGCGTTGACATATTTTAAAGATACAGTAATCAATGCTAAATTTCATTTTACGTTATCAATCGTGACATGGCAGAATACAAATTATAGCAAATTTCATAAAAAAATTCAATTGAATTACAATTGTCAAATAATTATGTTTGGTTCATGTATTATGTACATAAACAATCAACTCCTCAAAATTTTCAAATAATTGAATAAAATAAAGATTTACAAAATAATAAAGATTAAGGGAGAGATGAAAACAAGATTACCTTGATATTTAGAAATAGCGAATGATAAGTTTTGATGGACAATAATTGCTCTCTTACTGCTGGAGTTTGAAAGATTAAGGCACAGGCACAATGATACTTAACTAAAACTAGGGTATAACAAATAAGAAAGAAGCAGACTTTTGTTAAATGGTAAGGATAATTATGTCTTTTAACTTTTTAGTAAATATTCTCAAGTAACGAGAATCCAAGATACCCACCTCCCTTCTTAAAAATATTTGGTGGGAAAATTTTGGCCAAAAATATTCCTAGGAATTTTTTTATAACTTTTGAACCAAACATGGGTATATTATATTCTCATGAAATATTCCCGGGAATGTTAGAAACATTTCGCGAACCAAACGCTCCCTTATATGTATGATATGAAAATGTGATTAATAAAATAGCATGTTGCAAGGAAAACATTTTAGAAATTTATTTATAATATAAAATTAAACATATAATTTTAAAATAAATAAAGTTATATTAATATTAACATAGAAGCATGATACATATACTAGTAAAAAAGAAATCTTTTGTTTCTAATTTATTATTTTTAGTAAATAGACTTTATATATTTGTATTAATGATATGAGTATTTTATTTAATATATTAATTGAGAGAGAGAATAAGTTATATAAAGTGTAAAAACTATCCAAATTACATTTGATCTTAACATTTAAATCTTAGTGGGATTAATGGTTGGAATTTGGTATAAATCATTTAAACCTATAGTAGTATCAATAGATCTCTCTTCATATATATATAAAGTTTTTATTATTTTATTTTTGCATTGTGAATTTGACTTTAAAATATTTTGTATGCGTGTTTAATAATTTAACAATTTTCTATTATTATTGGAAAAAATCTAATATAAAAAATGAATAATGTTATTTTTTTAGAGAAATAAAATAACTTTATTAAAACTAATGTCAAAAAGCAACCACATCCTCAAGGATAAACACTTCTAGAAGAAGGGAAAGGGATACGAAAAAGACAATTTGTTTAATTCTTAGTAATATTTGCAACACTCTTCCTTCTCCATTTTCCTTTTCTAAAGAAATTTTTAAAGTGTATTTAGTTAAATGGAATGAGAATTTAAAAAGGAGTGGTCAAAATATTTATTTAGTATATATTATGAAATGGGAATGCTCAACTCCTATGAAATGATTATTCAATTAAACAATAGAATTTTCTTTTTATAGCTAAAATGATGGAATAAACCATTTCATTATTTATAAATTAACACTTTTACACATATATCATTCATATTTTTCATATATCTTAACATTATCTTTTGTTAATATGTGATAAAATATTAATTTTTGAATTTTTTTATAAAATATTTTAATAATAAAATTTAAAATATGATATTTTTGTATTTTTACAAAATCTATTTAATATAAAACTTTATTAAATTAGATTTTTATGCTTTTATTTGTTAATTATAAATTTGATAATTAAATTTAAATTTTGATAATTTTTATTATTAATCATATTATGTATTTTAATAATATTAAATTATTTAATAAAATATTTATTATTTTTATAATAAATATATTATTGTCTTTAATTGCACTTTTTCAATCTATTTTCATTCCCATTCTTATTTTTGCTCCTATTACATCTAACCAAACTTATGATTAGTTGGTTGGTGGGTATTAACTTATTTGTCTACTTCCAATAAGAAATAAGATAAATATAGAGAGGGTGTTTGTTTAATTTTTCAACTATCTTTACTTGTATTTATTTTAAATCTTATTAGTAGTAAATGTATAAATCGCATATTTACTGACCAATTAAGATTTTTCTCCCTCCTCATATTAGGAAGAAAAACATTTTGAACTTCTAAAAAATTTAGCTAACTCATCCAAATGCAAATTAGAGTAATGGAAGGAGAGTGTAAGTAATATTACTCATAAAAATATATTAAAGTGTGCTCTAGTTCAAAAAATAAAAAGGTTAAGGCTTTGTTTATTTTTTAAAAGAAAATTTCTGTAGAAAAAATTTATTTTTTTATATATAAATAAAGAAGTATTATATATCTTTATATTTTGTGATTAAAAAAAATTATCCTCAAGGTTGTGGTATTGAAAAGCTAAATTTATTATATTTTTACATTAAAAATATATATTAATTTTTTTTTTATTTTAATATTTTATAATTATATTTTTTAAAAATATTTTTATCAAAATAAAAATAAAAGTATAGTCAAGTACAGAACCTCAAACAAAAACAATAAAAAATGATTCCTTGGAAAAAAAATAGCCACCACCGGGGCACTGCTAATATTCCGGTGCGATACCGTGGACGATGCACGTGATGCGGGGTCTGGTAGATCACGTGATAAAGCAATGTGGGCTTAGCTGTGTGATATGATCGCACACTTCTCTGACTTACGAATATGTGGCTGAAATTCAGTGCGTCTTCATCAATCCCATGTGCAAAGGTGATCATTCGTGACCCCCGCAGATCGTGCCTCCAAATATAATCACTATTTTCGTCCCAGAGCTAACTTGAAAGTGAAACAATCACCCCAAATAACATGTACATTTTACATTTTCCCCCTTTTTGTAATAACACGCGATCGATTTCATTAGTTTATCATTGGGAAGAAATTACGATATATTATTAAATTTAATTATACATAAATTTTATATTTTTTAAAAATTAAATATGATATATTATATAAATAATATATAAATATATTATCAATATAATAATATATAAATATATTATTAAATTTAATTATATATAAATTTTATATTTTTTAAAAATTAAATATGATATATTATATAATAATATATTAATAATTAAATTTTACCATATAAGTCATTGCATAACTTAGCTTTTTATCCCTTTCACATTTGGAGTACCATTTCATGGTATGAAATTCTTACATCAATACTTGAAAAGCGAGGCTTCCATTCAGAAACGAGCTGATGCCAGATATAGTGTTGAAGTTAATGTCATTTTATTAATATGTGACATATAAATTTTGAAAAATGTGATTCGCAAAGATTTGTAGACATAACATATAAAATTCTATAGTATATAGGTACCGTGAAAATATGTCAAAATAGATGCCCATAAAATCAAAAGGAGTCAATTTAAGACAGTGGTGCAGTGGTAAAGGGTTGGAATAACGGGGAAGATAAGCAATTCAAATCTTCTTAATTCTCAACATGGACTTGAAAAATGAAAAAATGAAAAAAAAAAAAAAGAATCCATCCTCAATATTGAATATCCATAAAAAATAAAACTGCTTTTTTTGGCATTTACTTCTTTTTATTTTTTTTATAATAAAAAAGGAAAGTTGATTTAGGCCCTTTTTCTTAAGAAATATTTTTAACCAAAAAACCTTTTTTAATATAAGAAAAGTGACTGAAAGCACCAGTAATTGATTAATTTAGTGAAATCTAACTAAAATTTGAAATGTTACAAGTGGAATGAAAATTCTTAAGTTGGCGATTTGTTTGGTTCATAATAATATCATAAATTTTAATTTTTTGAAAAATAAAAAAGTGATGAGATATTTGATTGGTTATTATTTAATAAATTGAAAAAAATATAATTTCTAGAAGGTCTATTTTCTATAAAATATAAAAAGTTGTTTATCCATCTCTCATAAATAAGTTTTACAACCTATATTCTTTATATAAAGATAAAATTATTTTTATTAAATTTAATTATTAATAATTAAAATTTATTAATATATACTATAATTATATTATGAGTATAATAGCTATTCTATTAATATTTATTGAAAATTTTAACATTAAATTAAATTAAATAAAATATAAAAAATCAATTCTGGAAAAATGTCACTTTATCAATATTAACTAAATAATTTTAAAATTTTTTCAAGAAATTCATAAAAAAATTACTTCTTAAAAAATTTAAAGAATTATGGAAGTATTTGAATGTATTT
The DNA here is from genome assembly GCA_020226215.1 of Sindora glabra. NCBI lineage: Eukaryota > Viridiplantae > Streptophyta > Magnoliopsida > Fabales > Fabaceae > Sindora > Sindora glabra. The sequence continues at coordinate 41,806,100 of CM035227.1, read as the reverse complement.
TTAAAAATTATTTTTGAATTAAAAATATAATGACTAAATAACGTTTGATAAAATAAATAAGAAAAAGTTTTATTTAATTATAAAATTACTATAAAAACAAAAAAAGTTAAAAAATTTAAAACTTATCCTTTCTTTTATTTTTAAAATAAGAATTTTAGGAATAATTTTTAAGAAAAAATTTTAAAAATAATTTAATAAACAAGAACTTTTATTTTAAAAAATAAAAAAATTATTTTTTAAAACAAGTAGACAAAACGTGCCTATATTTTTATAATTAATTTACTGGCTTCTGCCCCAACAGGGACACAGTTTTGGAGGCGCCGAAGTTTCAAACAGAGCACGGTGAGATTTTTAGTTCTCTACTCCGCAAAGCCAGGCATAAAACAAGGGGAATGTTAATATATACTGCCACGGTAACGTCCTAATTTGGTGAGAATAAGGTGGCACTACAGAAAAAATCAACGTTAGGAAGGTGCAAACCCAAAATGATATATATTTTGCTTAGTTAGACAATAATTGAAGGGGTTTGGCGGGATCAAGAAGTTGATAGGCCATCTAAGCTCTCAAGCTCCGTCTCACCTTATCAATGGCTATCACTCTAGATTTACTGCTAATTCACGCCATCTTCTCATTTTCCTTAGCAAATCCCATCAAACCAATGAACACATGAGCGCAACCTCAAGCTCAAACTCTTGCCTCTCTCAGCCCCCATTCTCTGTCATTTCTTCTCCTTTGGGTTACAGTTTCTAATCTTATCTCCAAAGATTCTTACCTCTTTCTTCCTTCTTAAGCAGCCATAGATCGGTTGCTAGTTACCAACTCAATGCCCACACTATCATAATCCAATGTAATATTCAAAGTTTGTAACTTTGTCGATTTAGGTGTCAGCTTTTGGTGGGATTAGGTGTTTTCTTCCTGTGGTAATTCTCTAGCTCAGTCCTTTTGGCGTTTTCTCTTTATTAGCAACTTTTTTTCCTGCTAATAATCTGGTTTGAATTTTAGTGTCAAAAAACCGGAGAGAAAATAGTGTGCTTTACCTGTCGTGATTTCTCTTTTAAGTGCGTCTTTTTCCACATTTTGCCAAGCATTCGGTTGACGATTTTCTACCACTCTATGCTTTTGTCAGTCTCTGGGCGTTCTGAGTTTTTCGGGTTCAGTATATAATGACATTGTCTGAAGCAGCTTTCCTCGTCTAGCTAATCGTTCTTATCTGCCACGTCAAATTGGAATTTGTTTTGTTCTGTAGGAATCCGGTCCACCAATTTTCCTAGTGCATGTTTGGAAAATTTGCAGGTTTGGTGTTTGGGAAAGCTTCTGCGTCTTTGAAGAAGGTATGCCACGGAAAATTCTTATGATTGATTCTTTTTCATTATCTAATCTCTGATCTTTTGGAGAAAACTGAGAAGAGATGTTGATTTAAGTTTCATCTATTGATAAGAAAGTGTTGAATTTAATTGCATATACTCATCCAAGATCAAGATGGGTTAATTAAAATTTGTTGTCTCTCCTTTTGCATTTACTCATCAGCCAAGCGCATTTATTCCATATTTTGGCTTGGATCTAACTCATTTTCTCTATATTTATGCTCATCTAGCTTAAAGTTGGAAATTGTAGGTTCTAAGCGGTGATACTTCCCATATGCAGTTTCTACTCCTCCCTGATACACCTTTTTAATCTACTGATTGATACAGTAGTTTCAGATAATTGGTGATATGGTGCTCACTGTTAATCTTCATCTCAAATTATTTAATTTGTAATGATGTTTGGAGGGGTGATTACATTATCGAATTTCTTCCATCTTAGAATTTTTATGTTTCAACACTACCATGAAATGCCGTGACATGCTAGATTACCAACAAATTGCTCAATTTGTCCACTATTTCACTGGTTTAATTCTTCTTAGCTAGAACTAAGTGAGTTTATTTTCTAGAAATGGCAAATCTGGACTATGATGCTTTATTACTCTTTGCATGTAGGAGACGACAACTTAATATATAGATTGAGTGCTGTAATTTTAGTGATTATCTTGTTGTGGAATGAAATATAGCCACTCAAGTTGTGGTGATACATGTTAGGCTCATCAAAACAATGTCGAGAATCACAAAGTGGAAGATAGAGAAGACCAAAGTAAAGGTGGTTTTCCGGCTACAATTCCATGCTACACATGTAAATTTCTCAGTTGCCCAAATTTAACTCTTGCTGTACATTTTTTGATGTCAGGATGCCAGAATTTTTTTTTTAAATGCATGAAAATTATTATTTGAACTAGAGGACTCCTATCTGATTCTTAAACATGAGAAGAATGCACTGCATAATTGGTCTGAGTTGGCATTTGTGTACACAGTTCTTAGAGATTGTTTGACATTGAGTTGGCATTATAGTAACCCATGAATCTACTAGTATGTCTGCATGATAGCTAATATTTTCATTTGTCATATTGGTAGCTTTCTTCTATTTAAGTAAGATTCTATATAGCGCCAATCATGTGTTAATTTATTTGTCCTATGACTTGATTTTTTGCTGTTCAAAATTATGAATCTTTCGATTATCGAGTTCATGTGTTTTGTCCAGTCCATGTTCAAGTTCCAGCCAAATATGTGAACTTTTTTTCCCCCTCTTTTACCAAAATGGATATTAAACTTCTTCACTATGATCTGATGATTAGATGTTGACATAGTCTGGTGAAATTGCAGAATGAATCTACATCAAAGCTGATTTTCTTTGTGACTGAAAAACTGTTAATGTTAACTTGTTATGCCTGTTTTGGTTGTAAATTGAAGTGGCCAGTTTATTCCCTCATGCCGGTGCTGAGTGTAGTTTTCTTTCTGCATGGTCCAGATTCCGCAATCTGGATGGGATAAACTATTTATATCTTTCATTCCTGCTGATTCGGGGAAGGCAACATCAAAGACAACAAAAGCAAATTTGAGAAATGGAACCTGCAGGTGGGCAGATCCAATATATGAAACTACAAGGCTCCTCCAAGACATTAAAACAAGAGAGTATGACGAGAAGCTTTATAAATTAGTTGTTGGAATGGTAAAATACTTTTCCAACTTTATATCCTAGAAAGATCTGTTCTGTAACAATGCTGCATTGGATGAAATTACCTTTATCATTTAAGTAAAATACTTCTATTATCTAACTCTCATTGATTGTGCATACCAGCATATGCATAGACCTATTTTTGGGTTATATACATTTTTTATTTCCTTGATTACTTTATTATATGCTTCAGTTGTGTGATACATCGTAAAATTATAGATATTTTTTAAACCATGTCACCATTAACAAGTTTCTTATCCAAAATAATCAGCTTCTTAATGGCTCTTATTTTGGTATCAAAATCTAATTAGCAGCATGTTCCTGTGCCTAACTTGACAACTTCACTAGTATTTGTGAAAGTTGAGTAGTTGATAAATTGTCTGTTATTCCTTACCTCCATAAGAAGCACCTGAACATTGCATTTTCTGGTCAGAACCATATTGAGTTCCCTTTTTGGTCTAATATCAGGGTACTTCACGATCTAGCATTCTTGGTGAGGCAAATATCAATCTGGCTGATTTTGCAGATGCCTTGAAGCCTAAAACCGTTGCTTTGTCTCTAGATGGATGTGAAGCAGGAACCACACTACATGTGAGGATTTCTGGGTCATATTTCTGATAAAATATCATCTTCTGTTTATTAGTTCATTAGTTATGCATTTGTTTTGTTGTATAAAAGTACAATCTTGCATTTTATGCATTTTTTCTTTCAAAGCAGTGGCAGGCATCTCACCCTTGCATATTTGTTCCGAGTTCTTGTGCGCTAGATATGTCTCTTGCATCCTTTTAATGTTTTTATTTATTTATTTTTTATTGTTTGAAGCCAGGTCACTGTGCAGCTTCTCACTTCTAAAACTGGTTACAGGTACCTTATTATGACATGTAAGATTTTGCTTTAGCTAAAAATTATTCAATTAATTAATGCCATAATTGCTTTTAGAGAGTTTGAGCAGCAGAGGGAACTCAGAGAGGGGAGCCTACAGACAACTGGTGAGCAAGGTACTCCTGATGGATCCGCTGAAGGTACAGAGTCATATCCTGACCAGAATCTAAAATGTCATATGGAGAAGGTATCAGACATTTCCTTTACAAATATTTATATATGTTTTGGACCAGATTTATCATTTTGGCTTTGAGCATGTATGCTACAAATCAATCATGGATCTCTCTTATATATACAAAAAGTAATGCTCTTCTTTAAATTTTTTTTATTCTAATATCTTTGATATTTGTGGTCCTGTTAATTTTGTAATGTATAATACATTTTGTGGGTGCAATGAGGAAAAAAAGAAAACAAAAAAGAAAGATACATGGGGAGGAAATGCTTGTAAAACTTGCATTGTTCTCTCTTTCACATAGATGTAAGATAGTATTTTCAAAGATAATGATTTCTGTTATCCACACATCTAGTTGTCCTTTTCCTTTTTTCCACTCCTTTTAACTTCTCTATGCTTAACGCGTGTATATCTGACTGCTTTTCTACTTTCAGCAGATTGTTTTATTTAGGATAGGATATCCATTGATTGGAAGAAGATTACAATTTATTTTGATACTTGACCTAATGGATTTAAAGAATAAACTTAGCATGAATATATTGTTCTCCCTTTAACTGTAATAATTGACTAGCAAATTCTATGTTGCACTTTTCTAGTATTTGCAGCAAACTTGGTTGTCAATTAGTACCCATTTGAAGAGTCCTGCTTCTGTAGCTCCTTTTACTTCTTAATTTGTTCTTTATATTTTTCTTGATGCGATGTCCCTGATTTATTCACTACATTAGGTCAATTCAAGAGTGAAGTTCAAACGACAATCTAAAGGGGTCCCTCGTGTTTCTTCAGTTGAAGGAGAGGAAGGGGTGAATGAAGACTATGCAGACGCAGCAGTTGGATTTGATGGATCTTCCACTACTTCAGAGAGTATGTATACTGAGAAGCATGATGTTTCTACCACGCACGAAGTTGATAACCATAAAAGTGCAGTCTCTAGTGAATCAGGTGGACTACCCCTCAGTCAAACTCCTCAGCCAGAGAAAAAAGATGCATCTGATAATCAGTTTCCACCAGAGGGAAGTGACAGCGTTCAAGGTTGGAGCATGGACTATTCTGCTGCCAATAACTTCACTGCTGCTTGTGAAGATCATAGCAAACTTAAAGGCAGTTTGGAAGCAGCTGAGTCATCTTTTCTTGATCTAAAACTGGAGGTCAGCTCTTTGCAGAATCATGCTGATGAAATAGGCATTGATACACAAAAAATTATTCAGCAACTTGCTGCTGAGATTTCTTCAGGACAAGAGCTAGCAAAGGATGTTGCTGTACTAAAATCTGAGTGTTCAAAATTTAGAGATGACTTTAAACAGTTTAAAATCTCTAATAAGTTAAGCTTTGCATATACAATCAGAGAACCTATTGAGACAGATTGGATTAAGTCATTTCAAAATTTACGGTCTAAATGGCTTGAGGGGCTTTTGCTTATGGAAGATAGGCTAAGAGATGTTCAAAACAAAGTGTCTATGCGATATCAAGAAAGTGATTTTACGTTCCTTAGCTTAGCAGTTAGAAGCACTGGCTAAGGTTTTGCAGGATCTCAGACAGGAGACTGGTCAAGCAATTTCAGAGAGGAGTGTAGCCCATGGAGGGCAAACCGAAGAGATGAGTTTACATAAAGGAAAGCAACTTTTGGCAGGAACTGGGTCTGATGTAGATATGTTTCACCCGGAAGGCATAGTTCATTATCTTAGTGTCCTTGGCCTTGTGTCTCATGATTCTGATTCTGTAGATTCTACCCTTGCTTCAAATGGAAAAATTTTAGAACTTCTCAAAGAGCTGGATGAGTCTAAAACCGAAAGAGAAAGCCTTGCTAGGAAAATGGACCAGATGGAGTGCTACTATGAAGCACTTGTTCAAGAACTTGAGCAGAATCAAAGGCAGATGATGGGGGAATTGCAGAACCTCAGGAATGACCATTCTGCTTGCCTGTACACAATTTCATCCAGTAAAACTGAGATAGATAGAATGCATCAGGACATGAATGAGAAGTTAATGAAATTTGCTGAAGACAAAGGCATTTTGGAATCCCTTAAAAATGAGCTTGAAAGAAGGGCTGTTTCTGCTGAAGCAGCCCTGAAAAGGGCCCGATTGAACTATTCCATTGCTGTTGGGCAGTTGCAGAAAGACCTGGAGCTGCTTTCTAGCCAGGTTCTTTCTATGTATGAGACTAATGAGAATCTTATAAAGGAGGCCTTTTCCGATTCTTCACTACTGAGTGATGGTTGCCCTGATTTAGTGTATTATCAGAAAAATTCAGAGGAGACCCATACTTCCAATCAATTGCTATGTCAAAATCGGATTCCTGCATCAAATAAGCAACATTTGGGCGAAGATATTCTATTAATGGATTTGAAAAGATCACTCCATGTTCAGGAAGGATTGTACAAACAGGTTGAAGAAGAAGTCTTCCAAATGCAGTCAGTGAATATATACTTAGATGTGTTTTCAAAATCTTTACAAGAGACTTTGGTTGAAGCAAGTATTGACCTTCAACTCATGAAAGAAGAAATTGATGAGCTCTCTCAGCAGCTGCGTCTATCAACTGAGTCTAAGGAGTTGTTGATGATGAGGCTGCAGAATGCAATGAATGATATTCACTCCCTAAATGAGTCCAAGGAAGTTTGCATTGCAAAGAGCAATGATATATCACAGCAGAACCAAATGTTAGAAGCAAATCTAAAAAATCTTCTTCAGGAAAACAATCTTCTTACTCAGAAGATTAGCAATCTGGAAGCCCTTTTGACTGAGTATAGAGGTTATGAGAGTAAATATTTGGCTACCAGTGAAGAAAACGCAGAGTTGAAGAATTTCTTGAAAAAAGAGAGCACAGAAAACACCCGTCTTTGCAATGACATATCCACATTGCAGGAAGAGTTAAAATCCATCAGAACTAATTTTGATGAGCTGGTTTCTATGAAAGATAATCTGCAGAATGTTGTCCACTTTGTGTCTGCTGCATTGCAGAAACTGCTGATATCATATGACAATGAATGCAGTGACCTTTCTCTTTGTAGCAGATCTGTTTGGCAGGATTCAGAGTCTAATGACTTAGAAGGTTTCCTGTTGCAACTAGAAAATATCCAGCAGAGTGCATGTAATAAGATTCATCAGCTTCTTGAAGAGAAGAGAGTTTTGATGGATGAAAAGCATATGGCTCAAGTATCCATAAAGACAAAAGAATCAGATATTTTGATGATGAAACAGAAATTTGAACATGATTTACAAGATATGATACTTAACATAGGCACGTCTAGTGCCCTCTTGCAGAAACTTCAGTCAGAGTTTGAGCTGATTGTAAGCAGGCTCAAAAGTGGTTTTAATGCCGAAGAAATTTATTCACAAAATCACAAAGAACTTTGGTCTGGTCTTAATCATTTGGAAGTTGAGTTAGAACAACTTAATACCAGAAATCAGGACCTTGCTCAGCAAATCTTCGGTTTGGATACTTTGTCTGGTGACCTTGAAACATGCAAGCTGACCATAGCAGCAATTACAGAGGAAAAAGAAGCTTTGAAGATGTTTTTGCAGGAAAAAATGGAAGAATCTGTCAAGATTTCATCAGAGATCAAACTTTTGAAAGAAAGCTTGCATTCTCTGGACAGTGAGTTGCATGCTGAGAGAACATTCAGAGCAAAGCTGGAGAAAACAGTTATGGATCTCACTTCCCAGTTGAATGAGAAGCAATGCCAGCTGCAGGATTTTGATGAGAATGAAAAGGAACTAGTTGATCTCAAGCAAGTGGTCAAAGACCTAGAATCAGAGAATTCAAGAGTCCATCATCTTTTGCAGCAATCAGAGGAACACCTTAAGGATGTTCTAAGAGAATTGTCTTCTATTAGTTATCTAGAAGCTCAGTTCTCTGAACTGCATGAATTTTCAATAGCTTCAGATATTATTGTGATTTTCACAAGAGCTCAGTTTGGAGGTCATATAGAGGAGCTGGTTAGGAAATTTCACTCTACATGCCAACAACTGGATGTGCTTCAGAAGAAGAATCTGGACATGGAATCTACATTAAATGGTTTTCTTTCCAGAGAATCAGCTTACATTGAAGAAAATGCAAGATTGTTGAGAAATCTGGATTCCCTTAAATCCAAGTTAGAAGCTTCCACTTTTGAGAGTAAAACACTAATTGATCAAAATAATGCAATAATTGCAGAGTTTAAGGAATACAGAAATAGGACTGAAAATGTGAACAATACTTCTACAGATGAAAGCCAGCATACTCTTGAAGTTGCAAGACTGGAGTACTTGTTGGCAAGTTGTAGCAAAGAGGTTGAAGACCTCTTCTTCTCCAAGGAAGAAGTTGAAGTCAGATCTATGGTTCTCCAGGACAAGTTGGATGAGCTGAAAACTTCAATGATGTTACTAAAACAATCAGATGATGAATTGGTAATGCTGCAGAACCAATGTAGTAAGCTTACCAAGAGGCTATCTGAACAGGTCTCAAAGGTGGAGGAATTCAAGGAACTCAAAAGCAAGGCTGATTCAGAGTGTCATAATGCTTGTGGCAGAAGAGGACCCGATGGACCACCAGTTGCTATGCAGGAGTCCTTGAGAATTACAGTTATCAAAGAACAGTATGAAACAAAGCTGCAAGAACTAAAACAGCAACTTTCACTTTCAAAAAAGTACAATGAGGAAATGATGTGGAAACTACAAGATGCAATTAGTGAATTGGAGAATAGAAAGAAATCTGAAGCTTCTCAGAGAAAAAGAAATGAAGACCTTGGAATGAAGATCATGGACTTGGAGGCTGAGTTACTGGCAATGCTTTCTGAAAAGCGCAATTTGTCAAATGCATATGACCTCATGAAAGCGGAAAAGGAATGCTCTGTAATAAGCCTTGAATGCTGTAAGCAAGAAAAGCAAGAGCTTGAAGCATTTCTCCAAAAATGCAATGAGGAGAAGTCCCAAATTGCAGTAGAGCTTACATTCACAAAGGAATTAATTGAGAATTCCAAATCTTGTCTCAATGTTCAGAGTGAAGACAATTATGTGTTTCATAAAATGACCTGCACATCTGATGGACCAGTTGAAGTAGAGGTCCAGGCTAGAAATTCAGTTTCTGAAGTTCCAACTCTTGGGATAGACGTTGTAGACATGGTTCCAGGTGATCATTCATCTGCAGACGCATTTTCTACTTCACTGAATCACAAAGATGCAAAATCTACTTGTGTATCTAGCAAGGAGGATCCCCAGACTACACATTTGCAACCGAAGGTATTCTCAAATTCTTGTTTGTGTGATTCATATTCTGAAGGTTATGTACTTTATTGTAGTACATATCCAATGTATCTCTTCTTTCATTCAGAATAATGAATAGCAAGTTAACAGTTGTGATTTTATTTTTGGGGCCATTTTCCAATACCAGGATGCTCTTTCATTTAGGGGTACCAATGAATACCAAACTGCTAGAAACTTTACTGAAGAGGACATTCAGCAGAGAGAACAGAACTATGTAGCTTTAACCAGAAGTTTGAAATCTACCATGGAGCACTTGGATAAGGAGGTACGTTTTTCATGTTGCAGAGACAATTTGAGGAGTCATTTTTGTGTTCTATTCCATATATTCTTGTTTCTATTACTCTTTTTTTTTTTTCTAATTAATTCCCTTTTATTATTAAAAATGATGCTTTCCCTCTCTAATATCATGGCATGAGGAATATAGGTAGAGTTTTTTCCCTTGATCCCTGAGCCAGTACTTTCACATATTTCAATCTGATGCCAATGTAACTGTCTTACTTCAGTTGGAAAGAATGAAAAACGATAATTTGCACCCCCCAGTAGATGATCATGTTTATGAACCGAGTTTTCCAGGTCTTCAAAGAGAATTGGCACAGCTACACGAGGTGAATATTTCTTATTGCACTGACCTGCATATGGCATGTTTTTTGTCCATATTCTCATCTGTTTTTTACTTTGCTCAGGCGAATCAAGAATTACAAAACATGTTCCCTTTGTTCAATGAATTCTCCATCAGTGGTAATGCTTTGGAGAGAGTGCTTGCTTTAGAAATGGAGCTTGCTGAAGCATTGCAAGCCAAAAAGAAATCGAGTTTTCAATTTCAGAGGTACATAAATATTTTCTGTTGGCATTTACCTGACTTACATGAGCATTTCATGAGGAATTTGCATTTTCAACCACCAAATTCAGAAAACTGTCTTTTACCTGACATCATTTTTTCTCATGTTCCAGCTCTTTCTTGAAACAACACAACGATGAAGAAGCAATATTCCGAAGCTTCAGGGACATCAATGAGCTGATCAAAAACATGTTGGAACTTAAGGAAAGGCATGCTTCTATGGAGACAGAATTAAAAGAGATGCACGACCGTTACTCTCAACTAAGTCTAAAGTTCGCAGAGGTTGAAGGCGAGAGACAGAAACTCAGATTGACTCTCAAGAATAATCGCGCATCAAAGAAGGGTCTTCTCCAATCACCAACCTCCTTTGCTCAAGATTCCTCATAGCCAGTCACTGTAAGACAGCATTTTCTGGAACCCCCTTTTACTTGCACAGGCTAACAAGGCTTGCTTCATGATGGCCTTCCTTATTATATTATGGTGTATATAACAGGCCTTTTTCAGGTTTGCGATGGTTGGTATAAAATATAATCATATTCAGAAGCAGCAGATTATACTTTATGTAAATAAACTAGTCTCTCTGGTTCTTACAATCCTGTAAGATACATTTGTCTCCTCTTTTGCAGTTTTTTTTTTTTCCTTTTCCTGTACAGGAACAACATTTTGAGGTTGTTTTCTATTTGAAAAATTTGAAGAAACGACTTGTTTCTGCTTTACCCTTGTCCTGTCGTTTGTATTTATTTTTATACTTGTTAGTAGGAGATTAAGTTATGGGTTTGTGGGCCTAGACAGATCTTAGGCCTATTGTAAGCTTATTCATATACATATTTTAGTATAAATAGATGTACCTATTCCATTATAAAACAAGACTTCAGAAATCACTCTCTCTGCACATAGTATCAGCCATCTACATCAAGCTATCTCTCTTCTACTCAAGAAAAATTAAAAAGGAAAAAGGCTAACCTCTTCTTTTTTTTTTTCAAAAATTTTTTTATGCATGATTAGATTATGATGATGATAACAACATCTTAGAGTCATTGGTATGGAGAAAATGTGGATCGTCGAAGTTTCAACTAAACACAGGGATTTCAAACAACAGCGAAGGTGTTGTTTGGCGCATTTAGCCGTGTTTTAGAGGGTGTTTGGAAAATCTGAGTTGATAGATTGGCCGATCAGAAGCTAGTGATCATAACGGGTCGGACTGTGTAGTACACACGTTAGTTTTGCAAGGCATGTGAGGTCACGCACAGAAGAGTTGGCTAGTGCACAAGGCGGTTTTGGACGAAGGGCTTTTTTTTGGGACACCTTCAGAAGGTTCGAGATCTACCTTTGTAGGTGGTGTTGTAGTTTGGTACCTCTAGTATTTTTTTTTTTTTGAAATTTTGGATTTTTTTTAATGGTATTTCCTGAATTCTTATGGTTGATGAAATCTCCAAATCCAATCCAAATGACAAGATTACAGATGTGGGAAAATCAAAGCTCAAATTAGGTTTCTTCAATTTGCTTTTGGTTAATGGAAAAATAACTAATCGAAAGTTATATTTAAAAGGTCGATAATATATTGGTCGGAAGAGGGTCATTGAGTGTTATCTTGATGAGATTAACATGTACAATCATCTCACCAAAAACACATCCATGAACTGATGTGCATAACAAGAGCAGTTGTAGAAGATTAATGATTGTTCAAACTAATATATAATGCCCTAATGACTAAAGTTGATAATAATACAATTCATTATTGCAAAGTTAAGAAGTTATGAGAATGTATTAGGTCACTTTATTCTATAAAGAATAATATGCACCAAATCTACAATTTGATTTTGTCTTTATTTCATCTTGATATGAATGGAAAGATTTTATCTCAAATTTATACTAATTTTTATCATCTTTCAACAATGGAGTTCTCTTATACTTATTGTTAATAATGTTGATATGATGCATTCTCAATAAGAATAATTTGGAGTTATGTTTTCTCGTGTCATTGCCTTCTGCACTTAACATTGCTTGTTAGCAAATTTTATCCAGTTCTAAACTACTTACTATGAAATTTCTTTTTATTGTATTCGATGAGCATGCAATGATTCATCGTCTTTTTCTTCTTCTATACATATAAATGAGTTAGCTGCCATGGTTGACTTTGGTACTTGTATTGGTGATGGTGATACTAAAGGTGGATAAAGGAGAGGAGGGTAATGCATGCTGATCTTAGTAAAGGTGGTAGAGGAAATTCCGTTGTTTCTTGTTATTATTATAAAATGCTTGGATATATCAAGAGGTTTTGCCTTAAGTTGCTTATGAAAAATACACAACCATCTTGTTTTGCACATGTTACTACAGATAATCTAGTATAAGAAATTGATAATAATTGCAGTATAAGTATGTTGAAGAGTGAGTATGTTAAGTATTTGTAGATCTAGGTCTCCTGACAATCCTCACCTACTCAACTTGTTACTATATTGATACAAATAGGTAAACCCAAGACATGCCTTTCCCATACCAATTCTAAATGAATAATTGATTCTGGCGTTACTGATCATATGATAAGTTGGATCATTTTTTCAACCCTTTCTTCCATCTCATGTTAATTTAGTCAATGGGTCTAATGCCTTTTTTGTTGAATATGGTACGGTGAATGTTACCTGCTAATATATCCTTTTCTAATTATGTCTTCTAAATTTTTTATTTAATTTAATTTCAGTTAATCAACTAACATATGTCTATAACTATGGTGACTTCTTTTTCCTTTATTGTTGTATTTTTAAGATCTTTTGACAAAAAAAAGTTTTAGTAAGGGGTATGAATCTAACGGTCTATATTTTCTTCAAGAAAAAGTCTCTTAACCAATTATTGGTACTGTTACCATCACTCAACATCAGCTATATTATCGTCATTTAAGTTATCCATCTTTATTATCTTTACAAAAGTTATGTCCTGGTTTAGGTTCTCTTTCTAGTTTGAATTGTGAGTTGTATTAGTTTACTAAACAACATCATCGATTTTATATTTCTTAAGTTAATAACTAAGTATTATCCCTATTTGAGTTGATACATTCAGGTATTAGGCCCTTGCTCAATTCTTTTTATATTTAGTTTTTGCTAATTTATTATTTTGTTGATGAATTTTTGAAAATTACTTGGCTTTATTTAATGAAAAAACTATTTAAAAGTATTTGAGATTTTTCACACTTTCCATGTTGAAGTTTTAAATCAATTTAATACATCTATATTTTATTTGTGCAATGATAATGGTAAAGTATGTGTTTTTGCTCAATTTTCATGTTATTTATCCTAACATGGAATAATTCATTAATCTTCCTATGCAATTACTCTATAATAAAATGGAGTAACTAAATGAAAGAATTATCATTTAATGAAAGTTTCACACACTTTATTATTTTAGATAAAAGTGCTTAATTTTTTTATAATGATGTAGCTTTATAGCCTAGTTTCTTCATGAATCAAATGCTTTCTTCAATTCTCAATGATCAGATACCTTACTCCATTTTACTTCCTTTATAGTTATTAAATTTGGATTGACTTGCCAGTTCAACTAATAAATTAGTGAACCAGTAGTTGGTTTGATTTGATTTGCATAATCAGACAAATTTTACAAATGAATTGACAACAAACTAGTTAAACTAGTTCAACTACTGGTTTTTAGTTAACTTTATTGAATTGATGTATTATATTGAATCATTGTCCTTTAAAAAAAATTCTAATTTATTTGACCATGGGATTTGGTATGACCTTAAGTCATTTCATTTCTTTTATCATATTTTGATGAATCATAATGTGAACTCATTATTAGTTTACTTATTGAATATGTATTTTTTATTTTTTTATATTTTTATATTATAAACAATTAAATTGATAACCTATTAGTTGAATCAATGGCTTGGTAAACCAAGCCCTTATCTGGTTTAATGTCTAGTTTAGTTTTAATAAGTACAATTTCCTTATAGATCATTGTTTCCTCTCACTCATCATATTTTTTAATCGTACTTGCTTTATTTAGGATCATTATCCTTAGGTATCCAAATTTCACTTATAATATTTAAAATGTGTCTTTTTTGACAATTCTTGAACATAAAAGATGTTATTCTTATTCGAATCATTATTTCATATCTTATAATGTTACATTATTGGAGTTTACTCTATATTTTGGCTCTTTTGAACCTTTCTTCTCCATGCTTGAGTTTGATTTCTTTGAAGGAATATTTTCATGTGTATTATGCCTCTTAGGAATCTCAGACCCTTTTAGAAAATAATTAGGTTCATCCTTTTATTAAATATATTTATTCATATAGAGTACAAGTAATAATTGCAACATATTCACCTGACAATGCTAAACAATCTAGAGCTATACTAATCATTGAATCACCTCTAACTTTAGTCTCTTTTATCAATATTTTCTTTGCTAGACCTTTTTTTTTTACCATTTGATATTGATATTCCTGTTACCTACCAGAAAGGTACTTGTAAGTTGCACTTAAAAAGGCAACACTAATCACCTTTATCCTATTTTCACTGGTGTGTCCTATTTCTAATTACCTATTTCCTTCTAATAGTTTAGTGTGTCCTTAAATTCTACTATTATGCCTAAGTTTATTATAGAGGAACTTTCTTATTTTGGGTGGGGTGCTATTGTGAAGGCAGAAATTATGGCTTTTAAGGAAAATTAGATGCAATATATTGTATCTTTACTGAATGGTAAATATTTTATTAGGTGTAAGTGGGTGTTCACTATGAAAGTTAACTCTCATAGTATTGTTGCTTGATTAAAGACTCATGTAGTGCCAAAAAGGTATGGGTAGACCTATATTATGGATTATTTACAAACTTTTTCTTTAATTGCAAAACTTACTTTTGTTTTTGATATTTATATTTCTTATTGCTTCTCATGGGTGGTTTTTTTATCAGCTTGATATTAAAAATATCTTCTTGTATAGTGATTTACTTTAAGAGGTGTATATGGAGTAATCACTTGAGTTCATTAGTTAGAGGGAGTATGAAAAGGTTAAAAAATATTTATATGGCTTGAAAATAGTTTATTTGGGCTTGGTTTAAGGGATTTAGTAAGGTAATGACAAAGTTTGAAATGAAAAAAAATGATTATGATCATTTAGTATTTCATAAATAGTTAAATTCACATTCTTCTAGATATTATATGGATAATATTATAATCATTAGTAGTGATAAATTGGATATTTCAAAGTTAAAAGTTATTCTTTAAACCTAAGGTGCAAACAAAAGGCGTTGGAATACTTTGATATTTCTAGAGGATTAAAATTGCTCGAGAAAGGAATGAATTTTTATCTCAGAGGAAATATATTCTTGATCTTTTAAGTGAAAAAATAATAATTGGTTCTAAACCTTGTCATATTCTATAATTTTGAATATTAAACTTGGCTTAGAAGATAAGGAATTACTAGAAGATCCAAAGAGATACAAATGAATAACAGATAAAATGAATTATCTTATCATCACCACATTAGACATTGCCTTTTTAGTAAGTGTAGTAAGTTAGTTTATAAACTTTTCAAAAACTTCTCATTGGAATGCAATCATGCATACTCTAGGATATATCAAGAAGGCACCTAGACTGAGGAATCTTGTATAAAGATCATGGTTGTTATAAAATTGAAGGTCTCTCTTATGCAAATTGAGCAAAATATCCTATAGATAAAAAGGTCTATTTCTAGGTATTGTATGTCTATTTGTGGAAATCTTGTGTCTTGAAAAAGTAAGAAATAATTGATAGTGTCACTTTCAAGTGTAGAATCCAAGTATTAGGCCATAGTTCATGCTACATCTAAGCTTGTATAAATTTCCTATCTTCTTTACTAACTTGGAATTGAGTCTTTTAAAACAATGCAGCTATAATATGATAATTGAGCTACTTTTTTATGAACTAAATCCTTTTAAGTTAGTTTAGCTTATCCTCAAATTAAGAGGATTATAAACAAACCTAATTTTCTCATTTTTGTAAATATTATTTCTAATAAAGAATGGAATATCACTTCTTCTCCAAGTTTGCCTTTCTATTTTCCTATAACTTTTAGTTAAATAATTAG
This sequence comes from Sindora glabra, assembly GCA_020226215.1. Lineage (NCBI taxonomy): Eukaryota > Viridiplantae > Streptophyta > Magnoliopsida > Fabales > Fabaceae > Sindora > Sindora glabra. Next base: position 41,789,852 of record CM035227.1, on the reverse strand, counting down.
AATTGTGATAAATGAATAAGATTAGGTTAATAGAAATTGAATAATAAGGTTTTATACTGTTCATGATTAGGTTAGGGTTGTGACATTTTTGGGCAAGTATAGTTAACTACATAGTTGACCATGCCTCCAAGAAACTATTTTCAAGTAACCTATAATCGACTATATAGTTGAGTTAACTATACCCTTGTAGAATTGCTCACAAGGATTGTATAGTTAACTAGATATTCAACCATGTCCCAATACCATGCTTTTTTGACCTCCTATAATTTACTATATAGTTAATTATGTCCTTATAGAATTGCACTCAAGGATTGCGTAGTCAACTATAAGCAAATACCTTTTTTTTCTGGATCATTATAGTTGATTATGCTCTTGTAAGGTTGTTCTTGAGGATTGCATAGTCAATTATGTCCTATATGGTCTTATACATTATATTATACAAGAGTTCAAAGTATGCTAAATATTCAACTGCTAATATCCACACCTGATATTACATAAAAATGGCATTATTGTGTTAAGCTAGAGTTGCCAACATACATAAAAAGAAGCTATCGGAATTTGCCCTAGCCTTAATTAATTTCTCTTGTTTCTTTCTCTGGAATTTAAGAAACTTTAGCAAAGCTTTCATTGTGCAAATGCAAGCTCAAGGCAACCTTCAACAACAACAATACACCTTGATATGGCCAGAATTGATATATACCTTCTTGAGGAATTAACTATCATGAGGGTTTATGATCATGATACAATGCTTTCAACAACAATTAGAGAATTGTTTGTTCATTGTTGCTTTGTAGCTCGCAAGGCTAAAAGTTCTTGTTGGGGACTTGTCATTTAGGACTTATAAGTTAAGTTTCAAAAGGGTAAATGTGGTTATATTTTGCTAGTTTTGAATAAAGAAGGCATTTTTTTTCATTTTCACTTGAATAAAAACTTGAATGGTTAAAAAATTTTAGTTTGAGCATGGAAATGAAAATTAGTTGTTTATTTATGAAAGATAGAATATTTGGAGTTTGTAAAAAGGTGAGGTTTTCAAGGACTTGGATAAAAATCCAAGGCATGAATATGTATACTATTAAACCAAACAACTTTAAGCACATGGCAATAAATTACTTACATTGTCAAATTTTCTCTTTCTCATATTTGTTACTTTAAGAAGTATTTATTATAAATTGCTCTTAACAAATATTTAATGGAGCGAGTCAATTGAAGAATTGATCATGGAATTGAAGTGGGCTAAATTAGAGTATTGTGAGATTGAGAAAAGTTTTGGTTAATGCAAATATGATTAACTTTACTGCATAGAATATTTTTTAGTCATTATGTATAAATTTTAATGATTTGCTTTATTTCTCATCTATGAATTCTACTTTCAATGAAGGCAAAAATACTATATATATATATATATATATATATATATATATATATATATATATTATAATATATACTGTAATCAGTTCTTTTTTTTATAAAAAATTATATATAGTAAAATATTATTAAAACTTTAAATCACTTAAATCATAATAAGAAAAATATGTGCTTTTAGAAAAAAAAATTATTACTATAGAAATTGGATTGAAAAGTTAAAGTCAAACTCATTAAAATGTCTAAATTTTTTTAAGTTTTCCTAAAATTTATTATTTGAAAATTTTAAACACATTGTTTGCTTATAAACTTTCCAAGTATAAGTGTAAAGTAATTGAGTATAATTTACATTTATATTCAAATATTTGAATATTACAAATAAAACATGCTGCATAATAGAAACTTAAAAAGTTGCTATCATGAAAACATATATGTGTATAGGGATTGTTAACCTCCACATTCATATGTGAAAGTTAGTAACTTTTATTTTTTTTATTTGAATAAAAAAATTATAAATTTAATAATAATAAAATAATAATGAACATTTAAGTAATTTTAATGAAAAAAATATTGATTTAAAATATGGAAGTTAACTCCACTTATTTCCTTTTATCTCTACAATAAATGCACTCATTAAGAAAAATAATTGGTGATGATAATAAATTGATTATAATATTCTTTATTATTTTATTATTATTAAACTAATAGTATAATTTTTTATCCAAATGAAGAGTAGAAGTTACTAACATCTGTGTATAAATATGAAGGCTAGCAATCCCATACATCTATTAATTATTCTTTATTTCTAACATAAAAAATCTTATCGGTAATAATATAATAAAATAAAGGGAGAATGTATGTTAGTTGTGTAATACAGAGTAGGGAATTTCTTAGAAATATTGCTTTGAAACATCTATTGCATATGTGACTTGAAAAAAAAACATAACATTTGAATTGCGATATCCAAAAAAAATATTTGTAAAATAAAAAAAAACTCAATTTTAGAATACTTTTGACAAAAATAAATTAATACACTCCATATTAAAACTTTGACAAATTCTTAATTGATTATAATATATTTAATTTGAATTGCATCCTTAAAAAATTGGCATAAAAATATTGATAAAAATCAAATAGATAAATTTGATTTTAGTTTTTACTATTTTTTAATGGGACAATTAAGATCTGTTGTTCATATATTCACTTTTAAGGGTCAAAAATAAAAAAAATTATAATAGCAAACAATACCTATCATCCAACATTCATCAATTTGTCATGTGTATAAGGTTGGGATGCTTATCTTTTTACCTAAGTCACCATAGTCATAGCCTTGTAAAAAATGTGTTCTTTTCTTTATGTTTGCGATGTTGAAATTGAGCTTGGGTGACGTTTGCCTTACTGTCCGAATCCATTGCAACTCATTTAAAACTAGGTTGTTCAGATTCCTCCGGTTTGACATATGTTTGCAGTCAGTTTTCATGTAATATTTTAGAGTTTTAATTTGCTACGATTAGGTAAGTTCAATATTTTATTAAAATGAAATAAAATCAATTCAAAAAAAATTGCATATTAAACAAATCTTAAAAGTTATCGTAAAAAAATCAATGTTTGTTGCATAATTATAACAAATCAAATAAAATAGATAAATTAATAAATAATTACTTTCATCATTCATAGTACAATGATATTTAATATCACTTTTAAATCTTCCTCTCTCACTAATATGTAAGTTGAAATTCAAAACACCGGTTTTGTGTTATGTGATTTGCCCCTCTTATTATCGGGCAAAAGAAATTATTGGAGTTTGACATAATTATTTGACTTAAAATATTTAAGTTAAAAGTCTACTTCTACATTTGTATTCTCAAACAAAAAATACAAAACTCCACATTTAATTTTAAGAATTTGAATTTCTAGCAGAATTGCTCGGCAATAATAATCCGATAATTTTTTCGTCAGAAAATACAAGCAGAAGGCCAACATTATTAATCCATTATTCATGGTTACAAAGGCTGGGTCAAATATTTTATTCATGGTTGCAAATTCTCAATCTGTTGAGCCTGATCTTTGCTTTTGACCAAAAAAAAAAAAACCGATCTCTCTCTTATTTTAATTCTTCAAGTATTCAATTTGTATTATTTAAAATGAAATTTGTATTAATTTAATTTCTAAAACTTTAAATTTAAATAAAATTTTAGTTTTTTACAAGACTAAATTAATACAAATTTCCTTAGAGATTAAAATTTTATTTAGGTTTAAAATTTTAAAAATTAAATTAATATAAATCTGATTTTAGGAATGAAATTAATACGCATCGTATACTTCAAATGTTAAATATAATTTATTCGGTGTACGCTTGACCAGTAGATAGGAGATGTCGCGTTAGAGGTAGTCCGTGGGATTTTGTCGGCATAAAATGCAGCTTATTTTCTGACTTATTTTCCTGGTAAATCGGCACGTTTTTGCTACCGAATATCATTTTTTTTATGTTAACTATACTATCATTTATAATCTTAAACAAAATAAATTAGTTTTCGTAAAATAAAAGAATTTTTTTATAACTTCCTATGCTTTAAAATTTGAGAAATACAATAGATTTCACAAAACAACTAATTCTTTAATTGGATGAGCGTTCCCCCACATAAGTCTTAAGATGAAAAATAAAATTTACTATCATTCAATCATTATATTGACCTCAAAATTTCATTCCATCTGTCTTTGAGGTAATGTCCAGTTTTTCTTAAGTGCGAGCTGTCAATTACCGCTCAGGAGAAATTAAAGCCCACAAGTTAAAGCCCACAACTTAGGGTCGTCATTCTTAACGGCAATGATCCTCCTATATCCAAGCAGCCAGAAACGAAAAATATTCCTCAGAACGAGTCATTTTAGAAGTGAACATGGAAACAATCCAAATCAAATTAACCCATTTATTGAAGGTGAGTTTTTTCGTATAAATCAAATAGCTCAATATGAATTTTATATTTTGTTAGTTTAAAAAAAAATTCAATCTAATAACTCATAGCTCACTAATAAAACTAATAACTCATAACTCATAGCTGAATCTAATAACAAATTATGAAAATACCTGCAACCAATTTGAATCGAATTATGTGTTATTATGAAAGAGTTGTAGTTATTGCAATCAGCAAGAACAAATGGCACTATCCCCGAGGAAACTTTTTTTTTTTTTTGGGGAGGGGGGGGGGGACTGAACTCTGATACACACCGAACTCGATAAGAAACAAGTCCTGCCGTCCTGGACAAAGGATAGAGGACAGAACCACTTAGGAGAGACATTTTAGCTATTTTGCAATCATATTACTGTCATAGCTGACAGTTTCTACAGGACATATTTACCTATATATAAATATCTATACATAGAAACAAACAATTACAGCAATTCTCAGTGTGCTGGTATCTGATATCAGATCATCAGAGACTATAGCTGCTTCTACCATAAGGCTCATGCTATTTTGTATAAATCTATAATCCCGAAAGGTTGGCAGACTTCCTGGCTTTGTATCAAGCTACATATCAATAACTTGGCAACTGACTAATTCAGCCAGCCCAAAATCCCTACTTGCGATTACTTTCCAGACAACTGCATCTGATTCAGCGGCTGGTTCTATAAATTCGTGCAAGGAACTGGGTGATGGAGGGGATGAAGATGATGAAGAATCAAAGTTATGTTGCAGGTCTGCCTGCAGAATGGCAATGTCATGATTGGCATTTTTTGTAATGACATGAAGTTTTCCATGGAAACCAGCGAGTAAATATGGAGACTCATCAGCAGAATCAGCAGAATCATAAATAGGGACTTTTCCAATAACCACTTTCCAGGCATCTTCTCCTTGATCATATACCTTGATCTTCCCACTATCCAGGGAATTCGAGGGATCAAAAGCATACAATTCGCCATCCACAACGACACTTGATTTTGTACTTGCCTGCCGTGCAGGCCAGCCCTCACCCATCCCAACAGGCATTTCCATCCATGAATTTGTTTCTGGGTCGTAAATTTCTCCCCCAACGTCAACGAAAAAAGGCCATGAATACAAACTTTGAGGAACAAATAACCTTCCCATATATGAGGTCAATCCGGTGGCAATAGGCTTCAACATGTCGGCTAAAAAGGCAGTGGGCAGGACATGAGCTTTTGAGAATGGCATACTTGGTACTTGGGACCACGTATCCGTGGAGGGGTCGAAAACTTCAGCAGACTGAAGAGGAATCAGTCCAGTTTGACCCTGACTAACCCCTCCAACAACATAAAGCTTATTATTCAAAATGCCCGTTTTACAGTACGCCCTACCTGTAGACATAGAAGTCACCTTGCTCCATGTATTTTGTATTGGATCAAATCGCCAGACACATCTCATTGTTGAAGCTCTAGAGAATCCACCCAGAACATAGAGACATCCATCAACAGCTCCAATGGAACAACCACAAAGGGACATGTCATCTAGTCCATCCTTCTGTCCAAGCAAACCTCTAATAACTTCAGCAATTCTAATACCTTCCACCATGTTCCACACCCAAAGCCTCGAAGAACCCTTTCTTGGTTCTTCTTCATTAGCAAAGTTGGGCATAGTAGGCAATCTCTGCCATTTCCGAGAAAGGGGGTCCAAAGCATGCCAGAAAAGCTTATTTTCTCCATCCTTAATCAACAAATATAGCCATTCTTCAGTTGTTCGAAGCTCTTTTCTTAATTTATATAGTTCAGAACTCATGATAGTTGCCTTCCACTTCCGTGACACCAGCCTCATATTTAAGTAGTAAATTCTAGGAAGTCTAGCAATAATCTGAAGTGATAATTCATCTGGAAGACTTGGAATTAATCTTGGATTCTCCTCATCAAAGAAAGATGTCACCCTTTGTCTCTTGCAGGCCTCACTCTGAGAGACCTCGTCACATTCCCTTTTATCAGACTTGATTGCAGCCATACTCAAAATGGAACCCATAACTGGCAAAACTCAATATCTGCAAGAAAACCAAATTAAGGAGAGTATCATAAGTCTGAATACAAAAAGAACCAGAAAAAATAGTACAACTAATTGTACCCTTTACAAAAAATATAGTGACAAAAAGTGCAACAAATATAAGAATATGCAAGTAATCCTTTCCGAACTTCACAAAGAGGCAGAGAGAAGAATGCTGCATTATATTTATAGATTCCAGCCAGACATTTCCACGCTTCAGAATGACAAAAACAGAGAAAATCAATATACACTTAAATATATAGTAAGATCTCCAACTCACTGAACCCCAACATTAACAAAGAGAAATTAAGAAACCACAAGAAAAATTATCAACTTAATCATAAGTTGTAGACCCTATAGCAACTAATCATGATCTATAACAGAAAGGAAACCCCAAATAATATCTTAGAGAATCTCACGTAAACTAACAATTAGGAAATAATTAAACCAATTCCACCATAACCCGATTAATAACCACAGACAAACAACATTGGTATTGTTTACATTAGCTCAGCTACAACTTGAAAGCCCAGTGCACAGAATTTGACATATGATCACCACAGCCAACTAGATCAAAGAACAAAACGGATCACAAGTCACGACAGAGAACATCTACCTGAGAAATTCTCAAAAATCAAATATGCAAGGAAATTCTTAAACTCTGTGAATTAAAAAAAAAAATCAAATCAGGCTTTTAAAAAAAAGGGGATCGAACACAAAACACTCACAGACACATCAGAGTGGGGGGAAAAAATCAAAAAAGGCATCATAAAAAGACAAAGTTCATAACTAGGATCAAAAGAAGAAAAGGGGGTTGAACATTACCGGCGAAAAATCAAGGGAAGAAGAACGAAAGACGCAAAATTAAGAAAACGATGGGAAATTGGCATGATGGATGGAGCAGGTCTTTGTGTTGAATGCTGGCTGTGGGAAGTTGGTCCGTTGTGGTGTGCTCTCAATTTTCCACTGAGATCTTATTGGATAGTGGAAACACGTGGCAACATCTCTGACGTCTGAAAGCCATTCTATGCTTCACATTTTTATTCGCTGTCATTCCGTGCTTCACGTTTTTGGTGAAGCAAAGAATCTACAGTAGCTGGCTGCATTTCACGGTGGATTTTTATAAAAGGGGTTTGTTTTGATTCGGCCCGGTCCATCAAAGGAAGCACAACTAACAAAATAATAAAAAAAAAAGGACTTTTGTGGGACTCTCTCTTTGCGGTAATTTACCATCGTATCTATGGCGATAAATCGATCGAGGGTCATCATCTGTTCTTGCAACCTGCTCTTGCGGGTTGTAATTTTCCTTCAGATGCTTCAAAAGATTTTGGTGGACAATTATGCCCTTCTCTGTTAAGAAAAAAACAAACAAAGTTTATTGCAAATTGAATGAGGAAATGCAAAGAAGGAAAACGATTGTGAAGCTAATTTAATATAGTAATTGAAGGAATTTCATCAATTGTGTTACTTGTGGAAGAAGTGGAAGTATTAAAGATCGTAATTTTAGCTACCTAACAACTCTATGACAATGAAAGTAAGGTAATTTCAACGGTGAATTCCTTAAACAAGTTTTCTTTCGTTTTCATTATTCCTCAGGTGATCTTGCAAATCTACCAACGCCGGAATCATTTAATTCTTTAATTCGTAGTTGAAGTTTGGAACAAGCTGCTATACGCTACCAAAAAGGCTGCCCATTATTTGATAGAATATGAGCCATTTCAGATTGTATACTAATATGGTTGGCCAAAATGAACAGCCAAAATTTGGCACTTGTAAACTGTTATGTTGGAATTTTGTATCATCAAAATTTGCGGTCTGAAAATTACAAAAAAAAAATAAAAATTGTGGTTTGAAAGAAGTAGTAATTGCATAATGGCCTCTAAACCTAACGGGGAGCCTTTGGCCCAAAGACCAAGTGCATATAGGTGTTCATTGTTGACAACGCCTCATGCATATTCCTATATATACGATCTTCCTGGATAGTTCTTATATAAACATAAATACATATAAATTCATAAGAATTTCTAAAATAACAATAAACATATAAATAATATATTATTGTAATTATATGATAATTATTAAAGATAATTAATTATAGTTAGTTTTACTTAATAATGGAAATTAAATAATTAATAAAAATTTAATTGAATTAGAAATAAAAAGCATAAGAAATTATTTTAGTTTATATTAGTATAATATGTATAAAAATTAATTTTCGTTCTTTTTTACTTGTCAATTTAATGAACAAAAATGCATTTATTACTTTTGAATTCAATAATTAACCTTGTGCCACTTATATAATAGTAATGTTATATGCATCGAAAATGAAATTTAAAATTAGGTTTCAAATGTAAATCAAGGATTACCAATTAAATATAGGATTATAAGATAAATTTGTAAAATTTAATGAAATGAATTTTATTTATATACTTTCAATTTAATAACTATCCATTACTGTATGCCATGGGTTTTGATATAATTAGTTACTAACAAAATCATATTTTCAATGAAGAAGTCACAAATAAAATCATTCAAAATTAATGCAAAAATGTTGTTTGAAAATTTTTATTCACTTTTTTTCTTTTTGACTTTATTAATTTGAGTTATTATTATATGAAAATTAATTCAAAAAATTTAATTTTTAACAAATTTTTATAAATATTCATTTTAATTTGTGTACATCTTGCATAATCTTAATATATTAAGATGTATATTTGCAAATTTTCAATTATCTTAATTGATATTAAATTTTTAAGTTTTCAAATGATATGCAATATCAAAATAAATAAAAAAACGTATCATTATCAACAAGTTAAATTGTTCGAACACTTATATACGTACTCTATAAGATGTAGTTGTTAGGTGCAAAAATGCACAATGAAAGGGTAAGAAAATAAAATAATTTTAAGTTGAGTAAACAAAAGAAAAGCCTCTTAACACATGCAGGAGCATGTAAGAAGAGGCTAATATAATTTTATATTCTTTCTCTTTATATAGAGTCCTCAAGATATGCTGAAACTTATTTCTCATCATTTCCAATTTTAATTATATAATAAAAATTTATAAAATATATTGTATAAACATTAATTTGTTTATGTTACCTTTTTAAATAATATAATAAATAATTCAATATTTCTAGTAATAATCCCATAATTTAATTTAATCATTGTTTTAATATTTGCCTCAAATGCAATAATTTTATCATTAATAATATTTATTATAATTCAAATTTTATTGTAAAATTGAAATATATTACAAAAAAAAAAGAAAAATTACAAAAAGAAAGTAATCTTCTCATATCTTTTCTCTACAACAATCTATTAGATTAATTAATCTCAAAAAGGATAACTAACTTAGACTTTTTGAATGTTTGAGCTAATACATTAGAGATAATAAATAAAAAAAAGGTTTATTCTTGTAGCATTGAAGAAAGAAAATTTGAGTATAAATTTGGTGACATAACTTAAGGCCAACGTTGAGTACATAAAGTTATGCAAATTTTGGTGGACAACCTTTTGATAGTAGCAAGCTTCAAATTCAATGATAATTTTGTCCGTTACAACGAAAAAGTATTAGTGGAAAGAATGATCAGGGAAACAGTACTTTACATGGTACATAATCCATTCTTAGGCTTGAAATAGAATGCATAAATTGGGATTGTTACCATGATGCTAACACCCATGCAACCATTTCCTCTTGAAAACCTTTGTTATTCTTAGTTGTGTTATTATTTTTCATTGCTTGGGTTACACCAAATTCAGTTAGGCAAATGACTCTATCATAAAGCATGTATCCTACCTAAAAACATAAACGTTGGAAAGCTCTCATTTATGTTCCTACCTGGAACAACAAAGCAAACCATAAAACATATGCAATCATGTTCAATTTCAATGTAATACATCATCATACGAAAAATGGATTTAAAGGGAAAAGAAACCTTAGGCTAAACAATTCTCAAAAGAATAAAATGGATTAATATGTATAACAAATATTTTATCATTAGTTGTAATGCAAATTATTTAAAACGTTGCATGTTACAATATTTTATGTTCACATAGCCTTGTCCAAACACAACATGTAGTGTCAAAAATCCTTTTTTATAAAAGAATATGTTCAACATTGAAAAATCATATTACTACAATTCCTTAAATAGTTATTCAACATACCTTCATAACAACTCTAATAGTGCCTAGAGATTGGGAATTCCATCAAGAGTTTGGAAGATGGCATTATGCCTATGTGCATCAAATGGCTCATTTATGAGGTTAAAATTTCTTTTGCTAAACTTTTTGAATACTTGAAATCAAAAGCAATTGTAAGTGCAAAAGTAATAAGCAAAAACTTTCACAATAGATGTACAAATTTTTAAGCTCAATAAATGGAAAAAATTAAAATGCATTAATAAATTAAATGGGAAATAAATTAGATTTATTAAATTATAAAGTACTTTATTTGCAATTATAAGAAGGAATCTGGGCTTATTGGTTTTATTATATATCTAACTTATTTAGGTATAAAAATAATGGATTACAAGCTAAACCTATTAACTATTTTAATTAGGCCACCATACTTCCATATTTTAAAAGCCTAATTTTGACTTTATAAAAATGTATTTTTCATGTGACTAAATTACTTTAAAATTTTCCAATTATTTTTATTTTAAGAATGCCAAACTTGTTTTCTAAATAATTATCTTATTTGCTACAATTTAATATTTTTTCAAAGGAAAGATAACTAAATTTAATGGTCAATATTTTATAGCCATTGTGAGTCTTTAATTATTAAAAAGTGAAAAAATTAAAATGAAAGGAATTTTCAAATTCAAATTCGTCTAACACATGCTAAAATTAATAAAAAAATAATATATAAAGTTGAGACTCCTTTTTTAGAACTGAAAGAATATTCTCAAATAATATTCACATAGTACAAGCTAGGTAGACCAAAATTTTAGAAAAAGAATCCATTTTTAGTGAAATAGTAACTTATTTGCTATTTCAGATGAAAATTAGAATTAGGTGAAAAGGTGGTTAGATCCTATCTTTTATAATACATACATGGTATATTTAGCACATATAATATTTTAAGAAGCTTTTTGACTAAGCTAACTTTTTATGGAAGTATTTTTTAAAATTCAAACTTAAAGCCAAAATTGTCTTAGATCTAAATATTTAAAGTTCAAATTTAGAGCTTAAATATAACTTGGAGCTAAAACTAAGGCTACTTGGAAGTAAAGGAAAGATAACTTGAAGCAAAAGTTATCATCATCAAGTTTACTCTATAAATAGGTTATATGCCTTTAAGGATGAGAAGAATAAACATTGCACTAAAATATGCAAATTCTCTCTTGCTCTCATTTAGCCAAAAACTGATGCTCTCCTTTCTTTCTCACTTTATAATTAAAACTTGCATATCCACTTTTAAAGTGTTATCGAGTGAAAGCTTGTAAAATCTTTTTAAAAGATTATGAGAAAAATCCTTTTTGAATCTTGTTGAAATTCTAGTGGAAATTAGTGAATCTCATAAACTTAAATGGTAATTAAAATCTTAGTAGAGATTAATGTATCTTATAAAGTTAGGTGGTAATTAAAACCGTAATAGAGATTAAAAAATTCTTGTAAAATTAGATAGTTGTGAAAATCTTAATATAAATTGGGAGAATATTGTAAAGTTAGGTGTTGTAACTTGATGAAAAGTTAGTTGATACCTTAAGTGAAACTTGGTAACTTGAGAAGAGATAAATAAACCCAAAAGGCATTCTTTTTAGGCTATTAAATCTCTATAGAAATCATTGGTGTTCAATTTTCTTTCATACTCATTTACATTCATTTTTCTTGTTCCATATATTTCACTTTACAAGAAAAAGAAATTACACATTTTCTCTTATATTTTTCTTGAAGAAATTCTTTTGATTTAAAAGAAATACACTTATATCAATTTTCCATTCTTATTATGAAATTTCATATTTTTGAAATTACATATTCATCAAAATACCAAGAATTTTCTTATTACACTTCATATTTTAACTCTTAACTTTTATCAGAAATACAATTTGTTAACTTTTAAAAAAGTCAATTCACCCCTTTCTTAGCTAATAAGTTTTATCAAACATTTTATTATTAACTTTACAAAATAGTGAATTTATGAGGGGTTTTGATCCATTAGTGTATCAACTTGTTTATCTTAATAGAAATGAAGAGATTTTAATTAGAATTATGAAAATGAAAGTAATGTAGTCTCTAACAAATAATATAATTACCATAAAGAGAATTTCTAATAGGAATGACTGAAAATAATCACATAGATGGAGTATTTAGCAACTTTTGAATATCTTGGTCCAATTTCATTGGAAACTCTTACAATGAATAATGAAATAACCACAAAAATGAGGATAGTAAACAACTAAAAAAATATTATCATAAAAATAAGAATAGTAAATAAAAAAATATTGCTTTAATAAAATATAAGTTAAACTTCTATAGATTGTGAATTTATGCTACTCCAAATTAAGATAATTGCAAATATTCAAAACATTATATATCTATAATCTGAATTAGAACTATATATAGTTAAATTTTACTTATGGATGCATAGATATATGATTGCTCCATTTATCCTAACAAATAGCACGCCTTTCTACACAATGAAGTAGATGTTGAAAGATACTAATGAATAAACTGGTAAATGGCATGTTAAAAAATTGATGCTTACAAGTTGAGCACAATTTATTAGCTTACCAAATAGAAAAGGAATCAATAATAATGGTAGAATTATCAAGGTAACCAATAAAGATTGTAAAGCTTATCATATACTAAATCTCAAGATAATACATTACAACTAATGTAAGAGATAGCCTAGCAAGAGGCTATATATCCATGTTTGCAACATATGGTAATCAAGAGCTAAAAAAGTTACTTTAGAGCAAGTTGTTATAAGCATGTTCATAGAGTTGAGTATAAAAGAAGTTTATTATTTCAATATCTCATTTCTTGTAATCATTTGAGTTTTTGCTTAATCAACATCTGCTGCACCATTTCTTTTTATCTAACAATACTAAGTACCATATCAAATAACAACGATTTTACCTTCCTTTTATCTGCCTTATCCCCTTATACTATACTCATATGAAAAGAAAAGGCATTATCCTCACCTATAGTCAATAATTATTTTAAACTATTTATTTAATCTTTTATATGCAAGAAACTTAACATTATTAAAATAATCATTAAGAGAAAATATTTATAGTAGCATGACACATAAGGATTGAATCTAATCTAAAATCATGGAAAAAAAGTTGAAAACATAATCTAGAGTAACAATAAAAGAAGTAATCAAGTAAGTTATGTAAGTGAGAGAGAAAAGTACCTGATTTTCCATTTGATCAAATATTAGAAAAAACACTGATAAAATTTTCAAGAAAAAACTTTTAAGAAAATCATTATATACAAAAACTATGTTCTATTGTTTGAATTGATATTCCAAATATGATTTCAACATCCTTAGGACATATGAAAAATTAAAATAGAGATATGGAGGAAATACATGCCTTTGGTTATTAAAAGAAGGTTGAAGCTATTAAGATCATCCACTTTAGTTGATTTCTAGGTTAGATAAACATAAAGAGATGAAATGGAAGCAAGAATATATATATATATAAATAATAAAAAGATAGCAATAACTATAACCTTAAGACTAATGTTTTTAAAGGGTGGCATCAAAGGATTATAATCCTACAATTAAAAAAACAATATTCATACAAATAAAATTATTTTAAAAATCTAGATCTGAAGTTATGGTCCCTTAACTTGGAATTATCACTTTTCTTTCATGTAGTTTTCAAGGCAATAATAAAACTTGATTGAAATACAATGTATGGTTTTATCTTTCTTTAAAAGAAAATATAAAAAAAATTTATAAATAGAATATGAGAATGAAAGGGATTGAATGACACACCTCAATGGCATTTAGATAATGCTTAACCAAAAGTTTATAGGTTAAGATACTAAGCTTATCTATAAAATAATTAGTATTATAAAGAGAGAAAACACAACAATATAATAATTAGGCAGCCTAAAAGAAAAGGAAATGTGATAAATCTAATACTCCATTTAGAGAAGGAATTATTCAAAGCAATTACATAACCAAATTAACTAATATAATAATATAAAAGGATAAATCACAATCAATTGTTATGAATTTTCTTGTCTAAACTAAAGAAAAATAACAACTAACCAATAAATTTGTTAGCATAAATAAACATAAGCATAAGGTAAAATTGTAATATAAAATGAAGATATGCTCCAAACACAAGTGTAACAATTTACTCACCTTATATTGGAAAACACATCATCACTTTTTGCACTTAAAACATTACTCTTAACTTTAATTTTATTTCTTGCTACTATAGTAAAAAAATAAAATCAAATTAGTATCAATTTTTAACTTGGTTGATTTCTCTTTCAAATAAAAGACTTGCCATAAATATTTTTTAAAAAACTAACCATGAGATACTTATGAAGCAAGAAGAATGCTAAAAAGAACCAATAAAGAAACACACATTCTTATATCTCTGTCATTTCAATTTACTATTTTTCTTAATGACTGTGCCATTATTGATTCACCAAGGTACTTTATTCTATGATTGCAGAAAGAAGACATAAGCTTAGCCTTGGCAAAGTAGGAACTATTTGATATGAAAAATATGCAATTTAAATTTCAAATTTCATTAAAAGGGATAATGATGCATGATACAATAAAATTTAAATTAGTAGGGTATTACCATTTAAAGCAATAACCGTGCATGAGACTTTCATCTCGCACAGCTCCTAAACCCTAAATCCTAAAATCAAGGAACTTGAAAATTCAAATTAAACAAGATAAATGCAACATTAAAAATATAAATTCAAAAAAATTATAGATTTTTGAAAAAAAAAATTACCGAACATGCTTGAATTCAATAAACATTTATTAGTATTTAACATCAACATTAAATATGTCAAAACCATCATCTAGATTTATAAGCTTCTCTTTAAAGTAATCAAATGTAATAGTAACCTCACTCCACTTGATGTTAATAACTTTAATCACATTCTCACTAAGTGAACTTTCACCACTAAACTTTTCTAATGCAGTTTTGTGATAATTTGAAATCACCACATTAGAGAAAGAAAATATGATCAATTTAGGTTAACACTATTACATAAATACTTAATTCTTCAATACTTATAAAACAATAAAGAAAAATATCTATTATGAATAAATAATGGGTACTAAATTGTACCTTCTAACTTTAAGGAGATTTCCTATACAAACTTAAATAGTTTTATGAAATCTAAAAGGTAAAGATCAATATCATGGAGAGGAAGATATTTAGCTCTAGAAAATTGAATTTTTTAAAGGAAAAAAATCAAATTATTAAAATTTTCTAATAAATTGTATCATGAATGCAATTATTCTATCAATCATTGTTACAACTTATTTGACCAAATAAATTTCCTTAATTGTAATGTTTTAAAAAATTTTCAAATAATGATCCAAATAAAATGAAAAAAGAAATTGCCTTTATGTAATGCATCGTTAACTATTTCAGAACAACTTTTTTAAGTTGTTTATCATTTTTTATAATTATAATATTTTAAAAGAAATTAAAACAATGATTTTAATAATGTGATATAAAAAATACTTTATTTAATTTAACAGATGGCATTAATTTCTTTAATTATAATTATAATATTTAAAAAATGAAATCAATGTTTAAAATAATGTGATGAAATATCATTTATTTAATTAAAAATATTATGTAATAAGAATTTAATTAAAAATATATTTTATTGGACTTTCTAATTAATCATGATTTAATGCAAATAAAATATTTTAATTGGTGATTAAAGTTTTATTAATGTCCTGCATTGTAATGATTTAATGCTGAAATTTTAAATTAGTAGAGATTTTTTATATCATTAAAATTTTCATAATTTTAATATTTAATTTTATTGATTGCCATTTGGTTTGCCATATGGCATCTTTTCATACTTTCTTTGCTAAAAGCCTTTTCTAATAAATTAACACATATCACTTATGGATGCTACTTTTATACATTAGAAATATAGGATGTGTTTCGATTTTTTGTTTTTAAAAATTATTCTTAAAAATTATTTTTAAAAAAATTATTTCCAAATTCAAAGAAAACAATAAATAGAGAATGTTCAGTGAATAAGTAAATGTTTCATTTAATTATAAAACTATTATTAAGAAATTTTTTTTAGAAAATATCTAAAACTTATTCTTGTTGTTTTGTTTCTAAAACAAGAATTTTAAAAATAGTTTTTAAAAACAAAATATGAGAATGCATTAACAAATAAGTTTTTTAGTGTTGTTGGGTATGTTTGAATACATTTCTATTTTTTCATGTTAAAAAATCATTCCCAAAAATTATTTTCAAAAATAATATTTTAAAAAATTATTTTTGATTTTAAAGAAAATAAAGAATAAAAAGTGTTTAGATAACTAAATAAAGAATATTTTAGTTAATTACAAAACTAATTACAGAACAAAACAACAAGTTAAAAAAAATCAAAAAAATATTTTTATTTTTTTATTTTTAAGTTACAAGTTATAATTTTTTAAAAATAAAATTTGAAAACTAGTTTTCGAATAAGAATTCTATTTCTAAAAATAAAAGAATAAAAAATTATTTTTAAAAATGGTAAATAAGCATACCTATAAATTCTATCACTGCGAGTCACTAAAATTTGAGTTTTACAAGTTTTTGATATTTTTTGAAGAGAATTTTGTCCCATGCTTAAATTTAGGTTTAAAAAAAAATTCTATAACTCTATTGGATTATTAAAGAATTAATATACGATTGAATTGAGCATAATCTTTAATACCGGACATGTTCTTCATTAATCTATGGGAATATATATGAAATAAGTTAGTATTTAGGTTATATAATGTGACTTGTGGCATTTAGGAAGGTACCTATCTTTAAAAAAATATTACAACAGTTCATTATAAAATATATGAATTTTTTAATTAAAAACAAAGTAGTTTTTATTTGATATTTGATCCATATTTTTATGCGTGATGTAAAACATGATATTTGCCTATTTGTCTCATTAATTTTATAATGAACCTTTTAATTAAAAACTTAGGGTTTAGGGTGTTTTTATTTATTTTAATTCATTATTTGAAACATGACTTACATGTCTCGCATGGGTATATAACATGATATATATATATATATGCTTGTCTATATCAATTTATGTAATATAAGTATATGTATTCAATTATCCAATCTATGAATATTTTTTATATAAAAATAAATAATAATATTTTTGAATTTAATGATAATTATAAGATATGGAAGAAATTTTTTTTCCAATTAGCATGGATGGACATTGATTATGTTATTTAGAAAGATAAATCAACTCCACATAATAATGCTAGCGCTCAAGCTAAAATTGCTTTATATGAACGATGGTAGAGATATCACCTTAGCATGATATTCATAAAGATAAAACTTTTTGCTAGTATATGTGGTTCGATTGGAGAGTGTAATAATGTTAAGGTATTGTTGGAGGCTGCTGATGAACAATTTGATTCTTTAGCTAGCATCATAATAACTAAATTATTATCAATGAAGCTCATTAGTGTTAGGGGTTCACGTGGGCACATCATGAAGATAGGGAACATTGCAGTTTCTTTCAACTTTCTTGAGATTGAGATGTTTGAATATTTCCTTGAAGACTTTATATTGAATTTCCTTCCATAGCAATACAAACTCTTCAAAGTCTCTTACAACACATATGAGGATAAATGGTAATTAATGAACTCTTAACTATGTGTATTCAAGAGGAAAGAATGCTAATAATGGAATTAGGTGACATCGTACATATCATGACAATAATTTTAGTATTTAGCGATAGAATTAGTAACAGAATAAGGATTGCAAAAAATATTTCCATCCCTAATTTTGAAAATGAAATTAAAATTGATTTTAGTAATAGAATTACTGAAGAATTTTTTTTTTCTTACTAATTCCATCACTAAATAATAGAAAAAATTAGTGATGAAATTTAAAAAATATTTTATTGATGGATTTAACAACTAAATAATATACAAAAATTTATAAATCCTTTAGCAAAAAATTTAAATTTTCATCAAAAAATAATGATAGATTTATCAATGGAACAATCTATTGCTAATCTTCAAATATAATCTGTGACAAATGCTCATTATTTCTGTAAAGCCATATTTCCCTCCTCTCTTTTGGTAGTTTTGGGTTGTTGTTGCCTTCAATGTCAACCTTTAACCTCCTTACTATCATCTTATACTTTTCATATATTATTTAAATATTAGAATGTTTTAAAACTTTGAACATAGGTTGGATTTGTTAATTTGATAATTTATGGTTTGATGAAAGGAAATTAGGATATTATAATGTTTATAGTATATTTTGTTTTGATTTTGTATTAAATTTATCAATGTTATAATTAGACTCCATTTTGTATAGCAAATAAGTTAATTTGTAACTTATTAACCTGATCAATAAATTATAAGCTAACTTCTAAAGATGTTTCTCGTATTAACTTATTAAAAAAAGTAAACTCTAATTTAATAAGCTATTTGGAGTAGCTGATATCTTATAAATTACTATTTTTTCAAATTCTTTTTAAATCTATCCTTATTCTTCTTATTAATTTACAATTTATGCTTTTTATAATATAAATCAATTTTTCTTATAAAATATAATTAACTTAATTTTAACATAATTATATCTTAATTTTAAATTATAAATATATAAAAATATATATGTAAATAAATAATATCATAAAATATAATTAATTATATTTTAAGTAAATATAATTTTATTATAAGTAATAATAAAATAAAAATTATGTAAGTAAATTAATATATAAGTTCATAAAATATAATTAATTAAATATCAAATATTATATTTTTATTTTAAACTTCTTCATTGCATTAATATAATATTAATTTTTAAATAAATATGAATTATTTTAGTTATATATATTTCTATTAATATATCTTTTACATCATTTTGTAATTTTAACTAGTTCAATAAGTAATTTTATAAAATTATGATTATGATTATTAAATGTCATATTTAATAAATGTCATATTTTACATTTTAAACTTCTTCATTGCATTAATATGTTATTTATTTATTAAATGTCATATTTTACTTATGGATTGAGTTTTAGAATAAATTTTGGTCTTATGTTGACTTAAAATCTATTCATATTTTATATGTTAATTGATTTTTTATTTCTCATTTAATTTCTTTATTGCAAAATTATGATTATGATATCTAATTTTCGACATTATATTTTTCTTTGAATTTTCTTTTGTAGGTTTCAAAAATACTTACTTGATTATATTTGTTGAATTTATCTCTCACCCACAGGTATGTTCATTATATGATTATGTTTATGTTCAAGTTTATGGTTATGTTTATATTTATATTATAGTGATGTTTATCTTATATTATGTTTATATCTTTATTTATATTCAATACAATGACATAAAATCTTCATCCTAGATTAAGTTATCTTTCATATATGATATTACAATTTAAATGTATATGTCTTACATAATCAATATAAATGATACCAACTTAATATTATTCTCATTTGTTTTAGTTTACTAATTTTTAAGCAAGTTCAAATTCAGCAATATGATTAATATTTCAAAATAATGTTTCCAAAGGCGTTTAAAATATTATATCTAGGCAATGAATAACTATCTTATCATGAAGAATAGCACATTGATGAGTGGCAAGAGAAGAATGGTAGCTATTCACTTAAGGTTTAGGGCTTTCATTAGAAGTTAGAAATACTAAATTCAAATTTTATTTTATATATAATTTTTATTATTTTATATTATAATTTTTACATTAAATGATCAAACAATTGATATTTAATATTATAAAATTTAATTTTAAAAATTTTCAATTAAATAAATTGGAATAGTTTAATGATATTTTTACATGGTTATTTATTGTATGGGTTGTTTAGAAAGGAAGTTACAAATTATCAAAATTCTACAAATTAATAATGAAATTTTGAATAATAATGCCAATTTTTTTTTCAAATTTCATAGAATAGCAATAAAATAATCCATCACTAAATTTAAGTTTAATGATGGATGTAGCAATGATAAAAATTAGCAATAAATAATTTCACCATTAGATTTAAGTTTAGCAATACATATTTTTTAAGTAAATATAATGTTTAGTGACAGATGAAAATGTTGTTAATTCCAACCATTGTTCATTTTTTGTTGTTGGAAATTTACAGAATTATTGATGAAAGTAGTGGCAAAAATTAATAAAGAATATTAAAATTTTGTCACTAATTAAATTATGAAAACATTTTTTTCTAACACCTTATAATTTGTTAGTAATTTTTTAGCAACAAATTATGATTATTAGTGATGGATTTTTTTTATTGCTAATCAATGTATTTTTACAATGTATAACAACATAAGAAAATAACCAAAGTATTCTAACCTCACTTATTTGTTATGAATCTAATGTCATTAATGTTTGACATCACACTTTAGGGATTGATTCTGGTTTTGTAACATATATTTTATACACTATTGAAGGCTTTTTAAATTAAAGGAAGTTAATGGGCAATAAGCATTACATCTATTAGGAAACATGATGTTTTCACATGTGAAAATAGTTAGAACTTGCCAATTGATTTTAAATTCTAGTTTTGCTTTGAATTTAGAAAGAAGATTTTGTATATCATTTTTCTCTCGAAAATTTGATTTCATTTCAAGATTTGTACCTTTTGATTATTCCTTTAATTTTTTAGATACATCTTTTAATTTATGTAATAAATTTGATCTTATTGGGAGTGGAATAATATTTGATGGTTTTTTCCAAATTAATTTGCATGACAATATGTTTTATAATGTAATGCATGTTCATGATAATCATGGTATTAAATGATGTGTTATGAATGAAAATTCCTCTGTTTTATGGCATTGTAGATTAAGACACATATCTACTGAAAGGATAAAAGAACTAATAAGTGATAGAGTACTTAGTACTTGAGATTTTACTAATTTTTAACACTTATTTGGATTACATAAAAGGAAAGTAGATCAACTAAACAAATAAATGTGTTAAAAGGAGTTCAAACATATTGGAGATCATATATATGGACATTTGTAGCCAAAAATGGACTTGTATGGTCAAAAATACTTCATCTTTTTTATAGATGATTACACATAACATATGTATCTCTTCTTACTTAAGAACAAAGTAATAAATACTTTTAAGGTATTTAAAAAGGAAGTAGAGTATTAATGTGGGAAATAAATTAAAATTGCAAGATTAGATAGAGATAAGAAATATTATAATAGATACACTAAGAGTGGATAAGCACCTAATCCATTTATGAAATTTCTTAAAGAGTATAGGATAATGAGTTTATACACCATGCTTAGATCTCTAGACTAAAATAGTGTGAATAAATGAAGAAATTAAAACTTATTAGACATAGTGCAAACTATGCTTAGCAACTTTAAACTTTCTAAATTCTTATGGATTGAAGTTTTTAAAATGATAGCATATATATTAAACCAAATTTCAACCAAGGCTATTCCAAAAATGCCATTTGAATTATGGACAAGTTGAAAATTGAGTTTGAGACATATGCAAGTTTGGGGATATCCATTTGAAATAAGAGTTCATAATCCACTAAAAAAAAAAAAGAATTAGACCCAAAAACTATAAGTAAGTATTTTGTTGGATATGCTAGAAGGTCCAAGGGGTATAGATTTTACTTTCCATTCCATAGTATTAGGATTATGGAATCAAAAAGTATAAATTTTTTTAATAATGACTTGATTAGTGGAAGCAATCAATTTTGAAACTTAGATTTTAAAAATAATTACATTTAAACTTCTACTTCAAATGACAAATTGATTGTTATTCATAACACCTATTAGATTCAAATAACTATCAAAACACTAATCATCGAACTTTTATAAGCTGTTAATAATAATTTAGTGGATTTAGATGTTTGACAATTGCCAGAAACTGTAGAACAACTTGTTGCGCAACATGCTTCTTAAGAAGATGTTGATCTAACATCAAAAGGATTATTTAAGGTAAAGAAATCAACAATATCTAGTGATAACATTATGTATTTGCAAGAATCTGACTATAATATTAGAGTTAAAAATGATCTTGAAACATTTTCACAAGACATGAATCACAGTGAATCCAAATTATAGTACAATGCCACGAAAGATGAGATAAGTTCTATGACATCTAATAAAGTTTGGGATCTTGTTCAATTAAACCATTTGATGTAAATAGGTTTTTTAAAACACAAAAATGACTCATTAAGCAATATTAAGAGATATAAAATAAGATTTGTTACTAAAGAATTCACTAAATAGAAGGGAATCAATTGTAAAGAGACTTTTTTCTTATATCTACATTACATGTTATCGTGGCATTGGTTGCCTATTTGACATAGAATTACATCAAATATATGTGAAAATATTATTCCTCAATAGGAACATAGAGGAGGAAATTTATATGAAATAATTAATAGGGTTTTCTTCTAGTGATAATGAGCATTTAGTATGCAAGGTCAAGAAATTCATATATGGATCAAAACAAGCCTCCCATCAATGGTATGTAGAATTCCATGATGTCATCTTTTTATTTAGTTTTTTAAGGAATATCATTAATCAATGCAAATATTAATAGGTTAATGGGAGTAAAATTCATCTCCTTATTCTATATGTGGATGATATCTTACTTGTAACCAATGATATGTGATTATTATATGAGGTAAAACAATTTCTTTCTAAAAATTTTGACATAAAGGATATGGGTGAGGTATCTTATGTCATTGACATTAAGATTCATATGAATAAATCTTAATACATTTTAAGTCTATCTTAAGAAACTTATATAAATAAATTTTTAGAAAGAATTTTAGATATATAATTATTTACTAAGCATGCATTGTGAAGGGTGATAGATTCAATTCGAGCTAATGCTTAATAAATGACTTTAATGGAGTGATGAATGTGAAATATTCCATATGCTTCAACTATAAGAAATTAGTTGTATGCTTATATTTATACAAGCTTGACATTGTATTTATTATTGGAATGTTGAGAAGATATTTGATACTTGTTCTAAGGCTACTATACATGGTGTATGGTTAAAGAGTTTCATGTCTAATGTTAGAATTATAAATTCCATTTATAAGCCATTGGAAAAATATTGTGATGATTCAGATATAATTTTCTTGGCTAAAAACAACAAAAGTGGAAGTCAAAGTAAACATATCAATATCAAGGATTTAGTTATAACGGAACGTGTTAAAGAGAATGAAAAGGTCATTGAACACATTAGCATTGAATTGATAATTGATAATCCTTTGGCAAAAGGCATGCCATCTAAATTTGTTAATGATTATATGAATTAGATGGAAATTGGTTTCATTTAGTGATTTATTTTAGGCTTTCATTGATGAAACTTTTATTTATTTGTGTTATTTTATCATTTTAGTGTACATACTTATTTTTTAAAATAACAATCATTATTGGACTTAGAATTAACAAAAAGTTTATTCATTCATAGTAGATTGACTCTAAAGAAAAGGAATGCATAATGATACACAAAAGATAATACTCATTTATGAAGGACTTATCATCATAATTTATGCATTTCATTTCTTAACCAAGTGAAAAAAAAATCTTGACTTTTTAGTGTTATTATAAGGAACAAATTGGAGAATATTGGTATCAAATTAATTTTATTTTGTACATTCGTTGCTTATTATTAGTGTATTTGGTAAGCATTATCTTAAGTATTTTTACTCTTTTTATTCCTTTTTAATTGATGTTTTAGAGGAAGATTTTTATTCCTTTTTTATGTATTATTTTAGAAAATCAAGGAAGCATTAATTTTTTTTTCAATTTTGACCTTGTTATCTCCACTAAATGCTCAATCACATCATTAATGTAATACGCTCTTCTAAGCAGTGGCCATGAAAGTCTCTAGTAAAGTTCAAGAAAATGAAGAGCTTGAGAATGGTTTTCTACGCGATGGTCATGAAAGTCTTTGGTAGAGTTCAAGAAAATGAAGAGCTTAATAATGGTTTTCTTGATAATTTTCCTTTTCATAATTACCAAACTTTTACTTATCAACTTGAAATTGAAAATCGTTTTCTCAATATATCATGATAACATAACTTCAAATATGCCTTTTATTCTTGATATATCATGAAGAAAGTTGAAGATTTCATGGATTCAAAGAAAATGGAAAAATTTTAAAATTATATGAATTCAAATTATGGTTTTAATTTGGAAGCTTGATTTATTTCTAGTGGCATGCTTAATAAAAGCAAAAAAGAATGTTGCATTAGATATTTATTTGAATAAAATGGCAAGTTCTAGGTTTAATTTGAACAAATTTTTAGATGAAAATGAAGATTTTATAGAAAAAGAACTTCAATTGGTAGTCAATATTATGTTAAATAAAAATTTATCTTACTTTTATTAAAATTGTTAAGATACAATGTATTCATATAGTAAATTGAGAATAATTAATGTGGTCATTCTTCTAATTTATTTGATTTTATTTTTTTATTATCATTTTGAATTTAATTTCATATATTTTTTCAAATTAGTATTCCTAGCTGTTGGATTTTGTCCTTCAAGATAAGGACTTTTTGGTTTTATCTCATTTTTAAGATATGAATCAACTAGATTAAAATAAGATTCATGAAAATAAGTTTTTTTTTTTCTGTTGTAAACTTAATATCATCATACCTAAAGGCATAAAAGAAAAATTTTAGCATTTAAGGATTTTTTCTTAACATTACAATGACTCATCTAATAATTTTTTAAGAAAAATATTGCTCATGATTTACATTGTTAGCCAAATCAATGGAAGTCTAAGGTAACATACTATTAGCTAAAAGATTACCATTATAACTTTAATTATGGAAAAAAATTTGGGAGAATTATTGCATAAAAGAATCGGAAAAATTACTTTGATCAACATTTTTCAATATTAACATTAATTGCAAATTAAAAATATTAACTGCTAATATTATTTCAGGATATTAGAGAGTAATTGTTTTGAAATATTAATTACTTTTATTCAAGGTGTAGTAATTATTCTGCACTATTAAAGTTAATTGATTTGATACTAAGGATTATTTTAAATATTAGTTATACTATTTGTTTTGCTTTGATATCTTAACTTTTATTTAAATGGATTTTCATCCTTTAACTAACATTAAGAAAGGAAAAAAATTGTGGCTTGCTTTACGAATATTTATGATGAAATATGAATTAAGTAATACCTCATATTAAAAAGAAATGGTAAAATTGAGTATATCATTAATTTGTACATTTGAAAAAAAATTATAGCATTAATTAAGTGATAACATATATAATACGAAAAAATGGAATAATCATTATTAAATAAAAATTTCTAATAAAGAAAAATATCATAAATAATTTACCTAAAAATATATATGATAGATGAAATTATAACACTGATTAAGTGGCCACATCCCAAATACTATAGGTATATATTAAAAAGAAAATTTAACTCAAATAGTTAAGAACTTCTTGCATGAGTAGTGATCACATTTCATTTAAGTGAGAAGCATGCATTCACTTTCTAGTATTAATTTTTTTTAACACATAAAATTTTATATTTGTTAGACACTTTTGCTCTTATGATCTCTATCATGCATAACTATAATGTTAAAAAAAAATGACTAGACTTCATTATCGGAAAAGTTTTAAATGACTTCATAACAATATTAACAAACTTATCAATAGTCTTTGGTGATTCCTTGTAATGTAAAGATTGAATAGCACTAAAAAAAATTTCCAAGATCTAAAACATTCAAATTTGAAAAGTTTGCATGTTAGCACATCACACAAATATCAAACCTATCTTGTATAACTGCTTAATGAAATTATGGTCATTAAGATCAATGTGTACTCTTGCATTGTCTTATTAAATAAATAGTGGATATTGTATGTCCTCTCTTGATCAAACTGTCCTAATGGCTGGTGGGACTTTTTTAACTAGGAAGGATCTTATAACTTTTCTTTTCACTAAAATTATTGGTTTTGACTCTAATGTCCCAACAAATCTATTAGCATTTGTCCCTTTAGCTAGCCATTTTGTGACAAAAGGAAATACACTAATTTTTTTAGAGGAAATTTCGTTTCCTTGTGCATCAAATCTTAGGTGAGCTAAAGTAACTAAAAACATAATTTTTCCGATGAAATTATTGTTTTTACAAGTGTGTAATGAATCTTCTTCATCCAATAATAAGTAAAAATTTTAATATTTCTTTGTCATGTAAAATCACTTCTCATCAATATGAATAATATCGTACATTTCTATGAAAGTTAGATCATACAACACACTACAACCATTAAGCATTTATATACAAAATTGTAATTGGGACCTTTTATTTTCTTCCTTGAAAAATGGTTTGTAACATTTGAATAACTTAGTATAACTTCTAACTTTAAAATTCTAAATAATGAGATCCTGTTTGTATTTAATGCATAAACTAAAGATTCAAGGGTTGTACATTGATGTAGAGGAATCTCACCAAATCAAACAAAATTAACTTACACTATCTTCTGATCACAATTCTCTATCTTCTTATGAGATACATCATTAAATGTACTACTTTTGAATAATTTTTAAATACGCTGAATAGTTCTTATAGGAATAGAAAATAATGATGCCACTTCTCTTGTACTTCTTTTTTTCAATTTTCCATTGATAGTCTTTCATAACAACATATTATATATGGTGTGATGTTTATCATTTGACAAAATTTTAAGTTTATTTGAATGATGTTGTGCTTTCGACACATTAGTGCTAGAATGGTTATTATTAATATTTTTTCTAATAAGAAAATTTAGAAAAGAAGATTAATTACTTATATAAATATGATCTATTATAAAGAATAATATTATTAATATTTTGTTCTGGTAAGAACATGAAATTTTGAATTTTTCAAATATATTATTAAAATTAATTGAGAAAAAATCATTTGATTTTTTATATTAAATAAAGATACTGAACTTGAATTAGAAAATGAAAATATAAATAAAAATTGATATAATAGCCTACTCTTAATCAGTGATGAACTTAATTTTTAAAAATACATGTATAAATAAAAAACCTAATATATCATATTATTAAAATATATTAACGTATTTACCAAAGAAATAACCATTATATTCTCATGTATAAATGAAACCATTACTGTAAAGTAATATATATTGACATATTCATCCTGTTATATTTACCAAAAAAATAGAAATGAATATTTATATAAACCAAATTGAAACCATAAATAATTGCAATATAACTAATATTTCTGCATAGGGCATGTTGATTCTTGTGTATTATTTCTTTCTAACATAAACTTTACTTCCTTCTATGACTAATTGCAATATTAAAGTATTATCCTTTTATATTTAATTAAAAATATTATTATCTTTTTTATATTTAATTGAAAATAATTATCATCTGTTCCTAATGTAAATCTTATTTCCTTTTATAATTATTTGCAATATTAATGTTCTATATTTTCATATTCGATTGCAAAATAAATATTACTTACTTATAAACAAAATCTACTAAATATGAAATACCTTAGAAAAGATATAAGAAAGAGAATATTGAAGAAAGTATGGCACCTAAGAAGCCTGATTCCTATGAAATAGACATTTATTTTATATCATTTTTTACATATGGCACCTATATATTATTATTTTCTACACGACACCTCTTTTTATATTATCTCCTATATATGACACCTTGTTTGAGTATAACAAGAAATGGTATGATAAAGATATCTCAAATATTGGACAATATGAAGTGAGATTTCGGTCTAACAAATGATTTTTTTACTTCTTCTCGTTGTCTTACTCTATTTTTAATGTCAATAAGAAGAATTGGATCAACATTGAGATCTATTTCTACTAAAGACATTTGTTGTCTTTATTATGTAAGCATTCTTGTGGAACATTTATAAAGCATTTAAGAATATTCATCATATTTTATAAAATAGTTTTTGTTGGAAAATAAAAATATTTATAATTTTAAATTGAAAGTTTTAATATTAGGAGGATTAGATTTTTGGTGGGAAACAAAAAACTTCTTAGGATTAAGTTTTAGTACTAAGAATGTTAGAAAGTTTTGGTGAGAATTATTTTTAATTCCTTAAATGATGAATTATCTGAAGAGAGAGAGAGAGAGAGAGAGGGAGAGAGAGAGAGAATATTAATGTAGAGAAAAATTAATGAAGTGATCAAATTTAGAGTATTTTAATGAAAAAGTAATTTAATTAGAAGAATGCAATTTTTTTATAATTAATACTGTTTAATAGTCTCCTTAATATGTGTGCATTAATTTTAAATGTCAATTAAAAAGGAATGAAGGAAGTTCTTATTAGTATTTAATAGATGTTTACTTTAGACTTTCATTGCCTATTATTGATATTTACTTTATATTTTATTACTCATTAATATGGTATTAAATGGTTATTTAGTAGAAATTTAATACCCATAGTGGTCCATGTGCTGTACATGAATCCATCCACTTTTATGTAATAATTTTCTGGTTATATCTTTGATAAAAGATGAACCTAATGTATATATCTCTATATCTATGAAAAACCTAGTATAAAGGTCCTTAAGCTAAGCATTCTACACAATGTACTATCAAAGAGAGTTTGCTAGAATTTAGAATTCCCTACATGCAAGTATTACATATAAATGATTGTATCTTGTTTATTCATTTTTGCACTTCCATTTTATTTACTATTTTTCTTTATTAAATGTAATTAGTTATTCACATTTTCTAACAAAATTTACTTCCAATCATTATACTTTATGAAATCTGCTATCTCTTCTTAAAAAAGTTACTTGAATTTCTTAATAAAGTCATTTCAAAGTTTAAAGTAAGTTACAATATGATTTTAAGAAAATTACTACATTATACCAAATATACTCTTCATTTATTTAAAATAATATTTAAAAACCAACTTACAATTTGGATTTAGTATAGTTGCATTCAAAATTAATTACTACCTTTCTTCAAGAAAATTATACTTCACTAAAAATGTTATTCATTCTTATGAGAAAACATATTTTGAAGTATTTGTTACCATTAAAGTTAGTTATATAGTTACTTCCATTGTTTAGTAAAATTAAAATGTTACTTTAAAAAAGTAACTAGCTAGTCATTAAAAAATTATTTCTATATTTTAAATAAGTTACAATATTACCTGATGAAAAATACTATATTTTATCAATTATATACTAAATTTATTTGAAGAAATGTCAAGAAGCAAAGTTAATGCTTGTGTTTTAATAAGTGACTTTTCAAATTCAAGAAGGTTATTACTTGCCTTAACAAAAATTACAATACTTGACTTAACAAGTCCTTTCAATTAAGGAAACACTTCAAACAATAGTTATTATGATGCTTGAAGAAAATTACTTTTATAAATTATAAAAATTATTATTGAACTTTAATCAAGTTATTTTAATATTTTAAGAAAATTGATACATTTTATTAGTCATTCTTTTCACTTACATATACAAACATCTAAGATATAATTTATTCCTTAACTTTAAGGAAGTTACTTGACTTGTTTAAAAATAGTTGCTATGTCAAAAGGGTTACAATTTCTAATATTTACGAATTAAGGTAGCATTGCTTTCAAAAATATGAATATAACCATTAACTAAACCTTTGTCACTTATTGAATAAACATTATTAACTACTTTCCATATCTTTCAAAAAAGATATTAAAATATATTTCATTGTTCTATTTATAAATTTCTTCGGTGCAAATTGCTTATCTAGCAAATAAAGTGCACTTTTATCTTGAAATAAACTAACAGTTAGTGTAAGTGGTAATTCCAACTTCATAAATAATAGACACAATAACAATATATATTATGTTGGTCATCTCTCATTTATACATGAAATCATAAATTATTGATTGAATAGACAAAATAATCATTAAAATTTTTACCAATTTATGATTTTGAGATATTAGTTGCATACAACTAACATTGGCTAACAAAAATTCATCAATAAAAAATGTTGATAAATCATTTATTGTTTAGACTAGATTATAGTTGCTTGGATCTCCAGCCATTGCATTTAACTTAATTACAGATTGTGAACTCTACAAATATGTATAATATAAAGTATAATGTGAAAAACAACAATGTCAAAATAATTATGTTAACAAAATACACAAAAGAATCCTATAATGAATGAAATTAATCACAGTTTAATTATGTTAATGACATAATTTAGCATGGTTACATGCTAATTCTCAATACTTATCATTTTCCATAGCTATACTTTTATGTTACATATTCTATTTATAGAATATAGAATTTTTGGTACCTAATAAAACTAAACAATAGAACAATTAACAAATATAAAACTAAGGGTGTGAAATGAACAAATCAAGTTAGATATGAACTAGTCTGTACTACTTATGAAAAAAAAAACTGGAGGTGCAAGTTTGTTTCATATCCATAGTCTAGTTTGCGAGACTATATACTTTAACCATGGATTTATCTGTATTAACCCAATTTATATTATTTATGAAAAAATATGGAATAAACACTACTACAAAACTGTTGATTTACATCAGTCAACATTATCATCGATATTTATTTTGATGTAATGACATTTTTAAAATTATATAAAAACTAAAAATGACAGATAAAAATTAATATCTATATCAATGTAGTAGAATTTTTAAAATTAGTGGAAATCTTTCTATATTGGATTTAAGAATAATTAATGTCAAAATTTTTGTGTGAAAAGTTAAGAGGTTAGTTTTTTTTTTAACTATCATTTAAAAAGGATTTTGAAAATGTTAACACACTAAAAATTGAAGTTGAAAGTTGTAATTATCAACTCAATTTATGAAAAGGTGAAGCATATGACATCAAATTACTTTGCTAACAGACATCTATTGTTTTTCACCATTTAATTTAAAATTTCATTTTTACTCTTTTTTTATATTTATATTTGGGTTAACCCTTTGAAATAGTCTAAATTTTGTAGAAGCACCTCATTTAAGACTCTAATGTCTCTTACTCAATGAATATTTATATAAGAGATTTTAGAGTCTTGGATGGAATGCTTTTATAGAGTAAGATAGTTGATATTTCTAAAATCTATAAAGGTACTTTAACATGAGAAAAGTAGATAAGTCTTTTTCAACACACAAGAAATCACAATAAAGATTTTGCTTTGTGTTTCAAATTTAGATACATGGTGATTAAGGTTGAATAATATATTGATGATCCAATGTAGGATTTTTTTATGAAATATAATTAAATGTAATAATTTGGGAAAAAAGCACAATTACTTAAGTAATTAACTATATGTTAGAATAAGACATTGGTTGTTTATAAAACTTTCACCCAAAAGGCATTTTAAAAGTCATTATGAGAAGATGAAAAATATTTATATATTTATTTTGTTATTAATTGGCATCTAGAGGCATTTCAAAAGTATCTTTTGGAATGCAATTACTATATATTTGATAATCAAACATCCCTAAGACTTGATTTTAAGTTAATAATTGACATCAATAGTTTTACTTATTGCCTATATATAGTTCACATTCACTTTCCATTTGAAAATATCTTAATAATGTATTAATCCCTATTATTTAACCCCAGAGTATTTGAAGATGAGGAAAACTACTCTCTTACTATTTCATATAACATACTTTGTTTAAGAATCAAATTTGCTTTGCTTTTGCACATTAGCTAGTATGTAAATGTGTTAGATGAGATAGTAGGAAAGCTATTTTCCTCCTCTTGAAATATTGTAGAATTTTTAATGGAGGCAAATATATTAACTAGGTACGTAATTTACTATTATCTAAATGTAGTAGATATCAAAGAATGATTTTTGGATGATGACTAGAACTAACACTAAGATTGGTAATGAAAATAAAAGATAAAATTCTTTTTTTATTTAATATTATTATAAATTACATTTGTTGATGTAATAATGTATAGAATGAATATAATTATAAAATAAATTTTCTTATATTAATGTATTCTTTCTCATATTTTTGTATATTCAAGTTCAATATGTTGATGTTTATATTATTGTAAGAAAAATATGCAAAAAGAGTATATAACTTATCATAAAATTTTTATATTTAGTAAATTATAGAAACATTCTTTATTAATTTTGAAATGAATCCTTTTTTTTTCAAACTTAGAAAAATTAATATTGTAAAATATAGTAAACATTTCATTTTGCTTATGCAAAATTTTAACTTTCTCACACTTGATCCTTTTCTTGAGTAGTTTATAGAATATTTAGTTTATTTTTTACTAGTTGATATAATTTTCTAAAATTTGATGTGATATTTAATTTACATTCAGATATTTTAGTAGAGTTACTTACAAAAGGATGTCAATTATTTACAAATAATCAACATTATGTTATGCTTATTAGAATGACGTTGCTTAATATAGATAATGATTATTACAATTAAATGGACATCTAATAATTGATATATGTTTTCATGTCATCATTTATTAGAAATCAATAGGAAAATTATAAAAAATATAAAAACATTGGTAGAAGTATAAAATATAAGATTAATTCATTCTTTTGTAGAATTAAGATTTTTCTAACATGAAGCTTTGCCTTACAAAATCTAGCAAAATTGTAAAGTAAAAATTGCTCTTCTACTATTCTATGCAAAAAAAGGACACCCACCAAGTATTCTTAGGTTTTCATTGTTTGTGTGTCTTAATATCTTCAGTGTAAATATATGGTTTTATCTTTCTTGAGCTTGCCTTAATATATTCAACTTAGGATGATTAGGTTTAAGGTTATGACTCCATACTAAAATGTTTTTGATTTTCTATTAGCTCATGAACATACATTATAACTCTAGGTGTGAAATATATTACATATAAAAGACTCCCTCTATAAATGTATAGAAATGTTTTAGCTTTAAGTATGTATTTAGAAAATGTTCTAATCCAGATGATTTGGATTGCATTATTGATAGATATATAAATGTATGAATGTGTATTTATTTTAAGAACATATATGAGAATATATATACAAATTGATGTGATATAATATTTGGTTAATATTCTTACATATATGATTCTTAATAAATTAGCTAGTCATAGATCAAAGATGGATGCACGTTGATTGGTTTAATGCTGAATATGAAAATAAGGTTTGTGAATTCATCAAATTTGTAGTCACTTATGGAATAAAATTTAATAATAGCTTTCTAAGGTGCCTCTATGTTAATAGTTGTTAAGTGAAGAGGGACATAAAGGAGTAAGTACAAGATCATCTATTTATTCGTGGCTTTGACGTCAAGTATATATGATGGATATGGCATGATGAATGAGAAGGTAATTTCTTTTTTACCATAATAAATCTTTTCTTTGTAAATATCACAACACTTAAATTTTTATTTGCTTATTTTATTCCATCGTAGTTTAAACATACTTTTGACATATATGTCATTCTATAGTGCAAATAATTAAGTATTTCCTAATCTTATATCCAAATTGTATGGAATTAATGTAAGGAAAAATTTGGCTTCTATCTATTATGAATTGCATTTGCTAAATTTTGGATTGTGTACCATAATTAATACAAAATGAACATAGCTTTCTATTTTACTCAAGGTATGTATTTATTATAAAGTTTGAATATTATGTTTTTCGAAGTTTTAGATGTATTTTAGGTTATAAGTAGTCCATTAAAAAGCATTTTGAAATGCTATACAAAATAAGGAGGGTACGAAGAATGGTTTTTTTGAGGGGGGGAAGGTAATACAATTTTGATTACATAAATTATCAATGTGGTATATAACACATTCCATATTAGTTAATAAAATAAGCTAACATTATATTTCAATTTTCAATGATAGTTACAACCATAAAAATCAATATCTTTAACTTTATTAATTAACAATTTGTGTGTCTTACAAGAAATGAAGATGGTTTATTTAGTATGAAAATCAACATAATTTTTGTCTTTCATAAAGGTTTTATAATTGATGTCATAAAATATTTACAATGTCATTCGATAAAATAATAGTCCAAAGTTGATGTCTAATTCATTAAATAGCTAGCGTAAATTAGTGATTCTATAGTAATGAAATTTTAAAAGTTTAGGTTTGCCAAAATTTATACACCGGATAGATTAGTTTATGGACTTAGGTCTATTTGACTCCTCTACATAAAACATCACTACATTTTTTATTTTTTTTATAATTTTTTATTTTCAAAATTTTTGTTATAAATGGATACCAATCTTTTGCATGGTAGCCTATCCTATCAATGCAATTAGAATAGGTCTTAATATTTTGATATTTCACTTATATGTTTTGCTACAAGGATTTACTTTAGCCTTTGTCACCTGATTGCATTTTTTTTTGAGAAATTGACATTACTCTAATTATTTAACATTTTAAAGAAAAGTACATGAACAATCTATTAACAATAGGTATCATCCTTTATTTAAGACATCTAAAGCATTTATGTTTCCTCAAGGAATTCAACAATATAAAGGTCTTGTCCATGTCCCATGCATATACAATTACGTGTTTGATTAATGATATTATTGGAAAATATATAGTTATATCCTCTATCTCAATTCTTTTGAATTTTATAATGAGCCATGAGACACTAGAATAGGCCTGAACAATAAATTAAAATGGTATTAATTAAAGAAGCCTCCAACTTCTCGAAACATATTAGATAACATTTTAATCATGCTAAAGGTGGATACCTAGAAACTTGTTTATCCTTTCATGGTATTATTGCTTTTACTAGGTTGTTTAAAAAATAAAAATAAAAAACTATGAATTAAAAACCTATATCTTAATAATGCTATAGTACCTGATATTGCCTTAGGGGCTTTACTCCCTATTATGTTTAGGGTTCAAACCTAGGACCTTATATATGTACATTAAGTGAATTACCACTTATATTATTACCAAAAACAAAAAGAAAAATTGTGAATTAGAACAATATAAAACAAAGTAAACTCTTTTACAATTAATTGGTAAACATAATATATAAAAGATTATGAGAAAATTAGTATTTAACAATAGATTTTTCATTAGTAAAAGAGACTCTAGGAGTCATATTTATGCTATGAATTTAGTAACTTAAATAATGATTGAAGTGGTACCATTTGTTGGCAATTCTATTGCTAATTTCTTTAAATTTCTAGAAATTTCTAGCTTAAAGCTATATTCATCGCTAAATTCATGAGTAAAATTCACTAATGAAGTAAAATATGAAATAAAAAATATGTTTTCAAATCATTAATGAATTTAGTGATGAATTTGTGCATGAAATTTAAAATTTTGTTTGGTGATGGAGTGATTTTTCTTGAAAATTAGCAACAAATATTGCATAATCTATTGCTAATTCTATTTCTAATTAAAACATATTATTTCATTAAACATTTATTAGCGATAAATTGATTTATCACTAACTTATATTATATATTAAAGCCCAGTGCAGACCTTTATTTTTCTTTTTCCTTCCCTACTCTTTGCAGTACCATTTAGCTTTTTACCCTTGTCGCTATCATTGCATTTGCCTTATACTATTACACATTTTAGTTAGTGAGTTTTCTTCATTTTATACTACATTGTTAGTTTTTCAATTTTTTTTTGCCTTTTAAGCTTTAATTTTGTGATTTATGATTATTTTATTTGTTTTATTATTAATTTTTTTATATTTGATTATTGTATTTTTTATTTTGTAAAAAAAATTACTTTTAGAAAATTTTTCACTAAAAAATTATAATTTTTTCCTATAATTTTTTATTTTGTCGCTATCATTGCATTTGCCTTATACTATTACACATTTTAGTTAGTGAGTTTTCTTCGTTTTATACTACATTGTTAGTTTTTCAAATTTTTTTACCTTTTAAGCTTTAATTTTGTGATTTATGATTATTTTATGTGTTTTATTATTAAATATTTTTGTATTCGATTGTTGTATTTTTATTTTGTAAAAAAATTACTTTTAGAAAATTTTGCCTTTTAAGCTTTAATTTTGTGATTTATGATTATTTTATGTGTTTTATTATTAAATATTTTTGTATTTGATTGTTGTATTTTTTATTTTGTAAAAAAATTACTTTTAGAAAATTTTTCACTAAAAAATTATAATTTTTTCCTTTTAGGATCAATTTAGAAAAAAGTTATATTTTTTATTTTTTAGGGTTTTATTTTTTTATTTATGATTATTTTATATGTTGTATTATTAATTTTTTTAATCTTTGATTATTATATTGTTAATTATTTTGCATAAAGGCATTTTTTGCTAATAAATTGTAATTTTTTTATTTTCAAATTAGTCCAAAAAAAGTTATAATTTTTGTATTTTTTTAAGTTAATATTGATCAAAGTTAAAAAAATTCAATGTACAAAAAAAATATTTAATCTTCAAAGTCTACATTCAATCTAAAAGTGTTAATATTGATTAAAATTAAAAAAAGAAAAACTTTCCCTAGAACATAATAAGTTTATCAATGAAATCTTTGAAGTTATAATATTTAATTTCAAGGAACATTTTTAAAGTAATAACAAAATGAACTTATTGTAATATTCACACATCTAAAAAATTTAAAGAAAAATTAAAATATTCACACATCTCAGTAGGCTTAATTAGGTTTAGGGTTTATCACAACAACCTAATTTATTACTTTGGATTCCTAGATTAGACGCTTTAGATTATCGTGCAAGTACTTTGAGGGTTATTACTATAACTATAGGTAATCATGTCAAGATAGATTGTGGCATCAAAAGGTAAGTATGCTTAGTTCTATGTTGAAGTAAATCTTATAAACCCCCTTGTCCCTCAAGTATTGATTAGAGAGAGTTGGCTTAGAATCAAATATGATATTCTTCACAAACTTTGTTTTACTAATGGTCAATATGGACATAATGAAGAGCAATTGTGAGAATAATACATCTAAGAAAACCATAGCTTCTAAGGTAGGTAGGAACATTCATCTTGAGTTAATGTTTGGTGAATAGATGGTGGCTTTAAGGAAAAGAAAGAGTAATAATGTGAAACATAAAAAGCTTCTATCAAGATAAAATTTTGGTGGCTCTATGGATACTTCATTAGGTATTCAATCTATTTAGAATGCACTTAAAGTTTTAGATTAAATGGTAGAAAAAGATGTTAAAAATACCATGTAAGAAAACATCCCAGCTTCCTTCATTCCAAAGAATATTCCCCTATCTCTCTCACAAGTTGTCACTAAGAAATCTAAGAATATCCACAATCCTTAGGATGTATGATTATCCAACTTAAAAAAAAATTATCATTCAAACATAGCTAATGGAAGGAGTTTATCTTTCAAAAGCCTATTTAAATTTCAATTTAGCCTGTAAAAGGAAGCTTTCAAGCTTTTTCTCAACACTTCACCAGTTTGCCTTAATAACTAAAGAAGAATTAATTGCAATGAATTTCCCAGTAGCCTTATTGGTTTGAATATGAATATTATGGTTAATATTCATGTTGGAAATAACCTTATAAATGCATTTTGCTAGGGTGATTATGGTGGGAAACCATTCATTATAGGCTTATTAATATGGATGTGGGTTATAGCTTAGCAGTTGAACAAAATGATGAAGACATTAGTGAAAAAAAGTCTTTTGATAGAAAAATGAAGTGATCTACAAAGCTTTATAATGAGTTCTTATTCAATAATTTTCTTTCTATCTTTACATATTGTATCTTTTTTCTCTCTTTTTTCTATCTTATCTTGAACATTAGAGGTGCTGACAGCCTAAAGGTTAAAGGGCATATTTACTCATTGCTATAAATCCATAGACTAAATATTATAATTTTGCTTGAAATACATATCCATTTTAATAGAGTTAAAGATTGGTGGAATAATGAAGGATTTTTTCTTATCATTATTTAGAATCTAAATGGTTTTTCAGTCGAGATATGGATATTAGGAAATAGATCTTTTCCTTTCATCTTTACCATTATGACTCATAAAGAATTTACTATAATTCATATTAATACTCAATGAGGTATTTGAAAATTAACTGCAATGTATACTAGTCTCACTTCTTGAATCAAAATTCATATATGGAATCAATAAAAAGCATTTTCTCTTGAATTTAATGTGCCTTTGATGGCAATAGGTGATTTTGATGAACTATCTCTATTAGGAAAAAAATGTTAAATTTATTTTTGTAGAATTGGGTTAGTTATTGATAATATTATTGCATGTAACCTTCTTGATCTAGGGTTTAACAATCCTAAATTCATATGGCTTCATATTATTAATGTTTAGTGTATTTCTTTTTAAAGACTTAACAGGGCCCTTGCTACTTTTAATTGGAGGGAATTTTTTCTAAAACCAAGTTTTCATTTGCTTTAGGCTAACTTAAACCATCATTCCATTCTCTTAAGGAGTAAAGGATTTTTTAAGTTGCTTAGAAGTAAACCATTTCATTTTAAAGTTGCCTAGATCACTTATGAGTAGTTTAAAGAATTAGTGGATCAAAGTTAGGATGAGATTTTTTTAATATCAGTCACACATTAGTTCAAACCTAAGGAAAATACTTAAACAAGGAGTTTGGCAATATTTTTCATTGTGGGAGAAAATTATCGGCTACATTAGAGAATATTAGAAGGAATTATGTATTCATTACTTTTATAATCTAGCTATGCATGATAAAAGGTTAAATGATAAGTTTAATGAGATTCTTATCTAGGGAGAGTTTTTATGGTTCCAAAAATCTCATTATAAAAGCTTACTTTAGGAGATTGGTGTATAAAGTATTTTCATGCTATTACATTATTTGAAAGAGGTGTAATAAGATTGAATGCTTGAAACACCTAAATAGCAATTGCTTAATCATAACTAACTTAAAGATGCCATCTCTAATACTTTTAAAACCTATTTTGTACTATAGAAGCTTGTGTTGAGAGATATGATTAGGATTTAGAGGAAAAAAGAGTAAAGAAAGGCTAGAAAGTAAATGAGGAGAAGCATAATATATTGAATGAATAAGAGGGTGAAATCTTATATAAGACTTAGCCCTAATGCTTTATTTATATAGAGTTACTAATAAATATATAGACTCTAATACTCCTAATTTTGAGTGAAAGATAAGCAAGCCCATAACATAAGCTTATAATATTATAAATGTAATTACTAATATTGCTCTCTAACACCTCCTTAAGCTAAAACTTTAAGCTTGTTATATAAACTTGAACTTTTAAAAATAAAATAAAATATGATTACATAAAAAATAACTTGATAAACTTCACATTTTACAAATAACTTGCAAACATTTCCTTTTAATTGGAAACATTCCGTAACCTAAAAACCTTCGTAAAAATACCAAACTACTTCTAAAAGTCTTTTGCTAACTTTTCTTGAGCCACTTTCTCAACTTCCAAACAAAAAACCTCAACACCTATGATTGGACATAAGATTTAGGTATTTCTTAAACTTCTAAGCCAAAAGAAACACCAATACCTTGCATGAACTAAGCACGAACTAATCTAATGCAAAGCTAGCAAAGCCAGTAGTGTAAAACATGTAAAATCGAGGATAACTTTTCCAAATCAAACATATGCAGACACAAGTTTCTAAACAGTGTCCTAAATTACATGAAGACACTAAAACCAATGATGTAAACCACCCTAAACTAAGGATACCCTTGCTATATTAAATTTTTGCAAACACAAATTTCTAAACAGTGTCCTAAAACACATGAAGACACCAAATAGTGATTTGCACCAGCAAAGTCAAACAAGCACACTAAACAACACAATTTTGCATGGAAAAATTGTGAAAACTAAAGTGAAACTTAATACATTCTCATCATTAAAACCATTTCCAATGAAACAATGCCAAAAGCACTATTCCTTGCAGTAACTCACCAACACATCTCACTAGCCTAATAATGAACTCTAATGAACTTCAAAGAATATACCTAAAAACATAACTATATCATCTCTTTATGCTAAATAGCCATAGTATACACAAACTAAAAGAGCCAAATACTAGGAAACACATTAAAAACTAGATATTAATAGTATCAAATAAAAAAATATTGAATTGTGCCAAATAGTAACAACACTTCAATCTTCATAGAAATTTGCTAAAAGCACCAAAATGCTAAAATTGTTAATAATAAACAATATTGAATGTCAAAATTCCTTAGTCCCAATGCTAAAAAATGAAAAACAATATCAATTTTGCCTTTAGCTCTTAGCACTAAATTAGAACATATCCATCACTAAAAAAGAACATCTTGCTTTATATATGATTAAACATCTTCAAAATCATAAAAACAAAGATTCACAAACCTGGGTAGTAACAAAACAACTTTAATACTTACTAATCATTGTGAGCCTTGCAATACTGACAATGTTTGAAGCAATTTCCCATAAACTAGACAATAAAACTAAATTTCAAAAAGTTTCTAAAAAAATTCAATCATAACGCCAAAATTCCTTAAACTCGCCAATCTTCGATAACCTCTAAATATTTTTGCCACATAACTTTTTCAAAATAGTTATGCCAAACCCACCAACAGATGCAGCTAGATATACAAATTAATCTTTAAAAAATGAAGGAATTAAACAATCATACAATAATGTTATTATTATTAAAATGTTATCAAGGTATAAGATAATAAATCTTCAATAGTAATAAGTATAATTCGTAACAAAAATATAATTTAAATTTGTTTTGCTATCAATGTAAATTAATTTTACCCTATCACACATTTATGTATTTTCATGTCAATAAAAAAATTATTAAAGCTTCTTTATTACTATTAAAAAATTCTTAATTATTATTACTTTTTAATTATTTGTCTTCTTCTTATTCACTAATAGTATACATATTTTACACCAATGGTGGAGCAAATTTAAACTATTAAAAATAATATCCAAAGAAGAATATTTAAATATTTCTTTTTCATCTTCCCTATTTCTTCATAAAATTAATTCATATCCTTCTAATTTTGTCCACAATTAATAATCACATCTATCAACTCTTATAATTATCCAAATACTATCTCAACATATTTTTAATACATTGATCAGGATAGAGAGAAATAAGAGAGAGAGTGAAAGAATAATTGGGAAGGGATGGATAAAGAGTTAGCAAATAGATGGAAGAGATAAAAGAGAAAAAAAATGAGATAGAGAATCAGAAGGAATAGGAGAGAGAGAATGATGGGTTGAAAGAGAAAAATAAGAGAATTGAAGAAGAAAATGATGGTTAGTAAAGAGGGAGAATGAGATTATAAAATCGAAAGTGATTTTGGAAAATAATTTCATTTAATTAGGATTTCGTTTGTTTTAACAAAAAAATATTTTCTAGAGAAATATGATTAGAAATTATTAAGATGACAAAAAATGATTTATATATTCAATATTAAATGTAATAAGTTAGGCGGAAAATAACTTTTTATTTTTCAAAAAGGAAGTAATTATTTTTCTCTATCACCGTGATTCTTGGATTTTTTTTTTAATCACAAGGTACAGAAACATATAATATTTCTTCATCTATGTATAGAGAAGTGGAATTTTTCTAAGATTTTTTTTTATAAAAAAGGAGCCTAAAAGGGAATTACTTTCCTCTAAAATATTATTATTTTTTGTTGATTAGAATTTATTTTTCATTGCAAGCTTTCGAATTATCTCCAAATACAAAAAACTGAAAAATAGTTTTTAAAAATGTGATTTTCACTCAAATAAACCAACTTTTAATATAAGAAGATTACAGTGTTGCGGTACAAAAGCTGAGTATGGGTTCAATTTTATTTATTTATTCATTTTTAGCCGCGTTGAATCCAGGAAAAATTAATTAATGCATTAATATAACCACTGTACTCCTAGTCCATCGACAAAAGCCATAAACTATTATGGCAAATAATCACGGCATCTATATTCAAAATATCAGATATACTTTCTTTCTTCGGCTAGCAATTAGATTGTGGGTGGGTAAACTCTTGTGATTGCGATTTATTGATTACGATATGATGTAAAATTCAAAGAAATGTCATTTATATATAATTCAAATAATGTATCTACTATTTGCAACAACAAAAAATTTTGAAGGCCAAAAGTTTGGAAAAGTATTATGCCACACTCTTAAAATTGTAGCTAATATGGTAGTTTATTTTTCAACCACTCTCAATTCCTAAATTCTACTTAGTTAACCTGTTAATTTGTATAATCAATTTTTTATTTATTTGAAATATTTCTAAATTTTAAAAATTATTTAAAATTATTGAGAGAGATAAAAAGTAACTAATTTCCTATAAAAAAATGAAATCGTAATTGGTATTGAATTGTGATTGAGGCCTGCGATATTAGCTAGATCCCGAAACTTTAGGCTTACGTGAATAGAAAGACAACATTAACAATCTCTCGCCCAATGGAATGAAAATAAACGAGATGGGGGAAATTCTAAGTTACCTCAAATTTGATAATTTTATATATTTTATCACATCATTTCGAATATTAAACCTCTAAAGATATCATAACAAACACTACGAAATAAGATTAAGAGTAAAACAATTAATTTGTACTTATGTTTACAAAGATTAAAAATATAATGATCATTCTATTTCATTTTTATATTTTATTGAATGAAATAGAAAAATAATAATTAATAATAATTTCATTATTACAAAATTAATAAAAATTATTAAACCTAATAAATAAGTTATATTTATCATAAGTAAATTAATAATTTTTAAATTAATTTACATATAATATTAATTAATTAATAAAAATATTTATAACTATGTTAATTCATAATAAAATGATTGGTAATTTCAATATTTTAACTAATATTGTATTCAATTAAATATTTTAAAACTTATGAATTATTCAATATAAATATAATTTTATATTTTTCTAGTTAAGAGATACTTAATCATACATTATTAATAATATAAAATTATCAATTAATATGTTTATTATAATATTAATAATTTTTTATTAAATAAAATTGCAACCGTGTATGTACTATATGTCACAATTAAAGGAAAAAAAATTCACGTGTATCGGGAGTTGAACCAGTCGCCTTCTATCCTTCCTCCGTTCCGCCCAACCAAACGTGCTAGACAATTAACTTACGTGCCCTGAGATAGTTTTATACAAGTCCACGGGAGATAGCAACAGATAATTAAGATACCTATCAATATTAAAATATTTCAAAATCTCTCCCAATATTAAAATCTTTAAAAATCAAAGTTTCATTATCCGCTTAATCGCTCGTATTTCAAGCGTCCTTCAACCATTAGGATACCGATCACGTTCCCATTAAGTCCTAAAATTTTTACTGTTCGTTTATTGAACATATTTTTATGAAAAAATTAAATTATATG
The DNA here is from genome assembly GCA_020226215.1 of Sindora glabra. Lineage (NCBI taxonomy): Eukaryota > Viridiplantae > Streptophyta > Magnoliopsida > Fabales > Fabaceae > Sindora > Sindora glabra. The sequence continues at coordinate 41,746,006 of CM035227.1, read as the reverse complement.
TCACTAAATTTTTTATATTTAATATTAGATACATAAATTATTTTTTATTATTTTAAAATTTTTATAATTATATTCTTAAAAAAATTTCAAATATTTTTCACCACAAAATAAAGAAAGTTAAATTTCAAATATTTTTTACTGTATCCAGTAATTTGTACCTGACAAAAGCTTGCCCTGTATCCAGCTGAGACGGTTGCGAGCTTACATGACTGTAGTCATGGGCCTAACAGAAGAAGAACCAGGCTGGCCCAAATAGCCATTGGCACCCCCAATTCCATTACCTTCCCAATACGGGTCCAATCCCTGACCCGACCCACTGCCATACGCGAAACTCGTACGTGAATCCTCACATCCCTCAAGCTTATTCCCGTACTCCAAACACCATTTCTGCCCCAAAGGATGGTCACTCTCCACTTCTTCTTCATCTGCGTCTTCATCTTCATATTCTTCTGCTTCTTCTTCGTTAAATTCGGTATCTTCCATTTTCTGCTCCTCCTCTTCTTCCTCAAGCGGTTCCCCGTATTCTTCGCAGCAAATGGCGCCATCTGGTGGGACAAACTTCATTAACAGCCTACCATTTTCTCTGTGAGTAAGTAAACATTCACGACGCTTTCTTACTCTTTCTGCTTTGATTGTAAGCCTTCCGTCTTCGTTGCATCCCCTCTTGAAAACCCAAGTTGTTCGACCGGGCAAATAACCTGTCTCTGCTCGCAGTATCGATAATGGAGGCGGAATATTTTTCGTCGTTTTGTTCCTGTATCTTGGCCAACATTGACTGTTTTCAGCCTCGGATTTCTCCACCATTCTTTGAAATCCTTCAATGTTGGAGAGAGAAGAGGTCATGTAATCGCCGCTCTCAGTTCCGATCACATCATCCGTCACTATAGGCTGGAAGAACATCGACGACGACGGCAGCAATGGCGGTGGTGAGGATCGCCTTTTAAGTGTTCTGGTGAGAGTATAGCAATGGAAAACGCTTGGATTCCAATTATGAGTTGAATTCGGGGATTCATTTGGTTCTTCCGGATGAGTTAGGGTTTTTAGCCCTAGATGGAGATAAAATTGACCAGGGGCCGAAGGTAGCCTTCTTTTTTGTGAAGGGATTAGTGAATTTTCTGTCCATGGAATTAGGTTTGAAAGGAAAGAAGTTATGGATTCCACCATATAGGAAATGAATTCGGTCATGATCCCCCCCCCCCCCTTTTTTTTTCAAAGAAGAAGATGAACTCTGGTTTTTTTATTGAAAACCAATTTGGTATCAAAACTGTGGATTATGATCTTTGGACTCTTAGGGTGAAGCTAGAAACAGATTGAACCTGCAGCAGGGAAATGAAGGATTAAGTAAATGAGAGATTTGGAACACATATTGGTGTGCTAGCTGCTAGTTAATACAAAACTTTGGATGCTTTGAATTAATATCGTCTATATTAATTACATAAATGTGGGTTTGAATTGTGCTAAAATTGGATATAATTGGGGAATGGCGAGAGTTACGGTCTTGTCATAGGCAACGTTGGTGTGTTGGTTCCATTTAGCATCTTTATCTATTTGGTTTAAATTCAAAGCATAAACTTTTTTGGGTAATTAATACTTGAGATCTTTTGGTAGGTTCTTGGTGGAGGGGATTAAATATGATTGACTTTCAGTATGTTACATACGACCCTCTCATTATTTTGTGTGTGTGTCCCGAAAAGTAATAAATTTTTATTTCAAATTCAAATCAATGGTTTTGTTTGATATAGAAATTTGAAATTTGTAGTTTTGAAATAAGAATTTGTATCTTTTTAAAAGATAAAATTATGTGTTTTGACTTTTGAGAAAAAAAATACTTTGACCTCTACTAAATTTTAATAAATGTGAACTTTCTCTCTAATTTTAAAACTTATACAATCCTTCTTTGAAATTAGAAGTAAAAAATAGATAAATTAGAATAGATATTGATTGAGTCAAAATTGAATGTGTCCTTGTTAACCTATTATTTATTTATTTATAATCTAATATAAAATTTTAAATAAGATATAATTAAATGAACCATGAATTTTAGATGTATAATTAATCTGATTTATTCATTTAGATATCAAATTATTATTATTATTTGTGTCAATTTTTTCACTATTATGCAATATTTCCCACTACCATTTCAAGGTAAAATTATGCTATTAGAAATTTTAGATTAAATTTTTATTCTCTCTTTTAAAATTCTCTATTTTTGTGACATAAATAATCATTTTTTAATATTATATGTCTTAAAATTAAATATAATTGACTAAATATTTAAACATTTTCCTACATTAAATAAAATTTATTTAATTCAAAATTGACATTACAATAAAATCAAAAAATTATCAATTTTTTATTTATATTGATTAATTAAATATAGACCTCACTTTTTGCACCATAGAACTGAGTGCATATAAAGGAAAATTTATGCCGCACATGTATGAGAGCCTATTTTTATATATTTTGAATTGGTAAGGTGAATTTAATTTAAATAATTGTGATAAATAATTTTAAAAAAATTAGACCATGGAAATTGAACTATTTAACTAGTACTGCAATAAATGAATTTTTTTTATATGCTTAGTCTAGTCCTCGGATGAACTATAAAGGTTGGCTCGTTTAATTTATAGAAAAAAAATAAAAAATATCAATATCAAAATATGAATTAAATATAAATCTTAATTTGTTTAGTAAATATAACAGACAATCGAAACACTCCTTAGTTGAAATGTATCCATTTTTTATGTATGTGTAAAGTTTTCAAATCTCTTTATTTATATTAATTTACTATCAATGTAAATCAGTTTTATACTATCATTCACTTTTGTGTTTTTACATTATTAAAAAATATTATAATTCTCTTATTATTAGCCAAAATTCTTAATTATTATTACTTTTTTTAATGATATATTATTTTTATATTCATTAATAGTATAAAATATTTTATACTAATAATATATCAAATTTAAACTATACATATCATTCATTTTAGAAAATCTCTTTAATCAACCACAACTATATTTAAGATTATTTTTATGATGTTGTTTTAGAAACTAATTAACCACAACTCATTTAAATTTAATTTTTATATAATATAAAAATGAGATTAGTATAAGTGGTCATACTTGATTTTACTTTATTTAGATTTGAATCAATACCATTATATATATAAAGATATCATGATAGATTATTAGTTTATTCATGATATATACTTTTAAGATATTTAAATTTATATTAAATTATTAATCATTAATATATTTTTTGTCAATAAATTACTAAAATACTTTAATACAATATTTTCTTTATTTATAATATTGATTTATATATATAATACATGAATTAATTTTTTTTATTTATAAATGAATAAATGATTATTCATAAGTCAATTCATATTTGATTAAGTCATTAATGATCCAATCTATTTTAATCTTAAAACTAATATGGATGGGTCAAAATAATCATGAATATAAATAGATAGATGGATATGGGTTATAACTGCCGGTTCTACTTGAAATAAAGAAAATTCTGTGTTTAAACCCAAATTTAAAATTTCCATTCTAAAATATGAAATATTATAAATATTTTAAATATAATTTTAAAATAGAACTAGATTGATTAGTTGGATTAATGAACCAACCAATGAATCGGTCTAATTAAGGCCTTAAGACAAGAAATTCATGTGACAATGAAAATTTGTATGAATTAGTCAAAATTGATGAAATGAATTGAATTTTTTTTAAAATTTTGTTTTTTTAAAAAATATTTATTTCATAATTATACAATAATTGAAATATATTACCCTTACTATTTCACTTAATTAAACTTGTGTTGTTTTCTAAATTATTTTTTATATAAATTATTATCGTATTACTTATATTTTATTATTTTAAATATATATTATTAGCGTACATACATAATTTATATTTTTAAATTTAAAATTGATTCAATTAGTGAACAAGTATTTGAACTAATTTAATAACTAATTTAGTTTTAAAAAATATAATTTTATAAAAAAATGCATTGATTAAATTCAAATAGGTAAAATATAATGGAAGAAATAGTCAAAATATGATGTAAGTGTAATAATTGGTTAGCTTTTTGTTCTTAATCAAAATATATTTCACCACAAAATACTTAGAATATTTTATGTTGTTTAATTTGAATTAATAATTATTTTTCTTATAATTTTTCTGATAAAAGATTTAAATTTAAATTTACATGTATTATGTTTTTGTATTTTAAGAGAAGTTTATGTAGATTTTAAGATTAAAGAGAAGGTCTATATAATTCCTTTATAATTTCAAGCATGTGAAAAAAAAAATTTCAAATAAAAATTGTATCCTTTCACATTTAATAGTTAGGACCCTTATAGCCGAAATTGGTAGGAAAAATAGAGCGTCGGCCCCGCACCAAATATTTCTCCCGGAGAAAAGGGGGAGAGAACTGCACTTTTTGGCACACTCGCGACCTCGCCCGGCTAGAGCTACCGCACTTTAGTTTTTGCTGTCATTTTCCCCTCCGACGGAGGTACGCTGCAGGTAAGGCCATCCTCGTCTTCCTCCTCTCCGTGCGAATACTGTGGTAGTTGCTTCCACTGTCATTTTTCATTCTTCCATTGAATGTGATATTGTGCTGCTCCTCTTGGAAAATGGCAGAAATTTGATGGCGAGATCAGCCTGTCCGTGCTAGCATGAGGCCTTACCTGGCCGCTGTTGTGCTATCCGACGGTCTGGGTGGCCGATCTGCTGGAAACGGCAGACTAGACCTCCTGACCGGTGCTGGGAGTGCCAGAACCGTGGGTCTGTGTGACTGCAACTTCCCTTTACGGTTTTATTATTTCTTTTATTTATCTCTTTATTGACTGCCGTTTTTGCTATCATTTTTTTTATAACATTATTATTATATACAATCTCCATCAATTATTTGCTATATATGATATTCTTGTAATTTCTTGAATTATAAATATACATAAATAAACAACTAAAAATTTATACGGGAACCTAATTTTTTTTTAATTTTTATGAGATTTAATGAAATGATTTTATTTACACGAAAAAATTAATTAATAAATAATTACTTAATTTTTATCTATTAAAATAATATATAAAATTAGTATTTTAATAAAATAAATATTATAATATATTAAAAGCTTTATTATATAATTATTTGATAAATTTCATTACTTTTAATATTAAAAATAAAAATTAATAAAATTAATTTATCCATATTTATGATACATACATAAAAATATACATACTTGTATGCGCGGGCGCGCGCAAACACACATATACATACATACATACATATATATATATATACATACATATATATATATATATACATACATATATATACATACATATATATATATATATATACATACATACATATATATATATATATACATACATATATATATATATATATATATATATATATATATATATATATATATATATATATAATGTAATCCAGTTTGACTATGATTTAACCAATTGAATCACACACACATACATATATGTAATGTAATTCAGTTTGACTATGATTTAACTAATTGAACCAATTGAATTGTGTCTCAACAATTTTCCTCCCTTATTTTTAAAATATTGTATAAAATAACAAAAGGAATCATTTAAGGCAAAAAATATTATAAAAAATTTACTTTTTAATCAATTTTTTTTAAAAAGTGATGATAAAAGAAAGTATATATAATATAAAAATAGTAGAACCATTATTATATATAATTGAATTCAATATTATAATAAATTATAATTATTTATCTCTTAAAAAAATTGAGCAGGTATAATAATTTATTTTTTAAGAAAATTTTAATAAATAATAAATTAAAATTGTAGAAGAAAATTAGTTTTGTAAATAATATAGACAATTTAAAATATTGTTATAATAAAAAAAATACATTTAAATATACTCATATTCTTATATATCATCTTAAATACAAACAATTAATTTTATTTAATATTTTTATTGATGTTATAAACCAATCAAATTAATTAATTACTTATATAATAAGATAGTTGTTAAACAAAACTTTTATTTTTCTGAATATTGTCAAATGCAATGTTTTAAAACAGGAGCGGAGTAGGTGGTTCCACCGTTAATTGTTTTCTATTTGATTCGTATGGTTAAACAGATAAGAACCGCCACAAACTGACGTGAGCCAATTAAAATTGATAATAAACTAATTAGTCTGATTAGGTCGATTGCACACTTCTAATTTTATTTTTATTATTTTACCGTTTTAAAAAATTAGTTATGAACTTTCTTTTTTCTGTTCACGAAATTGTTTTAAAGAGGCACTGCTAGTCGAAAATGGTTAGTATTCTCGATTTGTAAGACTACATTGTACTATTTTAATGTTTTATGACGTTGAATTTGATATCACATGAGATGTTGATGTATAAATGTTTCTTAATTATTGTATTTGCCAAATTTTATTAATTCTATAGTTTCATTTATTAAATTTATTATGTTCTTTTTTAAAAAATTATATTCTGAGATTGGGTATTAAATTTATTTATAAAATTTGCTATATATATTATTTCAATTTATGACTTTATTTAGTTCAATTATTAATTTAAACGATTAAACAAATCGAATTATAAATTAAAGGATCTTCCAATTTTTGTTCCGCTCCAAAATTTAAAATATTGGTTGAATGATACATTTTTCTTTAGATTTTAAAACATTTTATGATCCTTTTTGAATTTTTAATAAAAATAAATTTTAATTCTCTCTATTAACTCTAGAATTTGATCTTTGAAAACGGAAAGAAATTCCACTGTCTTTTTTTTACTACCCGGACATTGACTTTCTCTGCTCATGTGTCCGTGCCTAAATAATTTGATACATTTTTTCAGAAAATATATAAGGTGAATTTTAAACTAATTGGGTTTATATGAATTTTATACAAGTTTGAAGTGTTGATAATGTAATTAATTTTTTATTTTAAGTAGAGAGAGTCTCATGGTCATTCTAGTAAAAAAATATTTTAAATCCTACTAATTTTATATTAATTCAAATGAAATTAAAAAAACTTCTATTCCATTTTTTTTTCTTCTTATTTTCCCCCTCTAACCAAACAACCTATTTTCTTTCCTATTTTCTTTTACAATCAAACACATTTAAGAAAAATAACTTCTTCCCTCATTTTTTTTCTTTTCCATTTTCTACTCTAACTAAATAAAGCCTAAATGAAAACCTTCTAACTTCTATAAATAATTTCATAATTTCAAACTTTTTCATATTGACATAAGATAGTTATCAAAATTTCTCCTTTATTTTACTAATGAAATGCGTTTTATTGGTATACTTATCAATAGGTAAGTATGAAAGTGAGGATTTAAATCCTCTCTTTGCTATTTTGCCTCTCTCTTTTCTCAATTAGACGTTCTTTCATTGACAGTAATGAATGCCTCAAGAGACACTTAAAATAAGAATTTTTTTTTTTAATGTCCGGATGAGCAAAAAGTAGTTCTTCTTTACTCATTCTTTTTAATTTCTTTAACTACTTGCAACTATTGTAAAATTGTTTTAAAATTAAAATATAGTTCTTTACATATTTTTAAAATTTTGTTATATCTTGAAAGAATAATTCATGTATTATTCTAAAGTGAATTTGATTCAAATAAGAGTGGTTTTTTTTCTTAATTTTTTTTTCATACCCCATAAGTTATGACCTTTATCACACAATTACTTTCAAATGCAATGACTCAGAACATATCCCTTAATTTGAACTACGCCATTGAAAATATTGATAATATTTTGAGGGAATTAATTTTAATTAACCACTTACGGCACAGGCGTATTGGTTCATGTATATCTAAAGTATGTGTGAAAAGAAGAAAGTATGCATAAGTCGTGCGTTGTTTTTGTAAAAAATAAAAATAAAAAAATATTTTTTATTAAAAACTTAAATATAAAACTTTGAATTTACTATTTAAATCCCTCCCTCTTAACTCACCATTCAGGGATTAAATCACTTTGAATGTTTGGCCAGAAAAAAAAAATTATTCAATTTTTCTATTTTTCCTCAATGAGATGTGAATTCTATAGTACCTTTAAAATTTCAAAATTTAGAACATATCTGTTAAAAAATAAACAATTATAATACAATAATTTTAATATAATAATTTTTAAACTTAGCATGTCACTCCAAATTTTAAAACCTTTGAAATATCATATCGAACTATTACCCTAAATGGGAAAATGGCAACTTCACGAATTTCTTAGAGAATCCAATTATCTCATTTTAAGTTTTGATTTTATCATTAATATTACTAATAAATTATTATTATTATAAAATAAAAATAAAAATAAAAATATTAAATAATAATCAATAATATTAATAAAATAATATTGATAAAAACTCTAATAAATTATTATTATTATTATAAAATAAAAATAAAAATAAAAATAATAATTATTATACAATAATAATAATAAAAGTATAAATGAAAATAATAGTAAAATATTAATAATTAATAATATTAATACAATGATAATAAATATTAGTAATAATAACTAAATAATAAATAATAATAAAAGTAAAAATGGAAATTATGTTAACAAAATATTAATAATTAAAAATAAATAATTACAAATAATATTTATAAATAATAAAATATTAATAATATTATGAGTAAAATAATAACAATAAATAGTAATAAGAATTGATGAAATAATAGTTATAATATTAAAATAATAATTATTTGAATAACAATTAAAAATAATTTTTTTAATATAACAATTATTAACAAAATAATTAATGAGAATTTAATTTTTTTTAACTAAACAAAATAATTAATACTCATTCTCTTTTTATTTTTTCTTATTGATTTCTTTTTCTTCCCTCATTCCAATCAAAACACCTTGAAGACACACATGGGATGTGATGGGATGGGATGGGATGGGATGCAAACACTTTTTTTTTTTTTTTTTTTTGGGCCATAAAAGGCAAACCCTTCATGTTTGGAGAATATAATTTCGCTCATATTCAACGAATGGGTTGAACATGAATGTGAAGACTCACAAATAGAATAATTATCGGTGACTATACTGTTCATCCCTTGTATGTATTGTATTATATTAAAATGAAGACAGAACACGAGCATATTAATAGGTATGTATTACGAATAATATGCTTAAAATAAACAAATATTTAAGAAATTATATAAAAGTACTTAAATAGACATAAGGACAGACAAGTCATTTTGAAAAAAAAAAATCAAACATGGCAAAATGTGGAACGGAGTTGAATCCACAATCCCCGCAAAATTAGATCCCTAATTGAGTTTGATGACAAACAAAATGACCAACATTATATTCATATATATAATGCAATCTTCAGAATAGAGGTCTATGTGGTGAAAACCCATATCACATAAATGGTAATTAAGATTGTCATGTTACCTTAAATGCCATCGATTTCGGTGGAAAATCTAACACAGCCCCGCGCAATCCTCAAGCCCAATAAGGTCATTTTAGTTCAAAGTGAATACTGAGAAGAAAAGCCGAAGAAAGCATTCCGAAAAAAATTATGTTCAGAGGCAGAGGTCAGCTTCGTCCTTCTGAAATTAACTAACCTTTATAGCTCGTGCAAAATGCAAATAAAAATTTGATTAATAATATTATTATTATTAAATAAAATTACATTTTAATTTATTTATTTCCATCAATTTTTACTTAAATTCACTTTTTTTAAAATGCTAAAATTCATTCATATTAACTTTTGATTATTAATATCGTTTTCTCATAGAAATTTTTATAACAAGTAAATTAAGTGAAATGATGTGAAAAAGAGTGAGGATAAAATATAATTTTTTATATTTATATAAATTAATATAAAAAATATCAATAGAGACTAAAATTTAATAATCTCTTGTCCTTGTTTTAATAATCTTGACCCTTACATTTATTTTAAATGACAAAAAATATTACAATACATGACACAAGTTAAAAAAAATTGCAAATTTGAAACATATGATATGTTTTAAAAAAATCAACTAAAATTTTTTATGCTTGTAAATAATAAAATTTATATATTCTATTATTAATAATTTTGTAAAGAATAAAATTATAGCATATAGTTTGTAGATTCAAAGTAAGGGGACATAGTTAATATAATTTTAATTTTTTTAAATTCTTAATATCAATTCATATAAATATAAAAAAAATTATACGTTACTTATCAATAATTTTGTTCGGTTTCATTTGACCGACCTGCTATGAAATAGTTCTTTAAAAATTGATAAAAAAAGGGTTAATTGGGTAAGTTATTGACAATAAAAAATATAAGTGAACAAATTTTGACTATTAATAATACATATATGAATTAAATAAAAATCAATAAAATTACACAACTGGTATAATTTTTCTCTATTATACTATTACTGTTGTTATTAATAATTCTATTTTGCATTGCAAATATTTCATTATGTTTTTCAAATTTAGAAGATCTATCTATATTTATTTATTTATTAGATCAATATTCTTGAATAAGGTCCGAGTAATTATAGAATGAATAAAGTTAGAGAGAGTGTATAATGCATTATTAATATAATAATATATTAATACATCATCAAATTTAATTATATATTAAATTGGCAATATCTCAAGATTTATTCACAAAAATATATAAACGATCAAATTTAATGATTTATAAATGATTAATAAAGCATCAAAGATTTTTCCATAAAGTTAATACACAATAAATAATGTGTGCATAAATCTCTTCCTTTTTACAATGAATAGTGTAAGCAATAGCATTTTTGTTTTTTGGATCTATTTTATCCATAGGTTATTCAAAAGTCAAAACTGGATGTTGATAATACAAACTTGCTATTACTCCCAAATGCATGCGTATTTACTTTCAATATGAGGCTTGAACGCTAAGAAGAATAATATTAACCAATAGAAGGAGCATTTAATGGTGTTGAAAACTTGTATTTTCTCAAGATTTATACATCTTTTATTTTATTTATTTTTCCAATCAATGGAGTGTAAGAATTTTCTTATTTTGGATTGTCATTAATTAAATTTATTTTATTTTTAAAACTGGTTAAGTTAGTGGCTTAATTGTATGAGATCTAAAAGTAATAAAATAATCCAATAAGTTATATATTTACTTTATATTATATATATTGTGTTAAGAACATGATTTAGACTTATTTAGACATATTTGGTGTAGGATTTGTTATTGAGTTTATGATAAATGGACTCAATTAGAGTTATATATATTATTCAGATTAGGTTTTCTCTCCACACCACATGTTTATGATTATTTTTTCCATTAGAGTATCACGAACTACAGTAGAAGGTGTAGGAGGGGAAAAATCTTATTTTTTACATAAATATTTATGTGAAAAAAATTGAAGATCATGAATAGATTTAAGAGGTACGTATTATTATTAATTTTAATATTCTTTTATTATGTGATTCTAGTCTTGATATATAATCTGTAAAATTATAAATTATTACATGTAATATTAAATCAGGTTATATCAAACTAAAACTTTAATTTAATTAATTATAATTTTAATTTAATTTTTGTTGATAATTATTTCTATACAATTTTATTGAAGAGAAATTTTGAATTGTATAATACTGTTTTGGCTTTTGAAATATGAAAAAAATGCTTTATATATATATATTTATTTCGATGTTTTCTATATATTATAAATTGAAATTCATTTCATATATATATATATATATATATATATATATATATATATATATATATATGTTTGGTTTGGCGTTTGGTGTGTGTGTGTATATATATATATATATATATATATATATCTTTGTTTGGTGTTTTATAGATATGTACGCTTTGACGTTTGACCGGATTGTTTCCAAAACCTGGAGCTGAATAAACACAATCAATAACACAATGGTGTTTTAGACTAAAATCAAAGCTTTATGTGCGGATAAAACAAGAGATGCTAAACTGTTACTAAAAGGAGTATAAATAATTTATTAATTAAATATAAATAGGGACACATTAGTGCCAATCTATTGGGAAAATTGGACATTATCCTTTCTTTACATATATTATATATATGTTTTGACGTTCTGTTTAATTTTTTATCATAAATTGTTATATATATAATCTTGTGCATATTATTTATGCTTCGAGTTTTATGTATATAAAGTGTTCTTTTCATTTAATTTGATATGAATTTGTCAATATTTTGAAAAGTTGACAATAATTGTTAAAATTATTTTAATGTGTTTCAAGAATAAGACACATTTTGAAAAAAATCACATGGAGATAAAAATTTTTAATGGGCAATTCAAATACATATTTTTCCCTATCTAGAATTGAATTGATGGAATTAAATGTTTATCACCATAGTGATCATTTAACAAGTTAGTGAAATTCTTTTGTGACATTAGAAATATTCTTATTATTTAAATTAATTCATATAATCATCCATCTACAAGAAGTTATCATGTGAATTAATTTAGATAACTTGGAACTTTTATAATAATAGGCAGATTAATGATCCTTCTACCTATAGGTATTAAATTTTTCAATTTGGTTTATTATTATATTAGTTTGATATTCTAAGGATATCTTAAATTTTTTTACTTTTTTCACTCATAGCGGAATCTGCAATAATATTTTAAAGTGCCTAATGCTTAAAAGAAATATGAGCTATTATTGTTGCTCATGATATTGACTAAATTTCTACTATCATCATTGTTTTCAACTCCATGTGCTTTTTCCTTGAATAATCAATCTTTTCCAATTGAAACTCTAAATGGAGAAAATTATAAGAGATGAAAGGAAGATCTGGAATTAGCTTTGATTATGATAAATGTGGACATGGCAATTAGAGTTGAGAAGTTTGTTGATTTAACTACTAAAAGCATTATTGGGCAAAAAACTTATTATGAAAAATAGGATAAAGCCAATCGCTTAGCTTTAATGGTGATGAAGAGATCAATCTATAAGGGTTTAGTTCAAGTGATTCCAAGTATTAATAATGCCAAAAACTTTTTTACTTCCATCGGGGAAATGTATATAGTTTTTGATGGGGTTGAAGTTAATCAATTGATGGAGAAATTTGTTAATATGAGTTATGATGGTACTGGTGGTGTTAAGGAGTATATTTTAAGAATATTTACTATTTCTACTAAACTTGGTAAACTTGAATGCCCTATTAATGATACTTTTCTTGTTAATTCCTTAAATACCTTACTTTCCTAGTTTAATGCCTTGAAAATATCTTACAATATCCAAAAAGAAAATTAGGATGTTAACACCTTAATATCCATTTATAGTCAAGAAGAAGATAGGATGACACATGAAATTTTAGGAAGTGTGAACTTAGTCAATTAGTCATGTCCTAAGAAGTCTTTTAATAAAAGAAATTTTATACCCTAGGGTAAAAATAGTCTTGAAAGAAACCTCTATCATAATCATCATGATTCTAAACTTAAGATAACTAAATATAAATGTTAGTTTTTTAAGAAAATAGGTTATATAAGGAAGGATTGTTTTGCTTATAAGCAGTACTTGGAAAATAAAAATAAGAAGAAAAATAAAAATAAATCAGGTAATTCTTTTGCTTTTATTTGGTTTGAATCTAGTTTGATAAATGTTCTTGTTAATTCTTAGTGGATTGACTTTGGGGCATCTGTCCATGTTACTAATATCTTGTAGGGATTCAAGAGCAAGTGAAAGCTAAGTAGGGATGAAGTCAATTTATATGTAGGAAATGAAGAATGACAGTAAGTGGAATGCATAGATATAATTGAATTAAAATTAGATTCAAGATTTATTTTATCTTTGAAAAATACTCTATATGTACCATCTATGAAGTAGAGTTTGGTTTCTTTATCAAAACTTTAAGATTTAAATGTTTACGTGAGTTTTAATAATGGATCTTATCAATTATTTTATAATTCTATTATCATTGGTAATCTTTCAAAATCTAATGGTTTGTATAAATTCAATCTTGATTCGAAACAATTTGATTCTCTTCATGTTATAAATGTTAATGTTAAAAAGCTTTTATTTAAAAAAAATCCTTTTCTTTTGTGGCACAAATGTCTAGGTCATATATCAAAAGAAAGAATTATTAAATTAATAGAAGAGAATGTTATTCCATGTCTTAATAATTCTGATCATAATTATGTTGATTGTATAAAGGAAAAATGACTAGAAAAGCTAATAAAGATTCTACTTATAGAAAATATCTCTTGGAGATAATTCACACAAATATAAGTAGTCCTTTTAAGAATACTTTATATGAAAATAAATATTTCATAACCTTTATAGATAACTTCTCCTGTTATGGTTATGTCTACCTTATAGATGATAAGTTACAATTCTTAAAAAGTTTAAAATTTTTAAAATTAAAGTAGAAAAATAATGTGGTAAAGAGAATAAAATTGTGAGGTCTAACTATGGTGGTGAGTATTATGGTAGAGTTAATAAAACGAGCTAGCTCATGGGAGCTTTTACCAAATACTTATAGGACTATAGGATAGTTTTTTAATTTATGATGCCTAGGATTCTTGAATAAAAGAGAGTAGTTGAAAGATGAAATTACCCTTTAATGGATATGGTAAGATCCACAATGAGCAGAACTAACTTACTGATTTTTCTTTATATTAAAGTCTTAAAAATTGCCATGTATATCTTAAATAAAGTCCCTACCAAATCAATATTCAAAACACTTTTTGAACTTTTCAAAGGTTGGAAACCCAATCTAAACTATCTTTAAGTATAGGATTGTCTTATTGAAGTAAAAATCTATGACCTTATGGTATCAAAGTTAGATCCTAAAACCACTAAATGTTATTTTATTGGATATTCTAATGGATCTAAAGGCTACAGATTCTATTATCATACTTGTGGGATAAAGATAGTTAAGGCATTAGCAGTAAAATTTCTTAAAAATAATATTTATAATTCTAGTGATTTTCAAAATGATGATAATATTTTGAAAAAGGCACCAATTATTTTTCTTATTCCTATTATGCAAGAAAGGATTGTGTATCAACCTGTTAATAGAATGCCTGATGTACAAGGTCATGAGAGTGTTGTGAATAATCTACTTGAACTAGAAGAACCCGTTGTGCCTATTGATGCTCCTGTTAGACGTTCTAAAAGGGTAAGAAAGCTTGCAATCTCAAATGATTATATTATATTCCTAGGTGGAACTGATTATAATATTAGGCAAACCATTAATCTAATGAATTATAATAAAGCAATTTCTTGTGAACAATCTAGTAAGTGGATAGAGGTAAAGCATGATAAGATTCAATCTATGTATTCTAATCAAATGTGGAAGCTAGTTGAAATTCCATATTTCAAACCCATTACTTGCAAATGGGTGTTAAAGATTAAAAAGAATTCAAAAGGTAACATTGAGCGATTCAAGGCAAGATTAGTAGCAAAAAAGTATACATAAAAGGAATGGATAGACTTTAAAGAAACTTATTCACTTGTATTTTCTAAAGATTGCTTAAGCATTATTATGATTTTGATGGCTCATTATGATCTAAAACTCCATTAGATGGATGTGAAAACCACCTTCTTGAATGAAGATTTATGTAAGGAAGTCTATATACAATAACCAAAAGGTTTTGTTGAAAATAGAAATGCATATTTGGTATGCAAGTTGAAGAAATTAATTTATGGTTTTAAACAAGCGTCTAGGAAATGGTATTTAAAATTTGATAAAATCATTTCTTCTATGTGTTTTATTAAAAATAAGGTGCTTAAGGTGAGTGGGAGTCATTTCATTATTCTTGTTCTATATGTGGATGATATATTACTTGCTACTAATGATATTAATTTGCTTCATGAGACTAAATCTATGTTGTCTCAATCTTTGACATGAAAAACCTTGATGATGCATATTTTGTTTTGTGTATTGAAATCTATAGAGATAAGTCTAAACATATGTTGGCATTTTCATAAAAGGCCTACATTAATCGTGTTCTTGAAAGCTTCAACATGGATAAATATAAACTTGGAGACATTTCTATCTTTAGAGGTGATAAATTTAGTAAAAATCAATGTCCTGAGAATGAAATTCAAAAAAGATTGATGAATGATAAACTATATTATAGTGTTGTAGAAAGCCTAATGTATGCTTAAGTTTGTACTAGGCCTAATTTATTTTTTATTATGAGTGTTCTTGGTAGGTATCACTCTAATCTAGGTAATAAATATTGGATTACTATTAAAAATGTAATAAGGTATTTGTAGAAAATCAAGGATTATATGTTGGTTTACAAGAGGGTCAGTGATTTTGAAATAATTAGATACATAAATTTAGATTTTGCTGGTTATGTGAATGATATGAAATTAATATCAGGCTATATTTTTCTTTTGGCTAGTGGGATTATTTCTTGAAAAAGTGTGGAACAAACACTTATTGCATCTTTCACCATACAAGCAGAGTTTATTACTTGTTATGCTGTAGGTACACATGCAATATGGCTTAGAAATTTTATTTTTAGGCTAAAAGTAATTGACTCCATCTAAAAGCTTTTGAGGATTTATTGTGAAAATTTAATAGCAATAATGTTCTCAAAGAATAATAAGACATCTAGTGGTTCTAAACATATTGAAATTAAATACCTTGCAGTTAGAGATTGGATTGAGAATGGTGACATTTTTGTTGAACATGTTGATGCTAAGGTGATGATAGTAAATCCTCTAATTGAAACTATTCCACCTATTGTTTTCAAGCAAGATATTTCAAACATGGGTGTTTTGAATTCTTTTAATGTAATTGGTTAGTGGGAACGTTTATATTTAAAACATATTTATGTCACTTTTGTAATTTGCTTTGTTATGAACTTATGTACATTTTATTTGTGTGCATCTCGAGATGTAATTTTTTTCTTGGTGAAAACAATGTTAACTTTTATATAAATGTAATTATAGTTGTCTCCTTGGAGAGATGAAATTAAAAATTAATATTCTATTTATGAAAGTAACTATAGTTATCTCCTTAGGTAAATGGTTGTTTATTTTATAATGATGTCCTTATAAAAGATCACAAAAAAGGCCTTTACACTATAGTATGGAAGGATCATTCGATCATACTAAATGTGTAACTAGACCATCAAATTCTTGTAATCATATTAATGAGATAATTGACTCTTGTAATTATGGATGTATTATATAGTAAATTAGTATATCATCATTCATAGTTTAGAGTTAGATGCTTTATTAGACCTGATCATGTTTTGAAGTAAATTATATTGAGTTATGATTTATTTTGTAACCACTTATGTTGTTTAATTCGAAAGTCATTTTTCTTAACTGATTTTCAAAATTGATAAAACTCAATGTTGCTTAAGTGGGAAAACATAAGAATTTTCTTATTTTTTGCCACCATTAATTGAATTTATTTTATTTTTAAAATTGGATTAAACATGTAACTTGATTATATGAAACTTAAAACTAATAAAGTAATCCAATGGATTATATATTTACCTCATATTATACATATTATGTTAAGAATGCGATTTGGCTCTATTTAAGCATATTTGGTGCAAGGCCTGTTGTTGAGTTTATAATGGGTGGATTCAATTATGTTATATATATTATTGAAGCTAGGTCCTCTGTGTTGGATATTTATGATTGTTCTTCCGTTAGAGCATTGTGAAGTATAGAAGGTATAGGAGGGAAAGACCTTATTTTTTACATAGATATTTATACGAAAAAAGTGAAGACCACAAATGGATTCAAGAGATATGTGCTATTATTAATTCTAATGTTCTTTTATTGTGTGATTCTAGTCTTGATATATAATATATTAAATTATGAATTCTTACACGCAAGAGATAGAACCTTAAAGAAATTACAAGATGAACTTCTACATTATTACTAAACATTTCTGATAAGAAATGATTCTTGGCATACAATGTGGCTACGAAAAAAATGATAAAATTTGAACTAAAATATTTGGCATAGTTTCAAGGCATAATAGCTCTCTAGCTAGACTATGACTGTATTTAGTAATTAGCTGATTCAATTAGCCGTTAGTTGATTTAATTAGTTACTTACTAATAGTTGATTCTATTAGCTGATTTAACTAATTAATAATATTAGCTATTTAAATGAAGAAATTTGGTAAAATCAATCATTTTCTATTAACTATTTATATGTAAAATGACATATAAGGACATGTACATATTTTATGATTTATTTAAGTATTTTTTACTTTAATAATATTTTAGATTTATCCTATGATATGTTGAATTAAATTTTCTTCTAAAAATTATGCTATTGTAATTTATTTCTTATTATATTTCTCAAAAGATAAATTATTATATTTCATGAATGCTTTATAGAAATTAATAATTATTTTTATTTAATGTATTTATTTTTTAAGGAATAAATAATTATATTTTATAAATGTTTTCAATTGCCACTTTCTTTTTACATCACTTATAATTCCTAAATATTTTTATTGAATTATGAATTTTTGGTGACTTATTAGTGCAAGTAAAATGTTCATGTGCTAAAATTTTACAATATATACAATATTAACCACTAGTATTGTATACTCTAAAAATTATCATGAGTATTGTGGAAACATCAATATATTTATGATTTATTATAGATTGATTATGGGAGAAAAATAGAGGAATGATTAATTAATATAATCCATACACATGATTCGATTGAGAAATAGTTTATCATAATGCATATTGCAACATTAAAAATACAAGTTGAATTAAAGTTTTAACAACAAATCTCATGTAAAACAAAAATTATTAAAACCATTTAACATAAAAGTTTATAATATCCTAAAAACATCATCTCGTAGGTTTAGCAGCCATCAAAGTAGAAGCAATTTTGTCCCGAATAGTTACCATCTCTTTAATTCTTAGTTCTTCTACACCTTGTCTAAGATTAGTAGTAACGTTTGGAAAAATCTCATGAGGTATAAAATTAGGATTTTCATCTATGATTTTGAAAGTTAGGTCACCAATTGTGTTTTTTCTAATATAGTTATGTAATGCAAAAGCTACACAAATTATTCTATTTTGATCCATGATTGAATATTTAGGCATTTTTTGTAATATCCTCCATTAAGCCTTGAGAACACCAAAAACCCTCTCAATATAGCTTTTTTAAAGATGAATAGACTAGATTGAATATTTCTCGAGCTCCTCTTGGATTCATGTTATGAAACTTTGATTAATGATACCTTATATTTAGGTATGGTATTAAATATCCTTCTTTATTTAGGTAGCCCTTGTCCACCAAGTAATATTTGCCTAAGCTTATGTAAGGGCCACATAATTAGAATAAACTAATTCCTAAGTTTGTAATTCATAAATATAAAGCATTAAAAATTTTAAAAATTACCTGGTGGTGTTTTTTAAAAAGTTTAAACTTGGATTACTGATCATATTAAGAAATATGCATGCATTATGTGTTGATCCTTCCCATCCAGTTAAAATGTATGTAAATAATAGATTAAAGTCATATGCTGCCAAGACATTTATGGTTGTTATCCCTTTTCTTTCTTTATATCGCAATTGATCCTCCTCAAGAACAATAATTGCTACATGTGTTTCATCAATAGTTCCAATGCAATCCTAATATAAAACATTTACATAAAGTGATAAGTAGATGATAAAAAGGAATTTTCACCAAGAAGGTATAGAAAGAAAAGTGCATACTATGTTACCTTAAAGTGTGGCATATATCTAGCATCATTAGTAATTTGTGGTGAAATTTTCTTGAATTTAGGATCTTTTTTTCTAAGTATATCTCTTGAAAGACCATTCATTGCATTCAAAACTTCTTTAAAAACTCTACTCATAATTTTTCTTGAGTGCTGAAATTGATCTTAAGCATCTCTATTTGAGGCACTCTTACTAAGGATATACACGAATAAACCCACTTTCTCCAAAATTGACATCCTATTTGAAATCCTTAATCCATATATGTTTTTCAAATCCATGCATAATTGATGGAATATATTTTGATTCATTCTAAATGCATTAAAACACCATTTTCATGGCTAGTTAATAATTCATTTATCCATATTCCTCATATTAGATAAGATGTATAGCATGACTCCTTGTATATGTGATTTAAATAATAGACATATTTATAACTGGCCACACAAACTACTAAGTCCAAAAACTCATTGTCATTTTCTAGAATTTGTAAAAGAGTTTCTTTATCTTGTAGAAGTTATGTAGTTTGCATACCATAATTATCCATTTCTACAAAATTAACAAGTGAGATATTATTTTTAGTATTATCCATTCTTATGAAATTATCAAGTGAAATATTATTTAGTATTATGCTTACAATACCTTCAATAGATCACACTTTCTTAACAAGGTACTTCTATTAAAGATTGGCACCCTTTTGTTGCACCTTGTCGGGTTGGATGCAAGACCAAAAATAACTAATTAACATTAATCTGCACATGTATATGTCAATAAGCCATATGTTAGAGATAAACTATTATATATGTTCTATTGTATGAGAAATTAGATAAGCACACCATTTCTTTAATACTTCAACCACTAAATTAAAATATGTTCTTAAAAAATGAAAGCTACTACTATTATATGTATAATATATATAATATATCATATGCTATTGTTACTATTTTCTCTAGGTGATATAAATAATATAATATATATCACCATCTTTCTTGTTGTAAGTTTTGTGAATTCTTTGTTGAAACTTGTCATATAATATATTTAATATATATAATATAATATATATTTAACAATATTATATATAATATAATATATTTCTTCATTTAACAATATTATATAATGAATGCTCCAAAAACCGACGTCATAGAGCAATACAACTTTAAGGTACTATAATAAGATGAGCTACAAAAATTGAACCACATTAAAAGTTATCCATGAAAATACAAAATAAAAAGTTTATAACATTTTGCAAGAGATAGCAAAAAAAAGAACACACTTAGCTAGTTAGAGTTTACATGTCCATAAATGATCTAAACAATAACTAAACATAATAATGCCTAGAAAAGTTTAATGTTTCTTTCACTTCTCATACATAAACTTTATCCATTCAACTATTGCCTTGTCACTTGGTAAACTAAACAAAATTGTCATTTTGTGTGGATCTTTAATTAATGTGCAAGTGAAGCTAAATTCAGAAGTGCTAGGCTCCAACCTGGGTAAAGCACAAATCTTTGCTAAGGCATTTGCGACACTATACTTTGATGCATCAATAACATTCAAAAATTTTGTTATAGCAATATTTCTATCCATAATACTTTGCAAAAGATTTTCAATCTTTTCGCCTATCATTATAGCACCTTCCACCCTTTTAGTAGAATTAGTCTTTACTTTCTTGGTACTTTCTAAATCGTCACTCTTTAATGCTCTTTTCGATTTTCTTCTTTCCCCTTCTCATTTTGTGTAGTTTTAGGAGTATGAATAAGGGGTAGAATCTTTCTATATCTCTTCCCATGCACCATTTCCATGAAAATTATTAAGATTATTCATCTTATCCATGTCATTATGATAGTTTAATGAATGACTATGAGCATTATCAACATGAAATGAAGAAGGTACAAATACTTACTCTACTTCATACTCTTGGGGATGATCACTTATAGGAGTAAACTAAAACCCCCTCTAACTAATGAACATAAAAAAAGTTAATCTATTTTATATTCAAGTTCAGGATCAATTCCTTTATCTTAGGATGTTTCAAATTTGTTATTTTCCTATAAAACAAAATATTGATAACTTTAGTCAGTTTATATATCTAATTTCTTACCATTAAATTAATAATAACTACAAAGAAAAGAGCTAACCTAAATATTTAAATCTTACCATTCATCGCTAGTACTAATTGTTCTTTTATCATGATCCTATCCTAATTTGATTTCTTTCCCTTTTAGTTGCTTCCATTGACTCTATCTTGATCTTGTTTAATCATATTTATTTTTTAGTTTACTTTTATCCCATGATAAGTTAGTCCTTTTTTGAAACTTTATTTATGTTTTCTTTCATGGTAATCTTTGAGATATTATCGCACCACATTTTCCCTAACTCTTTTCCATAAATTCATTACAAAGATTAATAAAGATGTAAAGTATTTCCTTTGACTAATTAGCTTTTCCTACATCTTTTCTTTTTTGACTTTCTCTTCCATCCCTTTGTTGGGTTGATGCCATCTAAGTATCATAGGAAGGAAGACAACCATATGTGGAGAATAGTTAGTCAGTAATTGGGTTATAACCATATGAATATATGATATAACTATCAAGCAAGAAAAACAAGAAGACCTAATTCTACTTTTTCATTTCTTGATTTATATGCTCTAAAAATGCTACAGGGTTAATTTCAATTTATTTTAATAAAAAGACGTGCTTTATAATCCTTTATTGCAAAAGCTTTTTATTCCAATAGATAATTAAAAGACTCCAATGCTATAGCAACATTTGAGTTTCTCTAAGCATCATTCATAGTTCATACATAATTCCAAAATAATAATTTTAAAGAAAGAGAAATAAAAACTCTTTTTTTTATTTGAGTTATTGGTATGTTGTGGACAATTATTTTTCTTAAAAGTTAAGATGAGATTATGGCCAAGACTTGAGTACCCATTTGTTAAGTATAGATACAACAATAATGAATAAAAATTTCATATGGTTGGCTTTTAAATAGGACCATGTACTAAATGAATCTTATGGTTCAAAACTAACCATATATGAAAGCTATGCATACTATATTTTGAAAAGTAGAAGGAATTAGGAATTTTTCACCTAAGATTATTTTTAATATAACTTTTTTAAGAGCCATGTCTTTCTTATGAACAAGAATTTTTTATGCATCAAATGTAGAAAAAAAATAATGAATGTATGAGCTATGTTGAAAATTTACTTAATATACTTCCAACTTTGTCAAGTATACACTATTGTCATTAAGTATATACTATTGCCATCAAAATAAAGAAATAAAGGGAAAGTGTTACGTGTAAAATGGTTTATCAATTAGCGCAAGTGCACACTGTCATAAACAAGTAATGAAGTGATAAGTAAGTATCGTTCCCTTGAAGATTGTTTCACTAAGTACCAAAATTCATAATCCTAACACTATTTAGCAAATCAATTAGTTGGTGAATGAAGTAATTAAATAAAGATCTATGCAGAAAATATTTAAAATAAATATGAATGCAATTGGAGTAAAGATAAATATGAATAAAAGTCCTAGGGATCAGACTTCACTTAATAATTTCGGATTGAATCATCTATCTACACTAATCCAATTTTAACTCCTTTAATTAATAGTTGAGTTTCCCTAAATTAATTACTAGCCTCTTCCAAGGTCAAGTAATTCTATAATTAATTGCTAATTCACTATATTCCTATGTGAATTAAAACAAATAATCATGCATTAGGATTTATGGAACTCATTAAGACTACATAAACCATATGAATATATTCTTATTTCATATGCAATTTATGGTTTTAATTATAGGTTCTATACACATGTATCTCCTTCCGATCTCAACATGCATATTGAGTTCATTCAAAAGGTGGTCAATCAATTAAAAGCATTAAGAGAAATAATTATAACTCAATCTAGGAGAAGAAAATTGAAATTAGTTTCAATAGATTATAATTCAATCCGTTATTATCAAGTTATGTCATCACCCTAGGAAGATGAAAAATTAGAACATAATGAAATTAAAAACAAACTCAAAATCATATAAAAATATCAACATATTCATGATACAAACATAAGGATACAATTACAAATGCATGAAAATGGAAATGCTATCCATCTATGTAGGAGGTAAAACCTTCCATATAGGATGATAACCTAGCCTTCCATGTAGGAGGCATACAAGAACTAAAAATGCATGAACTAAACTATTATCTAAGATGCATGAATCAATGCTTGCTGCAAATGATCTCTACTTCTACCTATTTATAGGTGAATGAATTAGCTGCAAGTCATAAATCTTGACCATTAGCTACCAATCACATTCTTTAGCTATCATTCATGGTCTTTAACTACCCTTCTTGATTTTTGCAGCAACAATTCTTCTGAATTGTTGGTAATTTTTCATCACCAGAATGATAGATTTATATCTTCCTGTCAATATAGGAGTTGTAGAGCCAGATCTTAACTTTCAAATGCTATAAAGAACTCTTAATTTTGACATTTCTATCTCAAGTTATGATCAGATTAGTAACCAAAGGTCAGATTCCGCCAAAACCACTATTTCATCTTCCAAGCAGAATTTGAGATCTTTAGATTCCGAAATGGGCTTTTCTTTAAACATGAAAATTGTAGGGATTTTTATTAGCTTTTTAACCATATAAAGAACAACCCAATCTAACATCTAGAACTCTAGATATAGCCTAAAACCTGGAACAGGGTCAAAATACAGCATTATCTAAAAGATTTGATTTCATTTCAAATTCAAGACCCATTCACAAAATGTAACTAAATTTATTAAATTAAGCAAGATAACATCAAAAAATGCATCATACAAGGAAAAATAAATATGTAAATATTTTACGTATCAGAAAGATAAATCTAATCTATACCTAAATTTTGATGTCATATCTTAAAGCTTCATTCTATTTCTGTGAAAAGAAAAGTGAAAAAAAAGCAGCTACAATGAAAATTAGATGTCGAGGGTTTTTAGTAAGGATATAAATGGAAATAAGTATATTATTTAAGCATAATTTTGTATTTTTACAAGCCCATTATTAATAAGTTAATTAAAAATGTTAGATTCACCAGCTTTTTCAAATTAGCTGATTGAGGACTAATTAGTTCATTTAATAAGTTATTTGGTAAATAGCTAAATTAGCTTATTGACTTAGTCAAACAGTTAAATATCATCAAATCAGCTAAAAGTTAAGTAAAAAGCTCTTTACCAAATACTTTTTATATGCATGTTTACCATTTTGAACTAGTATGTTAGTTTTCTCTATAAACTTTTATGGTATACTTAAGATAGATAATGAAATATTGAAGATTTATTACCCTAAAAAAAATTCTCATACATACTATATGAGCAAGTAGCATTTAGGTATCATCGAAACACTTGTGCATATTAAGTTATAAGAATGCCTCACATAAGTAGCCTCTAGGTATAATACATAAAAAAATAAAAGAATTTTAAAAGTGAGTGACAAATTCTTCAATGATATCTATGTCTTATTCTTTAATTTTGAGTTTGTAGGAAATGATAACAAGTGAATACACTCCCTTTCCTACCCTAATGCAAGTCGCCTTATCAAGTATATAGATATTCCATTCTTTTAAAGAACATTTTAAGCTAAACTTTGGAATGTTTGATTATAAGGATTTTTTGATGACTTGGCAATTCAATTTTCAAAAAATGATACTTGAATGTAATTTTTTTGCTTTGGTTCAATGTCTTTTAAAAGATAATGAACATATAGGTTTAGATCCTACTCTTTTCCAAGCCATTAAAGCTCTTTTGGAAAGAGAGTGGATTGTTTTAATACATTACACATATCATGACACTTGATATGAAGACACTCTACAAGTCAATATATTCCCATTTCTAGCTTAATGCAAGCTACCTTATCAGATATGTAGATACTTCACTCCCTTAAAGAACATTTTAGGCAAAATTTTGGGTTGCTTAATTATGAGGGTTTTTTTTTAATGACTTGGTGACTCAATTTTCAAAAAGTGATACTTGAATGTGATTCTTTTACTCTAGTTTAATGTCTTTTAAAAGGTAGTGAACATACAGGTTTAGTTTTGTTTTTTTCCAAGCCATTAAAGTTCTTTTGAAAAGAAAGTGAATTGTTATAATATGTTATACATATTATGAGGGAAACAAATATGCTAATTGACTAGTCAATTTCAAAATCTCTTCATAGAATAAGAAGAAAATATATTTAAAATCTCTTGCAGATCTTCAAATTTTAATCCTAACTTATATAATAAAGGTTACTATAATTAGAGTAGTTAATAATTGATTTTATCTTTTTTTTTATTTCTATCTTCATTTTCTTAAGTTAAGGCTACTTAGATTTATGCAAAAAAAAAGAAGCATTTTAGACCAAAATCTTTTTGGCAACAAATATAAATATATTTTTCCAGTTGACATAAGGTTAAAACCTTTCAAGTTAATTATTTATAATCAGTTATATTCAAAATTAATTGTTTCTACCATTATACAAAAGAACTTAAAAAATACTTCATTTCATTACATCTTGAGCATTTTCTTTATACAATCAATTTTCTTATAATGTTACTTTCCTAATAATATATATAACATAAAACCATAACTAAAACTTTATTTTTTTATTTTTTTTCAAAGCAAAGATAAAACTTTTAAAATTAGAAAAGAACATATAAAATTCAAATGGGATTCGTATGCTTATAAGACTTTTAAAAAAATACAAATTCATAAGTAACCTTTTAGAGAAACATAATGAATTTAACAAAAATTCTTTTTTATCACAAATTAATTGAATTGACTAATAAGTATAGTTCATTAAAGTAAACTGATGTTAAATATATTATTTCTAAAAGGCTTATGTATACAATATTTAAAAAAAAAAGATTATTGAAAGTAATCATCTCAATATAAATTTTTAATTGTGATTGTAAGTCATATATATTACTAAGAAAATAAATTTATAAGAAAATTGTACCTATGAAAAAGAAAAATGGTCAAAATCAAATGGAATGAAATATTTTATAAAGTTGTTTTGTACACTGACAACATTTTATTTTGAATATAATATTAAGAATACCAAGTTTGAAAAAATTTAATATAAATTAATATTTTATACTGGATAATATGTAAAAATTAACTTTGAAAGTTAAAATTTTTTATTTTAAAATCAATTTTGGACATAAAAATAATTTTAAAAAATTACTTTTTCTGCAAAAATAATAGCAAAACCTCTCTTCTACCATTGAGGATTTCGAAAGAGGCAATGGAGGGGATTTATTAATATAACATGTATTATTTAAATATTTAATTACACCTTTTAAAATATCATGGAATTTTTACACATAAAGTATAATATAAGGAGGTTATATGTATCTTAACCTATTAATAAAATTAAAATAAGCATAACTTTTGATCTTAGATTAAATCATCTTAATTAAAATTTCACCTTTGACACCAGCCTTTACATTTTTATATATAATATTATATAATATATAGATGATATACACTCAGAAGAAGAAAATTATACCCGTTTTTAAAGGCATAAAAGAGAATTTTGTTACTTTACTATTTTTTAACTTTAACTTACATAGGAATGGCTAATTTAAAACTCTTATTAGGGTTAGATTTTACACTTTTACAGGTATTTATTATGATGTTTTCAATTATAATTTTTATATATACCCTTTTTAATTTAATAGTAAGAAATAAATTAACAAATATAATTATTAATCACTTAATTGATATTAATAGTAAATAATAATTATAAAAAATCAATTATGCGAATTTCCTTTCTTTTAGGGTTCTTCAATATTTAGATTCGTTGCGTCATGTTTCAATTGTAACAGAGAAACTCTGTTACTGTTGTTCTTTGCATCTTTCACCAGCTCTCCTACTATTTCCTAACTTTTTAATATTTAACCATCTTATAATTACCGATTATCCTCATCTACTAATATATAATGATTTTAATGAAAGAAACAATTAAATTCGAAATCATATTAATAACATTGTATGTACCAGGATCCATCTGTTGGCCTCAGGTTTATCCTGCAATAACACACACAATCACATCATCATATACCATATTTTAGTGTAATCCATACTAAGAAATGAACTAAGTATTACATCTATGTATAGTGCATGAGTTATTCTATCTTTACCTGGTATATCTCACTACACACTTTTGGTTCCGCCTCGAACATATATGTGGATGGATTCCAGCCAATCCCACTCCATCTATGAAACAGATCATAACATTCATTGTAGTTTTCCTTCAATGTCTTCAATCGATTCTTGATGTGTTGCTTCTGAAAGAATGGACCTATAGTTTGCTTAAGCTGTGCCACCACGCTAGCATAAGCCATAGATGTAAATATGCCATCTGGTCGATTGCCTTTTTGCACCTCCTCAAGTAATAAATCTAATAATATAGCATCCATATCTGGTGTCCAATGTAGTAAGTCCCTAGAAGATCCATCTCCCCTGCTATCAGACTTCTTATTTTTCGGCATGGTAAAATATGCAATGAAATACACAACCTAATAAGGGGTGATAGTATAAGGGATGGAAAAGGATTATATCATGCACGGTACATGTAATTAGTCACAAACTTCTCATATATAAGTTGTTTAAAATAAGTGCAATTCAGAAGGAGGTTCTATGCACAATCACCTCTTCAACAGTAGATATTCAATTCATGCTACAAAAGGGAAGTGCAACAATCCGCTAAATCTAAATCATACATATAAAACTCTAAATATAGTTCTCAGTCACATCAATAGTGCAGGATTCATAAGCATCAAGAGATAATGTACAAATAGTTATTGTATAAATGACAAAAACTATGACAAGCTCTGCTGATAATCACTCCACATATGGGCTGCTGGTTTTCTCTCATAATGAACCCATGCCTATAGTCTTCCTCTGTGGTCCTGGATTCATGATCTCCTATATCTTCTACATTCCTTTCTAGGAGCTCACGATCGACCTCATCTATCAATCATGGATCGGGATCAACATCCATCAGAAAGTTATGCAATATACAACATGCAATAGTAATGTCTGTCATGGTCCTGAAGGAGTAATATGGTTCCGTGCCCGTAGCAATTATTGGAAATCTCTTTTTTAACACCCCAAAAGCCCTTTTGATTACATTTCTCAATGATGCATGCCGATAGTTATATAATTCCTTTGCATTTTGAAGTCCACGGGTAGTGTACTCCTTCAAATGATATCGCACTCCTCTGTAGGGTGTAAGAACGCCTCTTTTTAGAGGAAAACCTGCATCTCCTAAGTAGAATTTACCTATTTCATAACAATGATACAAATAAATGTCAGAACACATAACCATAAAGAGAAACACGTTAATTCTTATGGCGTTGACCTATTATTGTGCAAGGCATAACAAAATTGATATTTACCTCTTGGAATACTCAATTTATCTCCTCTCTTAGTTAAAGCATGTTTTAGGACCCTGGAGTTAGATGCAGTTCCCTCCCAATCAGACAACACATATGTGAACTTCAAATCAAAAGAACATACTGCTAACACATTCTGTGTGGGGTAGTCCTTTCTTCCTCGAAAACGGGAAGCATCCTTACTGGGAACTTTGACTCGTATATATGTTCCATCCAAAGCTTCAACACAATCCTGTAAATAATTTCCTTTTAGTATATTTACACAACATGATAAATAAAGAACAACAATTCAATTATTAGCAGTGTCATACAGAAATGAAAATATATTACCTTGAAATAAGGATAAAATCTATTGTTGTTCAGTATTTGTGTAGGAACCTCTGATCCAGAAGGTTGCACAAGATACTCATCTCTGAGAGATACGATAGCCTGTAGAATGTCATGAAAATGACGGCTAACTGTCTCTCCCGACCGATGGAAGAAAAATGACATAGTTCTATTTTTTACATTATGTGCTAGGATATGCAAGAACTTAGCTACTTGTTCCTCCACAGTGGAATAAGTGGAATCCCTTACTCTACCCGTTGATATGATCTTTTCACATAATCGCAGGAAAGTGGGAGGACGCATGTGTAGTACGTCATGACTTTTTTTTGAATGTAAGAGGTTTTGCAAGAGTTGTTGCCGCATCTGATCTTTTACTTCCCTGACTCCACCAATGCCTCTAGGTACAATATTGGCTTGCAATTCCAGTAGGTACATAAAATAACTAATATAGCATACAAGTTGAACCACATACATTTGACACAATCTGTCCCATTCCTTCATCATTTCAATAATAGGTGACTCGTCTAATTCCAACCCGTCTAATTCCAACTGATCTTCATATAATTCATCCACAATATCCTCCATAGTCACTTGTGAAATACCTTTAAATTCTAACTAATAAAAATTACAAACCATGAGTTTTAAACAAATGTAACCACATATATCAGCTTCAATGTGTATGCACTACTTAAATACTATTTACCTAATTTGCAAAAAAAAAAACACAAAAGAAAATTTCGCATCCACAAGTATATGCAATGAGATTTATAAAGTTAGTAGAAACATACCTTTGGACTTAAGTAGGGATTAAGAACTTGACTTCTTTAGTTGCGTAGATGCGAGTCCTTTGAGAGTGTATAAAATGAGAAAATGCCTCGAGTACAGTACCTATTATCAAAAGTAACATATGAAAAACAACAACAAAGGAATGTCAAATTCTTCAGGTATCGAGATATATAAAAGGAGGAAATGTAAATAACTATCATTATCTGAAATAGATGTATTCATTCCATGTCATTAATATCATTAAATTTTTTTTTACATACATCAATGCTAGAATTTTATCTCTTTTTATTTTCAAATTTCTTTTAAAAATCTATTTTAATTAAATGGTAATAAAAAATAATTTATAGGACCATATATTCCATTTTCGTTGAATTTAAATATTTTGCATTCAAAGTTAACTTCTCTCTTGGTCAATTTTATTAGATGTAGTTGGAAAAAAAATTTAACAAGTATTTTTACTTAGGTAAATCATTATATATATCATTCATAAGATTATACAGTGAATAAAATGTGAACAAATTTATTGTATATAATTAGCTTATTTTTATGATGATCTACGTTTATAATATTTAAATAATCTTCAATACAACCTAAAAAACTAATTAGTTTAGGCATAGTATTGGATAACTAATCATAAAAAATTGTTAATAAAATTAAAAAAAAATTAATAACACACTGAAACTTATTAATCAACGTTACTGCTTGGTATAACAAAACATTTCAACTATGTACACTTCAATTTTGAAGGGGGTGGGAAGTTCAATTATCCGAATAAAAACCTAAAAAAACAACATATGGAAAATGGGCCTGAAAAAAAAAAAACTTATGCAAACCGGGTCGGATCCCAACCGGGTCGACCCACAATGACCCGGAATCCAAGATCCCAAACCCAGCTCTCCCAGACCCGATGGACAGTAACGGCAACATTTGCGCAAACCGGCGGCAGATCAGCGTGATGCTCACGGCAAAACAGACCAGCAGCTCGCCGGCGGCCTCCCATCTTCAAGCGGTCTCCGATCCAGCCAACTTGTGCAGGAAAAGACAGACAAACGACACTCTCCCAACACTTCATTTTTACCTCTATGACAGAGGAAGAAGCAGCCGTGATAGGGAGGATGTGGGCTGCGACAGGGAGCTCTCCGTCCAAGCTTCAATCGATGGGCATTTTTCCCGGTAGAACTGCAGCTCGACAGCGCATATGGATGGTGGCTGGAGGCGGTGGCTTGTGGTGGCTTGCGATGGACACGGAAGCTGGAGGCGCGATCGCGATATGGGAGCTGGAGGCGGTGGCTTGCAGTGGCCGGCTCTCTCCGGTTACTCTCTGCTTCCAAAGGCAGCTCAGGAAAAAAATTTCATTCAGTTGAACTTCTCCCCACTTCTCTCCATTTTTGGAGAGAAGTCTGAACCGCTACAGACGTGGGACCCACTCACCTTTTTTCCTCAAATTTATTTCTTTTCTCATTTCTGTCACCCGTTCCAAACGGGAGAAGTTTCGTACGGATGCCTCAACTTCTTTCTCCCTGTTTCTGTCGCTCGTTACTTCCTTCATTCCAAACGGGGGCTAAAAGCACAGAGAAATTGAAGTAGGGAGACAATAGCCTCAGAAAAACCAGACACATGGATTGCTGACAATAGAGAGAGAAAATTCACACGAGGCGGCAACTGTGCTTTTGCAGAGCAATCAATGCATCGGCGAAAATTGGGAACATTTAAAAGGGAAAGAATTCATATAATTGATTTTTTACAGATTAAATGAAATTTATTTATTTTTAAGTAATAATGTATCATACATCTATTAGTCACTAACAATAATGGGAGAAGATTGATCAATATCATGTAACTCTAAAAAATTTGCATTAAATTTTTGTCATTTATTTTAGTTCAATTTAATAATTATAACATATATTAATTATTAAAATTAATTTTAATAATAAAAAAGAATTAATATTTAATTTATTTAATTTTTTCCCTTTAATATTTTATTTTTTAATTTTTAAATTCTAATTTATTTGACAATAAAAAATTGTCGTAATTTTTTTTCAAATTATAATCCTTTTATTTTTTTATTTTTATTCAAATTTGTATTTTTCTTATCACATAAAATTATTTAAATTATAAATATTTATAATTAAAATCAATTCATTAATTAATAAATATTTATAATTTATGATAAATACATATATAATATACTAATTTAATTATCTTTTAAAAAAAGGAAAAGAAAATGGATACAATAAATAAAATATTTCTGAGGTACGAACCAAGGCATTGAAGCATCTGTGTGTGTATTCTTCCAACATCCAAAGCCAACAAATACAAATCAGCTCAAAATCGAAATCCTACAAAAAGTGAAACCTAAAATTGGATGTAGGCCGTATTTGAACTATAATTTAATATTATCACCATGTTATTTCCCAAAAATTTAAAAATTTAACTTGCCACTGAAAAATATTGTGTTGGATGAATTATGCCACAAAAATTTTTTAAATCAATTTTTAAATTTTAAAAAGATAAAAGCAATTTTTTTAGTTTGTTTGGTTTGCCTCAATAATATGGAAAATGCTATTTTCTAAAATACTGAAAACTGGTGAGTTGTTTGATTAATTATTATCTCACGAATTGTGAGAGGTAAAACTTCCCAAGAAATTCTATTTAATTAATGGAAGTTCTATTTCTAGGAAGTTCTACTTTTCACAAAATATGAGAAGTCACTAATCCACCTCTCCCTAGGTAAGTTCTATTTTTCATGTTATTTATAGATATAGTGATAAAATTATTTTTATTAAATTTAATTAATGATAACTAAAATTTATTACTTTATATTATAATAATATTAACAATATAATAATAATTTTATTAATATTTTCTAAGATATTTAAAGTTGAATTAAATAAGATATAGGAAGTTAGTTCTTAGGAAGTGTCACTTCCTATGTATCAACCAAATAACTTTGAATACTTCCTATGAAATTCACATAGGAAATTATTTCTTAGAAAATTCAATTTCATGCAAGAAATTACTTTTTGTGTGAATCAAATGACTCTTTTATTCTAATGTTTGCAAAATTAATAACTTCAATAAAAGACTATTTTTATATTTTTCTTTATTTCCACACTTAATCTTTTAAAATTCGAAGGAGGATCTGATGATGAATATTTGCCTAAAAAATTATTAGATTAGCATGATGGTAGCAAGAAAAAGAGGTTGGTGTGTTTTTAGATTGTATCCAAATTTATCATTAAAAATAATATTTAAATTAATATATTATATCTATATTTATAAAAAATTACTAATATTTTTTACCTAGTAATGAGTTATATTGGTTTCAATTGCAAATAATTATAACTTAAATAATTTTGTATAAAAAGAAAGATAAAAAATTGAATAAAAATAAATTAAAAATAAATAGTTTTTTATTTGTAAAAAAATGATAATTTTGTGTTCTAATGAATTAAAAAAAAGAAAAACATTAAGAGAGAGAGAGAGAGAGAAATTAAATAATTTAGATTTTAATTCTCTCTTATTATTAAAATTGGTTCCCTTTCATTATTAAAGTCAATCTTAATAATTAATATACATACATTGTAACTACTAGATCAAGATAAATGGATGGTAAAATTTTGATATAAGTCTTTTACACTTGCATTAGTATCAATTGGTTCCCTCACTTTATAATTATTATTTACTATATTAATATTAATTGAGTAATTAATAATTATATTTATTGAAATATATTTAGAAGTGTTGAATTAGAGAAGTAATACACATATAAAGTTATTACTGGGTTACAAAAGAAATTATCATTAGAAATTTCATAACAAATACTTAGGGAACTTCACATCAATTTTTCCTTATTGATACTTGAACAAAACTTAAGTAAAATTTCATATATATTTATCATAAGATTCTTTAATCAAATTATGACATGTGTGTTAATGACTTTATTTAAATACAATTACTAATCATACTATGATAATTATAATAAATACTATCAATATGATAATTATTTTCTTTAAATATAATAATAAACACACAAATTGTTAGAATTTTATGATAAGCACTTACAAAATTTTAGATAAGTTTTGTCCTTTTTATTTATCTTATAGTTCTATAGTTAATAATAGCAATTGTTTTAGAATAACAACTAATATTCAATAATTAATAATAAATAAATTTATATAAATTAATTGTTTAAATCAGATGTTAAAACATTAATTTTGGTGAATTACATTGTGGTGCCACTTTCTGAACTTCTTTTCAAAGAAGTGTTAGCATTGATCTTTATTTTAAAGAGATGTTAATTTTATGAATTATTAATATTATATTTTTAAAATACCCTTTTTTAATTTTATGAATTTTTACATATAACCAATTCTTTTCATTCAACTTCTCATGATCTTTTCATAAAAAATAAGAAAACTTGAGTTTAGTGGAGGCCACCTAGCCAAAAAACGTGTAGAATGAACTTGAAACTTTAAACCACAGTAACTTTATTTTCAGTTGTCCGTTTTAGGAATTTTTTTTTATTCCATATAACTTTTTGAATAATGTGCTTGCAAATGTCAAATGTGTTCTGCCCACTCTAGTTAGTGAAAAAAGGCCTTTTTCAAAGACTTTTCTTAATTTTTCTTCATTTTCTTGTTATTTTTTTAACTTTAATCTCATTTTTATTAATTCAAATTTATTCAAATTCCATATTAAAATTTTACTCCCTAACTCTTTTAGTATCTAGTAGTGCAATAATAATTTTTTTAATAAATAAAACTACTAAAAAATAATATATTATTGTTTATAGACTAAATAGTATTAAAACAATAATACCAACAAAAAATTATAAATAAATAAATAAATTAAGTTTAATTAACAATCAAATTATCAAATAATAGCGTATTACTATTTATTCTTTAGATAATAATATATTACTATTTATTCTTCAAATAGTAATATATTATAGTAATATGTTATTATTTCATTTTAAGATAGTAACACCGATAAAAAATTTTAAATAAATGGATAAATTTTGATCTAATTAATAATCAAACTACTAAAAAAAAGGATGTTATTATTTCATTTCAAAATAATAACACAATAACACTAAGCAAAAATATCAAATAAATAGATAAATTAAATCTAATTAGCAACTAAATTACTAAATAACATGCTATTATTTATTCTTTAGATAGTAACATATTACTATTTTATTCTAAAATAGTAATACTAATAAAAATTTTTAAATAAATGGATAAATTTTAATCTAATTAACAATTAAATTATTAAAAAAAGATGATGTTATAGTAATTGAAATAGTAATACTCATAAAAAATTTCAAATAAATGGATAAATCAAGTATAATTAATAACTAAATTACCAAATAATAATATGTTACTATTAATAATACTATTTTATTTTAAAATAATAATACCAATAAAATTTTTTAAATAAATGAATTAATCAAGTCTAATTAACAACTAATTTATCAAATAACATATTACTATTTATTTTTAAGACAGTAACATGTTACTGTTTTATTTCGAAATAGTAATAGTAACAGTAACAGTAACAAAAAATTTTAAATAAATGGATAGAACAAATCTAATTAATAATTAAATTGTTAAATAACAACATATTATTGTTTATTCGCAAGACAATAACATGTTACTGTTTTATTTTAAAATAGTAACACCAACTGAAAATTTTAAATAAATGGATAAATCAAGTCTAATTAACAACTAAGTTGTTAAAGACAAGATGTTATTATTTTATCTCAAAATAGTATTACTAATAAAAAATTCTAAATAAATAGATAAATTAAGTATAATTAATAACTAAATTGTAAAATAACAGCATGTTATTATCCATTCTCAAGATAATAACATGTTACTATTTCATTTCAAAATAGTAATACTAACAAAAATCTCAAATAAATGAATAAATCAAGTTTAATTAATAACTAAATTGTTAAAGAAAAGGATGTTACTATTTCTTTTCAAAATAGTAATACTAACTAAAAATCTCAAATAAATGGATAAATTAAATATAATTAATAATCAAATTGTTAAATAACAATATGTTACTATTTTTTCTCCATATAATAATATGTTACTATTTTATTTCAAAATAACAATACTAATAAAAAAGTTCAAATAAATAGATAAATTAAGTATAATTAACAATCAAATTGCTAAATAATAACATATTATTTGTTCTTAAAATAGTAACATGTTACTGTTTTATTTTAAAACAGTAACACCAATTAAAAATTTTAAATAAATAAATTAATTAATTAAATTTAATTAATAACTAAAATATCAAAAAAAAGATGTTACTATTTCATTTTAAAATAATAATAACACCTAAAATTTTTTAAATAAATAGATAAATCAAATATAATTAATAATCAAATTGTTAAATAATAGTATGTTACTATTTGTTATCTAAATAATAACATGTTACTGTTTCATTTCAAAACAGTAACATTAATAAAAAAGCTTAAATAAATAGATAACTAAGTCTAATTAATAACCAAACTGTCAAAGAAGAGAATATTACTGTTTCGTTTCAAAATAATAATACCAATAAAAATTTAAAATAAATGTATAAATCAAGTTTAATTGACAACCAAATTATAAAATAACAGCATATTACTGCTTGTTTTCAAGACAATAATATGTTATTGTTTCGTTTCAAAACAGTAACACTAATTAAAATTTTCAAATAAATGAATAAATTAAGTTTAATTAATAACCAAACCACCAAAAGAAGAGGATATTACTATTTGTTCTTCAAATAGTAATTCATCTAAGATTATTATTTTAAAAAAAAAAGAGGTAAAAGAAAGAGATTATTATACAAATTGCTAAAAGAAGAGGATGTTACTACTTGTTCTTTAGATAGTAATTCATCTAGGATTATTATTTTTAAAAAGAAAAAGGAAAAAGAAAGAGATTATTTTACAATTTTATGTAAGGTTTTATGCCTCTAAAATCTTATTTATTTTTATTTTTATGTTAATTGAAAATTTATTTTAATTCCTAAAAAATTAAATTTTTATTAATTTTATTTATAATTAAAATTTTATATTAATTTAATTTTTATAAATTTAAAAATTCTCTAATTTTAATTTTTATAATTTTTAGTCTTTTAATTTTTTATTTATATAAAATTAAAAATTCTCCTATTTTAATATTTGGCAAAAAAGATTTCTATTTTAATATTTTTTATCTGCTTGAAATGTGCTTTAAATGTATTATTTTATTTTTTGGGTATCGTGATAAATTTTTATATATGGGTGCACTTAAATAAAAAAAAAGTGTACTTGAAGTATCTTGCTACAATAAATTGCAACAAATAACACCAACTTGATTTGTGTAAATATGTCATTTTATCTTCTGAGCATCGTGGTAAATTTTTATATATGGATGCACTTAAATAAAATAAAATGTCTTGGGATATCTTACTACAATAAATTACAACAAACAATACTGACCTGATTTTTTTCCCCATTAATTTATATATGAGCCGGACTTTAAGCTTTATTACAAAAGGCTCGCTCACATACAATATCGGGCCACATACTGTCACCTAATCGAAGGTAAGCAAGCCGTCGGGAATTAGGATTCTTAAAGAATAAAACCCAAACATAGTTCAATTGGATTTGAATTGATGTAGAAGAGGCAGAATAAAAAGAGCATTAGATGAGCCTCCCCCTTCTGGGATTCTATAGAAAAAAGGTGTACAAAGTTGTTTCTCGAAGGCAAAACAATTATTATTGTTTGTGTTAGAGAAACCATGGCAGGAGCTGAGCACAGACCTCAGAAGCCGACCAAGATAGGTTTGGAGGACCCACAAGAAAGCATTCACAAGATCAGGATTACTCTCACCTCCAAGAAGGTCAAAGAACTCGAGAAAGGTCTGTCTGATTAAGTCTTGTATGTCATGTATTCCAAACAGTTCTGCTGGTTCCACGCCGAGTGGTGCTGAGGGAGGCATACCATGGGTGGGTTGGCCAGGGCTTGAGGCTAGCCTTTTTGTTTCAAAGAATGGTAGGGATGAGAGGTTTCCAATATTATTAGGCATTAGCCCATGACATGCTGAGAACCGCAAGCGGTGATTCAACTGTCCAAAATCTTTTTAAAAACGATTGCTTATCAAGTCAGATAATACAATTTTTGTGTATTCCAAAACTGGGGCAATGAGTTTCTAGTTTTTCACTATTTTTATCAGTGTGAATCATTAAAACGGGTTCTGAAATTTTGTTTTATATCAATTAATTAAAATTTAGTAGTAAATTTAAGGTAACACCTATCTTGAATTTGATGTAGAACTTAATATTAGTGTGCTTGTGAAACAAGCTTTAAGAGGAAATCTAACATCACCTATATTTTTTAGGATGAATTGGGTTCTTTTTGGTTATCAGGTAGGTTGTGTTGATCCACTCAAACTTTTTCTTTTCTGATGCAATTGCTCTGTAATTTATGTGCAATCGCAGTCTGTCGTGATTTGGTTGAGAGTGCAAAGGGCAAGAACATCAGGGTTAAGGGACCAGCAAGAATGCCAACCAAGACTCTACGCATAACTACCAGGAAGGCTCCCTGCGGTGAAGGTATTTTTTTTTTTCCTTTTAAATCATTGCTACATATATATTATATATTATTTACTTTTATTTCAGAGTTATATCTGGAGTCGTTTTAGAAAAGTTTGTATTTTTTATCCAAAGTTTGAAATTGTTACTTTTATATTAAAATTACAAAAATTTTGAAAATTTTTATACAACTTTAAATGACAGAATATAATTTTTTATCTATTTGTTAGATGTAGAATCAATACATATTTTATAATATTTTGTGAAAAATTATAAAATTTTATTATAAAAATTATAATTTTTTATGATTTTTATTTTAGACTTTCATAAGAATTCGCATTGTGTTTATGCTTTGGAAGGGAAATAGGAAGGCATGCACTTAATTGAGCCATCATATTTATCATAAAAACACCTCTTTTTTCATAATTTATTTAGATTAGATAGCACTTTGGGAAAATTTTGACAAGTGTTGGTGGTGGTAAAATAAAAGTTAGGGTTTGTTAAGAATTCCAGTGGCAAATAAATGATTTATTGGTCAGATATTCATCCTAAATTAGTCAATATCTTAGGCTCCGTTTTTTTTTTTTTATCAAATTGCAAATATATATATATATATTACCAAAACTTATTCATCCTAATTTTATAGGAAGCTCCACCGTCGGATCATCTTTAGACAGGTGGATTTGTGATTAATTATTTGTTATCTTTTTTAAGATAATCTAATAGTATAAATATTTAATTTTTTTAGAAGGTAAAATTTTCCTTGAATTGTCTTTTCTTTTGTCAAAAACTTATTGGCGCATTTTTTTATTATTATTTTTGAAGAATGACATCTTTGTTGCTGTTCAAAGTATTATTTTGCTTCGTAAACTCTTTATACTCTTCACTAGTTAGATTTACCGATTAGTATAATAAATAATTAAATTAAGGACAAAATTTTGTAAAATTCTTTTAAACATTTCAGGTAAAAATTTTCCTTTAGATTACGATATATATTAAGTGCATTACAAATTATTGTTCATGATTACAATTTGATGATTACAAGAGTTATATGAATCTTGCAATTATTTTCTTTAACATAATTGAATTTGAATAGAAAATATTATTAAAAAAAATAAGGAAACTTTACCTAATTTTTGTTAAACCTCCAAACCACATAAGATAAGGTTTAACATCTTTCACATCTCTTAATTTTCTGTGATTTCGTCATGCAAATTGATCAAATATTGAACTTACAGGAACAAATACTTGGGATACATTTGAGCTTGACATTCACAAGCGAGTGATTGACCTTTACAGCATGCCAGAAGTTGTCAAAAATGTTACCTCTATTCAAATGGAGCCTGGCGTTGATGTTGAAGTTACTATTGCCGATGTTTAGTTTTCCTTAATACTGATAATCAGAACCTTAATTTCTTTCTTTTTTCTTTTTCAGTTATCTTTTTCGGTTGTTTAATTGGAAACTTGAGATCGAAGATTTTGGTATCCTAATTCTGGAATTTGGATTCAGTTTTGTTTTTAGGCTATTTTGAGGCATTTCAGTATTTTAATTCTTAAATGTATTGTCTTTTATTATTTAAACGTTCTTAATCTCTGTTTACCTTTTTATCTTATATTTTCAATTTTTCATCATTGCTTTCGTTTATATAAATATGTAAAAAAGTTGAATTTGAGCTTACCACCTTACCGTACTAGATAAAATGAGAAGGGTTATAAGTTGCTCATTTATCTTCTCATTATTTATTAAAAATTTAAGTGAATTACTTATAGGCATTGAAATTT
Source organism: Sindora glabra (assembly GCA_020226215.1). Taxonomy (NCBI): domain Eukaryota; kingdom Viridiplantae; phylum Streptophyta; class Magnoliopsida; order Fabales; family Fabaceae; genus Sindora; species Sindora glabra. Next base: position 41,705,415 of record CM035227.1, on the reverse strand, counting down.
CAAGAGACCTGTGTGAAAAAAATAATTGCATTCAGATTTGAGCGAAGGGGAGACCAAAAACTTGTTTTAGCTGACTAACCAAACATTAAGGGCACCAAACATACATGGTGATTTCACGCTACTGCCCTTTAACCATTTATTTATTTGCAATTTCATTATGGTCATCAAACCCTGCAGGAAAGCAGCCTAATACGTCGTCGTGGAGGTGACAAGCCGCCAGTTGAGTCGGCCGTTGGATCGGTGAGCTCGAAAGTACTCGCGATGTCTCACATCCTCCTCTGTCATAACGAGCCTTCCGTCGGCGGTATAATTCCTCTTCAGGTAGATGTGCGTGCCATACTTCTTTCTGCTGCTTCTTCTTCTTCATCATAGTTAACCTCTTGGGTTCTTGTAACTGATTTTCGCCGTCACGGCTGGCGCACGATGTGTTTGATGTATTGTTGCTGTTGTTTTGACGATCAGAGCACCTTTCTGTGCCGCCGATACAGTCATCGTCGTTTTGGGAGAATAATAAACTTTGGAGTTCATCATGTGGGCTCTTGGTGAGGCCGCTAAGGTTTCTCCCTTAGGGGAAAATCTTACGGATTTAAAGGCCCGCTTCCGAGCGTTGAATTTGGCTTTGCATACTGGAAAGGCAGCGAAAATGAGATATATAAAAAGCAAAGGATTATAATTTCAGGTGCTGAAAGCTAATATCAATGATGTGAAGGTTGAATTTTATGTGGCTTCAGAAGGACTCTATCAGAATCTGATCGATTCACTCTCACTTTCCAGGCTGAAAGAAATTCCAAATTCATATGTCAGAAAGGGAATGGCACATCTGGGTACTGACAAGGTCACATGGCATTGAACGATCTCAGTGAATCAAGCAACAAAGAGTTCACAAAAAATCTCACATCATGAATTGATGCAATTGAAACATACCAAAATATCATAACAAGCATTGCATGGATTAGGTTGGTCTAAATCTAATACTGCAGAAGGTTGCATGCCAAGTTGCTCTACATGAGCCCATGCCACTATGCCCGCGAGTCCCAACCCAGAAGGGACCAGAATAGTAATCAAGAGAACACATAAGTATATTACAAAACACGATTCAAATCAAATGCGTACAAGATGAATGACGAAATGATTAAAAGGCGATGCAAGATAACGGGTAGAATTAAGTAAATTACTTTGTACGCCTTCGCGCCGGTAATGAGGAGAGGGATTGAGGATTTCAGGCGAAGCCTCTGAAACTCAGAGCGCGGCGAGGAGAGAGAATGGAAAGGACGCCGCCTTGATTTTCGTGATATAGAAATCCATAAATGGCGTCGTCTCAGTCTATTCGAAGCAGTCGAGAGGCACACGCATGCCGCGTAACCTGAAGGCGGGATCAAAGGAATAGATTGGGTCAAACATCTCAGAGTCTAGTTGGATAGTCGCGGGGACAGACAAATTTGGCCTGATACACGATGTGAAGTGGGATCTAATAAATTATTAAAAATGTAATCTTCAAACGAAAATTATTCATTTTCTAAATTTGCTTACTAACAAGTGGCGATTGTCACGATCCATTCATTTTCGATTCTAATTATCTACAACAACTTTAATGATTAATTTATCCTCTAAATTTATAATTTATAATTATCCACTCTTATAGCCTATATTCTATGCAAATAAACTAATTACATTATCAATAATCTTACTGCATTAGCGGTTTGTTGAAGGTTGGTTGATTTTGTTTAGCAATCAGTTTGTTATATTAGCAAGTTAATTGATTACATTAGCAATTACTTTATAGTTAATTATTTTAATTGATTTGATTAGTTAATAACATTAATTGTTTATATAAAAATATTTGATAAAATTAATAATTTATTATTAATTATTTATATATAAAATAACATAAAAGGCATGACTTTATTTTATAACTTATTTTAATATTTCTTTAATTTAATAGTATTTTGTATTTTAAAATATTATCTATTAGATTAAACTCTCTTTTAAAAATATATCAAATATCTTTAAAATACAAATAACAAGTAGTGTTGAAATAATATTCCTCAACATTTATATTACATGTAAATCACATATAAATATTATTTTATTGTTCAATAGCTTTAATTAGTAATTTTAAAAATGAAAATTGTAGTGTTTGCTAGAGTTTTGCTTCATGACAGCAAATAAGGCTTTCATAGAGGAAGTTGATTTATTGAATCAAAGTGTTAGCAAGATTAAGAATGTTTAACAGAGATTCTCAAAGGTTGGTAGGGAGTTGTCAAAGTATGATGATCTAATTGATAATAAAGATGGAAACTTTAAGGAAAGAAGGACTAAGTCTTACAAGGACTTGTTAATTGGAGAAGAATGGTGTGTTTGGCTAGAAAATGATATCAATAATCAAATAATGGAGGCGAGACTAGAAGGGGAGTCAAAAGAAGGTGAGTTTGACTTAAATAGGTTTGAAATAATTGAGGAAAAGGGAGGTAAACTTTGCTTGAAATTCATCATCTTTAAGGAAAAGGAAGATAGGTTAAGCATACCTTGGAGGAAAACTTTAATTATTAAATTACTAGAAAGGAAGATTTGTTTTGAGGTGTTGGAAAATAAGTTGCATCAATTATGGACTAAAATTGTTGTGCTTGGCATAATTGATTCAACAAATAATTTCTTGGTAAAATTTACTAATTTTTTGGATTATAAATTTGCACTAATCGAAAGGCCACGCATTATATATGACTATTATCTAACTATGAGGTAGTGGGAACTAGATTTTGATTTTGAAGAGGCTAAGATAGATCAAGTGGCAATTTAGATTCACTTTCTTAGTTTCCTTATCAAACTCTATGATGAGAAATTTTTAACTTTCTTAGGAAACAAAGTAAAACTCTTAAGGTGGATTTGATAATAATTGAACGAGCACATGGCAAGCATGTTACATTATGTATAAAGATTAATCTCAAGAAAGAGTTATTGGCTAAGTTCTTAATTAAAGAAAGGACTTATTGCATCAAATATGAAAGCATCCATATGATTTGTCTCTAGTGTAGGAAATATGGTCATTATGATGATCATTTTCCTTCCAAGTTGAAACAAATTGAAAATGAGGTGGCTCAAGGACTAGTTGTGGAAGGGCAAAAAAATAATGGACCTTGTGAAAAGAAGCAACAAACAAGGTATAATGAATAGATGTTAGCTTAAAAGAAATGGACACCAAGCAAAAGCAAAGATGCCATAAGAGGAGAAATAGGAACTAAAAGAAATAAGATGAGGATGGGTATAATGGGTTCTAGATTTGCACTGTAGGTGACAAAAATGAACAATTGAAAAAAATAGGGGAGAAGATTTTAGATATTGAGTAACATAGTACTTTACAACCTGTTAACTAAAGTAATATTGGAAAAGGTAATACTGCTAATAGAAGAAAGGTTTTGTCTCACAAACAAGATAACACTAATGTTATTAATAATAAAAATTCTCACATGTTTTGTCTTACATGGCCAAAGAAAAAGAACATGGACATAAACATGTATGGTACCATGCAAAGCCAGAGTGCTTTTTCTTAGGATAATATAAGTACAATTTTTATACCTAAAAATAATCTATTAGTTTCATCTCAGTAAGTTTATATTTTAAAGAGATCTAATGGTGTTATTTTATTAGATATTCATCATGAGGATGAAATGGAGCATTACATAATGAAAACTAACTATGAAATTAACCTAAAACCATGAGATATTAATAGGGCTAGGTCGAAAGGATTTGATGAGGAGAGCACCCATATAAATGTTATAAGTAATGTAGTATATTTTGAGAAAAATGATAGGCTTTTATGTATAAAGCCTTAGTTAGGTATGTTCCTTAATTTTTTATATTATTTTATATATTGAGTAAAATTATTCTTTGAAATTGTGAAGGTAGGAGTGCAAATGAGTTAAGGTATTTGCGAATAGTTCAAGATTGATTCATAAAAAGTTTAGTTTGAGCTTAAATTTTAATGGGTCTAGCTTAAAAAAGCTTAGCTCGTTTATTAAATGAGCTAAGTTTGAACTTTTTATTACTCGGCTCAAATTATTTGTGAGCCTAAATGAGCTTAATATAAAGTATATTTTTATTTTTTATTCTTATATTATATATAATATAAATACATTAAACTGTTACAGGCTCATTTAGGATTAAATATAACCTGAGTTCAAGTTTGAATTTAAATACTTAAGCTCAATTAAAAATTTGAAGTAAGGAATGTAAAGCTTGTTTAAGTTCGAAAAAGCTCATATTCAAATCGAGCTCAAACTTGATCTCGACTATTTTAGGCTTGATCAGCTTGAGCTCAAATTCGAGCTTATTTAATATTATCGAGCTCGAGCTCTGAGCTTAAATATGTAAATATTTAGCTCAACTTATTTGCACCCCTATATAAAGGTACTGGATATAAAGATTCTGTCTTTCATTTTACAATCGTAATAGGTGGTCATGTTCCATATATTCTTGTTAATAGGGGAGTTGATATTATTTGATATGCTAGTTTTAACAATTAATGTTAATTTTAGTTGACAGGTGTTCAAAAGGTATTTAGCTTAGATGGAAAAGTCAAAAAAGTAAATGTTGTTGTCTTAGCAGAAATTTTCAATTTATGATTTAGGAATTATTTATGTTAATGAAGGTGATTAATTTTTCATTATTGTTTAGGTTAATTCAACTAACTATGTGAAGTCCAGACTCTAGAGAGAATTACGTGATATTAGTTTTTAGGTGGAAGGGCTATGACTGATTTTTGGTGATTTTAATGATATTAGAGAGCTTGATAATAATAAAAGAAGCATTCCATTTAATTGGTATAGATATCAAATCTTTATTAAGAGAATAAATGATTATCATCTAATGGAGCTTAATATGAAAGGAATAGATTTACTTGAGAGGTCTAGTTATGGATAATTATGATAGATATTTTAAGAAATTAGATCTTGTCTTTTATAATACTAATTGGCAACTCTACTAATTGGCAACTCTACTTTACTAAAGCTTTTTTCCCTTTTAGACCATCACTTAATTATGGTTAATGTTTATAGAGGTACGATTAACACCTCTAATCATCTTTCAAATTTAAAGTTGCATGGATGACTCATTCAAATTTTAAAAATTTTCTCACATCAGCATGGAAAATGAATAAAGATATTACGATAGTGTTAAAAGATTTCTCTCTCACTATTATTGTCTTCAACAAAAATGTTTTGGGTCATATTAAAAAAAGAAAGAAATAGTTTTTGGCTAGAATTAAGGGTATTTAGCATTCATAAGAAAAGCGAATTAATCTTTTCCTCTTTAAGCTGGAAAATAAACTTTAATATAAGTTATCTAAAGTCTTAAAGTAGAAAGTAATCCTATGTCATCAAAAGTCTAGATAAGAGTGGCTAAATATGGTAGTTAGGAATACAAAGTATTACTATGCAAAAGCCATTATCAAGTAGAATAAGAATAGAATTACCATGCTAATAAATATTGAAGGCTCTTAGATGGACAATCTAGAAAAGCTATTATCAATGATTAGAGATTTCCACATTAGTTTATTCCATTAAAAGGAAATGAATAAGCTAATTATTACTACTTAAATGCAATAGTCAATCCTTACTAAATTGTAAAATGAGATTTTATTAGCTCTAGTATCCAATGTCAAGATTCAAAAGGCTATTTTTTTAATTAGGAGTGATAAGGCTCTAGAAGAAAATGATTTTCTAGCTATGTTTAATTAGAATAATTAGGAGGTGATAGGTAACAATGTATGAAATTTTATTTAAAAAAATTCTAAGGTTGAAATATTAAGTCAACAAATAAAATGCTTTTATATCTTATCGCTAAAATGGATAAATAAGAATTCATTAATCATTTACGATCTATCTCCTTATGAAATGTTCTTTATAAAAGCATAAAGCTCATTATAAACATATTAAAACCTTTATTGTCTAATCAAGTGTCCCCATACTAAGAAAATTTTGTTCCTAGTAGATGGATTAGGGATGATATTTTTATTACTAAGAAGATGATTCATTGTATGAGCTTCTTCACTATTAAAATGGATCTTAAGAAAAGTTATGATTATCTTAATTGGATTTCATCAAAGATACTATTTTGGAAACCAACCTTAATACAAGGCTTGTGCATTTTATTATGAATTGCATTATTTCATCCTCTTTTAATATTTTATCGAATGGAAACAAAACATAAGTGAATGCTATCTTACCTTTTGGTTTCCAAAAGGGTTTAGAACCCATAACAAATGTTAATCAATTAGCATAACACGTGTAAAACCAGATAACGAAAATAATATTTTAAATGCACATGTGAATATAGTAAAATTGCAATATGCCCCTTATAAAATTTAAATAAAGTAGCTATTAAACAATAGGTTAAAAAAGTTATAAAATCAGCTTCCTTTGGAAGCTTTTAACTATGGCTCTTTCAATTAGTTTTAAAATATGTTTGTGCTATGTGATAATAGAATTAAAACAACCAAAAGAAATTTATTTAATAAATACTATAAAATGAAAATATTCATTTTTTGAAAAATAATTATTTCACTAAGTGATAAAATTTTGTTTTAAAATAAAAATTATAGAACTAAAATTTTAACAATTTTACTCTTCATATTTTTATATATTTTAAGTTTATTTTTTATTAATAAATAATAACATGATATATTTAATATTTTTATTTAAATATTTTACTAATTATATTTTGTTAATAGAATCTAAAATAAAATATTTTTATTTTTTATAAACACTGCTAAGTTAAACTTTTTATATTTTTATTATATAAAATTTTATATTAATTATAATTTTGATATTCAAATTTAAAATTAATTTTTTAATTATTGATGGTACTATATTTTTTATTAAATATATATTATTATTTACTATTTAATATACATGTTTCAATATAAATTATACATATATTTAATTATAAATAAATTAAAAAATAAAATTATTATTGCACATATAAATATAATTTTAATTTTACAATTTATTTTTATTTTAATAATATTATTATGATTTATCCATTTTTTCATTTCATTCTTATAGTATTTATTATGTCAAATATAATTATAAAATGAATATATTATTTTACTTCATTCCATCATACAACATTAATTAGAAAAAAAATCATGAATGCATCAAAAGTAAGCAATGGAAATCCGAGTTCTTTTCAAAGTAAATTTAATTGGATGGGATGTAATAAAATGAAAAAAAGAATGATCTATTTTTATGTTTGAAATTATAAATCTTAGTTAAAAAATTAATGGATTTTAAAGTAAAATTCATATACTTATCTTTTTAAAATTAACAAAAAAATTATAAAATATAATGACCATAAAAAAATGCAAAAAATAGATAAAATATAGTGAAATAATACACAAGTTGAAAAGCATTGAAAAAATTTTAATTGCTATATACTTTATTTAAAATATGACATTTCAAAATTTATATGAACAAAATATTGATAAAATTTCAAAAAGTAAATTAGATTTAAATTTTTAGTTACTTACATTAAATAATGTAATATACAATTATTATTTTATTTTGTTATTTCATTATTTTTATAGGCAACCTTCTATTTTTGCTCTCCAACACAAATTTTATTTAATATTTAAATGGCTGCGATTTTAGCACCTGGGATCCTATGGCTATTAATAGTGCTAACTCACTGTAGGTTTTAAACCTATATGAGTATAGTAGAATTCACCTAAAACATAAAAGTTTAAACCTAAAAGAAGACCTTCTATTTTCTTATATCTTTGTTCTTTATATGGACAAACTGTCCTATATCATTTGCAATACTTTAGATAATATGGAGTGGATTCCTATGAGGGCTAGTAAGTCGAGACTATATGTATATTACCTTATGTTTGAAAATGATTTGCTTTTATTTAGGGAAGCTTCCAAAGCTTAAATTGAGGTTATTATGAAATGTTTGAATTTTTTTATTATTTATTTGGTCAAAATTAATAAAAAATGACTATCTTTTTTTTAAAAAAATGTGAAAGTTGATATTAGAGATATTATTATGTCAAAGAGTGGTTTTAATCCCTCATCAGATCTTAGCATGTATCTTAAAATTCCTTCGATTCACAAAGAGTTACAAAAGTATCTATGAACACTTTATTCGAAAAGTGCATAGTTGTTTAGTACAATGGAAGATCAAATGTCTCTCCATGATAGGTAGATTAGTTTTAACAAAGTTAGTCATTTAGTCAATTCCCACATATTTAAAGCAAATGGCAACTCTCCTGAATTCCATCCTTGATATATTAGAGAAATATGAAAGATCCTTTGTATGGGGTCACAAAATAGATGATAGAAAAATCCATATGTTAGTTTGGTCAAAGATATATCAGGAAAAAAAGTATAGTGGTTTAATGAAGCTTACCTTTTAATGTTAGTGTGGAGTTTGTATATGGGATACGATGAACTTTAGGCAAAAGTTTTATAGAGCAAGTATGCTAGGAATGATGACTAGCTAGTTATGGTTTTTGCTAAACTTGGTAACTCTTTGCTATAGAAAAGTTTTTGTAAATTATTGCATCATTGTATTGAAGGAACAATATGATTTATTGGTGATGGGAGGATTGTGATCTTTTGGAATGCAATTTGGTTTGATAATTTTCACCTTATAGATTTCTTGCTGAATTATATGCCTAAAGGCTAGGATAATATTTCTAAGCTCAAGCCATGACTTTAATGGGAGAGTGGAACATGATTTTACTTTTTAGTTTACTTCCTTAAAATATTTTAGATAGGTTTCATGCTTTTTTACCGCCAAGCATTCTAATAGCTCTTAATGAAAGAGCATGGCAATGGAGTAACATTGGAACTTTCTTTATTTGAAATGCTTATAACGCACTAGTAGAAGTCCTAATCATTGCTTAAAGTTTAATTTTGAGGCTTTTTTAGAGATGGAATGAATTGGAAAAAAATAAGTTTTTTCTTTAGAAGTTATGTAACAAGGATTTCTTTATAAGTATAGAATAAGGAAAGTGGAAGATAGGTAACCTATATTATTACTAGTGTGAGAATATGGTGGAAAATAATCCTTATGCTTTGCGAGATTATAAAATGGCAAAAATTATTTGGAACTCTTTTCTCAAAAGGCGATATAGAAACATTTTTTTACACGGCTACCTTGTTAGAATGGGTTCAAGGTAACCTTGAGAACTCATTCACTTATGGTAAGATATTGGATTGGTCAATTATTTAGGGGGTCGCAATCTAGTTTATTTGGTTCTAGTGAAATAAGAAATTGTTCTATTTAGATTTTTTTCTACCTAGTTATTCTATCTTACAAATCAATAGTTATGTGGAGGATATTTTGATATCTAATGATATTTTAATTTCTTAAGAATTTAGGAAAGTGTCTCAAAGTGTTTTTATAGGTTAGAATATACCTGAGTCAAATTAGGTGAAAATCAATTGTAATAGAGCTATCAAAGCTAATTCTCTAAAGGCTAGATTTAGAGACCTATTACGAGATAGTTTTGGACAACAAATAACTAGTATTGTTCATAATCTAGGCCAATGTAACGTTTTCCATGTTGAAGTTTAAGGTGTACTGGAGAGTTTTTCTTTAGCCTAGGAGATGGATTTCATAAATGTTATCTTAGAATTTGACTTAAAAGCTTTTGTAGACATTTTAAATAATAGGAATAATATGAATTTGAAAGCAATATTTGCCAATAGTTTTTGAGCAAAAACTAGTTAGGTAAAGTTGTTCATACATATAAGGAAGGAAATATGTGTGTTAATTACTTAGCCTTTTATAGCATCTCTCAAGGTTTGGAATTAGTAATCCTTTATCAGTCTCATTTAAACCTAGGAGTTATTTCGGTGTAATTTGTAATACTCTAAAGTAATATTTAAAATTTTATTATTTTAAATAGCCTTGGGTATTTATTTTAATTAGTAAGGATAATTAAATTATATTTATTTGGTTATATTTTATTTTAAATTACATTTAAATAATTATTATGGTGATCCTCTCATGAAGTTGAAATTATTTAATTGTAGTGAGTATGGAAATTTATAAAAACATGTGTATGGTTTAACAAGATAATATTTCCATAGACTATAGAATTCTTTTAAATATTTATTTTTAAGTTCCTAAACTAAAAGAAATAGTTATTATAAAAATATTAGGAAAGGGGTTTTATGAAAATATAATTTTTTAATAAATGGATAACTAGGATTAATTGAAATAAAAATAGAGAATAAAAAAATGAACTACTAAGATTGATTGTAACTTGAATTGGAAAGTTAAGATTTAAAATAGAATTAAGCTTATACTGAAAAGCACTAGATTGGAGTTTATAGCTGACCATTTTCTTTTTCTCTCATTTTTCTTTCTTCCTACCTAACATTTTTCTTTTTTCCCCTTTCTATCTTATTTTTGGCAACACCTCCTTCCTTATCTCACTATGATCGTGCCATTGTTTTATTACCATCAGCTTCTCCTTGTTTGCAGCCAGTGATTGTTGTTTGCGGCATGCATGAGTTATGTGAGGCATGGTTGTCAGTAATTCGAGAACCATAAGAAGTCAAGCAAGGTGCTAATGGCTTCTCTAAGCACTCATCCTTTATTTTTGGTCACCATGAGCTACTGTCATGTGGGAGCTCCAATAATGAATAGTGCTATTTTCTTTCTTCATTTTTTGATAGTAATTTTTTTTTTATGATAGTGAGCCATCAGTAACTTACCCTAGTTAGTGGTAATTACTACCATGTAAAGACCTTCTAATATTTTGGTGATTAAAGATTGATTTGAAAAACCTATTTTATGCATATTTGAAATATATGAAGATGCCTTTGGAAAAATATGATTTTTTATGCTATAAGAAGTCCAAGTAACATGATTAGAGTAATTATGGAGTACTATATTCTGATAATTCAGATGATTCAAGCATGATTCAAGAAATTCCTAAATATATGTAATGTGATTTGATGATTTTAGTAAAATAAAGTTAAAAATATAAGAAAATAAATATGTAGTATCATAAAATGATAAGAATAGAGCCTCTATAGGGTATAAAGTCTTAATATTTTTATCTGATGAAGCTTGAATTAGAAAAATCCCATTTTTATCATCATATTTTGATTAGTTAATATAGACCCAATAAAATAATAATTTTATGCTCCAAAGTATTAGAATAACATATTTAGAGTATATCTAAATCATTAAATTTAATATTTTTAATGTTTAGAGCTTGATTTGGAAAATTCCCAATATATGTAATTTTTAATTCCTTGAAGAGGAGTTTAAAATATTAGAAACTAAGTGTATAGTTTCATAAAATAATGTACTTAGAGTCTCCTTAGAGCATAAAATTTTAATATTTTAATTGTTTTATTGCTTGGTTCGGAAAAGACTCTCATTTATGAAAAATTTTGATTTCTTTATGATAATTTCAAAAATATAAGAAAGTAAAGATCTAAGATAATAACATGACATGAATAAAGTCTATTAAGATGCATCATATTCTAATATTTTTACTTGTATGAGTTTGATATAAAAAATCACTATATAATGGCATATTTTGATTTCATAAGCTAACATTAGAATATATAAGAAATTGATGATTTAGAGTATTAATATATTATGATTTGGGTTTGGAATTGTAATATTTGGAAAGAAAATTAGTAACATCAATGTGTTTATAATTCATTATCTTAAAATTGTTGAATATAAAGATAATAGAAGGATAAGAATGAAATACTTTGAATTTTTGGAATAAATGCACTATCAACAGGTATGTATAGATCTTACCTTAAAATTAATGATTTATTTATATATACTATACGAATGTTGTATTTATACTTTTTGCATTAATTATACTTATTATGAATATATTCATATATAAGATCTAAGTATATCTATGAATAAAAAGCTTTAATTTTGACATTTGCAACCCTTTACCTTACTATAACATTTGGTGAAGTAAATAGTGCACTAATGTGTGTGTGTGTCTGTGTGTATTCTTATTGGTTATTATCATTGTATCCTTATAGTCACATAAGAAAAAAGTGTAATTTTCATTTTGCAGTATGATTGTGATTACTCACCAATGTTGCTATGCAATTAATGATATATATAATAAGTGGATGTGTGGTCATGTAAAGAAGACATGCTAGTGCTATTATATATTGTTATGCATTTTGATACTACCTTCTATTGATGAACTAGCTGCTTTATGTTGAAGTTAGATTGTAATTGTGCTATATAAAGCTTATACTCTAGTGTATGAAATTTAAATTGTGAATTATGCCTTAAGTGACATTAATATGAGAAACATGATAGGGTAACATTGAGAATATTGAAAAAAAAAAATTGGTGATAAGCCTATAAAGGGTATAAGGCAAAGCCTTAAGGAATAAGGATGGATAGCTTATAAAATATATAAGGTTAACTTATGAGTCAAAAGGTCGATATATGTATGGTATTATGAAATTATAACTAGTAGTCTTCAAATATTTCCATCTAATAGGATCAGGATAATTTAATTATGGTTGAACCCCAAAAAGCTACTTGAAAATTAGATGATTATTTGAAATAAATGTGAATGGAATTGTAATGATTTAGTATAAATTGAGCAAATGAGGCCATTATGGATTGTAATATAAAATAGAAAATTTTAAGCTATGTACAAGTGAATACATTAACTAGAAAATTGATATCATGCATGACAAAATCCAAAAATTTAGTTTGCTGTTATTTTCTTTTCTATTCTAGTTTTAATTAACATTTAAATTATTTTATTTAATTAATTATAAGTATAGTTATAATAGATGTATACTCACTAAAATCTCATAACTCATTCTTATTATTTTCAATGTTTTCAAGTTGAATGAGCTCATTAAACCCTATTACATCTATGGAGGATCAAAAATTGCCTTGTTAGGAGAATTAACAGTTGAATTAGGAGATTAGTTTTGTTTACATATTTAATATGATAATATTATGTATTTTGTGTATGTTCTATATTACTATCGAATCTATAAAATTAAAAGTGTTTATAAGTTAGGGTGTATAGGCTTTAAGAAGTGTCTAAACAAAAATTCTAAAATGAATTTAAGTTTCTATGGAAATAGGGAAGTTTCTATTAGGTAAATTTAGTATAATTAGTATTGAGGCTGGTGCAAACTAGGTAATGATAGGGGTGGGTGAATTTCGATTTTAGTTTGGAAACTAACTAACCATTTTAAACTAATTAAATTTCTAAAACTCTTATAAATGACTAAAACTATCATGTAAACCATTCTTAACTAAATTAATCAATTAGGAATGGTTAAAACTAGTTTAAAATGGTTAATCATTTCACTAACATCAAATTTTCACCATTGAAGTTTTTTGTTCATACATTTCTCATACCACTGAAGCCTAACAGTACTCCGCTCTAGAGAGAATGATAAAGAATAATGGAAGGGAATGGAATGGATATCATCATCAATAATCAAGTCCATCTATGACTAATAAAAGTGAAAGCCTACAAAGCACTACATTAGAGAATCTGAAAAGTGAAAAAGGAAGATAATAAGGAATACAGAAATATTCTTCTTCTTTGTTAGAAGCATAGAGCAATATATAGGTAAGGTTTTGAAATTTAGTGTGGGAAAGTGCATAAATTATGGCTCATTGGTTCATCTGGTTAGGTATCATAAGGTTCTTAAGCTATTTTTTATTCCTGTTTGGTGGTAGCTGGGGAAGGATCCCTTAATATATTGCAATAATTGTAAGTTCTTATTTCCTTAAGTTTACTCATTGTTATTTGAAACTGATGTGTCATTGCCTTAATCTGTAATGAATTATAATGTCTTGTAGTGCCATTTTTGTGATTGGGATATGGATTTCAACAATGGTGGTTAGGGTTTTTTAAAAGAGGGAGATGTGTAAAAAAGAGATTTAGATTGGAAAGAGAAAATAGCCTATGAGTCATGGATAATGAGGGAAAAAAGGTAGCCTAAGCCAAAATGCCCCGTATAAGTAGGTGCTTTTAAATTTTGTAACTTATTGGTTAGTTATAACTTAATATGGATGAAAATTATGACACTCGTAACTAATTGAATAAAATAAAAAAATATAAAATTCATTCAAACTAAACCATTTTTTATAATCAATGTTTTAAACTAATTGAATGTATAATGGTTTGCTCGATTGAAAACAATTTGTAACATTTTGCCTTTCCCTAGGTAATGAGATTCACATGGGTCATGAGTAGGTTTAAGTCATGGCATAATTTCTCTCTCTTTTAGGCTGAGGCCTCTTTGGTTTACCCATAAAAATGAAAATTATAATGACTTATGTATTTATTTACATATAAAGATAAATTATACAATTAAATATGATATGAAACATGAAAACTATTATAATGTTGAAGATTCTATGGTATAAATTTCATTTTTGTTGTGTTGTAAATAACTTAATATTTGAGCTGTTAATCTAATGTTCATAGAATCTAAACCCTTAAGTTAAAGTAATTTATTATTGGATGATGACTCTTTTTTATGGGTTTTATTTGGATTTGTTGATACTTAAAGCTGCAAGGTCTAAATATTAATAAATTATTTAAAAATATAAAAATTCCAAAAGATTAATTAGGTCACTAAAAGAAAGCCCAAATCTTTATGGAACATATCTCAAGGGAGGAACCCTAAATTCATACTTTTGAAGAGATCATTTAGTTTGCAAAAAGAGGCCTAAATCCCTACAAAAATCACTTCTAAAAGTGTCTAAAAAGGAATTAAAAAATCTTCATCTCCAAAGAGACTCAATAAGAAATTTGAGAATTTCCTCTTCTAGAAAAAACCTAAAAAGGAATTTGATGATTTCTACCTTTAACAAAGGTTAAGAAAGAATTTGAGGATCTTTACCTTAAAAAAAGCTCAAAATTATTGAAAAAAAAAACCAAAGCTTCCATAAGGACTTAACATAGTAAGAAAATTACCTAACATCAAAGGAGGTCTAAAAGGCTAAAAGACTAACCTTATCTCAAAAAAGGCTTAAATAACTAAAAGATCACCTTTATCTGAAAAGAAAAGCTCCAAATGGTAAAAAACTATCCTTAACTTCTTTATGGGACATCATTGTGACTGTCACTATTACCATTGCTTTTGCATACCACTATCTCTGTACACCACCACTATCACTACTATCATTATTACCATAAGGAGCATCTACTACCATGTATCACACTATACCTTTTGCGGCCAGATTTTTAATTAGTTTGACCCTTTATACTAAAATCATTATTTTCTATAGCTTATATCTATGTCAAGCATCTAACTTCCTATAAATACCCCATCCCATTAAGGGTGCTTAACGAGCTTTGGGCTCATAGGCTTGGCAGATTACTTCATGGACTTTTTACAAATTGGACTTATTAAAAATGCTCATAAAAAGTAAGTCTAAATGGGCTAAGTTAGCATGAATCAAATTTACATAAAGTATAAGCTAATTAGTAAGTCAATTATCTTTTTAAAGTAAAATAAGCTAGTTTATGGACTTAGGGTGCAAAACAAACTATTTAGAATGAGCCTACTTAAAATACGGGTTTTAGCGGATCAAACTAAAATGAACTTGCATGGGTTTTGGCTTAATTTGATTTACCAAGCTTGTTAAGCACACCTTGCCTCCCATAAGTTGTAAAAAAGGAGGAGAAACACAAAAGAAATAGAAGTGAATAAAGAACAATGCATAGAAAAGAGAAAAAAACATACACAGAAATTATAATGAGAAAAGTGTGAAGACACATTAGTAGAAAAATACCCATAAGATCTTTAGAAACCTCTTACAACTTACTCAGTCCTCCACCCTTCCCAAGCTTTTAAAGAGGCTTAAAAGGTTCATTGAGTATGGCAAACAAGGCTCTTTTGCCCTAATCATAGTTTAGTTGTGGAATCCTTATTCTTCGTCCACTTTCATAACAACTTTCTGATACTCTATTATTGTACTTATACTTTCTAATTAAAGAACCCATTAAAACCTCCCCTAATAAGCTTAAATACAAATTTCATCCTTCTAAAATATAAATTACTCAATTTAGCTACCCTTATTTTAAATAATTTATTTTAGTTCTCCTAAATGTTTAATTGAACCATTATTAGTCCTACCATTACTATTCCATTAATAAACTAACAAAATTGCTAATTTAGAACTTTTATTTACACCATGGCCTTATATTATTAATTTCATTCTATTATGGCAATGCATTCCAAATGATTGAAGGAAAATTTACTTCCTATGTCCACACTTTGGTCATAATGCCTACAAACCACTACAACTAGTAAGTATGAAAAACAAATGAAGTTAGTGAAAAATAGAAAAAAGTGAAACTAAGCATGAAGGAGTAGAAGTAACCTATCGACCACTATCAAATGGAAGTAAGGTTATGGCTTCACCATTATTGAATAAAAAACCTTAAAAGATTAATGGAGGTTGAGGGTGAAGTAGTAGTTGAAGAAGTTATGCAAGAGAGTCAAAATCCTTTAAGAGAGAAGAGAAGAAATGAAAAGGGCAAAAATGTGTGATTATTATTCTTAGTCTCTATTCAATTGAAAAAAAAAAAAGATAAAGGATTAGCAATATTGGACTAATGCTTCCATGGATTTACTATCATGAGCTTCCAAGTGTTAATTCCTTATTCCCATATGCTAATAGTATGGGTGATACTATTACCAGGACACTTTTACTTAGGAAGTAGGCTTATCTATAGTTATCTCATCAACTTCCTGGGCATTTCATATCTTTTAGCTATAAAGATTTTAAAAATTGTTAATAAATTTGATATATATTATATATAACTTTGTCCCATATTTTAGTACTTTTAGCAATTAAAGTGAGAATCCTTTTAGTATACTCAGTAAATATAATACTTTCTATTTGAAAGATAAGGTGATTTGACATAGAATGCAATCTTCATTATATCCTTCCTCTTATGAAAGATATGAATGGATGAGTTTGGTGGAAGATTTGCAAGTAATCAGTAAACTAATGTGATATTCTAAATTGTTTATTATTTCTTGTCTCTATTAATAATATATATGTTTCTTCTCTATTGTAATATATAAACTTAAATTTTTGTTGTTTCATGTTTCTGCTAACAATCTTACAATATTACATTTATAACAACACATGATTGAATTGCAAACCAATTAGAAGTTTTGATCAAGCAACCATCATTTCAAATTGTTTATTGTTTCTTATATTTGTTTCAATTGAAAAAATAGAGAAGTGATTAACAACTTTTCCTTTTTTTATTCCAAAATTATGGCAATATGATGGAAGTTAGCATTTAAAGCAAAAAGGAGATGGTAGAGAAGGAAATTAGGAGAGGAAGAGAGATCACATTTTGTAAGCATGTGAGAATGAAGAAAAAAGAGAATGGATAAAAAAATAAAGCAAGTAAATGAAAGGATAACGGTAGTACCAATATTAGTCCAATTAAACATTTAAGAAGAGCAAAATATATTATTTTAAATAAAGGGATCAAAATTGAATAATTTGCATTTTACATAGACTACAATTGTATTTAAGCCTTTTTCTTATTTAAATACTATTCTATATGCTAATAACTCCCTGATATCATTGACCTTTTCTTATTATTTCTTCTTTGATCTACATCTTGCAAATTTTTTGAACATCAAAGTCATAGAAGTATGAATATTCCCAAGACCCTTTTTTAAAATCCAATCCAAAATAAAAAAAAATGTAACCAAAATTGCCTATGAAATGAAAACTTGATTAGCTATATACTTTAATTTGATAGAGCTTCCTATGGTTGCAAACCTTAGTAGGTGGCAACACTATTACTAATGGAAAGGGTAAGCTTTGAGTGTAGAAGTCTTAGAAAGTAGGATGGATGAGCTTCTAGCTATGCTTAGATACAAGGTAAGCTCATCAAACATGGTAAAACTAGCATAGAAAATAAAATAGCTTAAAGGAGATTCTACCAAGCTTTATATTAAAAGCTTATCAAAAGAGATTTTCATCATTTAAGTTGCATGAGTTCTTTTTTAGATTTTCAAAGAGAAGTTTTAGGTGAGGAATTTTTAAATCTTTAGAAAATTGAATGAACTTTGTTTGAAGGGATTTCAATCTTATGTTTGGAACTCAATGAAAAAACTAAAAAAAATAATACATAAACTTTAAAATTTTATACTTTACACTCTTAACTTTCAAAAAAAGTGAAATCATTAGTTTTGAGCTAAATCTAATAGTAATATTTGTTAATTTTTATTTTTTCAAATATCTTAAGCCATTCTTCAGCATAAAGAAAAAAAAACCCTCAAATTTCATGAGAAATTTTTTAAAAAAATCAAAGAGGAGCTAAAAGACTATGATTGAAAATTGAATCTAAAATTTGAAGTAAAGTTTTCTTTAACACATCATTTGTTTTCACTAGACTAATTTTTTGAAAACTTTTAAGAACATGTCAAATAATTCAAATATCAGACCTTAAATCTATTGTACCTTCACCCTATCACAACTACATGTCATTTATATATTAATCACTTAGACAAGTATTTAGATGAATAACTTAAACATTTTTTTAAATTCCTTAATTATGTTAGTCAAATAACTTAATTTTCAAATTTATAAATCAAATAAAGTTAATCAAACTTTCACAAATATGACTTTTGAAAACCTTTCAAAAGAAAATTTTGCATTAAATATAAGTGGATCAAATTTTAACATTATATATTCATCAAGTTCAAACAACAATTACAACACTTACATGGTTTCTAGATGACCCATCTCATGTATTGCCCAAATAATCAAGTGAAGTGAAATTTGCATTAGATTTAATTTAAAACTTATAGTTTCACCTCTTTTGAAAGTTTAGGAAGGTATAAAATGTAATTTTTTTAAGTTCATATACCATTTTTATCATTCAATTAAAATTTAGGGAGCTAAATTTTAAAATTTTAAAGTTTATGTTACTACTTTTGTCATTCAATCAAAGTTTAAGAGGTAAATTGAATTTTTTTCCTTTTTTTTATCTCATTGTATATGAATCTTGAATTTTAGAGATAATTTGTAATTTCCATTCTTGAATCTTCATATGTTAGTCTAGGTTGTAGGTTTATTTGCTTATGTAGTGGTGAATGCATTCAAACTATCTGACGAAATGTTCAAGTGAAATGTAGGATCTAATATTATGAGTATCAATCTCATTTAATTTTGTTATCTATAAACACTTAAGGGACTAATATAGGAGGGAAAAATAGATGTAACTTTCTCCTTCCATCTACACCACCGCAGATCTCAAATATTTATGACACTTGTCAAAAATCTTGTAGGCTAAAAATGTCGTATGCTATACAACAAGGAGATATTTGTACAAGAAACCTCCTTATAGTGGGTGTATACGTGTGTAAAAGAAGATTTATATAAAAATACTTTTTATTAATAAATTTTTTTATGTTTACATATATTTAATTTTGTAATATATACCATATATGTAGTGAAATTATCCTATTTTGATAAAAAAAAATATGTAAGATAAATTATATAAGTAGTGTAGCTAATTGTATATGTTAGGTTTAAAAGGTCATCATCATCATCATTTTTGTTGTTGTTGTTGTTAAACTGATAATGAATAAAGGGATGGTCTTATTGTAAATAACAAAAAAGTAAATAAAAAATATAATATTGAATATGGGTAAAAGCATCTATTTATATATAAAAAAATTAGTTATTTTAAAATGTTAGACTCCTAAATATTTTTAAATTGATGGATTAAAGATTATTTTGTTGATTAAGAAAACTGTTTATTATATATTAAAATTAGCAAATCAACGTAGTCGATTAAATAAACCACTTTAATTAGTTAAAATATAACCAATAACCTTATCAAGTGATAGTTGTAGTTGTTGAATAAAAATATTTAGTAAAATAAATAATTTATTATTGATTAAGATTTCCTTACAAATAATAGATAATTATAATTTTCTAATTAAAGATTCTTAACAATATTTGTAAAAATATATAATTATTAAAATTTATTTTTAATTATTATTAAATAGACATAATATATCAAGTATTGCATTTAAAACTAAATTTATAATTGATATATCTTTTATTAAGAATATACATAAATTATAGATTTTAACTTTAAAACAAGTTAATTTACTTTGTCACTCATTGTAATTTTACTTAATTTTTTATTAGATTCTTATGATTTAAAAATTTTGAATTTGGATATTTAGTTATTTTTCATTTTTAATTAAATGCTTCTTACTATTTTCTCGTTAAATTTTGTTAACAATTATGGCTCATATAATGATTTATTAGCGGATCAAGAAATAAAAGATAAGTGAATAATTTTTTTCATATAAAAATATAATTTTATAAAATATCTTAATTTTTATTGAGTTATTTATCACTTAAATAAAAGCGGAAATTGTAAGTAGACTTTACATCATTAATCGTTAAGCCACATCAAAAAGGTGTTATATGATTAATGATTAAGGCATTTAAATGAAAAATAACTAAGAGAAAATACATTTAATTATAATTTTATAATAAAGAACTAATTAAATTTGTATGCATATATATATAATTATTAAAATTTATATTTTAATTGTATTAAAGAAACATAATAGATCAAATATTGTGCTTTAGACTAAATTTAAAAATCATATGGCTATTATTAAGAATATACATGAATTATATATGAACTATATCAAAAGAGTGTTATTTATATGTGCAAACTATTAAAAATTGATGCATTTAAGTGACAAATAACTCAGAAAAATGCAAATAATTATAGTTTTTAATTAAAAATTCTAAAAATATTTGTAGAGATGCATATATAATTATTAAAAATAAAATTTATTTTTAATTCATATGAAATTAATGAATATGAATTTAAAATTAAATTTTAAACTCCCATATCTAATATTAAAAATAAGCATAACTTATAAATTTTGATTGTAAAAAAATTATATTATTCTATCGCTCATTATAATTACTCAATTTCTAATTAAGTTTCTATAATTTAAAAGTTTAAATTAAATTCTTATACTTATTTTTCATTTTTGATTGGATGTTTGCTCTTATTTTCTTATTAAATCTTATTAGCAATTAAGTTGCATATATAAGCAATTATCTATTAGTGATTAAAGACAAATGACTCATTTTTTTTACTTAAAAATGAAATAATTTTGGAGTTTGTTACGGTACCTCTAGAGATTTGAAATTCGGGATGGTGTGGTAAAATATAACTACTGGATGAGATTATCAAGATTTTTAATTTCATCCAGTGGCCTATATTTTGTCACACCATCCTAAATTTCAAAATCCTAGAGATACCTTATAATTCTCCAATAATTTTATAAAATATCTTAATTTTCTTAAGTCATTTATCAGTTAATTACAAATAAAAATTATAAATAAACTTTACATTATTGCTCGTTAAACTACCTTAAAAGAGTGTTATTCACATTTTATTTTTGTTTGATTTTTCTTACTTAATAAAATTAGAAGATGAAATTATTATCAATGTGAAAAACTTTGCTCTCAAACACCATTTTTAGTGACAAATGCTAAAAATGAGAGTTTAAATCATTTAAGATTGTTTTTTCAATTAGTAATTGATAAATTAGTTGATTATATAAGAAGTGTTTTATAAAATTAGCTATTGAGCTAAATAAAAATATAAAACAACATAAAAGAATATGAATTAAATTAATTTATATTTATTTAAAAATTAAATTATTTTAATATAATCAAGATGTTCAAAATAAAAATATAATTACCTAAATTTTAATTAATTATATTCTATAACTTTACATAATTTTTATCTAATTATTATTTATAATAAAAATATAATTATATAAAATATAGTTAATTATTTTTTATGATATTCTATATTTATTTACAGACATATTTTTATATATTTATAATTTAAAATAATGGTATAATTAACTAAAATCAAATTTATTATATTTTATTATCTTGTATATTTGTTTATTTACTTATTTAACTGTTTATACTAAATTCTTTATATTATATATTTATTTATTTATTATTTAAAACAAGAACGTAATTATTTATTAGAAGCAAATTAATAAAATGAAAAAAGATAAATTTTGAAAAAAAATTTTAAAATTTACTAACTTATAAGTTATAAGTTATTTAAGGTAGTTTTTTAAATTAAAATTAATTTTTTTCTTGATAAGTTAATGTGTAAAATACTTTTAAAGTTAGCTAATAAATTATTGATCAAATTAATAAGTTATAAATTAACTTATTTATTATATGAAATAAAGGCAAAAAAGAAATGACTATTTTAATGGAAAACTAAGAGAAAAAAATTCAATATGAAATTATATGTAACAACCAGAGGGTGCCTAAGCGTAGATTTTACAACCGGAAGGGAAGAAAGTGTAAATTTCGTATATTTCAAGAGCGATCAGTGCATCTTATTAATAAGCAATTATAATTTGTGGTTTTTTTGTAAAGGAGAAGGATGCCAAAAATTGTATAACTCGTGGTTAAGATCGTCTTTTTCCGCAATAAATGCAAACTAATTGCCCCAAAAAGCCAAGTTCTTGTCGGTTCCAAATTTGTTGATTAAGGGTTTATTAACAGACTAAATCAACTATTTTCCATCACAAAGAATACTATTTGCAAAATATTTAAATTATCATAAATTAACATGTTAATTTAGTTAATATACTAAAAGCATTCAATTAACTTAATTAAAAGCTATTTATGAAATATTTTTACATGAATTACATTCACCAATTTTGTTCAAAGGTCATTCTATGCATTAAAGTAATAATTCAAGGACATCAGTGGGTTGAGTATCAGTAAATTCGATTTGAATCTAACTAGAGCCAAGCCTGAGAAGAACCCGTTGCTTCAGACACATTAGAGACCTTATAAATCTAATTTAGGTTCAAACTTGAACTATTTTGAATATGAAAAATTATCATTGTGATTTTTCATTGAAAAGGAAAAAATAATATTTTATTGATAATCGGCTAATAATAGAGTACATTTTTCAAAATATGTCTAACTTAAAACAGATTTGGGAATTAATGAATATTTAATAATTAGACCTAAATTTAAAATATTAAGTAGTGGACGTAATTCAAATCTGACCCAATGAATATATCTAGACAAGATTTATTGAGTTTGGATATAACTGTCATTTCCAGGTAAAATTTTAAATTTTACTTCTTGCGTATTAAAAAAAAAAGGATTTTTTTTTTTTTAGAGTCTGTCAATGCAACATCATCGAAATTTTTCATAAAGTTCCACGATTCTTTTATAGTATCTTACAACTTTTTCAGAGATTTTCTAAATACTTTTTATGTTTTAAGTATGATTGTTCATACTACCAAAAAAAATTTAAAGCTTCAAAGAAAATTTTTCAAATTTTATAATTTTTTTAACTTTTTCATAAACCACATAACTTTTCCCAAGATTTTACCAAATTAAAACTCTAAAAAAAGTTAGTCATTTATATTTAGTCACGGATCCGAAAATTTTGATTTGTGAGGATAATATATGTGTAAAAAAACAAAAATTTACATTATTATAAAATAATCAAATATTAAAATAAAAAAAATATTATTTTAATTTTTTATATATTTTGAGTATGTGCAATAAATTAAATTTTTTATCCTTTTGCTTCTGTTTAAAATAAAGTTTTCCTCTTTTGATCAATTAAACAAATTTATTAGAACAATATTATATAAATTTATAAGGACAATATATATATATATATATATACGCACTTGTAAGTTTTTTTTTGGGGGGGGGGAGTGCAATTGCCCCTAGAATATGTAACGTTAGATCCGCCCCTCTCTATATTCAAAAGAATTATATATTTAGACAAATTACACTCATTTCATTTAAGATGTAGACTAATCACATTCACATACTTTTATTTTTGAAATATACATAAATTTTCCTTTTTAATATATACTTACCCTCTTTTCCCTATATTTAATTCCATTACACTAACCTCTTTTAAGATTTAAACTAGTTATAATATTCATACCTTTCTATTTTTAAAATATACACAATTATATTCTTTTCTACATATATCATGTTCCTTTTCCCTCTATTTAAACATATTATATCCACTTCACTTAAAATATAACTTAATTACATTTACATTCTTCTATTTTGTAATATATAGAAATCTCCATTTTTTAAATATATTCACGTCCGTTTCCCCTCTTTTCAAACCTATATTCAGGTTCCTTATTTTTGAAAAAAAAAAAGGTGAGCAGAGGGTATATTTTTAAAAATAAAAAGTTGAAAATTTAATTAAATTAAATTTTAGGAAAAGTGAATATAATTTGCCGTGTGTATTTTTTTAATTGATGGTATCAATCTTCTGGTTGCTTTTTCTTTTATCAGTGTTCACTAGAAAGCCCAAACCTTCATAGTTAAGATAGATGTGGCCATAATTGGGCTAAACTGTGTTGAGTCCGGAGTTGACATCACTCAAGATACTTCTCAAACCCAAGCCCACTTTAATTAATTTGTATTTTTCAATTCTTCCAGAAATCATATTGATAAATATCATACTTATTTCACTTTTCATCGTTGAATCTATCATCTTCTAAGTGCGTAAAAATAGCAAAAATTGGGACAATGGAATAGAAAAGAGGATGTGTTGAAACTCTTCTGTTTGAGAGCCTCCCTTCTTATTTCCGGCTTTCATGATGCATAATGTATCGATAGTGCTTGTCTCCTAAATAATGTACTCATGATTTTTCATGTTTCTATATAAACATATACGAATATATCAAATGAAAAAAATATTTTTATATAAAAAATGAAAAAAAATAAATAATAATTATCAGATTTTACATTGATGGTTAGGATTGAATCATTAATTAAGATTACATGATTATTTTAAATGAAATGGGTATTTTTATGTGAAGGGTAAAAAGAGTAAACAACAATTATTGAATTCTGAATTGATTGTTAGGATTAAATGATTAATGAAGATCATGTAACTACTTATAATGATCATATAATTATTTTAAAAAAGTTATATGATTTTATATTTTAATTTTAATCTTTCAATATTAGATTTAATGACTATATTTCTTTTTCTTACTTTCACATAAAAATATTTCTTTCACTTGATATTAAAAAAAAAAAAACTTCAATATCAAATATCACTAGATAACCTTTCACTGTCATTGTATCATATTCCGTTGATTTGGGATCTTGAATTTCATTTATTTAATTTGATGACAAAAACCGGTGATAGTATATATGTTCATATTCATATCATACTCTACATTTAGTGTGGTGTGTCTAAGGCAGAACGCTGTTGCGTGTCTGAATAATGGTCCATTTTATTCATTGTAATTGGGACCTTTCATTAATTGATTATTTATTATTTGCTCAATATATCATTTTCAAATGATGAAGGACGAAGAAATATAAAAGAATAATTAATTTTGATTCATTCACAATGCCACCCGTTTTCAGCTATAAAAAATTATTGAATATTATGCCATCTTTTATATCATTGACTGTGTAAAAATCATTTTCTTTTTGAACTTTGATACGTAAAAGTCTGTTTATTGTAAAATAACTTTCGATATGCTTGAAAATCACATAAATCCCAAAATGGATTTTCGTCTGAGAGACTGTATCAAATAACATAATTATTTTTAATTTTTTCCCTAAAAGCATTAGTTTATGAGGCCAACAAACATTTGATGTGTAGTGTTTGTTTCGCCCTTTTAATTGTTGGGGAAATTACAATAGACATATCAATAGCCTACTTATATTATGTTGAAATTATAGAATTGCCCCTAAGATATGTTGTAACTAAAGGTTGCACAACCATCTAAAGTGCATCCATGTGCGTTTTGACCTTTCTTCTCGTCTTTTCTTCTTCCCCTCGCACTTTTCTTGCTTTCAACTTATAATGAGGGACATTGCTAGTACATTATCTTTCACCGGACGAGTTACATGATGGTAACAGAACTATGTATATTTTCACGGGAGCACAAATTTTCATTGATTTTTTTAATATTTTATATAATATTATACGTATTATTTAAAATATTTATATTAATTTTTAAATATTATATTCACTAAAATATTAAAATACATTTATTTTCAATGACAATCTTGGTATTTTGGGAATTAAAAATTTTTGAGGAACAAAATAACTTTTGCAACAATATTTTTAAAATTTTTTTTATATAATTATATGATACTAATTGATAATTTTAAAATTTTTGAAAGGGAATAAAAATCCTCCTATACCCCTATAAAGCGTCGCTAATATTTGCATCTTTGAATCCTAATTCCACCGCTAAATAGTACTTGCTACTTTTGTTTGTTTGAAGGCAGGGCCACCTTTCAAAACCTCCAATGATAAAAAGCAATATTTTGAATTGAAACAAGTTGAAAGCAATCTCAACCGGACATATGCTAGCAAGTAGCACAAATCGACTTACTAGTGGCTGGTTAAAGTGATTCGTATTCTGCCTTAAATGTGAATAATGATTGAGGTACACCAATATATTACTAATTATTATCATTAAATTTTATTTATTTATATAATATTATGTAAAATAAATGAAATTTAGTAATAATAACTCTAATGCATCAAAGTCTCTCCAATTCTTGTGTTGTTCATTACATTCACTCTTTCAAGATATATAGGGAGAAATATTTTGGAAACAACAACGAATGTGACCGTATAATGTTGTCATTATTATTGCAGTCACTGTGTGCTATAATTTATCATACAAATTAGCAGCAAAATGAGCTGTATCTTGTAAGGAAAGCTCGTGGAAAATTCGGCATGAATGGGAAAGAGAATGCCTTGACCTAATCAATTGTTGCAATTTAAGTGATCTGAACGACAAAAAATCCGTCGTTATTTTATTAACTATATACAGTAGTAACAAAAAATCTGTCCACTACAATACAAATAGTGCTAATGTCATCTGTATAGACCAATTTTTCATTTGTATAAGTATTACAGACGACATTATCGTCTGTAGAGAATTGTGCCTGTTGCAACCTATAAAAACGATATTTTTTTTATCGTCTGTATAGATCAGGACTATACAAATGATAAATGTCGTCTGTATAGAGTAAACCTATACGACGACATTTGTGGTCTATATAACTTAGACCTATACAGACCACATTTATATAGATCACAAATATTATTTCTATAGGTTCATTCTATACAAACGACAATGTCGTCTGTATATCTTATAAAATTTTTAAAAAATAAATTTTTAATATATTAAAATTTATGTTCATAATTTAAAGAATAATAATCACTAAAAAAATTAAATTTAATTAAAATATTTAAATTTATATATGTAAAATAAAAATATAATAATTATTTCAAAATATATATGTTTTTAGATATATAAATATTTATATATATGTAAATAAATATATGTCTCTATATATATACAAATAAATACAATTACCTAAAATTTTTATATAATGAAAGTTTATGTCAATAAATAATTATTACTATAATATTATATAATAAAAGTTAAAAGTTTATGTAATTTTACTTCTATTCTTATATAAAAATATCATTATGCTATAATTTATATATTATTATATAATAATATATAATAAAAGTTTACATCATTATATAATAGTTTACAAAATATTGTATAAAATTATGTAACAAAGTTAATAGTCCATAAAATTTGACATTCATTCTCATATAAAAATATCATTATATAATATATTATAATATTATAAAATAATATACAATAGAAGTTTACATCATTATATAATAGTTTACATAATATTATATAACAATTTGTATTATTATATAATAGTTTAGATACAATTACATAATATGTTATAATGAAAGTTCATGTCATTATATAATAATTTATATAATCTAATATAATGAAGTTAATAATTTATATAATTTTACTTTCATTCTTATATAAAAATATTATTATAATATAATTTATATAAAATTATATAATAATATATAATTCAAATTTACATCATTACATAATAGTTTACATAATATCATATAACACTTTATATTATTATATAATAATTTATACACAATTATATAATAATTTATATAATTTTATATAATGAAAGTTTATATCACTATATAATAATTTATATAATATTATATAATAAAGTTAATAAATTATATAATTTTACTTTCATTCTTATATAAAAATATCATTATATAATAGATTATAATATTATAAAATAATGTATAATAGAAGTTTACATCATTATATAATAGTTTACATGATATTATATATTAGTTTATATTATTATATAATAGTTTAGATACAATTAAATAATATGTTATAATGAAAGTTTATGTCATTATATAATAATTTATATAATCTAATATAATGAATTTAATAATTTATATAATTTTACTTTCATTCTTTTATAAAAATGTTATTATAATATAATTTATATAAAATTATATAATAATATATAATTCAAATTTACATCATTACATAATAATTTACATAATATCATATAACACTTTATATCATTATATAATAATTTATACACAATTATATAATAATTTATATAGTTTTATATAATGAAAATTTACATCATTATATAATAGTTTATATAATATTATATAATAAATTTAATATATTATATAATTTTATTTTCATTCTTATATAAAAATATCATTATAATATAGCTTATATAATAGTATATAACTAAAGTTTATGTTATTATGGAACAATTTACATAATATTATATAACAATTTATATCATTATACAATAATTTATATACAATTATATAATAGTTTATATAATATTATATAATAAAGTTAATAATTTATATAATTTTACTTTCATTCTTATATAAAAATATTATTATGATATAGTTTAATTAATATTATATAATAAAGTTAATTGTTTATATAATTTTACTTTTTTTTAGATAAAAATATCATTATGATGTAGTTTATATAATATTATATAATAGTTTATAATTAAAGTTTACATCATTATATAATAATTTACATAATATTATATAATAGTTTATATCATTATATAATAGTTTATATACAATTATATAATACTTTATAAAGTTTTATATAATAATTTATATAATATTATGTAATAAAGTTAATCATTTATATAATTTTACTTTCATTCTTATATAAAAATATCATTATAATATAGTTTATATAATATTATATACCAGTTTATATCATTATATAATAGTTTACAGATATTTACATAATAGTTTATGTGGTTTTATATAATGAAAGTTTATATTATTATTTAATAGTTATATAATATTATATAATAAAAATTAATAGTTTATACATTTTGTTATATTAACACTATTAAAAAAAATTTGTGTGTAAATTGTTCTAACATATATGATTAAAATTGCAAAGCAACAATTAGAAATTTTAATCAACAATGCAACAAAATAATCAGAATATATAATAAAATAAATATAAGAATTAATAAATAATTATAAAATTATAGTAAAAAAAATAAAAGAAAGAAAGAGGACATACTTGAACTCCATGGAAGAGCTCCACCAAGAAAGAGCTTTATTTGCGCATAGGAGAAATGAGAAAAATGGCTCCTAGGTGAGAATTTATAAGCAAACTCTATGCTGACGACATTTGTTGTCTGTATAAGTATCCTCAGTCGTCTATATTGTTTTTCAAGTTTTAATGTGCTAATTTTTACCACTTCTAAAAATTTGAATTTTATACGGATGACAAAGGTATATTCACATGGCTACTTGTTGTTTGTATAAAGTTTTTTTTATTTTTTTTGAATAAATTTTTTTAAAAATATCTATATAGACGACAATTATGGTCTGTATAGGTTAAAGCTATACATACCATATGTATGGTCTGTATAGAATTATGCTATACAAATCACAGTATCGTCTATATATCTTACAGTATCGTTTGTATAGGACAAACTTATACAGACCACACATGTACTCTGCATAGAGCTGGGTTATACAGACCACATGTGTGGTCTGTATAGGTGGAGACCTATACAGATGATATTGTGATTTGTATATCTTAGTGTTGTCTGTATAGGCCGAACCTATATAGACTACACATGTGGTTTGTATAGAGCTGGATATATACAGATCACAGTATCGTCTATATGGGTTTCTACCCATCTGTATGTTCTAGTGTTATCTGTATATGATGAGCCTATACAGACTACACATGTGGTCTGTATAGATCTGGATTATACAGATCACAATGTCGTTTGTATAGGTTCTCTCAAATTTCTATTTTGATGGATCTATACAGATGACTTTATCATCTATATAGCCCCTATCTATATAGACAATATGTTTATATAAACGACAATATTGTCAATATTCAGGAGTAACATTAATCACATATATTAGCAATCCGCTGTCGTACACATTCGAGAATGTGATCTCTATGATGGGATGGCTGGCGGTGCAAATCATGCATGGTAGCCCAAAGATATTGCAAATTGACATAGGGCTGTCAGTTTTTAATTTAAGCCTTAGTGGCTAGCGTCTATGCATATATAGACCTTCATGGAGAGGAGGAATTTCAGGAGTAATCCTGGAACACTCGAGAAAAGTGATCGTTATGAAATTAGGAAACCAAAATGTAGATTTTATTGCATTAATGAAGATCATGCGAGAGACCTCAAATGTTGCAATCGTGATGTATACGTGAGAAATTGTAAAAAAAATAAAAATAAAGTAATAGCTAATAAAATAAAATTCGAAATAAAATTAAATTTTTTTTTATATCTATTAAATTAATTTTTTACAAATTTATCTAAATATTCTTATTTAATAACATTTATTGATTTGAATTCAGCATTTAATTTTAAATTTTATTTTTAGTATATATAACATTATTAAAAAAATTAATGAAAGTGATCAAGTTGTAATTGCAACAAGCAAAAAAATTACAATATTGATCAGTTTTTTTTTTTAAATATGGGTGAAGAAGTAAATATGGTATTTATCACATTCCTAAATATACGAAAACTTAGATTTTTTTTGGATTGGTAGGAAACATCCTCCATATTAATTGATAAATTTAAATAATTATATTTATAGTCATAAAAGATAAAAGAATGGTGAAAAATAACATTTATTATTTTTAAAAAAAGTGTTTACCTCCACAATTATGACATTATATATTTTTGTTAATCATAATGTATATAAATAATAAAAAAATATTTTATTTATATATAAATAAATAAATAATTTTCATGAAAAATATCATAAAAGGGGAATTCTTTGGTACATTCTCAAAATAGGGTGTCTCAGTACGATTATTGCAAATTTTATGTGATTTTCTTATAAAATTTTCAACACTTCACATAAAATTTGCATATTTTTTCTATAAAATTTCACAATAGCTCCTTAAAGTTTTGCATTACAGGATTATTGTTTCATGCTATGAGAATTATGAATAAAGTTGCGAGATCTTATAAAAAAATTGTGAATTTTATATGAACAATTACATTTATATAATTTATGTCAAAAGAAAAAGTTGTTAGATTTTATAAAAAAGTTATAATTTTTTAAGACTTTCTAGTAAAATTTGCAAAATATCGCATTGGTACAACATTTTTAAAATTTTTACCGAAGCAAACCCCACCTAATAAATATACAAAGATATATAATCTAAGGTTTATGTGATTTTCTTATAAAACTCATGACACTTTACATAAAGTTTACAATTTTTTCATAAAATCTTACAATAACTTCCCAAGGTTTTGTATTGTATTATGGATAAAATTATGAGATCTTATAAAAAAATTATGAATTTTATGTAAACAGTTGCATCTCATATAATTTATGTCATATGAAAAAATTGCCAAATTTTATAAAAATTATGACTTTTTTAAAACTTTCTCATATATCATATCAATACAATTTTTTTAAAAATTGCACCAAAGGAAACCCCACCTAACAAATATACAAAGATACATAATCTAGGGTTTATGTGATTTTCCTATAAAGTTCATAACACTTTATATAAAGTTTACAATTTTTTTTTACAAAATCTCACAACAGTTCCTCAAGTTTTTGCATTAAAAGATCATTATTTTATTTTGCGATAATTATGAATAAAGTTATAAAACTTTATAAAAAAATTATAAATTTTATGTAAACGATTATATCTTATATAATTTATGTCACATGAAAAAGTTGCCAAATTTTATAAAAAAATTATAATTTAAAAAAATTTTCTCATAAAATTCATAAAATATCGTATCGATACAACTTTTCTAGAAATTGTACTAAAGCAAACTCCACTTAACAAATGCATACAAAGAAACATAGTCCAAGAGAAAATTTCTATGGTGTACCAATTAGACTGATACACAATTAAAATAAAATATTGAATTTATTAATCCGTATAATATTATATAAATCATAGGTTTAACAATTTAAATTTAATGATACACCGATGTACATAAACACTCCCCATGCAGAATTCTTCATCGAATTTATCTGCCTTCCCTCAAAACAGGGACGTGGTACAAGAGACGAAGATCCATAGTACAGCTAGCCCACTTGTTCCTTGTCCAAACCCCAAATAATAGAATAACCAATAATTCAAACACTTGTGATTTCACAACAAAGAACAATTAATTGCAATACAATTATGCATTACTTGTTGCATTTGGCTACTAGGGAAAATTTCCGGGTCACCATCTGCCGACCGAAGCCACTACGTCTCCGAGGATTGTAAGATTTTCTTAATTTAGGTAGTTGAACGGTTTAACTACATACATTGACTTGATATACCATATTTCTTATACAAAGGGATTGGATAATGTTTCTTTAACCTAATGTCGGTGGTCCAAAATTCTTATCAAATCGAATCCATTTGTTACCCTAAGATACGCCACAAAATCTGAAAGGCTCGCCAATACGTTACTCATTACCATCACTCTTTGGCTTCACAATGCCAACAACAATGGGCTTACATAAATGTTTGTTTAACTCTTTCCTATGTTTAAGGTTCCGTTTCACGCAATAAATAAGATAACTTATAACTTATTGACTTAATTAATACGCTATAAACTAGCCTTTAGAGGTGTTTCTCGTACTAACTTATAAGCTACCCCAAGTAGCTTATAAACTCTGATATAATAAGTTACTTAAAATAACTTATAACTTATAAACTATTAATTTTTTAAATTCTTTTCAAATCTATCCTTATTTCTTTTTTTAATTTACAACTCATATTTTTTGTAAAATAAATTTAAGTAATTTTAAAAAAATATATTTAATTATATTTTAAGTTTTATAGAATATAATTAATTACATATTAGAAATTATATTTTTATTTTAACTTTTTAATTACATTAATATAATTTAATTTTTAGATAAATATAAATTATTTTAATTATATATATTTTTATTAATATATTCTTTATATCATTTTATAATTTCAGCTAGTTCAATAGCTAATTTCACGAAACACTTTAGTTAACTTATCAGTTATCAGTTATCAGTTATAAGTTATCAGTTATCAGCTAACTTATTAGCTAATTACATGAAACGGAGCCTAAGTTTGAATTTTGCGGGGTGTTGTAAAAATATTTAACTTAAAAATTTATTGTGAATTAACTTGATTAAATTATATTTGGTTCAACTAATGATCTTTTCTATAATGAATTCCCTTAAATGCAAATCATCTTGTTTAGTGGATAATTTTTAAAAAAGATTTTTTTTCTAATGATAAAAAGACTAATCACAGAAAGATTTTCAATAGATATGCAAAGGAATTGAGCTACTATGAATAACTTGAAATGTGATCGCAAAATCCTTAACATAAGTTCAATTTTAAGCCAGTCTAGCTCAAATTCTTATTAATTATTTAACTTGAATTGTTTTAGAATTTAATTATAAAATATATTTTTTTATTTTCAATTAAAATTATATTTAAATAATATGAATATAATATATAAATTTTACATTATTAATATGTAAATAAATTAAATAATATACAATAAATAAAAGTTAAACTTGTCTAAATTTATCTGAACTCATATTAAATTCTTTTGTAATCCAAATTTAAATTTAATCTAAATACTTTAAACCCAATTAAAAATCTAGATTAAATAGCATAAAACTTATTTTAATTTGAATAAATTTGCTTAAGATGATGTTAGCTGCCAATTCAAATATAAAATTTTCAAACTAAGTTTAAGTTTGAATTCAAATTTAAAACTATTTTTTGCATTTAATCTTGAATTTAAATATATAAATATCTAGCACAACCTAATATGTTTGCACCGTATATAGGGATACAAATAGGTTAGGTCGGGTTAGACTTTACCTTAAATAGACCAGGCATATATTGCAAAATATTAGTCCGAGCCTGACCTATTAACTTATATTAGATTTTATTTTAAACTCGAACCTGACCTGTTTTAAAAGCCTGACTTGACCTATTAGGTTATTGAAAAGCTTATTTTAAATATAAATTTTTAAATAAGTCAATAATTTAAAACCTAAAAGGCCTATTATAAAAAGATCTTAAATAAATCAATAACTTATGTAAACTTGTATCAATATATTATTAAGATACCCTAATAATTCTAAAATTAATATAAAATTTTATATAAAAACTAATTAATAAAGAAATAAATTCATATACTCATAACATAAAATTACTAATTTAAATATTTAATATTTAATTAAAAATAAAATAACATTAAGTTGTCATAACATCAAAGGTTAATAATAAAAATAAATTAATTCACCATAAATTATACAACAAACGTTCAAAATATTTAATTTATATAATGAGCTTGAAAAAAAAAGTCATATATCATTACCTTTATAATAAATAAATTTAAATAAAAAAATATTAAACAGGTCGGCTTAATAAGCCTGTAGATTAGGCTTAAAATAAAAAAGTCCAACCTATTTAATTAAAAAAATTTTATATTAGTTTTGAACTGACTCGTTTAATTAAATAAATTGAACTGGACTGGACTTAAATTAATCCAAGCCTTAGGCCGCTGATAGGTTGTCCGACCCTTTTACACCCTTAATCGTACACCACAGCTTCTTTGCATTTGTTTCAGCGCCTTCATAATTAAAGTACAATAAATTCATGTCCCAAGTACTGAATAAACTAAATTTGTTTTAAAACTATGCTCGTAAACATAATTGAGTCTTTGAGTCTTGCAAAGGTGACATGCATTCGGTGATCACATATCAAATTTACAAAATGAAGGCATTGTCAATTTTGATCCAAACATCAATTTTATAGAATCACATCTGCTTTAAAAATTACATTTTTTTTATTTTAGGATATTAAATATTATAATTATCTTTATTATTAGATGAGAATAAGAATACCTGTTTCAATGAGATCGTATAGAATTTCCCTCTCATAAAGTGCATTAGTTTGAAAAAAGATCTTATTACTTAAAAAAAATTATGACTAAGCTACTAATTGGATTATGATTAAATTTCCTGACATGATGGGCTATAGTCTTTTAAAAATTGTATCTCAATTGACGAATTTAATTAAGATTTTCCCTTGTCTTCAATTAGATTATGAAGACATTGAAAAAGAGGCGATCAATGAACGAATGGATTAATTAGAGAAAACAAACAAAGGGTCAATTTCACTTTCATTCAGCACTTAATTAATTAAAATCCCAAAAGATGAAGGCTTTATAATAGCCATGCACTAGCTATCAGCCACCTAGCAAAGTGCCAAACCCATCTCATCAGTTCTTTATTGTTTGTCTTCCCTTTAATATCCACAATTTTAATTTTCTTCTTCTACGATCCACCGCCCAGTCGCCCAGGCAATTTGACAAGGAAACAATTGTTTATGGACAACACCCCTTGAAACGTATGAAGCTCCACGAGATTGCAAAAAAGGCTGCCACGTGGCTCCTAAATCTGCAATTGGTGTCATCCAGATGATTATGCAACGTGGCAAATGCGAGTGCCATCAAAATCCATGCCCCTCAATCATTCATGCATTCCCCCCCCCCAAAAAAAATAAAACAATACAGGTGCAACTTTTTTGTTTTTTTGGACTTTAAATTAGGTCCCTTTTCCCTCCCCCAACCCCACAACAAAGATCTTCAACAGCTTTCGCATGCTCGAAGCACCCATCTCTTTTGTACCTAATAATCCTAAAATATGCAATGGTTTTATGATTAAATTTTAATATTTATTGTCTTGTATTTTCTATAGCAATAAATTGCATGCGAATCCACCTCCCCACACATCAATTAATCAATTTTTCGAATAAGTCGAACGAATGATTCCCCTTAAAAAAGGTTCATGAGAAAAACTTCTCATGTATATTAGCAGATAATTTATGCATTTTTTTTTATAAAAAAACTGACTAGTTGGGATGATTTACATAAAGAACATGCAATCAATGGTATGTCATCGTCAAACATACTCTGACGCTAATAAATATTTAAATGACATGAAATTATAGTATAAAAAAGTAATTAAATTTGTAAGTACATATAATTTTTAAGCTAGTACGTAAGTACATGTGATTAGGGGCATTGTCAGACTCCCACTCCTTTTATGGTATGTTCAAATGAAGTGAACATCATTTTTTTTTTTTTGGCATGTTTTTGCTTGTAATAATGGTGCTTCACGAGCTATCATAGGCCATTTGCCAGGCTACTCAATCGTGAATTGGACATTCAGGCTCAATCGCATTTAGATCACTTGATGTGATTTTGACTAGTTGAATAGCGATTGATAGGATATTTAAAATTGTATTACTCAAGTATCCGAAAAAGTTTATAACATGTCTTAACTTTAAAACGGAATGGTTTGGATTGCGTGAATATTTTACTATACTTCTACTAATCAAATAAGTTTATTCTTTCTCCGTGAGTGTAGGCAAGTAATTAGTCAATCCAATGTAATTTACTTGTGCAAACACTCATACTATATTCTTGTGAAGACAAAAACTAGGATTTGGGAGGCAAAACCGCGTTTTACTTTAGCATTTTTAATGATAACCTTGGAAAAGACTCACCAAATCTCCTCTAAAACACTGTCCAGCGCCTATATAAGAAGAGGATATAGTGAAAAGAGAACAGCAAAAGCAAAAAGCTTATGTTATGTTAGAGCACCCCTTTGCCATTTCCTCCTCCATCGTTTTATTTTGTGTTTCTTAGGTTAAGGATATGAATAAAACAAGAGTCCAAGAGAGAAGTTTCTAGGAGACTAGGACAACCCAACATCTCTACCTCCATTATTGTATGTATGTATAATTAATTAACTGAACAGGCCTAGGTCTTTGATTTTTTCTTGTCTCTGGCCCCTCAGTTGGGTCCGCATAATTGAAAAACACAGAGCCAGAATGCAGCCAAGGGCACTTGTTTAATTTTTGTCATTTTCTTTTGGTTTCTTACTAACTCTTCCGTTGGGAACAAAAGGAGATTTCGGGTAGAAACCATAATCAGTATTTTTGCACTTCATTAAGTTAAAGCTTATTAATTTATTTATTTATTTATTACTTTTTTGAAGTTTTACTTGAACTACACTGGTTGTGTATATAAAGCCTGGTAGCTTCTTGGAGAGCAAGCATCATATCGATCCCCGAAGAGAAGCAGGCAAAATGGGTATTGAAGGCACTTTCGAATACTTGTCCGATTTACTGAGCAAGAAGAAGAAGAAGAAAAAGAAGCAGACGCAAACTGTTTCTCTCAAAATAAGAATGGACTGTGAAGGCTGTGCTCGCAAAGTCAAGCACGTCCTCTCTGGCGTTAAAGGTATACTTTTTCAACTTCACCCTTCCGATTCTCACTTATCATTTCACCAACTCACGCACGAAAGATCTACCCTCACACCCCACTTATGCGAGACAGGGCTGATACTTGCCTGGAGCATCCGTTACATAGTTCTAAGTTGCAGTTTATTAATAAAACTGCAAATAAATATAAAAAAATGATTATTATAGTATAAAATTATGAAAAATTATAAATGCAATAGCAATATTACGAATAATATTGTGATTACAAATCGTAAGTCAAAAGTTTGATCCATTCTATTATTACATTGTGCCACTCATTACCACAAAGTTAGATAGAAAATAAATTCTTTTAATTAGTTACTAATTAACAAAATAAAAGAATTAATTTTTTTAAAAAAATTATTTCTCCTAAATCTTAAAAAGTTGTTTGTTTATTTTTTTCCTAGAAGAACTTTTAGTGAGAATTTTTAATTTTGATCGTTGACTTCGTAATTTTTGGATACTTTTCAACAAATTTATATAAGAATTTACTTTATACAAATTTTAAGTTTCTGGAGAAGTGAATAACCCGATGTTAACCATGCTTAATCATTGATATCAATAAAATTAGTTACCTGAAAATCATATAATAATAACAATTGAGCGATGTTTTGTGTTAGATAGCACTCTCTAGGCTTCCAAAACCATGAGAGCTAAGCATGTAGGAGAGGCTATTCCATGCATGAATGATACTTCTTCCTTCACTTAACTTGTTTTTTTCTTTTTGGATATTAATCTCTGAAGGAGCTAAGTCGGTGGACGTGGACTTGAAGCAGCAGAAAGCCACCGTAACTGGATATGTGGAGCCAAAGAAAGTTCTGGAAGCTGCTAAGAAAACCAAGAAGAAGGTTGAGTTGTGGCCCTATGTGCCCTACAACACGGTTGCTCACCCTTACGTATCTCAGGCTTATGATAAGAAGGCACCTCCTAACATGGTAAGGAAAGTCCCTGACACCGCCATCATAACTGAGACCACCGTCGACGACCGCTACACTGAAATGTTCAGCGACGAAAACCCAAATGCCTGCTCTATCATGTAAAAACAGCCTTGCTAGCTAGCTTCCAAGTCAAAATAGAATTAAAAAAAAAAAAAAAGTCATTAATTGGCGATGTGAAGAAATTAGTAATCAAATGATGGTTGCTTTTCATATGGGATGGTTGATTTTCATATGGGACTATTGTTTATGAGTGTTAGTTAAATGTCATAATTTGATACTTTTTTTTTCATATACAGTGGGCTGCGACGCTGGAAACTCTCAGAAATAGTTTGTATTCAATGGTTTTTATTGTTTAGAATACTATTGCGGGATGATATGGGACACCAAGTCATACAGATTTTGCGTTGTCCTTTAATTTACTATATAATTCCAGGTGTTCTTTCTTTAAGATTAAATTATTCTCTCACTCTCACCCCTCATAATTTCTTTTAAATTTTAATTTCATCCTTCTAGTTTAAAAGTTTAATCAGAATTGAATTTTTATACTTACTCATTTAATTTACTAATTCCTACTAAGAGACAAGAACCTCCGAGTTTATGTGGCTTATAACGGCAGTTTCTAAAATGTTTAATAAAACATGCATGGTTTTCATATGATCTCGCAATAGAACAAATCTTAAATATAGCGACCTTAATAACATTTAGACTGACCAAGTTTGGTAGTTCGGATAAGCTTATCCAGAACTACTGATTTTCATTAGGGAAAAAGTTTGACATTTTCCTTTTCATGAAGGATAGATTTCTTGTATCCATACTTATGAAGTCGCAAGTTTTATAGGTATCAAGAAATTCTATCTTCTATCTTGTAAATTAATAGAATTCAAACTAATATTGTTAAAGAAAATCTAATAAGATCCCTCGGTGAATCTCGGTTTGCATTACTTTACTAAATGATTTTTTTTCCCTCAATTACAAGTAGATTCTTATTTTTTCTGCATCGGCTCTTTGATGATGATGATGATTTCCACATTTTCAAATGAATAAATAGTTATAAATTTAAAAAATATTTTTAATTAATTATTATTTATTAAATTTTAAATCCTTGATTTTATTATTAAAAGTTGTAATATCCCCTAAAATACAAGATACAAATTTTCAATGCCTGATTCCTAAAGGCCGCAAAGGAGACAAAATCTACTACTCTTAATTAGTAAGTGGGCTTTTATATTTGATGGCACCGACCTTGGAGAACGTCTCTAAGAGACCCGTTGAAGGCATTTGTATATGGAGATGGACATTGAAAATAGATACTATCTGATGTTTAAATTTCCTCCAACTTCTTTTCTTTTTCCCCAAAATTTTTATTGTTAAAGATATTTTCATAAAATTAATATTTTCAATGATGTAAAACAAAATTTAATCAGCTTCTAACAAGCAAGTATTTTATGAGATAAAATATTTCTTTATTTGATTTTAATTGACATACTTATTATCCATAATCACCATTTTCATTGTCTTTAATTTATTATTTTAAAAATCTTTTTATTACTCTAACGGTTATATTTATAATCATAATTACAAATTAAGTGAATTTTATTATCATTTATTAACCGAAATAAGGCCATAATAAATGACAATCTAGTTTACATTAATTATGAGTTAAATGGCCTTAATTAAATTTATTTTATAGTAAAATTAATGATAACAATTATTTCATGACTTGTAAATTTGTGCTTGTGGTTTTGGCCAGATCTAATAAAACTAATGTGTATTGCTGAAAGAAATGAGTGTTTCTATAGTATGTGTAGTGTAAAGAGATATGAGAGTATGTGAGAAATAATTGTAAACATTACGTGTATATCTGGGTAAAGATAAAGGAGTGTAGGTGAGTGAAACTTTGTCTTCAATTTAGAGTAAGAATTGGAAGATTAAATAGCATATGGCTATGACTATTGTATCCTAGAGACAATGTGTCAAGACCATTACACTAGATTGAATAGAATTGTCAAAGTCATGTGAACTCTTATAAACAGTACAAATTGTCTTAAAGAGAGTGACAACACGACATTTTGACCAAAATATTGCCCATTGAAAAAGTTTTTGCTTAAACCCTGCGCCAAAAAAAGTAATTTCTGAAATGCTTAAACTTAATTTTTTTTTTGAATTTGATTGATCACAGTGGGGGAAGGGTTGTGGTCAGTCCTAAATTTTTTTTCACCCTTTTTTGCCTCCATTTCAGTGTCACCATGCACTTTTACACACACACACACACACACACACACACATATATATATATATATGTCACCCGCAATAACCATTCAGTCTATATATAACGTAATTTTATAATTATAAAATTACTAACCTCTTTTTTTACTTTATAGAAAATAATAATTGTAATTTTTAAATTATATCACATAATTAATGCGGCTTTTTGACCAACAGATGGAGTTTTGGAAAAGTATTTTCCAAAACACTGCGCAGCCAAAACTTATTTCCAAAATCCTTAAAACTCCTTTTTTTTTTATTTAACCAGTCACGGGAAGGAGAGCAACGTGACTCACTGTTCACCCACGGGCCCCTCCCGTGATTAAAATTTTTATAAATTTTTAATTTAATTTTTTTATTCTTTTTAATTTATAATTATTTATTTAGGGTTTAGATTTATTTATAATTTATTTAATTTGCACTTAATTTTTTTATTTCTTTGGACCTATTTTTTTAAAACAATTTACTTATTATTAATTTGTTGTCCAATTTTTATTTTATATTTAATTTTGTTTTTGATATTTTAAAATTTTATTTTATACTAATTATTCAAGGTTTTAAATAAATTAACTAATAATTTTGCTAACTCATATAATATTGTATAATATATATAATATAATAAAATTAGTAACCATCAAAAAATTGTTAGAATAATTAAAATTTCAATGAATACATATTTTTACTTGTTCCTTTAGGGTTTAGAATTTAGGATTTAAAAGATTTAAATTGAAAAATTAGTTAAAAGATTTAAATTATAAAATTAAATTTTTAAAAAATATGTTATCCTAATGTGATGTATATATCTATAAAAATATTTAATTAAATATGAAATTAGAATATAATCTGTAGCATAAAAATAAATATTTTGCTAGTAATTGATTTTATCAATGTTGAATTATAATTTTTATCAGTATTATCTCAAGATTAAATATGCTTGCTTTCTTTTATTACTATAACTTTATGAAAATTTTTTAAAAATTACGAATAGAAGTACCACGTGGCCTCTTTATTAAAATACATCCATGACTATGCGAGATACTTTCATCATCATCCCGCTCCTCGGGAAAAATAGAATTCATAAGACAATTAAAATTAATAGTTATGAAAAAATTATTGGAATAAATAAAATCTCAATGAATAAAAATTTTAACTTACTATAATGTAAAATAATTTGTAGGAAGATTTAAATGATAAAATTAAATTTTTAAAATAATATTTTATCCTAATGTCATGTATATATCTGTAAAATTTTTTAGCTAATTATGAAATTAAAATATAATCTACACTATGAAAATAAATCTTTAATTTGTAAATTATGGTAATACATTATTTAGTTTTTATTATGTCACATATAATTTTAACATTATATAAGAAGTAAAAGTAAAGAATGCAAAAAAATCTTAAAATAATTAAATATGTTAGTGGTGAATTTAATATTGTTAAATAATTAAATATGTTAGTAATGAATTTAAAGAATTTGAATTCTGAAGATTGAATTTCACATCAACTAATACTTAATATTTTGTTACCTTGATTAATTAACTAAGTTAGCAAACGGTGTGTTTTTTTCTATTTTTTTAATTTGTGGCCCTTATTTAATTTATTTTTAATTTTTACCTAATTTATATCCATTCTAATTATTTTAAACACATGATATTTCTTTGATACTAATTATTGAAGGTTTTTAAAAATAGATAATGATTTTATTAACTCCC
Organism: Sindora glabra; assembly: GCA_020226215.1. Classification (NCBI taxonomy): domain Eukaryota; kingdom Viridiplantae; phylum Streptophyta; class Magnoliopsida; order Fabales; family Fabaceae; genus Sindora; species Sindora glabra. Next base: position 41,662,707 of record CM035227.1, on the reverse strand, counting down.
ATAATATTATACAATATATGTATAATATAATTAAATTAGTAAATATCATAAGATAGTTGGAACAATTAAAATTATAAAAAGTACAGATTATTATATATTCTCTTGTCATTTTTTTATTTAAATTAAGATTTTTTATTTAATTTAATCTATGTCAAATTTATAATTATTTTATTTAGGTCCCTTAATTAAATTATTAACGATACTAATTTAGTCTGTGGCCCTTTTTTTATTTTTAAATTTTACTTATCAAAATGTAATAGATATTAATTTGTAAAGACTTAGATATACAAGGATAATATGTTGCTAAGAAAATTTTAAGTAAGAATCACAATATTTTAACATATTACTTAATTTTTATTTTATGACATATAATTTTTAGGGTTAATAAAAATTTCATAAATTGTGATAAAAAAGTTGATTAAATATTTGAAAATAAATTATTAAATTATATGAAAAAAAGATAACTATAAAATTTTATAGTGTTATAAATCTTGTTTAAAAATGTGTAAGAAAATTTAATTAACAATATCAAGAATGGACTTAATTATTTAGTATGGTTTGAGTTAATGGATAAGTGTGGAGACAATATTTGATTTGTGTAATTTATTTACAAATTTGAACATTATGATAAATGAAAAATGAGACAAAATTAATTATGTACAAAAGAATGAATGAATGAATTAAATAATCAAATTAGTTATAAAGGTTTTGTATAGTAATGAAATAATCAACTATCAAAGTAATGACTCCCAGTCCCACATCGAGGGCGTCGCCTCGCTTGTCACGGTCGTTGAACAAGAGATTGCTGCTGTTCATCTTTATCGTTACCCTCATCGGAGTCTATTTGAGCGGGGTTGTTATGACCTGTGGTAAGTGAAAAATTTAAGTTCGAGCTGGATGAGTAAAATGGTGGAATAAGATTTTGTAGGGCAAAAAACCCTTGTTGCTGATGCGATGTGAATCCACTGGCATACTTAGAAGTAAATACAAGCGGCTCAGGTAAAAACACCGTTAGAGAACTTGGGACTCGCTAATGTGGGGGTGATGGCGTGAAGGACGATGATGGGCCAGCATCTCCACCTGCCATGAAATGTGATGAGGGCATGTATGTAGATAGACTTGCACCTCTTGCATCGGGCTGCATCGAACGAGGGGCGTAGCCGGAAGGGACATCCACCGGTGGCATCGATCAATGACCATAATGTGCACTATTATCGTCATCATCAGGTTCAGGCAAAATGAGATCCCTAAAAGACATAAAGCCATGAGCCCTCCTACCATGCCTAAGCTCAGGGATGGGTGGTCTTGATAATTCGTCTGCAGGAAAAACTGGCTGAGAAGCTGTCATGTCTCGATGCTCACTCAACGCACGCAACATGCGGTCATATTCCCAGTCCACTGTCTCCCTAAATTGGTTGTACCCAAGAGTTAGGGGATCCTCAACGCTCAACATGCGTAGTCTCTCAGCAACATCAGCCTACATGATAAGTAAAAATAAGTACGGTGTGTTAATTTATATTTGTATATTTTGAAGAAGTTATAAATTATATTATGAAAGACGAATGATTATCACAAATCCTGGAGCACCGCTAGCTGGATGAATCCATCGTCTCATGTGTGTCCAATACCATGACATGTAGCCCGAACAACGATGAAGTGCATCAGTCTCCATCTCAGTTAGTGAAAGCATGGCTCGTCATGCATCCCAAGCACTAATGTAGACCATGTGCTTTTGCCGCCAATCCTTCGATGTTTTACCTCGAAGCTGTAAGGTATGACAGGAACTAAGATTGAATGGCTCTTGTGGGATTAGTTGCCACCTACCAAACTGGCGAAGAACACGATCTGCATGGTGTTATTCCACGATGTGGAACCATATGTCAGGTGAGATAAAGCAATACTCAGGCACAAGCTGCCGAACACTATCCATATCATAAGGTTGTCAAATAATCTGCACTAGGTAAATGAAAGATAAATAAGCATGTAACTACATATGAGACAGTCAATTTAGATACAACAAAGCTAGCCATAATTAACCTCTTCAGCCTTTATCTGATCAAGCAATATTCTGAATTGCCGTAGGGCCTTTGTTAGAGGCCGATGTAGCAATCCGATATTCTTCCACCTGCGAGAGTTGCAAAATGTATATTATTTTCTATGCGTAATTTAATACTAATAAGGGAAATACATTAAATAAAAATATAAAAATGGCCCACACCTGAAGTCCAATGATAGTAGCATAGGGTAAATGTCTAGACGGAGTTTTGGATACGGAAGTGCCATCAATGCTAGAGTGGGAAATCAATTCGACGCTCATAGATGTAGAAGATGCAAACATCCATCGATGTTTACCTCGTTAGGGTTAGTGGCCGTGCACAATTCTCTATACAAGCATGCAAGAACTGCTGATCCCCAACTAAACCGTCCAGTGTCAACAAAGTTTGCTAGTAGGGGCAGATACATCAATAACATTTTATAGCCTGAAGTGTCAGGCATGAGATATCCGCTGATGAGTCTCAAAATATAGGCACGTGTAAAGCGTTGTATTTGTTTGTCATCTGTATCAGCTGGCAAGTGTTCAAAATTCGCTACTAGCTAAGGGATGCTTAGGCGTTGCCTTTGTAAACACTCATCGAGCGGTATAACCCCAAGAAGATACTCGCACATCACCCACCAGTCATATCTGGTGTACCCAGAGACAGGAATGCCCTCGCATGGTAAACCCAATTGGATGGCGACATCTTGTAGTATAACTGTGCACTCCCCGCAGATGGTGTAGAAAGTGTGTGTCTCTAGCCGCCATCGCTCAACCAGTGTAGAAACGAGTGCTGCATTCAACTCAACATAGCCAAGATGGCTGATACGTAAAATATTTACATACTTATTTTCCCTTGTATGATGCATTTTTGGATGTTATCTTGTTAAATTAAATAAATTTAGTTGCATTTGGTGAATGGATCTTGAATTTGAGATGAAAACAAATATTTTAGATAATGCTGTAATCCGACACTGTTTCAGGTTTTAGGCCATATCTGGAGTTCTGGATGTCCGATTGGGCTGTTCTTTATATGGATGGAAAGCTAAGAAGAAGCCCTAAAACTTTCATGTTTTAAGAAAAGCCCAGTTCGGGACCTAAGGATCTCAAATTCTGCTTGGAAGATGAAACAGTGATTCTGACGGAATCTGACATATGGCTACTAATCTAATCACAACTTGAGCTAGAAACGTCCAAATTAGGAGTTCTTTATATTAAAATTGAAGAAAAGATCCACCCCTACAACTCCTATGTTGACATAAAGATGTAAATCAGCCATTTCGGTGGTCAAAAGTTGCCAACAAAGTGAAACAAATTGTGCTGCGAAAATCAAAAATGTTGGCTGCGTGTGATTGTTAGCAACTTGTCAAATTGGATGGCTTAAGCTGGTTCATTCACCTATAAATAGGTAGAAGTAGAGAGCATTCAGGATACCAAGCATTGAATCATTCATTCATGCATCTTAGATAGTAGTTTAGTTTATGCAATTTTTAGTTCTTGTTTGCCTCCTACATGGAAGGCTAGGTTCTCCTCCTACATGGATGGTTCTACCTCCTAATGGATGGATAGTATTTTCATTTTTATGCATTTGTAATTATATCCTTATGTTCTCCTCCTACATGGACGGTTCTACCTCCTAATGGATGGATAGTATTTCTATTTTCATGCATTTGTAATTATAATTTTGTGTTCATGAATGTGAAGATGTTTTTATTCTATGTTTGTGTTTAATTTCATTATGTTCTAATTTCATCTTCCTAGGGTGATGATGTAACTTGATAATAATGGATTGAATTCTAATCTATTGAAACTAATTTCATTTTTACTTCCTAGATTGAGTTTTAATTATTGCTCTTAATGCTTTCAATTGATTGGCCACCTTTTGAATGAACTCAATATGTGTGTTGAGACCGGAAGGAGATACATGTATATGGAACCTATAATTAAAACCGTAAATTGCATATGAAATAGGAATATATTCATATGGTTTATGTAGTCTTAATGAGTTCCATAAATCCTAATGCATGATTAATTGTTTTAATTCACATAGGAATATAGTGGATTAGCAATTAATTATAGAATTACTTGACCTTGGAAGAGGCTAGTAATTAATTTAGGGAAACTTGACTATCAATTAAGGGAGTTAAAATTGGATTAGTGTAGATAGATGATTCAATCCGAAGTTGTTAAGTGAAGTCTGATCCCTAGGTCTTTTATTCATCTTCATCTTTACTCCAATTGCATTCATATTTATTTTAAGTATTTTCTGCATCAATCTTATTTACTCACTTCATTCTCCAATTTATCGATTTACCAAATAGTGTTGAGATTATGAATTTTGGTACTTAGTGAAACAATCCTCGTGGGAACGATACTTACTCATCACTTTATTACTTGTTTACGATAGTGTGCACTTGCGCTATTTGATAAATCGTTTCACACGTAACAATGGCTGATACCGTAGAATCCAACCTGCTGAAGATATGGGACAATGGCAACTGGTGGATCAAAGAGACGACCTACATGTGCGACACGTCATAACCTGAGGAGTCGATCTGCCTGAAAACAAAAATACTAAATCATAGTGTGGTAAGGCTTTAAAAATCCCAAATTGCATAACCATAGATTAATAAACTTACATGGCCTAGCCAAATGGCCTATGAGACATGTCTAGACTGCAAGTACAAAAGGGACTCATCATCGAGTCCAGGTGTGACAACATGATGCTGACCAGCCATTATAGTCGAGTGGTATGATATTTATCACATGGGAAAAATTCAGTTAGCTGCACAAAAATATGTATTTAAACACAACTATAATCCAAAGTAAGTTAACTAATAAGGCATTAGGGAATACTTATGCTAACATATTATATTTGCCAGTGTGTTCATTAATTCGTTGCTAGTGATTACCACAATTCCAACAACTCATAGGGAGTGCACTTAAAAGTTCCTTTGATGTGCTTGACAGGTTGCGCGGTTGTGCCCTGTCTGCCTGCATAGCTCACACTTTTAAGGATCGAATGGACCTTCCTGCTAGTCCATTTCATTCCTTATCCACCTAGATCGTGGACGACCGTTGGCATGCACCGTTGAGGGATCCAGAATGAGTTCTGGTCCATTGAAGGCTAGCCAATGCTCCACACCGCCTATTGGTCGGAACTCACTACTATATGTACTCAGCATTATCTTCAATCGAAAAATACGATCGACAAACTGCAGTGGATCCAATGAAACTTTCAACCATGCAGCAAATATATGTTGGCAGGGCCAGTGCTCGATTTGAAACTCTCCACAATCACATGTACGATCGTGAAGGCTAACTTTGCAGGACCGACCAAACTGCTTCCACGTCAAGTCATACGGCTCCTCAACCTCAAATAAGAACTCCTGGCAGTCAAAACAACGCACGTGGTAGGTTGACGCTTTCCAAATGCAATCTTGAATTTTTTTTTGAATGTTCTCGAAAAATACCTCTCCTGTTTGTAACTATGTTGCAATTGTCTCTGATCTGTCACAAAGTATATATTTAATCGATACATTGTTGCTTTGACTAACCCTATGATGGGCAAAAATCTAACCCCCTTGAGGATGCTGTTGACACACTCGATCAAGTTCGTTGTCATATGGCCCTATTGTATGCCTTCCTCATCATACGCACGGCTCCACTGACACTTTGGGATATTCACAATCCAATCGGCAGCTCTTAGGTGCAAAAATTGTAGTTCCGCTAACTTTGAATCCGCTACATGTCGCTCGTATTGGTAACCTATACAACCTAACATTGTGACATAGTTAACAATAATAATAAGGTGTCATGACAATTAGAGAAATTTTTTAGGAGTATTACGTATCAAGGCTAATAAACAACTTCTTCAGCCACTCGGTCCTAAAGGTTGAGTTCATATTGTTGGCAATGTGTCATAGGCAGAACACATGATAACCACGGGGTGGTTGCCACCCTACGTGTAGGTTTGCAACGGCAGCAACTATCCCAGGATGTCTATCTGATATCAAGCAAACACCCTGCTTATCCTTGACAACATGCCGTTGAATGTTTGATAGGAACCAAGCCCATGTCTCGTACGTTTCCCTTTCTACTACAACAAATGCAAGGGGAACAATTTTTCTATCCCCATCTTGTTAAGTTGCGATCAGCAACACCCTCTTATACTTTCCATATAAAAATGTGCCATTAACTTGGACCATCGGTTTTAAATGATCGAAGGCTTCAATACATGGCTTGAATGTCCAAAACAGTCGATGGAACAGTACTACTGATGCATTCTCATCACTGCTTGACGGGCATTCCTTGTTCACAATCTCGAAGTACGATCTAGGATTAAAATGTCGTACGGCCGCCAACCACCTCGGTAGTAAAGCATATGATTTTTCCTAATTCTCAAAAGCGAGTACAAGAGCTCGATATTTACCCTTCCACACCTTTTTATATGAAACTGAATACCTAAATATACCGTGGATATGCTCAATAACCCCTCGAATGGACGCGCTGGGATTCTCAGTCACCAACCCCACAATGTAAGATGAAATGACATCTGTGTCTAATTTCGGATGATCACTCGAAAGAGAAGCAGACACACATATATGAGGTCTATTGTATCTTGTTATTTACCAGTGGTTCTCTCTCGGCTTATGGCAGATTCTAACCCTCCAATTATATTGTCCACCCTAGTGAGGGCACCGATACTCTTCATACTTGGCCGAAGAGTAATGTGAGTAAAATGTGTGGTAGGTTCGAATTGAGTATATTTTCATCGCACGGCAGAATGATTTTTGGTCTGTATACAGCCAACTCACATCTGGCTCTTAGTCATTAAGCATATTCATGGCACCTCCCATACCGAGATAATTATTGCTGTTGACCGCATCTATATTTATTCTTCCAAAAAAGGCAGCTGTCGATTCCACATACCGGTTGACCGGTGTTACAGGGATCGCTGGGGTAATATTTTCAACACCATCAACTTCATTATCATCGTAACTGTCATTATCCTAACTAAATCTTTCGGGAATGTTGTCATGTGCATCATTTTCTTCAAAATCATCCATTATATCGTCTGATTCCTTCGGGATAGAGGGGGATTGAAGGAGACCATAACCGGGCTGGGAAGAACATAGCTCTGCAGCATAATCAATAATAGGAGATTGAAACTGTTGTCCAAATTCATTTTGTCCATCCACTAGTTCTAGACTACCATGGTACGGGTTATAATTTGATGGCCTTTCACCAAAGTTAGGAAATAGGTTGGTGGATAGTTATGTGCATGGCCCACTCTCGTCAACTGATTGACTGGCAACGTTCAGATCAAATCCCTTGGTTGCGATGTGTGCATATAATTCTGGGCAAGACAATTGAGTGGGGAATCTGGCATTCGCTTCCCACATTCGTTGAATGTCATCATCATCCTCCAATAGACAAGCTTTGTATCGCATCGGATTCAGTAAAAGCGGATGTTTATACTCCAACTCAGTTACAGCTTAATTTTTCGTAAGTCTTAACTTTCACCTAATTGCAATTTTCAATGCATCCAAGGTGATATCCAATTTAATTCTCATAACTTTGACCCTTCGATACCTAAATATATCGCCTTCATCCGTTTCATAAATTTCTCTGTTCGCATAGATACATACATTTTTTTCCTCGGTACTCATGGTGATTCCTACCATATCCGGGGTGTTAAAGTTACTTCAGGGATTAAAACATACTTATAAAAAAAATAACACTCAGCTTTAGTTTCATATCATCTAAAATTATAACTAAAAGTCTTACCTGGAGGGATAGATTTTATCTGCACTAGAAAATTAGACTGGACAAACTTCATAAGTAAAATATATACTCAGTTATCATAATAATACAAAGAAATTAGAATAATATACGTAAATTATGATATGTACAATAACAAAAATGACGTACAAAAATAAAATATCTAATCAAGTAGAATAATATAGAATTCTAATTAAAAATAAATACATCTCAAAATTAAATTTCTTCTAACTGAAATACATTAAAAACTTATAGTCTAGGGATAAATAGATTAAAGAATAAATTCAATAATAATTTAATTAAAATAAATTAAATTATAAAATAAAATACTTACTTTTAAAAATATCGATATTTTTTTGTATGGACCTGGATGAATTTAATAATAGAATTCTAATTAAAATTAAATTAAATAAAAAAAGAAAAAGAAAAATATTAAATACTAATTTCATTGTAAAATTTTTTAATTAATTCAAAATTTAAAATTTTTTTCCTGCATTCTACTTCCAATTCAAATTTTCAAAATTTCTTTTCTTTTCCTTTATTTTTTTCTCCTCCAGACAATGAGTTATGGTTAAATTCCAATTTAATTAAATTAATAAAAAAGCATTTCATGTATTCCAATTTTAAAAATATATAATGTATTTCCTGCAATGGATAATAAAGTCAATAGAATTTTAGTTCCCATAATATACAAGAAGAGAATAAATTTAAAAGAATGATAATAATATTATTCTTTTCAATAACAACTTCTTACATATATTAAATATTATTATCTCAATAAATTAAAGGTATTAAATAAATTAACTCCAACAAATAAATTAGCTTTACTAAATATATTAAATAGATTAAATCTAACAAATTAATTAGCTTAATTAAATCAAATAAATAAATTAAATACATTAAATCAAATAAAAAATTAACTAAATTAAATCAAATAAATAAATTAACTAAATTTAATCAAATGAAAAAATTAAATACATTAAATCAGATAAATTAATCAACTAAATTAAATCAAATAAATTAATTAACTAAATTAAATCAAATAAGTAAATTAAAAATATTAACTCAAATAAATAAATTAAATACATTAAATCAAATAAATAAATTAACTAAATTAACTAAATTAAATTAAATAAATTAATTGACTAAATTAAATCAAACAAATAAATTAACTAAAACAAATCAAATAAATAAAACTAACTAAATTAAATCAAACAAATTAATCAACTAAATTAAATCAAATAAATTAATTAACTAAATTAAATAAAACAAAAAAATTAATTAAGTTAAATCAAATAAATAAATTAACTAAATTAAATCAAATAAATTAATTAACTAAATTAAATCAAACAAGTAAATTAAAAATATTAACTCAAATAAATAAATTAAATAAATTAAATTAAATAAATAAATTAAATACATTAAATTACATAAATAAATTAACTAAATTAAATCAATTAAATAAATCAACTAAATCAAATAAATTAATTAACTAAATTAAATCAAATGAAAAAATTAACTACATTAAATCAGATAAATTAATCAACTTAATTAAATCAAATAAATTAATTAACTAAATTAAATCAAACAAAAAAATTAACTAAGATAAATCAAACAAATAAATCAACTAAATTAAATCAAACAAGTAAATTAAAAATATTAACTTAAATAAATAAATTAAATAAATTAACTCAAATAAATAAATTAAATACATTAAATTAAATAAATAAATCAATTAAATTAAATTAAATTAATTAATTAACTAAATTAAATTAAACAAATAAATTAACTAAAATAAATCAAATAAATAAAATTAACTAAATTAAATCTAACAAATTAATCAACTAAATTAAATCAAATAAATTAATTAACTAAATTAAATCAAACAAACAAATTAACTAAGTTAAATTAAACAAATAAATTAACTAAATTAAATCAAATAAATTAATTAACTAAATTAAATCAAACAAGTAAATTAAAAATATTAACTCAAATAAATAAATTAAATTAAATAAATTAAATCAAATAAATAAATAAATTAAATACATTAAATCAAATAAATTAATTAATTAAATTAAATTAAATAAATAAATTAACTAAATTAAATCAAACAAATTAATTAATTAAATTAAATTAAACAAATAAATTAAAAATATTAAATCAAATAAATAAATAAATACATAAATTTAATTTAATTAAATAAATAAATTAAAAATATTAAATAAAATAAATAAATAAATTTAATTTAATTTAATTGAATAGAATAAAAATAAATTAAAAACTTACCGTGCTAACTATACTGCTCTCCTTCTTCTTTCTCTCTATGCTTCAAGCTTCTTCCTTTCTGCTTCAAGCTCGCCTCCTTCTTCCTCTCTGCTTCAACCTCAGCTTGCCCACGCTATATAAGCCTCCTTCACGGGGGCACAGTACCACCTGGTCATGGCCTGGGGCAGGACGTGACCAGACTGATCACGACCTGCATGAGGATGTGATCAGCAACTGATCACGGCCTGCATCAGGACGTGATCAGGCCTGGGTCGCGTCAGTAGAGCTGATCACGAAGCCTGCAATCCTGTGATTCATTATTTATAAAAAAAATTTTAAGTGTTTTGGGTACATGTTTTCCCAGCGTAAGCATCTGGGCATTTGTTTTTCCTAAAGCAGTGCCTCGGTCAAAATGTCGTGACAACACACTTCACTCATTCCATATGGTCACTCTATATGTGTAACCTTTATTTTATCTCTAATTTTTACTATAATTTGTGTATTATTTATAATATTAATGGAAATATTTATTGAATAATTTTTCTTCACTCTTGTGTCTTATATTTACAATTTCATGAATGGTTATTTTTCTAATATTTTTTGCCACAGGAATAACAATTTTAAGGCAATTCATTGATATCATGGTTTTGTAAAGTTTGAAACAAGACTAAGAGATTAAAAATTATAGTTTTAACATGAAAGAAAATTATTATTTTTGTGAGAAAATATCCTTGTGCCATAACCCTCACCAAAGCTTAAAAAAGCCTTTTGGCATAAAATAAAAGTTATTTATTTTGGCATATTTTTTTATTTTGGTAATTGTGGGCTTACTTCTTTTTCTTTTCTTTTATGTTTTATACTAAGGACATTCTATGATTGGAAAAAGTTGATTAAGAGATGAGTTGAAAAAAAAGGTGATTTCAACTTACAAACTATAAATTGCTCATGAAGAGATTTGTCCTAAATCCATTTTCACTTTTCAGTGAAATAAGGTGTGTCATACTATTAATAAATATTTTAGTAAATGAACTATTTTCATGATATGTGACATGAAAGGAATTATAAAATAAAAAAAATTATATATATTCTACCATGTAATTATAAAAATAAATGGCCATTATTAGGCAATTGAAAGCTTGATATAGAATGATTCAATTTTATTTACAAGGATGATTAATGAGTGTGACAGCTTATGCTAAAAGGATGGCAAATTGTTTGTTTAATTTTAAATTTAAAAAAATATTATGGTTTCATGTGCTTGAATGCCTTAAAAGAGATATCTCTAATTTGTGAGGAAAAAATTGTTTGAATTTTGTGAATTCACATGTGTATATTTTATCTGATGATTAACTTTATAAATGGTGATGAAAGAATTTGAGAAATTCTTGTAAGGCATAATTCCAATCCATAGTAAGGGTTTGGAATTTTGGATATTCAAATTATTTGGAAATTTTTTGAGAATAACTTAATTTTGGTAGTATGTATGCTATGAGTTTTTGCTATATGCAATATTATAATCTCATATATTTCATTTCTGGGACCAAAATGTGAAATATTTTATTGGTGGATATGTGACCAAAAATTGTGAAAATTATTAACATCCAATTCTATGATTATTTAGGTACCTTGTGATCTTGAGAAGATCAAAGTGATTTCTGTAAGTTATGGTTTAAAAAACAATATCTGTCTAGGCATATGATCAAAGATAATTGAGAATTATTTGTAAAGCATTTCTACTATACAAGGAGGTATGGTGGTACTGTGAAGCATTTCTATTGTACATAAAGGTAGAATAATGCTAAAGCATTCCTAATGTGCAAAAAGGTACAATGATGCTGAATAAATTTTTAGGTCATAAAATTAAGACAATTCCTTAGTGAAAATGTGATTTTATTTCATTAGCCATATATAATATTGTGGTAAAAATATTTATGAAATATTATCCATCATTTATGAGTTTTTCATGAGGAAAAATTAGGTCAATGGGTAAATAAATTGGTGGCACAAAAAAAGTGCATGAAAAATTACCATTCATTTGAAATATACTATCATTACTAGGATCCATTGAGATACAAAAATTATGTGAATAAATCTATAGCTAAAATTTAAAGATCTAGTAGACATTGTGGGGGATGTTATGAGCCTAAATAATAAATTGTCTATGAAGATATACAACCTAGTGATTAGGAATCCTAAGAATTAGGTTCAAAGGAAAAAAATGAGTTATAGAGTAATTTAGAGGTGATGCACAAAATAGAGTTTTATAACTGAAATCCATCCTTATGGTATATATGCATTAATCCTACAAGTAAAAGTAAGGTTGAGATTTCCTAAAAACTCTTAATGAAATTTATAGCTTTCTAAGAGGAGGTGTTAAATTGTGAGAATACTTTTAACAAATTTCATCTATATGAGTGTCAGAGTATGGCCACTCCTAATAAGAATATCAGCTTATTCTTTTAAGACATTCATGAAGTTAAGATAAAGTACAAGATTGCAAAAGCATAAAGTTTAAGAGTTCAAAATTATACTTGAATTATTATGTGCATAGACATCATTTCCCTTAAGTAGTCATAGTTCAAGGCTGAATGTCCACTACTAACTTTAGATCAATATTTATAGTTTTGTTGAATGAAAGCTCAAGGCATTGTTACTTTCATTATGCATAATAGCTCATCTTTACTTAATAGTGCATTAAAAAAATTAAGAAAAATTAAAAACATATATTATGCATACATTAGTTCTGTGGAAATAAGTGGGGGACTTATCGGAGATATTTTCATAAAATTAATATTTTCAATGATATAAAATAAAATTTAATCAATTTCTAATGGAAAAATTTTTTATGAGATAAATATTCCTTTATTTAATTTTAATTGACATACTTATTATCCATAATTACCTTCTTTTTTATCTTTAATTTATTGTTTTAAATGTCTTTTTAATACTTTTAATAGCTATATTTATAATCATAATTATAGGTTAAGTGAATTTTATTGTCATTTATTAACCAACATAAAGCTATAATAAATGGCATTCAAGTTTACATTAATTACGAGGTAAATGGCCTTAATTAAATTTGTTTTATGGTAAATTAATGAATAACAACTATTTTATAGCTTTAGCAAGATATGAGAAAATTATTGTGTGTTGCTAAAAAAAATAAGTGTTTCAAAAGTATGTCTAGTGAGAAAAAATATAAGAATATTCAAGACATAATCATAGACATTATGTATATATCTAAGTAAAGATAAAGAGGTGTAGATAAGTTAAACTTTATCTTCAATTTAGTACAGGAATTAAAAGGCTAAAAAACATATGACCATAGCTGTTGTATCTTGGGGGCAATGGGTTGATACCATTGTGCTAGATTAAGTAGAATCGTAGAAGTTATGCAAATTTTTTTTAAATAAAATAACTTGTCTTAAAGAGAGTGATAATATGCCATAGTCACTCGATAGGCATAAACTTTATTTTACCTCTAATTTTTGTTATAATTTATGTATTATTTATAATATTAATTGAAATATTTATTAAGTAATTCATTTCATTTTTGTATCTCATATTTACAATTTCACGAATGGTTGTTTTTCCAAAATTTTTACCATGGGAACAACACTTATCAACTCATTAATACAATTCAAAGCGGTTAAGATAATTTGAGCTAAGTTATATTCAAGTTGGAAATTTTCTAACTTATCTTTTCTTCGGCTCTTTGACTTAGTTGATGTTAAGAATTTTTCATTCTACTATTTTTTTAAAAGTATTTCTCTTAATAATGTTATAAAAACAAATAAATAAATCAAGGGTGGTGTTATCTTGACTAATGCTTTGTCTGTAAGAATAGTGTTAGTCAGAGTAATGCCATCCTCATTAACCTTACATTTCTACAAAAAGACAAATTAAAAAAATTAATGACTAAAACCGTTTAACAACTGATTTCACAATTGATTGATTAGTAATTATGAAATGATTATGAAGCGATAAATGCATGTAAATGACATGCAATCCTAAATATAATGTTTGTTTTTTTAAGTGTGTACGGAATGTGAATCTTGATGAAATTACTCAAAGTAACTCCATCAAAATTGCACTCACGAGGCTCGAAATTTTGCTTTGAGGCTACTCTCATATGTAACACTGCAAGAATCTTCTTGATTTTTGCTTGTTTCTAATTTATCTTGTCACATCCCTCATTTTACTCATTTTATATTTTTACATTCTAATTTTAAAATTTGACATTTATTTCCTAGCTTCTATATAAGAATCCAGTTGTTCTTCTCTTCTTCCATGCCTTCCTCTCTTTTTTAATTTCTTATTGCTTCTTAATTTTTGACTTTTGGCTATTTATTTTTTCACTTTTGATAACAATAGCTCAATTTGAGTAAAAGGAGAAATCACCATTACTTTATGCATTTTACATTAAAAGTTCAATTAATTAATATATCTATTTAATTATATCTATGAATTTTTTTTAGTTATTATGTATTTGTTATATATAATTTCATATATTTGTTGCAATATATTTAATGAAGAAAAACTAATGCGTATTTTAGTGATAATGAAGAAAATAACTTTATTGAATTACTTGTGTTAATAAAATTATATTATGTTAGTTGAGAAAAATTTTTAAATTTAAAATTAGTAAAAGAAGTAAAAATTCAAATTCTAATTTCTCTTAAAAATTAATCATTTTTCAAATTTTTTAATGCAAACTAAATGAAATAAAAATGGTAAAATAATTCCGTTTGTGAATTTTTTTAAGAAAAATATGAGATAACAACACAAAATCACAATATATATAACATATTAATAACAGTATTGAATTGATTCCATGTCTATCCAGTATCCTTAGTTTGGCGGTATATATATTCTTTATATTTGCAACTTAATTACAGTATATATATCCTTTATATTTTTAAATTGTTTATATGCTGGTATATTTAATATGTACACTTTATATTCATAGCTTATTTATATATCCCTTATATTTATTGATATTTTTAACTTATTAACAGTCAAATTTTTATATTATAATAAATTTTTATTTTCTTCTTATTTAAAATTAAGGAAAATGAAAAATATTTTAGATTTGAATATAAATATATGAATTTTGTGATAAATATATATATATATTTTTAAAAAATAAAAATAATAAAAATGATTAAATTTTTAACTTTTTTTTTATAAAATTCATAGATAATTGCAACTAATTTTTAGATTTACAAAATTATGCATTAGAGTTTAAATTTTAATTGTGATTTGTAGATTGAAAACAATAAAAAAAGTAGAAAAATTCTATATTTAGACAAAAAATTATTTTATAATTATGCTTAATTTAAATATTTTTAAAATCTCTTATATCTTTAGTTTTATTGTATATTAACTTTTTGTATGAGTTTTTGTATTTTCAATTTTTATATTATATATATATAATAATTTTTTGTTCTTACTTTTAATTTTCATAAACCAAATAATTTGATGAATGAAAATCATCAAATAAGTAATAAAAGTGAAACGTTTTTTTTTTGTTATTTTAATTTCTTTAGTCTTTACTGACTCTATTATTGTATTGACATAAATATTGAGTCATTTTTAATATAAATATAGAAATATATACTAAATAAATTCATATACTTATTATATATATATATATATATATATATATATATATATCATTTTTTAAACCTATTTATCAATTTAGCATAGTTTTATGCTTAACATGTGTGGTCAATTTTTTTTACCTATTATGTGCTGAAAGATAACCCTTCACATTTTATTATATGTAAATTCACAATAAAAATTAAATACAAACATGTAAGGTAGATATGAAAAATCTTAGATCAATATTTAACTAAATCAATTAAGACTTTTATTTTCATTAAACACATTTGTTGTGCCATGGCGGAAAACATAATTAAGCGAAAGGCCACTTAGCGAATCTTGCAGCAAAAGGAATGTTGATATCATTAAGCATCTATATTTAAGGTGATCGTCTTTTATCTGCTTTGTATTTAAATCTTCTCAATGTGTGTTATGTTATAGGTTATTTTGTATTTTTTTTTAAATATCATAGACTATTTTGTTTGTTGAATATTTTTATATATTAAAAAAATATATTAGTCATTTATGTAATGTATTAAGTGAAAAAAAATAATATTATTTACACTTATTCATTACATAAATATTATCTCTTGGCATTTTAATATGTTCAATTTATTTTGAAACAATATCATATATGCAAATATAAAAAAAATATTTGTTCAAATATCATAATCATAAAAAAGTTGGCTAGAAATGTTAAATTTATATTTTAGATTAATTTGGAAATTAACATTCACACTTTAAAAATTGTAGACATTTACATTATCTTTTATATTTATATACATGATACAGTTTAAGATTAATTTTTCAAACATATGGGATAGTATAATTTAGAATATTATGTGAGAGACAAAAGATATATTCTTAATGTGTAGGGTCCATTTTTTTAAATAGGGTCTATTTTTTTTAGAATACAATATATATACTCATTTTTTTAATATTATTACTTTATCCATTTATTATATCACAAATCTTTAGGTTGCTTCATCTTATAAAAAGAATTTAAATTTAGATTAAATTATTAATACCTTATTTTTTCATGACTATTTACTTTTGTTTATGGCAAAATTTATAACATGAATAATTTTAGTATTTGATTATAAATATTTAAATTAAATATAGTGTTTAAAATAAAAATATAAAAATACTACAAATTTGCTACGTAATTTATTTTGTACTTAAAAGTTTGGTGCTAAATTTTAGTATTTAAAATATCAATATTATCAAATACACTCTTAATTTTAAATAATTATTTGATAACTAATAATTATCGAAATACTATAATAGGATAATTTAACTATCTTTTAAAGGAATGCTTTTAAAAAATATGAAAAATAATAGATAAGTACAAGGCAACCTCCCTTCATTAAGAAAAAGTTAAAATATTTAAAATTAATATAGATAATATTTAATTGTTGTCATATCTTTTGGATCACGTATTTAGACCAATATGTTGAGTATATATAGTAATATTGATCTCAACAACAGACTATTAAATACTTTTTTATAATCCTTTAAGTTAGATGTTTTAAAGATCAAATGATGATATATTTTAATGAGAAAATTGTCTTGGCATGTTAATAAAATTTAGAGTAATGAAAAAATTAGTAAATAAAAATTATTTTAATATATTTGGTGATAATTTAGGAATTTGTATTTAATAATAAGTTTAGTAAACAACATGCACTTATAAATTATTCTATTTATAAAATAATACAATTATATGCAGTAATAGTTTAAGGATTTGCATTTAATATAATTTATTTTTAAGTGAATTTTGTGGTAACTTTCTTTGTTCAAGAAATTACTGGAGCAACAACGTATATAATGTTAGATCGTGTAAATCTTAGTGCGAAAGAAACATCCTTGCTTAAGTTGCATGGAGAGGACATTTTAAATAAGTTATGGCATGGAAAACATGTACGCACTTTTAAAAAACATTTTTTCAATTGTTTAATATATATTTTAGAGTAAAACACAAACTTGAGCTTTTTTCCATGCAAGGAAATCATACACTACATGTTAGAAGCATTGGTTATGTTCCTTTTCCTTATGACCGCATCATACTATGTCTTTATATAACTAAATTTCATAACCTCTCAATAATAACAAGAATTATAGTAGATTGGTCACTTATCAGTACATTAATGAAGCATTAGCGATAAAAAAACTTACACATTCCATTCTCCACAAAGAGAGATGACAATAACATTACAAGATATAAAAATTCAAATAAAGATCCCCATTAATGGTGAGGTGGTGATAGGATTGACTAAGATAAACTAGATTGATGCATGTCATGAATTATTAAGCGATGCTCCACCTTTACAAGAGTGTTTCATGAATGGGCAATAATATAATTTAACATGATTAGTTGAGCATTATGTAGATATTTCAGAAGATACCTCAAAAGAAATAATATAATATTATGGATAAGCATATATATTAAGGTCAATGGGTTCATTTTTGTATCAAGACGAGTCAACCCATTATATACATTTAATATTTCTTTCATTATTGGTAGACTTACAACAAATAAGGAGATCAAATTAGGGATCAACAATTTTAGCATGAACATACAGAAAACTCTATAATGTAACAAAGCCAATGCATATTGATATTGTTAGTTGTAAATTATTAGTACAAATATAGGCTTGGGATAAATTCCTAACAATTGCACTAATTAAGAAAGGTAAGTTATCTTATAACTCATAGGACCATTCATTTTTAAGTTATAGATGGGTAGATGCACATGACATAACAAAGCATCCAAGTCCTTTTGTAAGTTCATATAGAAATGTACTAGATTGTTTAAAGCTGAACTAGATACATTAACTTAATCTTATGGAATAATTATAAAAGTATTTAATTGAATAAAATTCATGTATTTCTCCATATTAAATACTTTTGTGACACTTGACAATAGGTGAAATAGCAACTTTACACTCTTGATATGATTACTACCCTATCAAATTATTGTACAATAGGTCAAGAGATATAACGTGTTTATATACCACTTATATGCTTCCATATTATTAAGTGGCATAGTGCAAGTATAGTTATAAGATATTTTAAGCTTAAATAATCCATACCACATGGCTCGATGTAAATCATAGCCAATACAAGATAACATTACAAGATAAAGTGAATTGGATAGCAAAGCATGTATAATGAATTCAGATATTATTAGATTCCTTGTGGAGTACCTAACCTTGTACATTTAGTAGATAACCATCCATAGATGCAATAGTACAAGATGGTTACGAGACGTAGGATGACTCCACTTAGTGTAATAACTTCTTAGTATGATATGATATGTTTAAGGTTTATGGGTTATATAAAATGTGATATTGCTTACATTTTTATTTTAACATAACATATTTTTTTAATTAATAGGTTGATATGACAATGGAACTAGCATAAATATGCATAACTGATGAGTAATGAAAATAATGCCATAACATTTTAAATGTTTTAGATGAAAATGAAAGGTTAAAATCATAAGAAAATTTCACCATGCCTCTTCTTCTAAATGTTCCACATCTAGATAAGGTAAAAATAGCTAAATAAGAAATGAAAATGCATAAGGGCTTAATAGGTGTAAATGAAAAGTGTCAACTCCAAAAATGGTATTAAACCTTCATACATAATTGTATTTCTAGTAGGAGAAGACATTTCACCAATTTATATGCGATAAAACATATATGAATCATATTCTAACATGGGGCCATCAAATGCATATGAATAATAGTTGAAGCCATCCAACATGACTCCAAATGTGCTTATAGAGGCTTATCTTTTCAAACTTGACTTTTTTCAAAAATATATATAGTCATTATTATTTCCACCTCTAATAGGACATGCATAGTTACCTACCTTCTCTGATGCCATGTAGTGTGTACGCCAACACACAATCATCATTATACATAGTAGTTGTAGATGATCTATATCAAGCTACTAGTTTATAGAACTTTATTAAATTATAACTTACATTTAATTCCAATGTTGTTAACTTACTATAGCTTCTCAAATAGAAATTTTGTAATAACTAACTCATATTTAACCTACTTATGTAGTAAAGGTGCATGTATTTGATGTGGAACTAATAATTATATAATTAGCCATATGGGGAAAATAGTGACAACCTTGATGTTAGCAAATTAATTACGAATTTGATTTAATTTGTAATAAGATCTACTCAATGATGTATTATTTGTGTTTTGCTTATATATGAGATGGATAATTTACATAATTTATTTTGTTAGTTATTATATATGTGTCTATGACTATAATAAATAAGCTATTATTTATGTTTTATGAATTAATGATATTAATTGTTTATGTGTGCATACTATGTATTAATTCCAACAACACAATATTATAAAAAGCTTACATAACAACCATTACAAATTATAACAAAAGTTCACATATGTTCAAATAACCTTGAACTGCATAGTAACGACATAGAACAAGTAAATAGTTAACTATAACTATATTCTCATTATTATTACCAACACATGTTTGGCTCTTAATATGGTGGGTACAAAGCAAAAAATCTGTTAACTTTTTATCATGTTTTGAATGATTTATACACAAAAGTATCTATATCATGTATTTGCCTCTATAAATTTAATAGGTTATCATGCATGCTAAGCTTTTGACCCTTTAATACAACATAGTAAGGCCTTTTTAGCCCAGCATATCGTTTGAAATATCCTACAATCAAATGTCTAGAGCAACTACCTTCATTGGTATATTTATTATTAACTTTGTCACTAGCGATCTTTCTAACTTTGTTAGCTTTTGATATTGAAGCCATCCTATAATTCAATATCCAATTATGAAATTTAGTTCTAATTTCATATAATGAATGTTATATAAAATCATAATTAAAAACATAAAAATCCCAGAACATTCATATTTGCATTTTATTTCAATCATAAGTTATTATAGGTGGCAATACATTACTAGTTTTGGCTAAATTTTCTCCCAAAATTGCTACACAATGTAAACAATATTTTACAATTATAACATTTACTGTTACACAGACTATACCTTTGCTTTTCCCTACTAAGACACTGCAATCCATTTCGTTCTTGATACATGTAAACTTTGGTCAATCCTTATACTATACTTCTGAATAACATAGCAATAATATAAGGTTAGATATTAATGGCCAATAATCTTAATGGGCAATTAGAAACCATGCACTACAATATACATTTAATAGGGAATCCATATGATACATCGAGTGTATAAATTAATAGAAATCAATGGAAATAGTATGACATGCTGTAATAACATAGGAACATAGAAAATGTAGGAGTTGAAGCTTTCCATAAGTGTATGTCCACCCATGAAGGTTAATAATTTATATATTGCCTTCTTTATTCATCTGTGCTTCAAATTTAATTTATGCTTAAAATATTGTATTCATTTTATTATTGGCATATGCTGGAAATCGCGCATCATACATGCACAGCGGAATTAAAAATTTTGCACGATTTCCACTAAGGATCCATGTGAATTTAGGACGCCATAGATTAGAGATTAGGATTTATACCTTTCGGCAAAATAATATACTGTCAACTACACAGCAAATTCGATCTGCTTCTGTCTAGTTCTCCAATCCAATCCGCATTCTAGATCACGAACTAGAATTGAAACCAGAAGAATCAGATCATAAGTGCAATGTTTGATGTGGCTGCACCTTTATGGTATCCACACAGAACAATCTCAAAACTCCAGCCAAAAGATAGGTTGGATGGAATCTCTCTCCTCTCAAGTTTGTGCTAGCAAATTAGGTTGTTTAGGGTTTCCTATTTATTTTCTCTCTCAAAAATGCTTCATAAATTATATGTTGATATATTTGAGCATGAATAGCATCTTGTATATACAGACACCCACTAAAACCCTAATTAGAGGTGAGTATTATAGGCTATTATTAATTAGGTCCAATATTATGACTTAATTAATAATTAGCCCCTAAGCAATATAACATTAATAAAAGGGCCTAATCTAATTGGTCCTTTCATTAATTAGAATCCAACTAGAATTTCTAATTATGTTGCTCTAATTCCAATTTTGATTCGTTCTTTGTGTGTGACCCAATAGGTTCCCATCACGTTAGCAATGATCCTAAAATCATATTTTAAAATCATAAACAATAAGCGGCATCTAGCAATGCATCATTGCTACCTAAATAATGAGAATGTCAGTGATTTGACATAACCTTTCAATAACTACG
Organism: Sindora glabra; assembly: GCA_020226215.1. Taxonomy (NCBI): domain Eukaryota; kingdom Viridiplantae; phylum Streptophyta; class Magnoliopsida; order Fabales; family Fabaceae; genus Sindora; species Sindora glabra. The sequence continues at coordinate 41,640,772 of CM035227.1, read as the reverse complement.
CAATCAAGTCCCCTTTTATCTTAGATATCTAGATCGAACTCAAGGCATAGAAAGTGTCATCCCCTTTATAATTCGATCTCTGTATTTTTTGATTTATGAGTTGACTAAAAAAAAGTAAATGAGATCAACATCACATATTGACTCATTTGAGCATGGCCATACATTTCATAGTCAAACTTAATCAAGGGGCCTATAGATATCGCTCCTTTAGAAGGAAGGATAAAATCTCATCTACATTACTCATATTCCTCTACATAATTAGTAGTATACCCAATCACGATCTTCAAAGTCAACTCATTAAAGTTAACGTTAAATAGTGTTAAAGCATATAACTAACTATGTTGGAAACTATGGTGACTTCAAGTTAAAAGACCATATACGTCACTGTCACTATGAGAATTGCTTATGACACTCAAAAGATGATCCATGTAGCAATCTCATGGTGGGTCAGTCCAGTATAATTGTTTTCTAACATGTACCTATGTATTGGCTTGATATCTCATATCAATAAACTAATATACTAGTCTCTATGCATCATTCTTATCCCTTTCACAATGATACTTGACTAGGGACATTTAAGAGTATTGTTTAAGAAATGATTACTTTAAGGATAAATTACTATATCTATATATTTAACACAGAGAAATAATAATTTGAAAGTGCTTCATATAAATAATGAAAATATAATACAATATATACTTATACAATCATCTTATGATTAGCTCTCAGGGCATACACCAAAAATCTCCCACTTGCACTAGAGCCAATCATCCATGTATCTAATACTAAAGGATCTAGTGTGACCATCATGCTTTTGCTACGCCCGAGACTTTGTCAGTGGGTCGGCGATGTTATCTTGTATTGGTACTTTGCATATCTTCACATCTCCTCTATTAATGATATCATGAATGAGATGGAAGCGCCGAAGTATATGTTTGGATCGTTGGTGAGATCTGAGTTCCTTAGCTTGTGCGATTGCTCCATTATTATCACAATAGAGAATTACTGGGTCTACAATGTTATGAACAACTCCAAGTTCAGTAGTGAACTTCTTGATCCAAACAGCCTCTTTGGCTGTATCAGATGCAATAATATACTCAGCCTCTGTGGTAGAATCGGCAACTGTTTCTTGCTTTGAACTTTTCCAACTTATAGCACCACTATTTAGGCAAACACATAACCTGACTGCGATTTGGAGTCATCTTTGTCAGTTTAGAAATTAGCATAAGTGTAACCTTTTAATACCAATTCCTTACACCTCTATATATCAAGAATTCATCCTCAATCCTTCTCAAGTACTTAAGGATATTCTTCACTGTAGTCCGGTGACATTCACCGGGATTTGACTGGTATCTGCTTATCATGCTCAAAGCATAAGAGACTTCAAGTCGAGTACATAGCATAGCATACATAATAGATTAAATTGCTGATGCATATGGAATCTTATTCATGTGCTCCATCTCATCCTATATCTTAGCATACTGAGCTTTAGAAAGATTTATACCATAAGACATAGGTAGAAATCCTCTTTTTGACTCTTGCATACTGAACCGTTTCAGTACTTTGTCAATGTATGTACTCTGACTTAGGCTAATCAATTTTCTTGATCTATATCTATAGATTTTAATGCCTAGCACATAGGAAGCTTCGCCTAAGTCTTTCATGGAAAAGCACTTCCTTAACTAAGACTTTACATCTTGTAAGGTAGGGATGTCATTTCCAATCAAAAGTATATCATCCACATATAGCACAAGGAAAACTACTATGGTCCCACTAACCCTCTTGTAAACACAAGGTTCATCTTTATTTTTAATGAAACCAAACCTTTTGATTGCATTATCAAAACAAAGATTCCAGCTCCATGAAACTTGCTTTAATCCATAAATGGATTGTTGCAACTTACATACTTTACTAGCATTTTCTAGTGTGATAAAATCCTCTGGCTGTGTCATGTACACATCCTTAAGAAGATTCCCATTAAGGAATGCGGTTTTGACATCCATTTGCCAGATTTCATAATCATAGAAAGTTGCAATAGCAAGTAAGATCCGAATGGATTTAAGCATGGTAACTGGGGAAAAAGTTTCATCATAGTCTATACCATAGATTTGTTTGAAACCTTTTGCCACCAATCGCCCCTTAAAGGTTTGTACATTACCATCCATGTTAGTTTTCTTCTTGAAAGCCCATTTGCATTCAATGGGTTTTACCCTATCAGGTGGATCAACCAAGGTCTATACTTGGTTTGTGTACATGGATTCCATCTCAGACCTCATGGCTTCAAGCCACTTCTCAGAGTCTGGGCCCTTTATAGCTTCTTGGTAGGATGTAGGCTCATTTTGATCCATGAGCAATACATCACCATGTTGAGTCACAAGAAATTCATATCTCTCGGGCTCATGATGTGTCCTACCAAATCTACATAGGCCTTGTGTTACTTGAGCAGGTTGTAGTTCCATAACATCTTATAGCCTTTGCTCAGGTTCCATCTTTAGTTCAATGTTATTTTGTGAGTCTCGAATTTCTTCGAGTTGTATTTTCCTCCCACTGTTTCCTTTAGAAATGAATTCCTTTTCTAGAAAGATGCCAATTCGAGTGACAAACACTTTGCCCTCGGTGGGATTATAGAAATAATATCCTTTAATTTCCTTAGGATATCCCATAAAATAACATTTATTAGATTTGTGTCCAAGCTTGTCGGAGGCTAAACGTTTCACATATGCCTCATAACCCCAACTCTTCATAAAAGATAAACCGAGACGTTTCCCAATCCATATCTCATATGGTGTCTTTTGAACCGACTTAGATGGAACACGATTAAGTGTAAAAGCAGCTGTCTCTAGAGCATGTCCCCAAAAGGAAATCGGAAGATCTGCTTAACTCATCATAGATCGTACCATGTCCAATAAGGTACGATTTCTCTTCTCAAATACACCATTCCATTGTGGTGTTGCTGGTGGAGTGAGCTATGATATTATACCACATTCTTTTAGATGGTCATCAAATTCTTGGCTTAAGTATTCTCCACCTCGATCTGATCGAAAGGCTTTAATACTTTTACCAAGTTAGTTTTGTACTTCATTTTTGAATTCTTTGAACTTTTCAAAGGATTCTAACTTGTGTTTTATAAGATACACATAGTCATATCTACTGAAATCATCAGTAAATATAATGAAGTAATAGAAACCTTCTCTAGCTAGTGAACTAATAGGTCCATATACATCAGTATATATAAGGCCCAACATATCACTAGCCCTTTCATTGTGTTTAGTGAAAGGGGCTTTTGTCATCTTACCTAATAAACAAGACTCACAAATCTCATATGATTCAAAATCAGATGAGTCCAAAAGTCCATCTTTATGGAGCTTAGAAATGTGATTCTCATTTATATGCCTCAAGCGACAATGCCATAGATAGGTTGGGTTCAAATCATTAGATTTGAACCATTTTGTATTTATGTTATAGACAGTTGTATCAAGGTTCAGAATATAGAGACCATTGATTAATTGTGCACTACCATAAAATATTTCATTCAAATAAATAGAATAACTTTTGTCCTTTATTAAGAATGAAAAACCCTTCTTGTCCAAATAAGAAACTGAAATAATATTTCTACTAATAGCAGGAACAAAATAACAATCCTTTAATTCAATAACTAAACCAGTAGGTAAAGATACATACTATGTTCTTACAGCTAAGGCACTAACTCTTGCTCCATTTCCCACTCGTAGGTGCACTTCACCTTTAGTCAAAGTTCTACTCCTTTTGAGTTCCTGCACATTTGTACAAATATGAGAACCACAATCGGTATCTAATACCTAAGATGTAGAAGTAGATAAATTAATTTCTATAACAAAAATACCTAAATTGAAAGTCTCACTTCCCTTCTTCTTTTTCAGATCCTCCAGGTAAACCTTACAGTTCCTCTTGCAATGTCCGGTCTCACCACAATGGAAGCATTTCTCTTCCTTAGTGACTCTTCCTTTAGGTTTCAGTGCAACATTTTTGGGCTTGGGCTTGGGCTTACCTTTGGATTTGGAATCCTTTTTCTTTTTGCCCTTATTTTTGCTCTTGCCCTTTTGAACCATTATTATGGTTTTAGGCTTTACTTTTTGCAAATTCTGTTCAGCTGTTCTCAATATGCTTAACAGCTTTAGCAATGGTTTGTCAATTTCATTCATGTTGTAGTTCATGACAAATTGACTATAGTTTTATGGCAATGATTGAAGAATTATGTTTGTAGCCAACTATTGGCTCAGTGGAAAACCCAGCCTTTCAAGGTTCTCAACATACCCAATCATTTTGAGTACATGAGCACTAACAGGGCTTCCTTTTGCCATTTTACACTGAAACAATACTTTTGAGATATCAAATCTCACTTGTCATGCTTGTCCTTGATAAAGCTTTTTAAGGTGCTCGACCATGTCAAAAGCATCCATGTTCTCATGTTACTTCTGAAGATCAGAGTTCATGGTTGCCAACATGAGGATCCGACATCTAAAATGTCATTTTGATGCCTTTTATAAGCATCCTTTTCAGCCCATGGGGCATCAACAGGAGGTTCCTCAGGAATGGGTTGCTCTAGGACATAAAGATTTCACTCATGCTTAAGGACTATCCTTAAATTCCTAAACTAGTCTAGAAAATTTATCCTAGTCAGTTTGTCCTTCTTAAGGACTGATCGTAGCGATAGGTTATTTGGTGTGTTTGGTGCCATTAGAATTTAAAACAGAAATATGCAAAATCAGTGTTATGTCTTGATATATTTAATAAGGTCTTTTGTAAATTTTATGTCCCACTATTTTTCATTCAAATTAATAGCCCTCACTATTAATTCAGAAAATCGTAACATTTTGAGATTTTCTAGTAGGCCAAGATCCATATTTCACTTAGACTTGAGTCAACTTTGGCTGATCACTCAAGTTTTGGCTATTTAGGTAGGCAACTTCTTGTCAATTACATCTTATGTAACTCTTGGATAGTTGGGTGAATAACACTTGTTCAAATCCATCTCATGGACTTAAGCTAACTTAATGCCTCTAGGCCCCCAATCCTATTGAGATGGCCTAGTTAAGTCAAAAACTCAATTATTGGCAATTGGATATCACTATTATCCTATCGTGTCTCACAAAGATAAACTAAGCACTTTGCTTTGACAAACTTACCTTATGTCGATCAAGGCCTTGACAAGTACCATTCATTGGAAGGCATCACTTTTATTACTGACTTAATATTTGCATTGAGGGATTTATATGTCTATTTTAGATCTCACCATTATTTTTCATCCATACATGCCTATATCTAACATATCATATACATTAATATAAAGCATGCAATAAAGAATAAAATAAACGTGCATAGTTATGGCCCAACTACATGAGTTTTCCCAAGCCAATGAGAAAACCAAAAGGTCAACCTAGGGTAAAGATATCTTCTCTAAGCATCTTCCATGGTTGTCCTCATATAGATTTTGGCTCCTTGTCTCCATGGCAGCAAGCTCCAGGCTTAGACATGTTGTACATATGAAAGGAAACTATTCTAGCTTTACATTACATAATGAAGGAGAAAACTTGAGTTACATTCGAGGGGAGTAAGGTGAGAGAAAGAATGTACAACTAGAATTTATAGAGAAAGGCACGAAACGCAGGCCGTATTTAATTACAATAAAATCAAAATCAATAAATGAAAGATAACCATACATTCGGTGTAAAGGCTATAACTATGCATCATACAGCAAACATCACATGTAAGCATATAAACAACCATAGGTATTCATTGAAATTGATCTTGTTTCCAATTTTAACTTGTTTAAAATTAGAAGGTTATGAAAAGATTAATTTTAAAACGTAGCTTAGATTCAGGCTATCAATTATAGCACTACGCAGAGTTAGTATGGCGGTCCCACTAACTAGTTAGTGGGCGGGGGTCGAGGGGGAGCCACCCCTCGCGGGGGTGAGGGGGCTCCGCCCCCTTAGCAAAAATTTTTATGCATCTTACATTTAAAATTTTGAAAACTTTTGGGCAAAATCTAGAAAATTTTGAATATTTCAGTTTCTGTATTAACCATTAAAACAATCAGCCAAAATAGAATTTATTAAGAACCCTAATTCCAGAATTGTTTCGAAATCCTAGTTCTTGATGTTCCGCCATATTAACTCAAACATTGGTCCATGTTTCTGTTTAATTTAATCTCATTAAACGAAACAGAATGCATACATCACATGCATACGATTAGACATGTTTCTGTTTGAATTTAATCTCATTAAAATGAAACCTTCATCAGCTATGTTTCTAGTTTTAATCTCATTAAAACTGAATCATTAATTATGTATGTTTCAATCTAATTTTAATCTAATTAAAACTGATTCATCATCATACAAAATTACATTAATCCAAAACCCTAATTGCATCATGCATGATCTAATTAAACATAAATTATCCAGATTTAAATGCACAATATAGAAAACTAATCTATGGATTCACAACCTGGCTCTGATACCACTACTGGAAATCATGCATCATACATGCACAGCAAAATTAAAAATTTTGCACGATTTCCATCAAGGATCTATGCGAATTTAGGACGCCATGGATTAGGGATTAAGGTTTATACATTTCGGTAAAATAACCTACTGTCAGCTACACTACAAATCTGATCTGCTTCTGTCCAGTTCTCCAATCCAATCCGGACTCCAGATCACGAACCAAAATTGAAACCAGAAGAATCAGATCATAAGTGCAATGTTTGATGTGGCTACACTTCTATGGTATCCACACAGAACAATCTCAAAAGTCCTGCTAAAAGATAAGTTGGATGGAATCTCTCTCCTCTCAAGTTTATGCTAGCAAACTAGGGTGTTTATGGTCTCCTATTTATTTTCTCTCTCAGAAATGCCTCATAGATTATATGTTGATATATTTGAGCGTGAATAGCATCTTGTATATACAGACACCCACTAAAACCCTAATGAGAGGTGAGTATTATGGGCTGATTATTAATTAGGTTAAATATTATGACTTAATTAATAATTGGCCCCTAAGTAATATAACATTAACAAAAGGGCCCAATCTAATTGGTCCTTTCATTAATTAGAAATTATAGTCCAACTAGAATTTCTAATTATGTTGCTCCAATTCCAATTTTGATTCATTCTTTGTGTGTGATCCAATAGGTTCCCATCACATTAGCAATGATCCTAAAATCATATTTTATAATCATAAATAATAAGCGGCATCTAGTAATGCATCATTACTATCCAAGTAATGAGAATGTAGGTGATCTGACATAACCTTTCAATGACTACACAATTAAGTCCCCTTTTATCCTAGATATCTAGATCGAACTCAAGGCATGAAAAGTGTCATCCCCTTTATAATTCGATCTCTGTGTTTCTTAATTCATGAGTTGACCAAAAAAAGCAAATGAGATCAACATCACATGTTAACTCATTTGAGTATGGTCATGCATTTCATAGTCAAACTCAATCAAGGGACCTATAGATATCGCTCCTTTAGAAGGAAGGATAAAATCTCATCTACATCACTCATATTCCTCTACATAATTAGTAGTATACCCAATCACTATCTTCAAAGTCAACTCATTAAAGTTAACGTTAAATAGTGTTAAAGCATATAATTAACTATGTTGGAAACTATGGTGACTTCAAGTTAAAAGACCATATGCGTCACTGTTACTATGAGAGTTACTTATGACACTCATAAGATAATCCATGTAGCAATCTCATGGCGGGTTAGTCCAGTACAATTGTTTTCTAACATGTACCTATGTGTTGGCTTGATATCTCATATCAATCAACTAACATACTAGTCTCTATGCATCATTGTTATCCCTTTCATAATGATACTTGACTAGGAACATTTAAGAGTATTGTTTAAGAAATGATTACTTTAAGGATAAATTACTATATCTATTTATTTAACATAAAGAAATAATAATCTGAAAGTGCCTCATATAAATAATGAAAATATAATATAATGTATGCTTATACAATCATCCTATGATTAGCTCTCAGGGCATACACCAACAGCATATACTCTAATAGTACTAGCCTTCTTAATGTTACTTTAAAAAGTAATTGTTCAATTATAAGTGTATTTATGACCAAATACAATTTTCTCTTTTATTGTTGTACCTCACTTTACAAAATATTTAGTGCCCTGTAAAAGGGTGATTTATACCAAAGTGATAATAGATAAATTTCTAACTCTTTTAAGAGCTCCATTTATGGTTTTTATTAAGTTAGTTTTCATATATCCAAATTAGTGATCATCATCAAATGGTTGAGTCGATATCTTTTTTGGAAATGCTTCCATCCAATGAGTTACTACTATATTAATAGAGAATAACTTGGTTAATCTTAAATCATACTTTCTCGGTTGATCTTTGTGCCTTTCAAAAATAAAATGAATCAATTAGATACACATATAGTAATTAAAGAAGATTGTTTAGTTAGAAAAGTATAGTTATCTTACCTATCTTAATGACCTATTTCTTTAAGGTTGCATTTCTAAATTTGGTGTTAAAATTGCTGGCAATGTGTTAAATACAAGATCAATGATGACCTCATAGTGATTACCATTTAAATGCTTCATCTTTAATTATTGTCATAATTTCATCATGACAATTTGATATTAAGCACTAATTATTTACATTATTGATATGTTGTCGTAATAACCATAGGAAACGTAGCTAGTTTAACGTATTCTCAACCTTAACAATTGTAAAAGTAATTGGTAGAACTTTACAATTCCCATTTTAAGTTGTTGTGATTAGTAAACTATCCTTGTACTTATTAGATAAGAATTTTCTACCAATATGCAAAATTGATTTACAGAAAGGAAATGTATCAATATAAGGTTTAAATGCTCAAAACAACCTTTCAAATTTCACATTATTCAAATCATGAAATTGGTCTTGATAGTAATCTCTAATTTGCAATTGTATTATTATCTTAAAGTTAGCTTGCTTTACTACTGCTAACCATTTTAGCAACTAGTGATATGATTCATCTTAATTACCAAACACTAAAATGATTATTTTTTATTTTTTTAACCAACCTTTTTTGCAAGTAACTTGATTAAAAAAATTATGTTTTCATCCTTTATATTATTATTGCAATAAAAAGACTAAACAAGTATGAACATCTTAAGTATAATATGAAACAATCAATGTAGAATCCAATTACTTGTGATCTTGTGACATGCTAATTAAGACACACATATGTAGTCCAATATATTTTTTAATAATTCAATAGTCTTTTTTGACATTATAACTTGCCCTTAGCCTTTGATTGCACTCTTTATCTCATTTTGTACATCATATATCAATGTATGATGTTTGAGACTTTTTTATTTTATAATTTTTGTGTTTAGCAATTGAGTATTGTTTCAAGGTTAGTAACACATTAGTTTTACCTTTATATTCCAACCCTATTGAGACTCTCCATTAGCAGGCTATAAATTCAAATCAATGGATTGTGTAAACACGTTCACTGATTCTAATGTTATATTCATATCTTCATCTTCTACATTACTGCTATGCTCAATCTTATCATATAATTCAAGAGTATCGAGATTAGAAAATTGATTATGATAACAAAATATAGTAATTACATCATTATCATATAATTTAAACCCCTGACAATGAATATTTTAATGATCTACTGTTAGAAATCTGTACATTATGGACAATGTATGTATTTCAGCTTAAAGATAATTTTATCTAAAATTTTTGTTAAAGCAGACTTAATGTCACATCCCTCTAAATTTTAATAGTTCTAAGTTCCAAACTTTCAAAAGTCAACCCTTCTGTATCTTCATACATTCTCTTATTTAAGTGTAAAACGATAATAACTTTTTGCTTACTCATTTTTCTATATACACACAAAAAAATGAATAGACATCAATTTACTAAAATAAATAAATATATAAAAAGCTTCATTAATTATATTGTCGTAAAGTGTTACGTTACTAATAAATACATAAATCAATTTAAGGATCAAAATTTCTATTCATGTTACCAGCAAATTATTATGATAAATTTATATTCCTAACCAATAAAGAAGCAAAATAGTTTCCTACCTATTATAATTAACTAGCAGCAATAATGTATTTTATAATGATAATAATTTTGGTGTTAAAATTTAGCATATAAATTTAAATGCTTAATACATTAAGTAATTAATTAATTATGTTTGCAAATATTTTAATTTTAAGCAATAGTTGAATGTTGAAGTTGTTTACTTTACACAACTAACCCAATATATAAGTTACAAATTAATCAAATTATTTAAAAAATATTATGATAACAATTTTAAGTATAAAATATAATTTTTAAAAGTTATTATAAATTCACATTTGTTATACCTTGTTAATAAATTACTCTCATACTAGATCAATTTTGTTATTTTGAAAAAAAATAAAAAACTTATAATTAATTTTTGTCTATTTAATATAGTCTTAGTTTATTTTACTCCAATTACATAATAAATGAAAATAATAAAATAGTTTTGAATTTTTATTTTTAGAAATATATATTTATATAAATAATGGATTGTAGTAAAATAATGAAAGAATGTCTGGGAAAAACTATCCAACAAATATAATTGAGATAATGATTTAATGGCTTCAACATACATAATATAGCTAAATTTTTCACCTTATAATGAACACATTATTTTTCATTTTTCATATTTCAAATATGCCTTAAGTTTAAAGGATCTTGACTTCAACGTTAAATTTTCAGTTTCAAATATGTCCTAAATTTCTAACATATAACCATTTCTTATAAGTTAAAATCACAATAATATTTGCAAAAAAAAATTACATTAATAAAAATATAAACCTAACTAACTTATCTATATTTTTTTAAACTTCAACATAATAAAAATTAATTTATTATTTCAATAAATTACTTTAGTAACTATATTTTTCTATACATACTATTTATTAATTATTATTAATATTAAACAAATATTACAACTAATTTTTGTTGTTATCTATTAAATCCAAAAATTTCATGCTAAATGTATAAAAAATTTCATTTGTTAAATAAATCTCTTATACATAAATAGTTCTTATAAATTAATAATCCACACTATTGTATACAATCAATAATTCATTTGTTAACTTGATAAGCCATGCAGCAAACATTGAATTGATAGGACGTGTTAGCAAATGCACACCAATAAATGAGAAACATCATTCTGCAAGTTAAAACATAACATGTTCAACTCTCTAACAAAAAGAATGGCGTTACTTTAAGTAATAATATCTTCTATTTGCCAAAATAGTTTTATAAGGATATTATGTAAGTCAAAGAGTCCAAAATTTTAGGCTTTATGAGTGCAATCTTGATAGGTTACTTTGAGTAATTATAAAGTTACTTAGAGTAATTACATCAAGATCCACACATACTATAAAAATACAATCATTATATTGATAATTGCATGCTATTTACATGCATTCATCACTTTGCAGTCATTTCATAATTATTAATCAATCAATTATGAGATCAATCATTGAATGATTTTAACTATTAACTTTTAAGTTTGAATTTTCATAGAGTTGCAGGGTGGTAATGAAAATGGTGTTACTTTGACTATCGCCATCCTTATAGAAAGGTGTTAGTTAGGGTAATGTCAATCTTAATTTTTTTAATTTTTTTTTCACAACATTATTAAGGGAAATATCTAAATAATATTAGAATGAAAAATTATTTTTTTTCTAAAATCAACTAAATCTAAAGGCCTTTTTCCTCATTTATACTAATCTTTGACTCTGTTGCAAATGTTAATCACTATAAATAGAATAATAGCTTGCACATCTCATTTAAGCTTTATTTATTTTGGAAGATAATTTTCATGGGATTTTTTTATGTATATCTCTATATCTTATGATTGAAAAAATGATTTCTCAAATCATGATAATGAAAGAGAACAACTTCCTCTTTGAAAATGAAGAAGTTAACTTCTACTAAACTTATTACATTTAATATTGAATATATTAATCATTTTTTACTATTTTGATAGTTTATAACTATATTCCTACTGAAGATATTGTTTGTGAAAACAAATGTAATCTTAATTAGTTTTTATATGAAGGAATTTTCATTTCTAGCATTTAATTTATTTATTGTTAATATTTTACTTTATTTGTTATTCTAAAACATTTCAATACTAAATTATTCAAGTGGAAATTTTTTGATTTCATCTTGATTTTAGGTTTTGAAATTGTTTGTTATTGATGAAAATTATATTATTCCTTCTTTTTCTTTTTAAGTTTTAGGTTTCAAATTTTAGATTTTTTATTTTATTTCAAATTAAAATGGTATGTAGAATGTAAATTATATATATGCATGCCCATGATATATCAAGGGAAAGATATGTTCTTATGTGAAGAATAAGAGGAATGAATTTTGACCATCAAATCTTGTATTGATGGTCATAACTAAAACATAATTAAAGGTCATATGCCTATTGAAAAAAGTCACATAATCATGTCAAAATGTTATATGAATTTTTATTTTAATCTTAATAGTTTAATATTAGATCTAATAGTCATGGTCCACTCTTTTTACTCTTGCATAAAAATATTTTTTTACTTAATACGTTATATATATTATATGAGATTGGTTTTTCTTATAATTTAAATAAGCAAAATTGTAAGTGAACTTGCATGCTTGTGTGCATAGTCACAAATGTGATTTCTACTCTAAGTATTTAGTTCTATTTCAAATTTAAATGCATTGCCAATTATAGTATCATATGAGTTGTTAGGATTAATTTTTTTTAGATAATAAGATAGATTTGTTAACTTGATCTTTTGTTTGTGTATATGATTTTAAGTTCTCAAAGCCTAATATTTTTGGCTTAATTTTTTTAGTGAACTTTATCTAGTTAAATGCAACTTTTCTTTTTAAGTTTTACTTGTGACCCTTTAAAGACCTTATAGTTTATTAGATTTTAGTTAATTTTTTTTTGCATTAATAGTAATATATTTCTATTATAAGAAAATCATAAAAGCTTTTTCCTTTTCAACTATAATTTTCTAATGTTTTCAACTTTTTATTCTTTACATGGATTTCACTTTTTTTAGAGTTAGCATTCTCATTCTAAAATTATGAAGTACAAATTTCTTTTTTTTCCTCTTACACTTTTGATTTCATAATATTGAAATTAGATAAATTTGATTCTTTTAAATTCAAAACTCTATATTTATCCTAATAATTTCAAATAAATTTACAAATTATCAAATCATTAATGTGTAATCAAACTACCAATATGACTTACAAAAAGATAAGATGACTATTTTTGGTAATAAGAGTGTAGGGCCCACCCACCTTTAATCTTGTGCATGCACCACCAATATATTTTGCCCTTTTAATGCCAATTAGCCTTAGGGTTGATATTCACTAAGAGGCTAACATATGGAAGGGAAACCTTTTAATGCCAATTAGCCTCAAACCAAACCAATCTATTTTGCCCTTCTTATAAAGAACAAATTAACAATGTTGCCTAGGTCCTTTTATGGTTATCCAAATGGAGCTCTATGTATTATTTTTGATCAAAAAATTATCGATTATCATTTTTTAACTTTAGGAGACACTTTATTCTATAGCTAGTACAATTGAGTTAGTGCTCTGATGACAAAGTGTGAATTGATATGCAAATATTGAGTGAACCACAAACAATTGTGGTGAATGGGAGATCATGATGGCAAGTTTCATGACTATTAATATGAAAGGTAAAAAGAGTCGAGGATCTTGAATTCATTTTTAATTTTGTATTTAATTTACCTATCATTTAAGTGAATTTATTCTTTTAGCATATTTTTTAACTTTTTTGAGTTAATAACTTTTAACTTTGGCTTAATAAATTGCCTTTTTAATACTTATTCATTTTTCTTAAAGAGGAATATATGCTTGTTATTTTTTAAAAAGTTGTATGACTTAGCTAATTGGGATTCGATTTCAAGTTCTGGATCTAAATTTTGAGTTATTATATTTAAGCTCTTTAATAAGAAAGTTTGTCACTTAGCGTGCATGAATTATGTGGTGTTTATCATTTGCTTTGTGCCTTTATGATTTTTGGTCCAAACAAAATTCTTAAGGTTTTCATATATTCTCCTTTCTTATAGTTTATTTTCTACTTTTTGGTTAAGATTGGATTTTTAAGTTCTCATATAGTTGGTTTCTTTTCTTGTGTTTGTAAACAAGGGATTTGTACTTGAAGTTAGGGAAAGGCCTACCTAATTTTCCTTTAAAATCACTTGATTATTCTAAATAAATAGCGTAGGAATAAGATGATAACCCCTCTGACTTTTCTAGTATTTTTTACTTTTATCCTTTTACTTTTTGCTATATTAATCTTTTCTTAGAATCCAATTTTATGTCTAACAGGTTATACTTCAGATTAGAATTTTAAAATCTTAGCTTAATTTAAGGATCTTAGGTAACAAACATGATTAGATATATGTTTATTCTTTTTATATATATCATGTGTGAAAGAAAAAACAAAGAGGATCATATTTTCATGTTAATTATTAGACTATGGTCCTTAGGGAGACTCTTTTTAGCTTGATAACTTAATTTTTGACACTAATATATAAAGTAATATATAAATATTTAAATAATTTATATTTATATTATCTAAATAAGGTGATATATAAGGGTGTATAGTTTGTTTACATATCGAAACAAGTTATATTTGTATAGCTTGAAATGGTTGTGACAAATGATATATGAAATTAAATATAAATGGAAGAAGTCTTATCTTCTTTATTCTTATGATTCTAAATTTTGAATTCTTGTCTTTCATATATTTTAATACTAGTTCTTTATTTTTTAATGATCGTATCCAACCCTTTATTTTGCTACAAATAATGCAATGATGATAAACAACTTCTATGTACTATAAGATTTATTTGTTGTTAGAATTTTATTATTTTTAAGGGACATTTAATCATTGAGGAAACATACTTGAATTTTGAAATTAAAATTTATATAGAATTATTGTAGTAATAACATGAATTGTATATTGTATTTGATGTCTTAAAATGCCTATTGCTCGTTTAAAGGAAACATATATCCTTTTTTTTAATTAGTTTAGCATATGAATTAAGTTCATTGAGTCATAATGTTATTTTTTTAATTATAAATTTCTACTCCATTCATGTATGGTCTAATTTTAGGTTTCTACTTAGGTAAGGTCCAGTTTAGGTTGACTTTGACGTAACTAATTGCTAACACTAACTTGTACTCAGGATTACATGATTTTCTTATCACACCAAATTCATGACGAACATATTGACTTAAACTTCAACTAAAATTTGGAACTATATTTTTTACCATTAGATTTGATGCTTATTTAGTTTTAATATAGTATTTTATTGATGAAGGGTTAATGTACATCTTCTAAATAATTATTTTCTTATGTTTGCATAGATTAGAGACTTAAACTCAAGTGAGAAGTTGATAATTGAATTTTACTAGGAATGTAAAGTTGTTCATAAAGTTAGCATCCTTTCAACTATTTCTTTCTATTGCTTTCTATTCTTTTCATACCTTGTTTAATATTTATTTATAGATATTGAGACAACTCAATATATTTATAAAAAAATTCAAAGCAAACTTAGATTACTTAATGGACACAAATTATAGAATTATTAACCAAACTGCCTAATTTCCTATTAATTGCTAGTACAATTAATTACTCCATTTATTTCTAGGATTTTTGTGAAATTATTAGTAAAAGTTGACTCTAAATATCTATAAGTTTGCTTGTAAGGACCTTAATCAAATTTGCATATTGACTTCATGTTTGAACTTTATTTTTTTTCCTAAGATATCTAAAACGGAACACTAAAATATTACATCCTTGTTCTTTGTTAGTCTATAGATGTTAGAATTAAAAGTTATATATTTTTCTCTAAATAAGTGACAATGCTATAAAAGTATCACTTTTGCATCTAGTGCTATTTTTTCCCTTCCAGATTATTGTACTAGCTCATAATAACTTCACTATTTGAAGATCATGCATTTTCCTTCTTGATAAATGATAATTATGATCTATTTCTTCCATACTTTGGCTTCTTTGGGCCATTCCAAGTACTTTATAATATGAACATATCAAGATACAATATTTCAATAGTAATAAACTTATGTTCTACTTAGATAATTTTATATTTTACTTGAAATTTAAAGGTCAAAGTTAAAGAACAACCTATGGTATCTAAGGCTTACTCTATTTCTATTGTCCTTATACTTTTCTTTCTCTCCTATGAGGTATAGTATCCAAGTGATTCTATGTTAGTTTGTTACTTTTCAAATTTTGACCTATTTTGTAGTTATATGAAATTAGTATTCTAACTTTGGTTTTCTTCATGCCTTACCTTATGAAATCTGATCAAAATACTTAGTATGATTAGATAAAAGTAATGTTTCATTGTGAGTTTGAGGCTATAATATATGACTATGTATGTGTTTAAATGTATTCCTTTGACGTTTCTTTGACATTTGAATAGTCTAGTAATTTTAGGGTCTTTTTCATAAGTATATGATTTAACAACTTTAAAGTTTTGACTATAAAAACTTAAAAATTGAAGTAAAGAATAAGTCTATTGTTTAAATATTTTTTCATATGGAAAGCTAGTTACTAACATATCAGGTGGTCTTTGTTATATGTCATGGATTATTTAGGTTAGAAATGGAGCCTTAATTTGTAAAGGTTAGAGCATGCTTTAAAAAGAATTTTTGAGATGAAATGATGGTTTTTAGCATATACAGAAACCTTGATTATGCTTAGATAAGATAATAAGAATTCTAAAAAATGCTAATTGTGACAAGCCTAAGAAGAGATGTAACAAAGACCCTCACTAGTATTTAAGAAGTTAAATGTGTTTGTTCTTCATATAAAAGACCATTATGTGTAGTGAATCTTCAGTCATTAGTGATACTTTTATGCTAAATTGAAAGAAATATCAATAGTTGTGCAAAGTAGGGTTTGAAATAATAGAATAAATGAGTAGCAAGGCTGCTTGGAATTTTTGTTAGTTCACTAACTTAACATATGAACAATATAATATAAATAACTTTATATTATATGTGTTTAGCCACTTTAATTCATTAAGTAGCCCACTAACAATAACAATTTAAAAAAATTAAGAAGGAAAAAATGAATTTTATAGTAAATGGAAATCTATAAATTTAACTCTCTAAGCTTTACAATGATTTTACTTAATCAAAAGCTTCTAATATATTATGTTTTAACATAATACTTATATGTTTTTTTCTAATATTCTTATGTGCAGTGAGACTTGAGTTTTTCCTTTATCTTCCAAGTTATGGTTATTCTATCTTAATTTTTTGCTTTAGCAAATTATATCATTTTATATATTTTTTGTGTGAAAGAGATTTGAATATTATCTATCTATATTTTATGCTAAAAATTTATGAAAAGTTGACTAGTACGTATGTATGTTTCTTTGTTTCTTAATTAGAAGATCATAGTTAACAATGAAATATTGCAAATTAGAGAGAGATAATAAGGAGGCTTACTTGAAGGGTAGCTATAATCAAGAGTGTAGATTGGATAGTTGAAAACAAAGAAGCAAAACTCCAAGAAATTTAGTGAACAAATATGAAAGGAAAATTAATATTAGGAAGTAAGTTTTTTGAGTATGTAAGGACTTGAAATGGAAAATGCTTAATTTTATGCAATTGTGAAGCTTTTGAATCATCCTTGTTTGTATTTACTCTTTTTATGTAGGAAATATGTTTAGACAAAATTGATTGATTTGTAATTATTTTGCATTTTTTAAGGCAATGGATGAAAAAAGAAGACATGATTCCTTAATATTGGAAGCAAAACCTTTTTCTTCTTTTGCCAATCTTAAACTCTTTCAATAATGCGATTGGACATTAAACTTTAAATCAAGATTATGAACAATGATGTTAAACAATTTATTATTAGATTGAGTTATTATGAGTTTTTAGAAATATGCATAATAATGGATCATTTACTTTAATTATAAAATATTTTATTATTTTTTTATATTGATATTGCATTTGTTTGTTTAAAAATTTCAAATTGTCAATAAGTACAAATTTTTATAAGTTAAATTTGAAAATTGAACAAAGCAATATATTAGTAACAATTTCAAAAATGACATTACTAAAATGGAAAAATAAAAAATTGTAACTCTCCTTCATTCTAAAGTGTTACTAGTGCAAAAATAATAAAAAAAAATGCAAAACATAATCTCCAAGCCTAGTAACTTTGACAATAGCCTAATTTAAAGGGACTATCCATTTTAATTTCTTTATCACTCTCCTTTTATAAATAGCTATATTGTCTGTTTAACCTATTAAGTCCACTTCTTCATTTATACATTATCCATTAATTATTGAAGCAAAAGCTAGTTGAAAATGTCAAATTACATGCTTATAATGTAGATGAAGAGATTGTCCACACAAAAGATGTAAAAAAAAAATATATGTTGCATATTGTGCAAAACTAATAGTATGAAGAATAAAATAAGATGAAGTACTATATTTTAGAAGATATAGAGGTCTTTTAAAAGTAAATAAAATAAGCTTGTACTAAGATTAGCTTATGAAACTTGATGTATTTGTTATAATTAACCTTATGTTAATAAGAAACTATATATATATATATATATATATATATATATATATATATATATATTCTACACATTAAATATAATGGCCATAAATTTTGCATTCCTTAAAATTATTTGCTATAGATTCTATTTTGCTATCCTATTAACAACTAGACTAATGAATTTCTTTCTCTTAAATCATTTACGAATACTAGAAAACTAATTTATTTGTAAATATGGCACACCATGACTAGGGAAAAATCCATTACAACTTAATAACCTTATAAGCAACTAAACATGAATAATATGCCACTACATGCAAGAGAAAGAGAGAAAAGATAAACATCAATATTGAATGACAAGCCAGTTTAGAAATATTCAATAGAATAACAAGAATGCCCAAAGCTACAAAAAAAAAACATAATGAAAAGTGTACTTAAATATCTTAAACTATATAAAAATTAGATTAGACTATCCTAAGGAATTTAAGCAATAAATGGATAATTATCATTACATAACATTATCAAATAAATCAATATTCTACCTTTAGTCTTTGACCTCATAATTGCAAAACTACTAGTAACTTCATTATGCTAACTTACAATAGGAAGTAAAAACAATGCATTAAAATTTTCCAATCTTATTTTAATCTTTTATATAAATAAAAAAGGCAATAGAAGAATTGGTTATAATTACACAATATTTTACTATTAATGACCATTCCTAAGCCTTTCATACCTTTACAAAAAGGCTTTTTTGTTATTTTATCTTATAAATCTATATCCTTCTTTCAATCAAATATATTATCTACTATTCATTCTTTCTTATAATCTATAATCAAAATTCAAATGCACAAGACTAAGCTCATACATTAATTGATTAAAAAATTAAATTTAAAAAACTAAAAAGAAATTTTATGAAGTATTTTGAAATAAACCTTACATAACTCACAATTTCCTAAATTATGAGAAACTGTTGAAAAATCAAAAAGTGCTATAGATTTGGATTTATGAAAATGATGACTTCCATCTTGCAAGGTAAGACATTTTGCAAGCATATGAATTTTTTTAATATTCAAATATGAATGCTAATAATCTAAGGATGTATGGGGTCATATTCCTTAGATATTCACATTGGAGCAAACTTCTTTAGGGCATACAATATTTCAAAATGCAAAAAGTAGATTAGTACAGTTAATATGATAATATGGAAATTTGTGATACTAATGTGCACCTAAAACTTTGTTGTATTTCCCATACAAAGCATTCTCAGCCTAAGCTTCATTTGTGACCATAATTATGAGGACATGAATATCTGGAGGTAATAATGTGTTATTAGATTCTTAGTGTATAGAAGATCATATATTTAAGATATTATATTTGTAAGAACCAAGCAAGTTCAATTACATACCAAAATCATAAGATTGCAAGATAATTGAAATGACTAGTATGCTTTTATTTATCTTTACTCACTTATGCTGGAAACTTCTTAGTCAAGCCACTAACATTCATAAATTAAGTTGGAGTTAGTTGATACACCTAAAAAAATTAGAGAGGATACCAATGAAAATCATTTTAACATTCTACCAAAGCCATAGTATATTAAGAATATCCTAATTTCTAAAAGGTAGTAGGGGATTGTACTATTCAATAAATCATATAAAATAATAATTTATGGAATTAGATAAACAAGTTTATTCTTACAAAGGAATAGATAACAAAAAATAGGCTTTTTCTAATATGAAAGGTAGGAATTATGTAGATTTTATAATGTGTTTAGAGCATTCATTTTTAAAAAGCAAGAAAATGAATTGAAATGAGGCAAGAAACTCAAATCCTAATCCAAATAAAAAGGAAATGCAATTATGTATGTAAAATCAAATAATTATGTCCAAAAGAAAAAAGAATCCAAAAAAATGAATATAAATTAAAGCAATTATCTTTTTTAACAAAAAATTTCATTCAAATTAACCAAAAGAAGAAATAGAGACATTAAAATTGAAATTTATAGTCTTTGGATGCTCTTGTATTCAATTATTCATCATCTTAACCTTGAAATCATTTATTATCCTATAAAGAAAAATACTAAAATTGAAAACAAAAATAAGATTTAAAATGAACAAGATGCAACAAGTTGAATTAAGTAGCTTCCATGTTTCATGGTTGGAAAGGAGGGTAACATGATTGGATGGCAACTCAAGGTGGCAATATAATTTTTAATTAGGGAAGAATGAGACTTTGGTTTGAAAGAAGAGAAGTAGAAAAGGATACACAAGAGTTATTATGTATCTCTCATTAAAGTGTTATTAGATTTTCTTTATTCATTTGGCCCATTCCAAAAATCAAATGAAGGCTGAAAAATATATAGAGATTAAAGAATACATTTTTCTAAAATAATAATTATAAATCATTTACTTATTTGTTATGTATGAAAATATTGATGTGCAAAATTTTATCTATATTATTTCCTCTTACTTTATCCTTTTTAATGTATTATATATGCTTAATTTTATAAAATTGGTCTTGCTATGTAATTGAGTGTTAGTTTTCCAATGTTTTGAAATAGTTCGATTAATCTTAAATATTCATATTATTTTAGGTTTTTAGCTATACTAGATTTATTTAGGTAATCTTTATATCATTAAAAAACTTAAAGGAAGATTTACAACTTTCATGTTTTGGCTAAAGCCTAATTTAGATGTTTGGAAGGTTAAAACTAGCAAAGAATTTAATGATTTATTTTTATTCAAGCTGAATTAGTCTCGATTTTTAGGTCATATCTAGAGTTCTAGAAGTCCAATCAAAGTAAAAACTAGCACTAAAAGTTTCCTAAGACTTGGCACTATGACTTTTATATTTGTGGTTAAATAAAACCATATAGTCTTAGGGGTCTTAAAATATTTAGAAATTAGACTTATAAGATTTTACTACAATAACTCTTGTAATATATTATTTTGTAATTTAGATTTTTAGCTTCTAAAATTAGCTAGGCCTTTTTCTTTAGAATCCTAAAGGCATATGATCTTAGTCTATTAGCTTTTAAAGGAAAGAAAATCAAATATAGAGTGTGCCTCTAAAAGCAAAAGCAAAATTTTACACAACACTAGATAGCTTTCTTCTCTTCTTATAATTTTTCCTTCTTTAGTCATAGGAGACTAATTTTCTAATTGATTTAAGGAATTTAGGGCTTATTTCTATTTGAATTAAGAAATTCTAGGTTGTAATGTTGGCTTTTTATAATTAATTTTTATTTTTTCTTTATTCTTTATTTTGATTATTTGGAATTGCATGAGTTGGATACTACTCTGATATAATTTGTATTCAATCTTGTGAATTTTGATGTTTATCTATTTTTTTATGTTGAATTCTAGTTGATTAATCATTATTGTTCATGTAATAATAGAAGGTTGAATGATTAAATCAAAAAATTTTAATTTTATCATTCAATTTAACTAGATTCTATTTTCAAATTAATTTAGATCTGACTTTATGAATTATAGTGGTTGCTTAATTTTGCTAATCTTAATTCTCTTAGGTGATTATTTAGCATAGAATTCATGAATTATTGTAGGGTTCTAGATAATTCTAAGTTAAAAAACTAATTGAAATTGTTAATTATATTATGATTTGTGATTAATCCACCAAAGAACTTTCAAATCTTTGGATCAATTATGTTTTTGTGATAATTTTCTTTCTGTGTTACTTTTGCATTTGGTTCTATTAAATTATTCCATTTAATTCTCAACTATTAAATTATTCCATTTAATTTTCAAATCAAACTCCCCCAATTTAGTTCTATTTGCATTCATCCTTTTTATTTTGTTTCCTACATACTACATTCTTATATGTTGTTTGCATCCCATTTGCACTTTGTTTTGTTTTATGTTGCATTCTATTTGTAGTCATAGCTATTAAATCATTGTGATAGGATATGTTAAATGGATCACTAGGATTCAACCTAGTTTGTTGCCTTTTACTATAAATTTTTTTATCAAATCGCTATTCTAATTTTGATTGTATTATGACACATATTAAATATGCAGAACTAACTAAAAAAATCATGCTATGCAATCCAATTCATAAAATATTAACACACATTATACCTACAACAACACACAAGTTACATGAATCAAACACCTTGAACCACTACTTCTATTAATGATGGCATGAACTTGATGAAAAGGATTAACAATTAACTTGATGCAAAAATCAAAATTAGCAATTGGCCCACAAAGCAAAAATCAAACCAAACACTATTGGAAACTATGTGGATCATAGTTGCCTCCATTCTTTATTTCATACCAATCTTAGAGGATGCATCTATGAATGGAGCTAATCTAAAGTCCTCAACAATCAATCACTTATTTGCTTAATTTCTGAACATTTCCATTGCCCTTTTCTCGTAAAATAAGTAAGGCATTATCATTTTTCTATTCCACCAATTAGCTTGCCCTAATAAGTTTTAGGTCATTTGTACTTAAAGGCTAAGATGTTGCCTTTGCTCATATATAGCTTAGATTTCCTAATTTTATAGTATTCTATTTTTACAATTAGTATTATTAAACCATCCACAAATTTTTCACCCAGATTAATAACATTTTATTTGAGAAAAAAGTGAAACACCAAATAATTAAGAAGGTGTTTGGCAAACAATTATTTTGTCAATTTTTAGTTAATTTGACGGTATTTATCTAATTGACAAGGTAAATAGCTATTTTAGATGTATGACAAATAATTTATTTGATTAGTTAATTGGTCCCTAATTAGTCAATTTGAAAAAATTTGAGAACTCAACATTTTCAATTAGTTAATTCTTAATAAATAAGTAAAAAGATAATATTATCCCCAAATTATATTATTATATACATTTATTATTTTGTTTAAAATGTTCTACATTAGAGTAGAACCGTAAGCTATAAGACATATAAGCAAGAACTCAACCATTTTTATAAATAAATATGCATCAAATTGATATATATTAGAATATAATAGTTCTTTATAAATAATTATTTAATTTTTTATTAATTAAATTTACATAATAAAATTAATATTATAATATGATAAGGAGCATATTATATGATTATTTAATGAACTTAAATTTTTTTCACATTAAAGCAAAAAGTAATAAGATTAACTTATACATATATAATACACATATATACTACAATTTTTTTGATTCATTGTTTGGTCCAATTTTTAAAATATCACTTAAGTAAAAGGGATAATTCAACAAACAAAACATTATAAAAGGTTTTGCTTTTGATCAAGTTACATTCTTTTTTTTAAAAAAATATAAGATTAAAACTCTATTTTAGTCCTCCAAGTTTTTAGTATCTATTAATTTGGTTTTTGAAATAAAATTTATATCAATATGATCCTTAAAGTCTTAAGCCCAAGTAAAATTTTGGTTCTTTATAGAGACCAAAATTTTAGTCCTCACAAGGATTAAGCTTTTACTTGTGCTTAAAACTTTAAAATAAAATTGACACAAATCTTATTCTAGGGACTAAATTGACAAAAAATGAAATTTTGCGAGGACTAAAATAGGATTTTAGCTTCTAAGACTACATAAGGTTGAAGAAGATATACATAATATGAAAATATTATAATATATATAAGTGGCATGTTAAAAATTTGATATAAAATAACATAAAAGTAGAGATCAATACCTAAATATATCTATTTTATAAAAATTTTAACAAATACAATAAATTTTAATAATTTATTTTTTGAAGAATAATTTAATAAATAATAAATTACAATAATGTATCTATTAAAAGAAATTTTAATTCAATAAATAATTTATAAAATTTAAAATATTATTAAGGTAAAAGAATATATTAAAAAAATTATAAGCTATACTCATGCTTATATATTTTATTTTATATATAAACAACTAATTTTACTAATCATTTTTGTTTATTTTTTAGTAATTAAATGAGGCCTACGCTCAAAAAGAGAAAAATAAACTAAGAAGCTACAATACAAATCGACGAAACTCTTAAAAATCAGCAAAAAGCAAAGGAGATAACTCCTTAGAGGGAGATTGGAATTCTAGAAGACCTGGTTACAAAGAGACCCCGTGAGTAGCAACCATCAGCACAAGAATTAGTTTCTCTATAAGTACGTATACATCCACATCCTATTCAAGATCCATTAACCGATTCAATAATTTGGATGAGATAATCCTTCAGAGATCATTTTTTTTTTTTTTTCAAAATATAGGTAACGGGCTGCTTTGGAGTCACGTTCCACTTGAACTCTTTTAAAACCCAGCATCCAATTAACTAGGTGCTTTAAATCAGTTAGTCAAATCTTTAACTTACTGCTTCGAAATTTTTATTTAAAGAGTCAATATTATGTTCTAATCAAATTAATTAATGTAATTAATTATTAATTAATAACTAATTGAATCAATTAATTATTAATAGAATCAGTTGATTGTCAAATGTGATCTAAAATTAAATAAACTAATGAAAAGTAATTTTAAAAACTTTAAAAAAAAAAGAAGGAAACTAAATTATGTCCTAAGTTGTATCGAAGAAAAGAGTGTTGTGGGAAGAATTATCGCAGTTGCGTCCAAACCGTTTGCAGGAACAACCATGCTAGATAGGATTGCTGGTTTAAAGACTCACTGTTTAATAGCCTACCAATTTGCTGATGGCTTAAGCATTCAAATATAAGTAATAGTGTATTTAATGATTAGAATATATTTTTAATATATTACTTAATGATGAACCTTCCTAATATATTTTATTAAAATAAAATTTTAATATATTAATGATATGAGTATTTTTTATTTAATTCATTAATTGAAAGAAAATAAGTTACGTACCATGTAAAAAATAACTTGAGGTGAATTGACTTAAATTTTTAATTTTTTTAAAAAATTAATGGTCTAAATTTAGTGTAAGCTAGTTGGACTTACATTGGTATTAACAAATCTCTCGTCTCAATATATATAAAAATAATATTAAATAATTTGTAATGTTAAAATTAATTTATATTTTCAATATTGTAAACATATGTTATATTAGTTTATTAAAATAAATAAAAACTTATATTATACAAGTTACATATTGAAATGTTATTTCAATATCTTTCTAAATGTGTTTGCATTA
This sequence comes from Sindora glabra, assembly GCA_020226215.1. Lineage (NCBI taxonomy): Eukaryota > Viridiplantae > Streptophyta > Magnoliopsida > Fabales > Fabaceae > Sindora > Sindora glabra. Next base: position 41,615,013 of record CM035227.1, on the reverse strand, counting down.
ATTGTTTGTAACATGTAATTTGTGATATGATTTTTAATTTTGTTTCAATCACTTTAAAGTTTTATTTGTTTCTTTTTAAATCATCTTTAAGTTTTAACTTTTCTTACATCAAATTCAATTTCAAAAAATTTGATTTGTAATTGTTATACTTATAAGATTTTTGTTAGGGAAATTTTATAGTATATTATTGATACAATAGTGTATTGATATGCTACTAAATCTAATTGTGAATATATCTTTGCATGATGTGTGAGATTTGACTTTAAAAAAATAAATTTAATATATATATATATATATATACAAATTTGATAATTTACCAATATTTCACTACTTCAATGGTATATAATAAAAAATTTTCCTATTCATAGGGGGAACATGGAGTGGCACATGGAGTGGGCACGAACACAGGATGCGGGTTGGAATTGGATGTTCGGAATAGACCTATTCATGGATCCAACAATTTGAAAGACTTCCTTCGGAAAAATATAAATTTTAAATTATTTTTTTATAATTCAAATATTCATTAATTTTTTTATATAATTAATATTTAAATCGAATTTAAACTAGTCAATGTGATTCAATTATATAAATTGATTTTTAATAATATAATTATATATTATAAAAATAATTATATTTAATTATTTTAATATAAAAATTATTTAATTTAATATAATTAAATATTTTATTATTTTTAAATATATATTTTTATAATAAAAAATTATTTCAATTAAAATAATAATAAAAACAAATTTAATCGAATCTTTGGACTGGATCTCAAATCATATATAAATTTAATCAAGTCTAATTAGATTAAATTTTTAAAAAGTTAAATAGATTAAATTTGAGTTTGAGTAATTATATTTCATGTAATAAGCTCGACTCAAAGTTTGATGAGCAACTTTTGTACATTTCTAGTTCACACAAACTGATCAAGGTACTCATCAACTTTTGTGTATTTAACATTTGGTTACAGCGTTGAAGCTTCCACCCCAAATGATGGTTGCTCGATTTCAAAGTTAGTGAAATGAGGAAGTATAAAAGGAAAAGGCTGTCCTGATTTTATATCAAAAATAAAAAAAATAAAAATTGTTTAATAAGAATTCATAAAAGATATTAGAATCAATTCGATTAAATCATTAACTACAGACAGATTAGGAAAATCCTTATAATTTACTAATTACTTCAATCAACAGTCAACATGTAGAAAGGATGAAAGTAAGGTTGTGCTTCCAGCAATAATTACATAATTGAAAATTGAAAATGATGGAGAATAATTACATAATATACTTGTGAGGAATCTCTAAAATGATGATTATTAATTAACATATTATATTAACATTTTTGAAATTTTGTTACATAATTCCCAAATTCAATTAAACTTATTGTTGATAGTTAATTTTATAAATACTTATAACTTTGTACTTAATGATCATTATTAATATAATCATTTATTTTATAATTATAATATGATTATTAATATTCCTTAATTTCTTTCTTAATTTAAATACTGGTTGAAATAATTCATACCTTGTGAGGAGTTTTCTATCTTTTAGTTTTATATTTTTTTTTTGTACTTAATGATTTAATGAAATTGACATTAATATTTTTATTTAGAGATTACTTATTACACATTTGAAAATTGAATAGGTAGAGAATAGTTATATATTATAATTATAATTATAATTAATTTATACAAACTTTTAATCGTTTTTAATCAAATATTTTTCAACAATAAGTATTAGTGCACACATTAAAGTGAATATTGCTTAAATTTTTTTACTATTTTTGTTACATATACATATTTTCCCATTTTTTCGATTCTAACTATTGCTGGCTTAGATGTATTCATGGTTTTGAGTGTAATAATTAAAAATTGAATTATGCTTTAACATAGATAAAATATGGATTTATTATTAGTGACATGCCTACATCATATATTTTTTCTCTCGGCAAAAGGAGACAATTTGACCTCATGAACGAAAGCTAGTCACTTATTTTTTTAAATTTCGAATTGAGTGTCTTCAATTTATTTTATATCTTTATTGTTCTTATATTTTTTCTATCAACAATGTTTTCATAATTTAATAATTTTTTAATTTTATATTATTAATTTGGTTGTTCAATCAAGATGAATGGATAATTGACTTAAAGAAAAAGAATGAATTTATAAAATCTTATGTGTATAACCATCATCTATAGGGATTGAACTTTTTGAAAGTGTGATATTGTATTAAAAAAATTAAAATAGAACATCACAATATTTGATTAAAAAAAAATATCAAAGATTCAAAATTTGTTACTTTACTTTTATTCTTTAGAGTGAATTTTTTTCATTTTAGAGGATCTTAACTCTGCGGAGAGGATTGGACTTTAATTATATATGTTTTTGCCACAATTTATGCAAGAAAATTCAATTAATTAATTCATTTTTTTTTTTTTTGCAATGGTCTCAAAACTAGTTCCATATACCACAAGAAGTAATTTAAAACAATATTTTAAATAGAAAACCTATTTATTATAGATAATTATGAAGTTAATTTAGATTTTTTTATGAAAAGCTAATTTATTTATAAATATATGTATCAGATAATTAATGATTTTATGTAATACAATAAATATTTGCAAGAATTTCTGTTGACCTGGGTTAGGCCTCTTTCTACCTATTATTGGACTTCATTACAGCTGAACTGAGTCCGACAAGAGTAATGGGCCTAGCTCATATTCACATCGGCTTCCTAGGATGAAGCCCATATCCTTTTATACAAAGGCTTTCTTGGACAAGTCTGCCAATAACCTATGTGCCTATGTTCGTAACCCTGCCAAAAATGGGATTGGACCCATATAGTTCTGGTAGCAAAAAAAAGAAGAAGTTTGTATTGGAGTCTTCAAGCCATTAGTCCATTTAACATACATAATTTTTTTTTTGGATAAAAGTGGTTAATTTACTAAATTCATATATATAAAGGTATGAGATCGAATAGGAGATGAAATAGAGGAAATGATTTTTAAAAAACATGGATTATTACTTGAATTAAATATTATATATAGTTCATCAACAAGTAATCGGCAGGCAAAACTAAACATGGATGCCCTACATATTATCAATACATCCTTTTTTTGGACTGAGTTGATTTATTTTTCTGTCATGTGGTATTGTGTGAGAAGAATTTTTCCTGCCAATTGTTAGCTTTCGACTTCCATTTCCTACCCACTCTTTTGTGTTCTAAATTATGTGTTAGGTGGCATTTTGGGAAGTACCACACACTAGTTAGAGTGTTTGTGCAAGCCCACAAGCCCACAATTTGAAATTGTTGGACAGTTTTATTTTGGAGATGATTGATGGTATTGCACAGTGAGCTACCTGCAAGTAATGTAGTTGGATTGTATTATATTTATAATTTATTATTTATTATATTTGACTTAATTTATATTTTACTAATTTTATATTTCACTCATTTGCACAGAAGTCTATTATTTTTTGTTAGTTTTTGTTAATATAGAAATAATATATATGTAATTTTAAATATATCTTTACTTCACAATCATAAATTCAGATTTGTAGATAAAAAATTTTCAACATCCCATACATTTAGAGTGAGCCGTAAAGTTTTAAGAAATATATATATATAATATTTGAAATGAAACACTTAAAAATTGATTTTAAGAAAGTATTGAAGCAATTGATATGGATGGATATGATTTTAATTTTCAAATATTTTTAAAAAATAATTTGTGATTAATTAATTAAATTAATATTTTGCATATAAAAATTTTAACATATATAAGTATTTCTATAATAAAAATAAATATTGTGTTATACCTGTATTATTTAGTAACATTAATATTGGTGGTTGAAGTATAAAGTAATAAGGGTTAAAATTAAAATATATAATTAAATTAAATTTACAATTTTAAATAATTTCATAATAAAAAAATACTATGTTATATCTATACTATTTAATAATGTTAAAGTTTGAAATATAAATAATAAATGAATATAAATATGAATTAATAATCCTAATATAAAAGAAGTTTATTATAATTTTTTTAATCCTAATATAAAAGAAGTTTATTACAATTTTTTTTGCCAAGTGTCATCATATGAAAAATTTTCCCTCCGAAATCATTTTTACTTCTTTTATATTATATCGATACTAGTTTTTGAGCCATGCGATGTATAGATTTAATTAAATTAAATTAAATTAAATTAACAATAATTTATAATACAAATTTAAATTATAAAGCATTTAAGTGATTAATTTAAAATCTATCATTATATTTATATCATTTAAATAATTATAAAATTCACATAATTGTATTCAAATTAAGTGACATGAGATATTATATTTTTTAAAGTTATTATTAATTGATAAAGTTGGTATATTATTGTATAGTTACATTAATCGATTATCATTATCATATGTAAATATATGCATATATGATCAAGTATTATAACAAATGAAATTTAGAAAAATATATAAAAAAGAATAGTAATTTATATATAATTTAATATATAAATGTTAATCCTTATTTTTTATATAAATGCATATCATGATAAATAATAAAGAACAAATATTGCTTAATTTACTAAATATAAAAATAAATAAAAAATATAATTAAATTATTTCATGTGTATGAAAGCTATAAATTAAATAAAGTTTTGAATATATGATCTAGCCATTAATCTTCTTTTTAATAATTTTCTTCATTTTGTTTGCAAACATCTGAAAACTAATTAAATTTACACTTAGTATAGTATCAAAAACATCATCAAATGTCTTTTTTGAAGGTGTTAGGGAATCTTTATTATCATAAGTGATAGAGATTGAATCTTGTATAGAAATCAATAAAAAAATTATAAGAGATATCATTATTCATTTAATGAAATAATAATATTAAAAAATTAATTTTTTTATAAATGATAAACTTACATCATCTTTTTTATTTTTGTTTGCTAGTATGCAATCTTTAATAAAATCTTTGTACTTCCTAGATTCAAGTTCTTGTACAATTATTTAGAAAGAAAAGATAGTATAAATTTGATGTATGTAATATTTAAATGAATAAATTATTAATAATTTAGTTTTTACATCATAGAATAAGGACAAAGCAATAAATTTATTAATTGTATCTTCATCATCAATCATTTTGAGTATAGTAAAATTGTTATCATCCTTATCAAGTTTAAAGTGATCAATATTGTATTTTGATATGTCAATCTTGATGAGAAATTTCCTTCTTAGGAAGAAATCTAGTTATATAAGCCACCCGTTCTTATCACCTTCCCATATAAATATTAACATTGGACAAATCAGTTAATTTTTATTAAAGCTTTATATTATTATAGAAATTACTAATGGATAATAACAATGAACTTACTTATACAACTCTTTACCAGTTTTGTTGATATATTAATGATCTTCCTTATCAAACAAAATGAATAATGCAATGATACGTATTTAATGTAATAACCATTGTTCGTATAAAATCAATTTTAGTTATAAATTATAGGCATAAAAGTATGGTAGATATTAATTGTAATTGAATGCAACAATACTTTGAAATTGTTTTTTCTAGTATTATCTTAGATTTATGACATAAAAGGTTACTTTTATAGAAATGAACCTTTTTGTTGCATGTGACACAACCATTATGATACCATTTAAATTTACTTTGATGCATTTTTACAATGGCTAGAGTATCAGCAATAGAGACCTAATAGAAAGTATATAATTGAAAGTATTTATAAATATTATATAGTGTGTTTTGATATTATAAAAGAGTAAAACATTACATCTTTAGTAGATTTAATATCAATTAAAGTTTTTTTATTAGGACAACTAATAAAATCATCATCATTTTCAAAAATTGATCTTATTGAAGATTGGCTTTGAGATCTTAATGAACTTGATAGATTTATTGTCTTTAGGTAAATTCAAACTAAAAATAAAAAATAAAAAGATCGTTATAGCTAACCAAAACTATAGTTAAATGTAAATAGTTAAAGGAGTAATAAAATAATAATTTATCCTTATCCTTTTTTAAATTCTTTTACTCTAGAGTAATCTAGATTGAAATATAGTTTTGATGTATTCTAAGAATTTGTAATTATAATACCATCTGCTTAAAGCATATGCATTTACATCAATATTAAATTTAAATCATAATTATCATACAAGCAATGGTAGATATAAAATGTTACTTATTAAAACTTTTATTCTTGCTAGATAAAATAAAACAATTATGATTGGTTCCTTGTTTTGTTTTATGTATTCATCAATATATTCGGCAAATTCAAATTGTACATTCTAACATGTTATTCCTAAAAAATAATGAATTTTATGAAGGAATAATATGTAAAAAATATGCATATAAATTTATTTATATAATAAAAATAAAAATAAATATAATATGCATTACACATACTTTTCATCCCTTAAATATATATGCTTGTGCTTGCTTCCCATCTTTCCTTCACATATATTTTCCATCTTTTCATGTTCAGTCAATCCTCTAATAATATCTAGTTTTTATAGTGTTAATCAATATATTGTCATTAATGTTCAAAAAGTAATCATGGATTATAAAAAAATAAAACAATCTTTATCTATTAGTATTGTGTCATTAATTTTTCCTAAAGCCATGTCTTCAAATGAAACAAAATCAAAACTGCGTAATGTTATCGTTGCTTAACATGATTAAGTACTTATATTCATATAAAAATTAATTTTATATGGATATTTTGTAACCTTGAACTTGTTAGAATTGTATTTAACCATAAAATTTTGTATGATGTAGTACTTCTCTTACTTAAACTTACTCACATACTTGTTTATTAATAATTTTTTAAATACTATTGCAAATTTTTTTTCCTTGACAAAATAAAACATATATTATAGTTAGATATTATTATTGTGGAAGACATGTCGATGAGAAACATATACACATAAACTTGATAAAAAATATTACTAACCACAATTAAACATAAAACTCCTAAAATTATAAATTAATAATTATAATAGGCTTAAAAGTTACAAATCAATATTTATATATAATTTAAAAATGTATAAAGATTAATTATTATGGATGACAATAAATTGGAATAATATGTTAAGTTTAACCAAAGATTTGATTATATTTAACTTTTATAAATATTGCAAATCAATATTAGAAATCAATATTTATATATAGGTTGATTGTAAAAATCAACTAGTAATTAGAGTTAAAATTAATAATTTTTAATAAAAAATATTTGTTGACCATGCACAAATTTATATGCTAGAAGATAAAAAGAATATTAAATACAAAAAAATAATGATAATTATTTTTTCAAGAAAGGCTTGAATAAATTTTAAAGATAGTGAGAAGGATTAAGTAAATTTTTTATATTTTCAAAAAATTAAAATATTTTTAAGATTTTATTTATCAAATTGAACTATTTATCAATAGTTCATAATTTATCAAATTGGGCTATGTATAAAATTGAACTAAGTTATAATTTTCTATTTCACAGTTTGTAAGATATATAAATGTTATTTTAAAATTTATATATTTTTATGATTAATAAGTGCAAAAAAACTCATTATTTAATAATAATGCTATATCTAATATGACTTTAAAAATATTATAATTAATATTGATCAATTAATGTTATTAAATAGGCTTATATAACAAAGATATGTTCATATTACCTCTTTATTCAAGAGAATCATTTCTATGCTTCCATGTTCAGTATTTGAATTTCTTTCTACAATCTAATAATTCTTACTTATATCTTTGAAGTTTGTATATTTGGCTCAAGTTTTGAAAGAGAAGTGATTTTCCTTGCCATGTTGGTGTTCTAAAATAAAGCAAAAAATTTAAATTATTATGTAATAATTAGATTAGGTTTTCCAAAGAAAAGGAACATAGCAAATTATACAATGAGTGATAATAATAACATACTAATAATATGATTTATAGATTTTTTTAACATAGACTTAGTGTTACAAATTTTACATTATTAACCAATTTTAATTTTGCAAAGTAAAATATTTCATTTCAAGTTTAAGGACCATACTGAGTCTTTTGAATATTTGAATTGAAATAAAATATTTTTTAACAAAAAAATGAAAAGTTAATATAATAATAAAATAAATATTAAATAGAAAATTATGTAGGAACCATCACAACACTCAAACTTCAATATATCATTAAAGAAAAGTATGAAACAAAATAATAAGATGTGATAGGAAAAATAATTTTAAATGCATAACAGTAATATAAAATAGATTATGGTAACATAACAATTTTTTCAATTCATATATATATATATATATATATATATATATATATATATATTAGTATGTATCTTGGAATGGGTATAGAAAATTATTATGATTTTTAAAAAATTGCACTTACCTTAATTTAATGAAAAGTAAAAGTATTAAAAAAATGGATGAAAGGCCTAAAAGCCAATGATAGCATTAAGAGTTTTTTTCATTGCAAGATTAATAATAGTAGAAAAAAATCAATATGGAGGAGAAAAATCTTTTTGAAAAAAATATTAGTTTTAAATAAATATAATTAGTATAGACGAAAAGACTTTACCTACTTTAACTTTTCCAAAGAATTTCTATTCTTGAAATCACATAGAAGAAAGGACAACTTTATCTTAAAAATTCTACAAATAAAATTAGCATGATCCTTAATATTTAAACCAAGATGATCTATAATTGTTATGATTTCTAACCATTTTGGGTTACAAATAAAAGTAACAAATATAACAGGATGTCTGGTCCATCGACAAATCGCCATTGTATCATGATAATTTTGCATCATAGATCGTGCTTCACTTGTGAAACTTGATGGGAGAATTATCTGCTTTCTTATAGCTATCAAATCTATCTCTCTATGAATTAAGGCATCGGTCAAACCACTATAGATTACAACTTTTAGGTTTTATTGATTGTATTGAATATAATTAAGTCTTTCAGCTTCTATCATAATATATGCATCTACAAAATTGTTATGATTTCTGACCATTTTGGGTTGCAAGTGAAAGTAACAAATATAATGGGATGTCCTGTCCTTTGACAAATCACCATTGCATCGTGATAATTATGCATCATAGATCATGCTTCACTTATGAAAATTGATGGGAGAATTATCCGTTTTCCTATATTTATCAAATCTGTCTCTCTATGGATTAAGGCGTTAGTTAAACCACTATACATTGCAGCTTTTAGGTCTTATTGATTGTGTTGAATATAATTAAGTCTTTCAGCTTCTATCATAATATATGCATCTACAAAATTATTGTATAAGTCTTCTAGATTGCATAAGTATAGATTTTTCATTTAATCTATCTTGAAGTCTAAATGCAAAGAACTTTTGTATGGATAATCTATTATGAATACATGATGAGTTATTAGCATGATGTGAGACATCGATCCTATAACTATTTTCTGCATATGGAAATAAGAGTGGATATTGCATTGAGAGATACAAAGGATGTAACTTAATGATGCATTGTAATTTTCTAGATCATGATTCAATTTCAAAATCTCTTTCTTTTACAACACCATTGCTAACCATGAGACCAGCTATCTCACTTGCAATTAGTGTATTATACATTCTTCCATCCTTGTTTTTTCTTAATATTAAATGTAGTTTCACACTTGCAACATTATCATAATTCTTGAATCTGTCCTTTTCCATTTAAAATGATTAAATCAATGAATTAACTTCATTAAGCATAGATTGCAACTTCTTTACTATTTGAGGATCTAATGAAGAAGAATTCTTATCGTAAATGAAAAAGTGAATGTGAGAATATATTAAGTCAATAATAAGTTTGTAATCAAAATTTGCAAGCAAAGGATAATTAATATACAAAAAATACTTGATCTTAGAAATATAATTTGAAGTCTTATTTTTTATACCGTATATGTATAGTTAGGTGAAATTGGGTGAATCATCATTTTCTGGCAATAAACTTCCAATTCAATGGTAATTTTGATCGTAAATTTGAAATACATAAGGAGTAAATCCATTATTGATTGATTTGTCAACTTTTCCCCTACTAAAGTGAAAGAAAACATCTTATTATAAAATTTGATATTCTTCTAAAAGTTCTTACTTTCTAGTGATGTTTTGTCAAATAAGAAAGATAAGTAGATGGATCCTTGAGAAATGAAAGTTGAGTTTTGTTTTTGGAACGACATAATGAGAATTGTAAATTTGTTTTAGTCGATGATCTACGCATTCTTTCTTCAAACCATATCTGCGCTATGCAATATTAACATATATGTGTATGATCTCCAACATCAATGTACTCTATATCTAAGGATAACTTATTTCAATATATAATTTTTATGATAAGGTATTGATTATAGTACAAGAATAAATAATACATAGTGGCATAAAATTACTAATATTTCTGCAGTTAGGGGTACGTCAACCATATCCTTATTACTATCTATTAAAGGAAGATTTTAGAAGGTTTATAAGTAGTAAAAGAAATAATTTAATTAATGGTAAACATTCAAAGGAGTTATATGCCAAATTAAAATGATAGAGTAGTACTATATAAGGATTGACATATATGTGTACAATCTCTAACATTAACTTAGTTTATGTTTAAGGATAACTTATTTCAATATATCATTTTTACAATAAGGCATTGATTATAGTGTAAGAATAAATAATACACATTGGCATAAAATTACCAATATTTTCTACAATTGGAGGTATATCAACCATATCTTTATTATCACCTATTAAAGGAAGATTTCAAAATGTCTATAAGTTTTAAAAGAAATGATATAATTAATGGTAAATATTAAATAAATCTAAGAAAATTTATGCTTAAACAATAAGTTACAAGTTTAGAAATTACTATATGAAATATCAAGAAAGGTTAGTCGATGCCTTTTAATGGTATCACATATTTAGATTGAACATTTAAAAGAACATGAGCTTCTTATTAAGTGACCTATCTTAACTTGCTTGGTTTTAATGATGTAATCGATGCCACTCCTAAATAAATATGTTCATTCTTTGTTCCAAGTGTTATATCATGAACACTAACATCACCTATGAGAAATATTTTCAAAAATTGTTAAAAAATTGCACTAATTTATGAATATAGAATCTTGACATGATATGTGCGAGAGTCACAAATTTCATGTCATACCATAAGTATTATATGTTGGTTGACTTTTTTTATTCTTTAAAGCAATCTATCTTGTATATCTTGCATGAGCATAAATTTGGGTACTTCCTATGTCATGAATGCATTAAATTAGTATGGTAAATAAACAATTAGAGTAAATGAACTAAGCATCAAATAAATAATATAAAAATAATGCATAAAAATAAATTATCAACTTAGAAATTACACTGTAAATTATCATGAAAATTTAAATCTGAAGAAAGAAGGGATTATTTTCCTAATTGGAGAGGTGATGGATTAAATATAAGACTCTCATCATATACCTTGCTCTATTTCTTAATAGTGACTATGTTTCTTAGATATAGAGAAGAAATTATTGTAAACAATGAAAAAGTTAAGAAATGCTATAATTCATTATAATATACATTAAACATTACACTTTAAGCTTTCATGCATTTATCTTACTGTTGTTCATAAATGGATTAGCTGAGTTAAACTAAAGATAAAGATTAAAAATAAAGTTAAATATATCTCAGAGTGATTGTTGCCTTTTAATGAAATTACATGGTACACTTGTGCATTGAGAAGATGATGCACATGTAATTATATCACCCCTTTAGTTACAATTAAATTTGTGGATCTAAATGAAGCCACTGCTAAGTTAATACATTCATTCTCTAGATAAAGTGTCATAACGTGAGGCTTAAAATTTGTTTACAAGATGTTCCAATACATATATTTGAGATTCTTACATGATGTTTGTAAGAGTCATGAATTGTATGTTAAACAATTGGAGTTGATGTTTGCGTAGGTAATATCAATACTTGTTAATGTATTAATGTTAGGATACATCATTTTTCTTGATAAAATTAGATTCATTCTCATTCTTGCTTCTTCGTATTAATGTCTTAGATTCATTCTCATTCTTGCTTCTTCGTATTAATGTCCCTTTGACCTTTGGTAAAAGAATTCATTATATAACTTGATATTAAAAGTTAAACATTAAAAATTAAGTGTAAGCGAACTTAACACTTCAATGTATTTATGTCACTTGTGTTTGTAAATGGACTGGCCATGTTGAATTGAAGAGTAAGATTAATAATAGAGTTAGATATATCTTTTAGTGGTTATTGTCTTTTAATGAAATTATATGGTACACTTGTGCACTTGAAAAAGGATGTGTTGATAATTATATCACCTCCTTCAATTTTAGTTGGATTTGCATATCTAAGCAAAGCCATTAATGAGTCAATACATTCATTCTCTATCCATGGTGTTATACCATAAGCACTAACATTGCATTTGGGAACAGGTTTAAAATTTGTTTAGAAAACATATCGAAACATATAAGTGAAATTCTTACACGAGCCTACAAGAATAATAAATTGTGCATCATACCAGGGGTACTATATGTTGTTTGAGTCCTCTCATTTTTTAAAATGATTTTCTTTTTATATTTTGCATGAACATATATTTAAGTATTTCCTATATCATGAAAGCAATTAATTAGCACAGTAACTAACATACGAAGCATTTCCTATATTACAAATTGTATGTCAATGCCTATTGGTGTATTGATATTGGGATACGTCCTTTTTCTTGACAAAATTAGCTTTCTTCTCATTCTTTCTTTTCAATAGTTAATGTCCTTTTCACTTTTGGTAAAAAAAATTCATCATATGACCTGACATTAAAAATTAAACATTAAAAAAATAATTATTCAAAAATGAATGAACATGATTTTTTAAATCACCTAAAAAACTATGAGGTGGGGGCTAGAAAACCAATTTCCTATCATACTCATCTTTTTTGGCATTCCTCTATTTCATCCTTTTTACAAATTAAAAAAAAGAAGGTTGAAACTTGTAAATCCTTAACAAATGAATTCAAACAACCTTTACAAAAAAGTTACTTCAAGATTTAAGATGCATGGCAAAGAAAATTAATGTAGCGAATGCAATATGTAAGAGCAAACCTTGTACTAAGTATAGCAATATTCAAGGAAAAATGAATGATTACCTTTAGAATTTAAAACAAAGCTAACAGATCCAAGTTTGTATAGTAAATTGATTAAATTTCTTTTTTATTTATTCCGAGTTTTAGTAATATGGGCTCCCGAGTAGTAAGGCTTATTCATGAGAGAGATGGTAAGGTCATTGCAGTGAGTGACATCACTGGTGTTATTAAGAACTTGAATGGAATTGATACCCAAGAATTACTTAAGCATAAAGAAAAGACTAACTATTTGAAGGATTTTGTTGATGCTAGTGCTATAGGTCGAGAAGGGAAGCAAAATGTAAACTAAAAAACAAATTAGACTGTGATCTTCTTTATAGGTTAGGGATATAATTGATTTCCAATCATCATAGTTTTATTGTACTTAATTAGTGTCCAACTTATCCCATTCTTACTTTGTTAGTTTTGTTCCTCTTCCATCAAATTCCAAGCTTTACTTCATTGTCATATCTTAATTTCTATGTATCATTTTGACAAAAAAAAACTATATGCATCACAATTTTTCAATAAGTTCCCCTACTTTGATTTGCTTGCTCTTTTGTCCATCTTCCTTGTTATGGAAAGTTTATAGGACCTGTTTATAAGGTTGGAAAAATATATATCACTTTAATTTATGAAAAATTTATGATCCAATTTCATTAAAATTCTAAACTTGATATATGACGTATATTAAAGTGCATCATGATAGATTACTTTAAAACATTAAACAAAGCATAAGTAGGCATTAGAATTAAAAGTTCAATTGAGCCTACTAGGCAAAACAAAAGACCTATTAGATCCTAATAAGAATGAAATGAAAAACCTATGATTAAAATATCACAAAATATAAAAGGCAATACAATGTATGGGAACACTAACAAAAATGATAAAAAATTTAATATATTTACTTGTATAATTATATAGTTGTCACTTGTTTCATATGGAATTGTCTCCACAGAAGTCATAAGCATATCATGTTACCTCATAGCACACTTATATCGGCATGTTTGCAGTACTTCAAATTTGGGCTCAATAGAAGTTCTTTCCTATCTCCTTAGTTCTTTTAACATTGAGTTTGTATATTCATGTCTCTTCACATTACCTATTAGACACCTATTCGGCGAAGCATCATAGATATACTGTATACACCACACCATAGCTCTTTCTAGTAACTAAAATAAGCTATTCTATCTTCAATTGCATAATCTACAAAAATTAATATTTTTTTAATATCTTTATTGTCCAAACTTGACACATAAAGTCAATAATTGATATAATGAATAGCATGGGTAAACAATTACCTAAAAATATGGGCATCTCTAATAAGAACATAAATTTGATGATCAGGAAATAAACATTCATAAGAAATAATACCAATAGGCTAAATCAATTGTATGCAATGAGATATGGAACTAAGCTAGTGGTTCATGAAAAAGGGTGACTAAGTTGAAATAATATCAGTAATTTAATACAATTTTTTTATTATGTGATTTATATATATTAATGCCTTCTTATTTTTTGTCTATGTAGGATACTTGCACATACATCTCAACTACCAAGAGCACATGTATGTTTGAAAACTTGCACATACATCTCTACTACACTGTGCTCCATCTAATTTAGCCTACTTAATTATTCTCACTTATACTTTGAGAATAAACTCATAAAGGAAGTTGGAAAATTACTGAATAAATCTCATTAATTGATATTTTCTTTCAAAGGCAAAAATTTATAATCAAGTGTCATGTCATTTCATAGTGATTAAATTCGAAGTTTATGGATGAAATAAAGGTCTATTTATAAAATGTTTCACCAATTTCATTGATCTTTTATGTTGTCAAAACAAAAGTAACACCAAAGAGTAAATAGGTACCTTTTAGAGATGTAGGCTAGCCATGCAAGCATGTTCAATAGTAGATTCTATAGATTCCCTAATTACATCAGAAGATAATAAATAAGTGTTACTTTTGTAGGGAATCTACAAAATTTGCTATTAAGCATACTTGCATGATAAGGATTGTTAAAATTTGTAAAGATGATTTGACTATTTATAATGAATTGTATAACACTACCATAGCAGAGATTCATTATTGTATAATTGCATATTCTACTACTCAACTCACGAAAGCTAAAGAAACATTCATAAATAAAGGCAAAGATGAAGAAACTTTAGGAATTAAACCTTGACTTACAAAAAAATTAAAAGAAACTCAGAGAAACATTTTGAAGCAAAGGACAGTTATAGAAATTTTAGAAATGAAAACTTCAGTTAGAAAGAAATTAAATTAAATCCCAAGGCTAAGCTTCAAAATATCCAACAAAATTAAATTGAAAATAAAATTCAGTATGGTTTTAAACAATAAGCAAGCATTGGATTTTAGAAGAGTGAAGGTTAAACAGAAAGAATCTAGAACAACTATCCTAATGGCCTGACTTATGAGTGTGGTGGCAACTCACTTGTCTATCTTTTTCATTTAGATAAGAAGTTCTCATTAATGAAGATGTATTAATTTTACTATAGTATATGTGTAAGTTTTTGTTGATGAAATCAATTACAAGAAAATTACAGAAATCAAATACAAGCAGAATAACAAAAATGGAAAATAACTTTAGTGAAAAATAAGTAAAGTAAGAAATTAAACTTGCCTACTTTAAGATTGAGCAATTCCTTTAGTTCTTTCCATGCATTGCTAGCTTCCATTTTTGTTGTTGTGAACTTCATAAATCAATACCTTTTGTATTGCAATCTAAGAAGGACTTCCCTTTTGTGAGGTCTTGAAAAAATAGGTTTAGAATGGATTGCCCATAAATCTTCTAGTCTCTATAATATAAAAGATATAGCTGTAGGTGCTAGACATTATATGTCACAAATGCAAAAATTAAAATCAAATTAAGTTATGACTCTGGCATTCCAAAGTATTCTTTTGAAAGCAATTTTCAAATAAGGGTTTCTTTAATATAATGAAAGATGATCCGGGGATTAATATCTAGTGCAAATATCACCAATGTGGTGGCATAAGCATTGACAATTTTGAGTCTATAGGCAATGGAAGGAAAGAAGCAATAATGTTGAGAACATATGTCTATTGAAAGGTCCAAGTCATTTCATCTTTATAAGAGGTTCAAGGTTTACATATAAAGAGTAACATTTTATAACCGACGAACTTAATTAATATATTTTGTGTTCTATCTTGTTTCTCACTCTTACCTTTCCACTCTGTAATATCTAAAATAGCAACAACACTATCCTCATTATACTAATTATACAAAGATGAAACAAAGAAGTTGACAAAATATAAGAGCCATCTAATTTCCTTAAAAAATAAAGAATTTTAAATTACAAGAGGTGTGTTACAACCTATTAGGCTAGGTTAAGTTGAAGGCCACAATACTAGTTGAAGTAAAAAATCTTGTTTGCAAAGTAGTTCTTAATGGTATTCATATTGGTAGTACCTTGTTCTAACCTCTAGATGTAAAGCCCCTAGTAGTAATATAGCTAATCCCTCTTACTCGACTATGGGGAAAAGGGATAAAATATGTTTTTCTATTTTTTTATGATTTAGAAATAGATGGAAACAAAATTCTTTCAGCCATACAAGGTTCAAAATGCAACTTTATCTTAGTTAAAAAGTAATTCAACACTTCCAAAGGACTAGCTTTTGAATGCCTTTCCTTTTGTATTGTATAAAACTTCTTAGCATATATGTCTAATCTGGCATAAATTTGAGTCTCTATTACAATTCAATATCAATTAGGAGGCTACATTATTTTGATGCTCTCTATGGTATTTGGAAACATCCTTATCTTGTATTTCATGAAAAATAAAATCATGATTAATTTAAAATTCTAAATGCTCAATAAAAGTAAATGCCTTACCAAATTGGCATCAGGAAATTCTCATATAGATTTATTAATATTTATTGCTGTGGCTCTAACCTAATAAGAGAATGATGCAAATGTTCCAATAAGTAATTAGATTAATAAATTAGATGAAAGAAGAAAAATAAAATAGAATAACAAAGCAAGAAGAAGAAAAATAAAGATCTAAAGGCAAGTGAAAGTTGAAGAAATAGAAATTTGGGGATAATCTTAGCATGAATTGAATAGCAAAGACAGAAGAAAAATGGAGAGCTAGAGACATCCCAATAAGTAATTAGATGGTAAATTATACTAAAGAAGAAAAATCAAACAGAATAAGAAAATGAGAAGAAGAAAAGTGGAGGTTTAGAGGTGAGTGAAAGTTGAGAAATTAGAAATTTGGGAGTAATCTTAGCATGAACTAAACAACAAAGAAAGAAGTAACACCCTAATACTATGAATGAAAGCTATAGGCATGTGGAAGAGGAAGAGGAAGAGAGATGCCCCTATAGTGTTGAATATGGCATGTAAAAGCAATTCATGCAAAGCTGAAAAATATTGAAATCTCAAAACTACAATTAATATATAATTAGTAGATTATTATCACTTCCTTTTACATTAATTTTGTCATCTTTTTATAAAATTTTATTATTGCACATTTATTAATTAAGTATTATATATATAGATTAAATATCATATTTGTATTAAAATTAAAATTAAAAATATTTATTTATATGAATGTTATGATTATTTTTTAATATTAATTTTTAAATACTATTTTAAAAATTAAATATATTATAACCTATCAAGACTTAATAAAAAATTTAATATAGAAAGTATTAAAGTGATTTTAATTAATATATTCTAGAAAATAAGTTAAACATTTAATATTTATATATATATATATATATATATATATATATATATATATTATTCGTTTGACAAAAAGTATACTAAATTTGAAATTAAATTCCATTTTATTATTTCATAAGAACATAAAATTTATTGATTGAATTAAATAATGAAATATTCTAAATTTTAATAAAAGTATTTGAAAACTAATATTAGATTTTTTAACTCTTTGCTAATATTTTATTAATATCAATTTACAAATATTATATATCAAATTAAACATATTGTAATAAATTAAGATTTAATTTATCAAGATTTTGATATGAAAATCATTAATTTAGTTTTTAATTGATATATCCTACTAAACAAGTGATATATTTTAAATTATACATATTAATTAAGATTTTATGAGTTCCTATAATTCTAATATAAAAATATTGAATTATTTTCAACTAATATATTTTTTAAAAAGAAAATATTATAGGGAGTTCCAATTAGTTATTTTATTACTAAATTATCTTTTTTGAATATCAAATCAAGTAAATTAAAATTCAAAACAAAAATTTTATTGTATTAAATATAATCTAATGGTAAAAACACTCAACCTTTTAGGAAATGAAACTCCATATAATGTTATCCTTTTAAAAAATAAGTTAAATCTTGCATATGAAAATAGGAATCTATTACCTATTACTTTCCTTTTACCAAAATATTTTAATTAATGTATCAAGAGATGGTTTAATTGGCAGAAAGTTATATAAAAAATGTAACTTCTTTGAAAGTAAAAGTTGGCAATACGTGAGTTATTTAGTTAGTTATTAACCAATAAAATAGAGAAAATAAATTTTTTTAAAAAGTCTTATTATTAAATGAAAAAAGTTGCTTACCGATATTCACTACCTATGTAAGAAGAACTTTTTATAAAAATATTTAGTTTCAATTATTAATTAAATAATTTTAAGTACTTTTCCAAAAATTCACATGGGAATTTACTTTGAAGTTCAAACTTCTTGCAGTAACTCACATTTTATAATTTTGAGCACATGCTTTCATTTTTTTTGAAGTCTCACTACTTTTTTAGTTTAGGTAGCATTTGTTTTTCTTTTATATGTTGAATTTTTCTTAATATTTTTAATATCAATTTTTAAATAATATATTTAAATTTAAATATATTATGATCAATTAGGACTTTATTAAGATATTAGTATAGAAATTATTAAATTATTTTAACTTAAGCATTTAATATATAGAAACATGAATTAATTACAAATTGTATTATTTTCACAAAACTACTGTAAAATTATATTTCTTTTCATTCTACTGTTGAAAGCGTGAATTGAATTGAATAATTATATAGTTTATTATTTAATAAAAATATTAGACAATTGAAATCAGAATTATTTATTTAATATTTTTCAATTTTTATATAAACTCACAAATTCTATTTATTGCAAATCAAATATATTGTAATCAATTATGATTAATTTTATCAAAATTTTAATATCAAAATAATTATTTTTTAAACTAATATATCTTACAAAATAATTTAAATGCATTCTTTTTAATCATAGAACCAAAAATATTTTTAACAAGAATATTTAAAAATTAAAATCAAATTAAATTTTTTATCTTGTATCTAGAAAGTATTAATTGAATTACTTAATTATATAGTCTATTCTTAATAAAAATATCTTAAAAAGTAAATCTAATTTATTTATTTAAGTTTTTTCTAATAATTTACAAATATTATATTTGAAATTAAATATATTATAATCAACTAGGATTTTTTTAAATTTTAATATCGACTTTATTAATTTATTCTTAATTAATATATCATAAAAAATAATTCAAATTCAAATTTTTTATTCTTTGGAAACAAATATGGATAATTAACATATTCATTACTATAACTTACTTTTTAAATTTTTATCACATTTCATCAATAGTATTCTTATATCTAAATGTAAATATAGGTTGTATTCAGTAGTATTATATAGGTATTCAAAAAGTTTACAATGAAATATTGTATTTAAAATTTTTAATTTGTTTGGTAAAAAGTAATATGTTTTTATTAAAAATTTGTTATTTATAAACCTCAGTAGATTGTAAAGTAAATATAATAAAGTAGATTTCAACACTTATATAATATTTTTTTCTTTCATTTCATACATATTATTCTTATATTAATGACATGAAAATAAGGAATACTTATGTAAGTGTCCAAGCCAAATACTCAAATTATAAATTTATATAATTAAATTTTATATGTAAATATTTTTAATCTTAATATTTTATTTAATATTTATAAAATAAATTTTTAATTAAAACCGTGCATGACACAGGTTAAATACCTGATAGCAGTAATATAATATGATAAATTAAATGCTAAATCATAAAGTAATACGAATATAACAATATTATTATTTAAAAAAATATATAGATATAACACGATGAATTTAATTTATTAGAAAATTATTTTAATTAAGTTAAAATTTGAAATAAAACTATTAATGGAAGTAATTAATATCATTAATATATATTAATAATCAATATGTTTATTATTAGTAATTCTCATGCTTATTAGAAAGGGGGGCAATTGCCATGTGCATTCGTGGGTGTGCGTGTGTTATATATATTTTCACAGTAACTTATGCAAGATTTTCTTTCAGTATTTTCTATATAAATTAGAAAAGAAATTTTTTTCACATTAAAAAGTATTAAAATATTTAAAATTTTACTTTAAACTGATATGTAGATAAAGATAGAGATAGAGAATAGACTACAATTTGAATCTTATTTAAATATTTTATTTTTCTAATAAATTAAATTTACATTTTTATGTATATTTATTGTTCCTATAAGGTAAAATTTCTGAATCCACTGTTATGGCCCATTTTCATGATTGATTATAATAGCTTTACTTTTTGAGAAAATTGAATACTTAATTCCATCGCTAAATTTTACAACTTGATCATAATTAATTTCGAAGTATAGGATTTACCATAATATTCGAACAAAATTAATAGAAGTATGTGCAAATGCGCAAATAATAAAAAAACTAATCCTACTAATAAAAAATAATTCTAACTTTTATTTTTTTAATTTTAGCCCCGTGCTAGCTTTTGAAAATTTTCTCTCCCCAATGTCTTTGTTACTTCTCTTTTCATTAATGCTGTGATTTCTTTCTATATTGTATTTTATTATCCTTGTGAGTAATTCACAGTTAATAATAATCACAATCAAAAAATAAATTAATAATAGTCATTATTAATGAGGTGAATCATTTTTCTGCCTCTTTAACTCTGGAATTTTAATAAATGATTTGGATTATATTTGACATTTTTATTCTCAAATTTAATATAACTAACATATCTATTACTTAAATTGCAATTCTACAATTTTCCACCACAATAATCAATGAAAAATTATAAATAAATAAATGCTATAGTTATTTTTTAATATTAATAAAAATAATTTAAAATTTAATATTATTTCAATAAATAAAAAATTCAATGTCAATCTTATTTTAATAAATAAATATAAAATAAAATAATATATTTAATTCTAAGTAATTTATGTAGGACATATTTTAATGTATGTGCAAATCTAAAAAATGAGTTTCTGTGAATAAATTAGTACATTTGACTAAAAGTTAATTGGTTATATTTTTCTCTCTGTTAAATTTCCATAAGCACGTGCATTATTATTAAGACTAAAAAAGACATAAATTTATTGCAATAATTGTTGAGTTACAAAATTAATTTGTATAATTTTGTATTGGTTGTAGGTTCAAATTGATGGTTAATAGATCCCTAGGTTTAACACTACAAAAAATTTAATTTACAGTGACAAAAAATACCTTGACAACTAATGCTTAAAGGCCAAATTTTACCGCTATCAGCATTGTATTAATGACAAGGTGGGTTTTTGGTCACAATAATAATAACTTTTTGTCACTACTTGTATTTTTTTTTACTGTAACAATCATTAAATTTTTTTAAAATTTGAAAAATAGAATAAAAATTTAACTTATAGTAACAACAAAAAAATATTGAGACTATATTTTTTATGACAAGTAAATTGGTCATGAAAGAATCTTTTAGTTACAAGGATTTTATTGTTGTCACTCAAAGTAAAAATAAAAAAAATACAATAAAAAATAAAAAAAATTCCAACAACGGTTTTGTCGAACAAATCTTCACCTTTAACCATCACTCACTTCATCATTGTTTGATTATTTTCTTCATTCGTTCATTTCATTTCAACAAGTTCTTTCATTTTTTTCCATTCATGGATTCTTCGCTTATTGATTTCTATAGTTTGATTTTATTTGTTCCTTTTGCCCATTTGACAATCTTTGCACTTTCATCTTCTCCCAATTCTAAATTGTAAGTCTTCAAGTTCTTAGTTGCTTAATTTGCCTTCAAATTTTTCAATGATTTATAGTTTTCAAATAATTTTTATTTGTTTTAAAACTTTATCATATTAGATATGGAGGATTGTTATTGTAATTTGTCTTCAAAACGGGTAATATGATTAAGCCTTTGATTTTTTTTGTTTGTTTCTATTATTTTCTCTCATACTTTTTTAAAGGTGTCAAACCAATTATAACCTATAGGTTCGTTCGTATCTATTGCAAGTTTTGACAAGTTTAAACCTTTAAAGTTGGGTCTGTTTCTGAATGTTGGTAATACCGGCTGATTCATCAGAGGTTGACTTGTGTTTGCTAAATCTATAAACTCACAATCAAAATTTACATATTAGCTTGATTTATCATGGGTTTTGACGGATTTAAACCTTTTAAAATTGAACTTGTTTTAAGTATAAGTAATATAAATCAACCCATCACGAACTTAATCCATCACGAATTGGTCCATATAAAGCAAATGTGCAATATTTTAAAATGTGCAATATTTTTATTATTACTTCATATAAAGCATATCCATTGCCTTTGTCATAATTTTCTACAAATCTTTATGACCCTTAATGATTTTTGCCTATTGGTTTCTCAGTGAAAATAGTTTTTAGACCTATTACATAGCTCCTAATTTTTGTTTTTATTTTAAAAATACAACCTTTTGGTTACACACCAAAGTTTATAAAGTTATTATTTCGACCAATTTTCTTACACTCACACTTTAAAAACCAATTTTCACTTACAAACTAGTAAATAGGTGCTAAATTTTATTACTTAGAAATAAGTCTAGCTATTTATGAATAATTAATGGTTTAAAGTGAATTTGAATGGGTTAACATGTCATAATATAAAAAATTTATCATTTAGTGATAAAAAAATCTATCGCTAAATAAATTAGCAATGGATTTAGTCATTAGTAAATCATATATTGGTAACTGAATTAGTGATAAAATTTTGTATTTGTCATTAAGCATATTGCTACTGCAACAATTTAAAACTGATGACCATGTAACAAAATTAAAGACAAGTTATTTGTTAGTAATTCTGTTAGTAATTATTTTTATTTTGTGATAGAATATTCTATCACTTTTAATATGTCAATAAATTCTTTGCTAATCTAGAAATTTTTAGAAAATTAGTAGTGTTATTTAAAAATATATTGATAATTCCATAGCCAATCTAGGATATATTGTTATTAGGAAAAATTACATTTTATCCCCTTTAACTATGGGGCTGTCAAATTTTATTCCTTTCAACTATAAAAACTTGAATTTTACCCCTTTCAACTTTATAAAACTTAAATTTTATCCCCACCGTTACCAAATTAATGGCTATAACACTTAGCAAAGATTTTATAAAATTTAGTGAAGGTTAGAAATTGACGTTATTATCTTAGCAGCAGTTTATAACCGCTAGTAAGTGAAAAAAATTTTAAAAATTAGTAAAAATAGCGGCGATTTTTAACCGCCGCTATCATATTTTATTTAGCAACAATTTTTCTAACAGATTTCGTTAAGTTAGTAACGGGAGGAGTAAATTCCAAGTTTTATAAAGTTGAAGGGGGTAAAATCTAAGTTTTCATAGTTAAAGAGGGTAAAATTCGACAATCCTATAATTGAAGGGGGTAAAATACAGTTTTCCTTATTATTATACTTCTTATTTTTATAACAAGCTAAGTGATAAACATCTTGCATTAATATACTTAAACCAAAACAAATATCCATTTAACAATTAAATTTCTTGAACTGAATTTTACAAAATAAAATTAAATGTCAGTAATTTATTTATATAATGTAAGAAAAAATAATAAAATCAATGAAATCCAATATATATACAAACAAAAAAAAGACTCTAGATTTTATGAGGTTAGCTTTCATCATCCTACTAATAGTCATCATTATGATGCTTTTCTCGCTAATTAGCTAGTGCCTCATCCTCTAATGGAGTGTCAAGTGATATCTTTAGCTTCTAGAACAAATGGTTAAAGTAATGGTCATGGTAGTCAATCTAGCTCTACTAGATAGTAAGTTATTATTGTTGGGCTATTATCACCTAATTGCTCTGTATAATTTCCTCCCGTGCCTTTGCAAGCATTGCATTTTGCCTCTCAATCATTCTTTACAACTCATGTAACTTGACTTGTAAGGACGAGCCAACTATGGTAAGTGAAGGCCTAGCAACCTTATGTTCCTATAAGCTTATACCATAAATACAATTTTTTTTTTGTTTTGACTGCTAATTGTCTTTATCCATAGAGAAGTCTTGTTAACTTAGGCAAAGCTATCCTTACCACCTTCAGCTAATGCTTAAGAAGAGTGCTTCTTCATAATCTTGGAGTACTTGCCCTATAAAATTAAATTTTAAAATTACATATCAAAATAAGTAATTAAATCTTACCCAGTCCTATCTAATCTTCAATCAATAAATTCTTTGATGCTTTCCTTATTCACATGAGTTTGAATGCACATGAATGTCTCCAAATTAGCAAGCATCCTGTTAAGGCTAGTAGGTTGAAAAATTATATATAAAATAAAAGTAAGTTATAGAATAAAACAATACTAAGTTAGTATAGTTTGCATATGCAATTATATATTAAAAAGTAACTATTATTAATATCTTATTATCTTCCTCTTATTTTTAGATACAAAGATAGACTTGTCACTATGTAAGCTCATTTTAGTTTTAGATACTCTATTTTTTTTTGTTAATTTCTTACTTTTCTTAAAGTCAATATCTTTAGGCCACTACTTTTTTAGATCATTAAAAATGTGGTTAGGCATCCACTCAACCTTTTTTGGTAGACCCTTCTTTGTTTAATCTATCATGCCTTTATAGTTCATTGTAACTTTATAAGCATAATTTCTCTTTATTAGGTATATAATTTGGACTTCCACTTGTACATGACTTGCACATATTGAACCATTAAAGTTAAATGAATGTAAATTGACAAATTAAAGATAAATACAAGGTTAACAACCATTAAATCAATAGTTATTTGCCAATTACCAAACCACTAATCTTTAAGGCCTTCAGAGATGTTGCTGTAAGTGAGAGCTAACTCCATGAAGCAAGTTTAGATTACCTCTATTATGTCCTTAATGGAACCATACTAATAAGTGACCAATTTGCCACTAAATACATTAGTAACATATTAATAATGATTACAAAAAAAAATCAATGTATTCACAAATTTTATCAAAATTGATTGTTTATTAAACAATATTTATGAGTAATACTTTGGATACATTTTATGATACCTAAGTTAATATTTAAATTTTATATTTATTTTTTAAATTATTTTAATTTTAACCTTTAAAATATTTATTTCAAACAATTATATTATTTAAATTTTTTTTGTTTAGCTAAAATTTGAATAAATAAATTAACTATTTGTATATTTTATTATTTAAACATTATTCATTTTACTTTACAATGATATTTAGTAATTTATTGTTTTCTCACTAATATTAAAACCAAATTTACTTAGCTAAAATCCTGTTATATTATTAATTTTAATGATCAAATGGTGTATTTCTCATAAAAATTAAAAATATTGAATAATTATGAGTATACTAATTTATGAAAATATTTGTGTATGTTTAAATAAATAATTTTCCTAAATTTATGAAATTTCAAGATACTTATCTTAAAGTTCCTAAATTTATTAAGTTACTATTAAAATTAGTGGAAAATTAGGAATAAAGGAAAATTAATATTGTTTGGCTTAAAGTCTAGTAGAATTAAATTAATATAAGCAAGCGTTGGCTAGGATTAGTTTTTAACAAAATTATCTCACATCCACCTTACCTTATTTTTCCCTTTTAGAAAGTATATAGATTAAAAGATTAAGATTTAATAAAAAAAAACAAATGAGTTTATGCTACATCTAGCACACAAAATCAAAACCCCAACCTCATTTTCCTACAATAAAGAAACTAGAATATCTCTCCCCTTTTCATTTTTTCTTTTATCTCTTTCTCACCTTCTTTGTTTCTTTCTTTCTCTAGAAATTATCATTGTCTTTGATGATTTTGGCCATTGCAAGACACTATCATTTTTCCCCTCACCTACTATGCATTGCCCTCTAGCTTTGGTAGCTCTTTGGTATAAAAGGAAGCTATACAGAGTGGCTGGTCTTTAATGCAAAATAAGGTGTTAGCTCCACTATTTTTCAAAAAACTTATCTAGTTCTAATGTCATCAAGTTATCAATAACTTCAATAAAGGGAGTAAGCTTCCTGAAATCACAAAATTCTAATATTTTAACCTTGATTAATTGAATTACAAAATCCTTGTTCATCGCTATATTTTTAGTACTTTAAAGATAATGTAAAAAATATGAGAAAATTATGCTTTAGATTGCTAGAATAATATTATTAGATCCTAGAAGGAAATAATTAACAAATATATGCTTATAATTTATTTTCATAATTGATCAATAGGAGGAAAGTGAGAGTTGAGTGTAAAAGTTTTAGAATTCTTAGAGGGAATGGGTATCTTGAGGTGAGTGTACATCTTACCTTAACCTAAAGTTTTATTTAACCTTTATATTTCATCTTGTTATGTCTATATAAATCATATGTTTAGCTATATATGTAATCTTATAAATATAGCCATGAAGAATCTTAATTTGATTATGCATAGAGAATTGTAGTTTTAACTATTTATTACTGTTTAACTTATGGCAATGTTTAATGGTATATCTTATGGATTGAGTTATATTTCTCCTATATTATATTGTTGATTACATCTTTGAGGCTATGCAGTAAAGGCATAACATTTGTTATTGATGTTTAGTTATAATATATCATTATGAAGTTTAAGTAAATTTGTTGATTATTGTTGAATGAATAATTATGGCCACATATGAGAAGTATGGAACTACTGTTTGATAGTATTGTTAAAATTATATTATGAATATGCTGATAGAATAATTTGAAAATTATAAAATATTTTTAAAGATGCAATTGGGCATGATTGCTATTGAGATAGGGTTGTTTTGATTATATAATTAGTATCATATTTGGAAAATTATTTTTGAGGAAATAAGATACATTTTGAAGAATTTGTGAAAAGATAAGGTTAACTAAGAATCATAAAAAGATCTAAATTGCTTTCTTACTTTTATAACTAAGCATTGGTTAGCTTTGGTTAAATATAACCAAAATTTTAAACTAACTAGACTTTCATTGGGTGGCAAAATAAACAATCATAGTCAATTAAAGTATAGCTTATCCAAAGTGATTAAGTGATTTTTAGATTAAATAGGCTTAAGCAATTTCAAGTAAGTTACATAAATGAAGTTTGCTCTTCCTTACCTTCTTCTTTAATAGCATTCAACTATAATCACAACTTGTAATTAGCCAACAAGTTTAGACTTATCAAATGATGTGAAGATACCTTAGAAATGTGCAACTCATTATAAAATACAAAAGAAGAAACTTCAACCTAAAGCCAAAGATCTATCTAAAAAAGAAAGAAAAGGCAATAAATATTTCCTTTGTAATTTTTCTAGAAAGAAATTTGTGAACTCCTATATTGATAAAGTAAGAGAATATGAAGGAAGAAAGTGATAAGATTGAGTAAAAAAATTAACAAAGAGGAAGGTTGACTAGTCAGAAGAGTTTAAAATGATAAAATAATAGAAAATTTGAGCATAAAAGATAAAAAATTAAAGGTATTGAATAGATATGCTTAGTCAGTTTCAAACATACATGGTTTTCATTTCTTAGATTTGTGAACGACTAAAAACAATTAATATTTATAAAATGTTTAGGTAATTATACTTAATTACCTAAAATTGATCACCCAAAATTAGAATAATTACTTTAACTTATACAAGTGCAAGTGGTTTTAGAATTTCTGTTCACCTCTACTTTTACTTGTTTTTAGTTTAGTTATGAATATGATTGATTAGTTGAAGATGCATTATGATATTGATTTGAAAGTGTAGACCAATATCAGAATTTGGTTATTAAATACTCCATTTATGTATAGTTTTCAAAAATAATAATACATCTGATAAATGCACAATTGTACTTAAATTTTATGTGTTTCATCACTGATTTACTTAGTATCTTGTGCAAAATTTGATTGAAAAGGATACTTAGATGCTCGATATTTTATTTTCAGGTTTTGGAGTGACACATTTGAGCATTAGAAAAGGATCCGGAGTCAAAACCGTGTGAATTGTGGAGAATCGAAGCAAAGTTGCTCACCTGGCAAAGAACACGGGGTATGGGAACCCCGTGTGGAGGGCCGTGTATCTTTCTGGATTGCTTCGAAGCTTCACTGAGCTGTTCAGAGAAGAACACGGGGGTGAACACAGGCCGTGTCATACCCCGTGTACCATACTGCCCTTCACTTCGAAGGTAAACACGGGGAATGTCACACCCCGTGTATCATGTTGCTCAACCTTCGCAGAAGAACACGGGGTACAACATGGGCCGTGTC
Organism: Sindora glabra; assembly: GCA_020226215.1. NCBI lineage: Eukaryota > Viridiplantae > Streptophyta > Magnoliopsida > Fabales > Fabaceae > Sindora > Sindora glabra. The sequence goes on along the minus strand of CM035227.1, from coordinate 41,586,284 downwards.
ATACCCCGTGTATCATGCTGACCAGCCTTCGCACAGAAACACGGGGTACCACATGGGCTGTGTCACACCCCATGTACATTACCCATATAAGTTTTGTGCGAAAAATTAGAAAGTGAGGAGGAAAACTGAAAATTAGAAAGGGGAGCTGTGAGTAGAAACCCTAGGAGAGACCCAAAGTCACCAAGGGCACCTGCTAGCATTGGATTCAAACAAAGGATTGAAGATTCAAGCAAGGAATTTGTAGAGCTTTATGAATTGTTTGAATTCCCTCTCTGTTTTCTGGTTTTCTGCTAATTTTGTAATGACTTCACACTAAAACCCTTGTGCTCAGCTGGGGTGAACTTGTTCATGGATTTATGGAATTGATTTCTATATAATCTAGCTTGATTTACTATTGATTTACGATTTGATTATGCTGTTTTGTATCTCTACAGTTCAATGCTTTCGGAATATTGAATTTGTGTGATAGATTAGTTAATTATAGGTTGGAATGACCAATTAATTAATCGAACCTTGCATGATCATTGGGAATATCAATTAGACTTAGGAATTAAGCTAATTGGATTCTTTTGCACAGGATGAAATGTCTAACAATGGATTCTAAAGCAATGTTAATGCAACCTAGATGAGTGATTACTAGAGAAATTCTGGGCACTTAATCTTTTGGTTAGTAGCTAGTAGTCTTGCAATGAGGTATAGCTTATTTTTGGTAATCCAGCAATCTAAATTAACAGTAAATCAAGTTAGAGGATTATCTTCATTCCATAATGAAATGTACAAGGGAACCTTAAGCTGAGTACGCTTTCATTTCATTGAATTAAACCTTTTTTGATAACTAAGCTCTGTTTTTACATTTTATCCTTAATTCACATTATCAATCGATACGCCTAGATAATTTTCCTTGAAATTCAGTTAGTATTCAACGTTCAATCCCTGTGGAGATGATATCTTTTATACTATAACTCGACTTAACCCGTGCACTTGCGAGATCACGTCAACATCCTTAGTATTTTACTATTATTCATTATTTATGTGCATGTGATATTTGATTGTCAAATTACGGAAACCTTTTTTAAGCATGATTATGCTTATACTTATGGAAATTATGATGTAAATGTATGAACAGAAGAAATAGGTTAGTTAAATTATTTGAGTATTAAAGAGCTTAGGTATAAAATCTAGTGTACTTGTTCCTTTTTTTAAAATGGTGTAACTTTTGAAACCAAAAATATTTTTTAATATATATTTATTGATAAATATACACTCATTGAATTTATATAACTTACTTTAATTTAAACATTTTTGGAAATTTAACTTGAATATGACAAGTTATGTTGCTTCATGGAGATCTAAGGCACTAGTTGAATGAACTTAATAGTAAAAAAGGAATCTATTATAGTTATGTCTAGAGAATTGTGTGTAAACTGATTATTTTCACTAATTTTGTTTAATACTATTAATTATGTTATAGGTTAATGTCTTAGTGTAGGTGATGACCTTACTAAAGTGTTCTCAAACATAGGAAGCTCTATCCATTTATCTTTTTAAAGATTGGTGTAACATTTTCCTATAGAAACCAAGGTATTTTGGGTGCATCAAAGTTTACTTAGTCAATTAGTCAAGCTAGTGGTATTAGTTAATGAGCTCCACATTAGTTATGATTAAAGTGGGTCGCGACACACTTATACTATCACTCATGTTTTTATTCCAATGCAATGATGGTAACCATCTTAGGTGAGTTGCCAATATAAAAGCACTTTATTGGGTGGATTGCTTTTGGCTAGGCTTTTAAGTAAGTTGCTTCAGACTTAAAGCAAGAGGCTCTAAGGCATGAGACTCCTACTTAGATGATTAGCGAGATGGTATTTGCAAACCAATTTGTAGTCTTGATGCATTGAAGGTGGATGGTGTCATGATTGGTATAACACTTTGAGTTGTAAAAGATAATGACATTGTCCTACCACCATGATGGATGGTTGTATAGTCACTTTTAGTGAGAATATCTCTATCTTCATGAAATAAAGACATATAACCTAGAAAGAATGAAAAATAAAAGTTACAATAAGAATAGAAAATTACAATTGTCACTTAAAGATTAAGTTAGAATTACACATAAAAAACCCTAGTTAATCATTTTTAACTATAAAACATAAAATCTAGCTATCTCATATTGAAAGAACTTAAAAAAGCAATTTCACATTCAAATCATTAAAGCTAAGGCCAAGTTAAATTATGACATCAAAACATCTTAAAAACTAATAATTTCACAAATTAATTATTTCATTTACAAATTTTCACAAAAGTAATCAATTTAATTGATCAAACACTCTAATCTGATAAAATTAATCATCAAAATACTCTAAAAATCCTTAAACTAACAATTTCACAAATTCATCATTTCACTTATGAATCTTAACAAAATTAATTAAATTAATTAATCAAAACAACCTTTAAACTAACATGGAAACTTTCAAATAATCAAACACCTTAATCTAAATCAAATTAATCATGAAAACATCATAAAAAACCCTAAATCAACAATTTCACAAATTTGTCATCTCACTTACAAATTTGCACAAAATTAATCAAATAAATTCATCAAAACATTCTTTAAACTAATAATGAAAATATTCAAATCATTAAAATACTCTAATTTAATCAAAATAACAATTAAAATGCCATTAAAATCCCTAAACCTACAAACTAACCTTTTTGCAAAAATTAATCGATTAAGTGGAAAAGAACTTGCCAATGAAGCTCTAAGAGGTTGTGACAATAGTGGCAAAGGCTAGCTATGACATGACAACAAAGAAGGATGGATGAAAGAAGAAGGAAAAAGGATAAAGGAGATGTAAGGGATTGCAATTATGATCTAGATGTATTTTTAGGTTAGTAACTAAATTATTGATGGGTAAATTTATTGCTAAGTCTTTTTGATGAAATAATACGTTTCACTTAGCAATGGAAATAAAACAAACTACTTCATCAATTTCATTGTAAATTTTTTAAAATATTTTATCATTATACTAAAATTTTTTTTCAAAATTTGGACATGAAGTCTATCACTAATGTTCATCACTAAAATTCTGATTGAATTTTAGCAATAGATTCTAAATAGCTAAATTCATAATTCATTACTAAATATTTTTAGGGGTTGCAAACTCATTTACCAATTAGTGTTCGATCTTTAAATATAAAAATTCTTATGGTGTCAGCTTCTTAAAAATATCCAATGTGCTAAGTCTTCTTATGCACTAAGGAACCCACTAGTTTGGTTCTTTATTTAAATGGTCATCTTTAGTTTTCATATATTTAAAAAATGTTACCACATTAATATAGACATCAGTGATAGGTTTGAGTGACGTCTATATGGCAATGTCTATTTGCATTTCTATAGTGGTGCATATTCCATTAATTTGAGTTCATATAGTGTAAGCATGTTAACTTAGGTTTATGAATTCTCATAGTTTGTTACGACTAACACATTTTAACTCTCACCCTATTTCCCAATCTTAATCATGTAGCCTATCAAAAATTCTTAAACTAGTTCATTATCCTTTTTTTATTCTAAGTTGTTTAACATTCTACCCATAATATCCTTTTACTTATCTTTAAGCTAACACTCCATCTTAGTCTTTTCACAATTAAATATTAGTCAAATAGATAAAAAGTGAAGGAAAGCATTCTCATTTGTCTTCTTAATAGTTCATGACTAATTAAGTTAGTGGTGTAATGGAAGGTCTAGCAAGGCAAAAAGGTGCAATTATGTATCAAGGAAGGATTACATTAAACATAACACTGACTAGACAAATACAATTCCTTAATCCAATATGAGCACACATAAACTAATACATTGATTATAGGGAGCTTGCAATAGTAGCCATCATAGCATGACATGCATTTTAAATATCCTTCATCTTTTTAGTTATTTGTTTTAATCTTTTATGGAGTTACATATAGTGGTGAGTATCGTGTTACCTTATTTGGCTTTTGCACTTAAAATGTCCCTACATTCTTTGTATTAGTAACAAGCATGTGCATCTCCTCAGTATCATTATTTTCATCTTATGCTAATGTCATTTCATTCATTATGATCTATTTCTCTTTTACTACCTAATCTTGTTTCCTTTTAGTGTTACAAATGTCTAGGATGGATATCAATTTTTCTAAGGCCTAATGTTTGTCACTACCACCACTAGTTTGTCACTCGAACTCTAATTCTATCATTAGTACTCCTAGTAGAGTTTTCCTAAATGTTTTAATTTCTACCTAACAATAGCAAGTCTTATATGTATACTTTGAATCATCCTATCTTGTTGTCATGTAAAAACAAACACATTATAGGCAATCATCACTCATTACAAATGTCATTTATGTCTCTTTGCTCACTAATTTAATCATTAATCATTTTGTAATTATTTGTAAGTCTAGTTCTTCATGCAAAAACTATTTAGGCAATTTTGAAAATACATAATGAGTATATACACACACATGATTTGAAAAGGAAGTTGGTCGAGTCAAAACTCCCATTCACTTGGATGAATGAGATGTATTGATCAATCATATATACTTAATTTTATTAGTTACAAGGTCTAACATGTTGTAATCAAGTAACTTATAGTTTAGATATATGAGATTAGATCACCATAAAAAAATTCATCCTAAAATGTCTTAGAATGATATTTTATCAATACGTTTTAATTTAAAATTTGCATTTTAAGCTAAATGGATAATTAGGACCTTCCTTAGTTAGAGTTTTGGCCTCTAAAGCTTTCTTAGCTTAACTATAGGATTGTAAATATACAAAATAAAGGTAGAAAGCTTATATTCTGATTAGAAGCTTGATTAATTGACCACCTCTAAGCAGCCAACCAACCCCCATCCAATCAACTAATTGGTTTACTTGTTGAAGATGATGACCTCGTAATTCATGTATCATGTTGAGCCCAATCCAAGGCTCATCACACTAACCTCATTAAGGGTATACAATATATTGAAACATTGAATGTCTTCCAGTTATTTTAATCATGTAGGTGAATTGCAGTTTTTCTATCTAAAATAGGAGAAAATAAAATAAAATAAAGAATGAATACCATATGATTTAAAAAAAAAAAATACCAACTAATTTTGAACAAGTCAAGAAACTATACTCTTCAAAGGTACTATTTCATTAAGTTTGTAAAAAAATTGCACATGTTATTCCACCCAAAGAACTAACTATTAATTTCTTCCAATTTTGTAGAGTTAGAGACCGAGATCAAGAGTTGATGACTTCACTGATAAGAAGGTTGGGTGGTAATTTTTAGAACGTCAGCTTTCAAGGGTTCCGTTATGAATAACATTTACGCTAAATGTTTCATTAAAGGAAAAACTTTATGTTACTTAAGTATTTGGGATTAAAGTCATGGAGAGTAAGCTAACACTGATACATAATTTAGGGAGTTATAATGCGTTTTACCCTATTTATTAGAAAAATAATGGCTAACATGATGCATTAATTTATATATATAATTGTGTGTACTCTCATACAGGAGTCAAGACTTCATTAACTCAGATGAATTGTACATATTAAAATCTTTAAATATTATATTAAATTAATTATATATATGATATATAAAATTTATGTATAATATATATAATTGTCTAATTGGAGAAGACTGAGTATCAAAATAAGTTCAAGGAATTGAAGAAAGTAACAGAGAAAAGATGCATTAAATATTGAAGTTTTGGGAGTTAAACGATCAAAAAATTAATTCTGGTGGGTATAATCAAAGGAATTACATTATGATATTACTTCGTGATTAGAAATGCACACATTTATCAACTCAAAATTGTTACATAATAAAAGTCACTACAACAAAAAGTAGCAATAACAACGACACTTTTAGCGGTGACAAAGTTTCGGTCGTCGCTAAAGGTATTTCCGGCGACTGTTGTCGTCGCTAAAAATGAAAAATATTTTCAGAGGGATCAGGATGGGGGCGGGGGAAGAAATAGGCTTTTAGCGACGACAAAAGTCGTCGCTAAAAGCCTAAAAAAATTTGGGCGGGACAATTTGGCTTGCAGGCGGGAAATTTTGTCCTTCAACGACGACACTGTCGTCACTGAAGGGTGCACAATCAGCGACGACAAAAGACAGTCGCAGAAGGCCTAAAAATTTTTCAAAAAAAAATTTATCCTTCAGCGACGACACAGTCGTCGCTGAAAGCCTCAATTTTCAGCGACGACACTGTCGTCACTGATAGCTGACCCTTCAGCGATGACTATGTCGTCGCTGAAGACTAAACATTTTCAGCGACGACATAGTCATCGCTGAAGGGTGGACCATCAGCGATGACAGAGTCATCACTGAAAGTCCCCCATTTTCAGTGACGACACTATCGTCGCTAAAAGCCTTATGCGAATTTCGAGACAAGGCTTTAGCGACGACATTATCGTCGGTGAAGGCCAAACTTTCAGCGACTGACAATGTCATCGCTAAAAAAAAATTCGATCGTCGCTGAAAGCTTCAGCGATGACTGAATTTTTTTGTCATCGCTGAAAGCAGCCGGAGGCTATTTATTCCCCGCGCCTCCTCCCTCCTCATTTGCACGTTTGAAATTTCTGGACCTGAGGTAAGTTCCTGAATTCTCTCTCTCTTTTAATTTTTTTTAATTTTAGTATATTTGTTTTTTAAATATGTTGATATGTATTAATTTTGTATGTTATATCTTTTAATTTGTTAGTTATTATTAGCACTTTGCTTAGTTCGTGGAGATTATTCAGAGTTGATTAGTAGATTTTTACCATTGAGGTACGTAAATAAAAAAGTATAATTTTTTTTGTGTACTAATATATTTAATTTACTCAAATAGTTTACAATGAATTAATGGAATTGATAGTATGTTTAATTTAATATGAAATTTTGTATTATTTAATTTTACATATTGTAAATTTTAAATTTATTTATGTAAATTTAACTTAGCATTAATTTTATAAATATAAATGTGATTATTATTATGCATCCCTCAATTTACAATTTTGAAGTATACAATATATGTGTAGATTATTCATTTAAAATAATGTAAGATAAAATAATTATGATATTTTATTCACAAAATTTAAAATTTGTGATGCAATTTAAGAAACTTCAAACTTACTAGATTTGATGAAATAATGTAAGATAGAAAATTAGAATAAATATATTAATCTATCTTAGAAAATAAGAGATTACGATAATATAATCTCTTTTTTTATTGAGATTGAAACTTAACAATTCAAATTGTATTATTTACACCATATACTAAGAAAAATTCAATTAAACTAGAGACTGCATAAAAATAAAATCCTAACAATCTAAATTATAATATTTACATTACATAAAAATTAAAAATTTCAAAACACTATGAAGTTCGCATGAAAATCACCCCCTCTTAGATAAAACAACATTTACTTAAATAAAGAAACTGAATTGTGCATCTTATAAATAATATACACCTTATAAAACTAAACTTACTTAAATTTATAACTAGGAAGTCTGTACACAAAATCTAAAATTTATGATGCATTTTTGGAAACTTCAAACTTATTAGATTCGATGAAATAATGTAAGATAGAAAATTAGAATAAATATATAAATCTATCTTAGAAAATAAGAGATTACAATAATATAATCTCTTTTTTAATTGAAATTGAAACTTAACAATTCAAATTGTATTATTTACACCACATACTAAGAAAAATTCAATTAAACTATAGACTACATAAAAATAAAACCCTAACAATCCAAATTATGATATTTACATTACATAAAAATTAAAAATTTCAAAACACTAGGAGGTTCGCATGAAAATCACCTCCCTCTTGGATAAAACAACATTTACTTAAATAAAGAAGCTGAATTGTACATCTTATAAATAATATACACCTTATAAAACTAAACTTATTTAAATTTACAACTAGGAAGTTCGTATTCATAGTATACACCTCTCTATAAAGAAGCTGAATTGTGTACCTTATTAATATAGTAAAGTAGATTATACTTTTGAATTCCCACAAACTTATTGTGAAACATAATATTTGTTATGAATATTTAGAAAAATCAATAATCTACATAATAAGTTACGTAAATAACAGTACTGACACTTAAACAACGATACTCATAAAATGTTGTATCGTTAATTTTAATTATTGTAAATATATTTTTACAATAATTTAAAATAGAACTGCATTTGCATTTAAATTATAAGCTTAGACTCGTTCAAGGGTTGGATGTTTTCTGAACATCAATCAACCCTTGAATTGTCCTGAAAAGCTGGACAGTTTGGGATATTATCATGTAGTTATTATTAACAATTTATCGGGCTGTTATTTGATATTGTGGAAATATCTTAGCATCCTAACTGTTCTCCGGGTATAAACTATACACGTGTATAGTTTAGGCACTTGGAGAACCATAGGGAGATACTGTCGAAATTTCTGCACGAGTCAATCGATGAGTGTGGATAAATTGAAAAAAATAATAATTATAGAAATATCTCGAATGGGATAGGATCCTACCCTTCAAAATTGGAGTGATACGGTGCATTTAGGGTGACTGTCAAATATTAATCAACATACTTTATTTCACCTACAGCAATTTCCTTCCTGTTCAGTGATACAATGTCTGTCGATAAAAGTTGGATACATCTACCAAATCGATTGTCGGATGAGTATTGGAATGGTGCAGTAAGATTTGTTCAAAGAGCCAAAAACTTTGCCGATGAAAGGGGTATGGTAAGATGTCCATGCAAAAAGTGTGTGAATTTAATATTCCAGACATTACTAACATTGGAGGCGCATATTATAGATAATGGATTTCATCCATTATACATAAATTGGGTACACCATGGTGAAGCAGATGTTTCGACTTCTAGAGGAACTAGTGAGATATCTCCTAACAATAGAGATGAGCTGGCAGATATTATACATGATTTCATTGGCCTTGAGGCAACTGAAGTTGATTTTCACAATGACGAGTACAGGGGTGAGAATGCGGCTAACGAAGACATTGGAACAAGATATAGTAATTATGATAACCTATTCGAGCAAGTAGAAACAGAGTTGTATCCAGGTTGCACAGCATTTTCAGCATTGAACTTCTTGGTCAAACTTATGCATTTGAAGGTTCTGCATAAGTGGACAAACAAGTCATTTGATGCTCTTCTTCGATTATTAAAAGAGGCACTTCCAAACGATAATAAATTGCCTAAATCGTACTATGGTGCAAGGAAATGGCTCAACAAGTTGGGGTTGGGGTATGAATCAATCCATGTATGCAAACATGATTGCGCACTTTTTTGGAAAGATCATGCTTCTAAAGATAATTGTCCAATTTGTGGGGAGAGTCGATGGGTAAATAAAACTATAGAAGGAAAGAAGGTGCCCCAAAAAGTGGTTCGATATTTTCCTTTAACTCCTCGACTACAGCGTCTATATCGGTCGAGACATACTGCAAAAAACATGATATGGCATCACACTGAAAAATCAAAAGAAGAGGGGGTAATGCAACATCCCGTGGATGGAAAAGCTTGGCAGGAGTTCGATAAGAGGTATCCTAATTTCTCCGCTGACCCACGAAACGTCAGGTTGGGTTTAAGTGCAGATGGATTTAATCCTTTTGGTGATAGGAACCTATCTTATAGCATGTGGCTAGTGGTTATGACTACTTACAACTTGCCACCATGGATATGCATGAACCAATCTTTTTTCATGTTGACCCTATTAATCCCAGGGCCGCAATCACCAGGTAAAGATATCGATGTGTTCTTACAGCCGGTCGTAGAAGAGTTAAGGGATCTCTGGGAGAGAGGAGTTGAAACTCAAGATGCAAATACAAATACGGTGTTCAATATGCGGGCAGCATTGCTCTGGACTATTAATGATTTTCCTGCTCGAAGTAGTCTATCCGGGTGGAGCGGGCAAGGATACAAAGCATGTCCTACATGTAATTCGAATACTCCGTCGATTCGAGTTAGAGGAAAAATAACTTACATTGGTCATCGTCGTTGGCTTCCAAGAAGTCACACATGGAGAAATAGGAAGGAATTCAATGGAAGGTCGGAGAGGAGACCTCCTCCTCGACCTCTTACCAATAATGTTATCATGGAACAGTTGGCCAAAGTGCCACAGAGACTTCTAGGAAAATATGCTAAATTTGGTGGTGTAAAGCGAAAGAGAGGTGCCGACGAACTTAATTAGAGCAAGAGAAGTATATTTTTTAATCTTCCTTATTAGCCAACAATGAACTTAAGGCATAACATTGATGTCATGCATGTCGAGAAAAATGTATGTGATAGCATCTTGGGTACATTATTGGAGATTGAGCACAAAACAAAGGATACAGACAATGCAAGATGAGATTTGGCAGACATGAAGATAAGGCCTAACTTGCATCTGTATGAGCAGAGGGGTTAACTTTTCAAGCCACATGCTGGATATACGCTTAACCAAGAAGAGCGGAAACGATTTTGCCAGTGTATAAAGAATGTGAAATTTCCAGATGGCTTTGCTGGGAGTCTTAGTAAGAATGTCACAGATCGTGACCTGAAGTTAAAGGGGTTGAAATCACATGATTGTCATGTTATTATGCAAAGATTGTTAGGACCAAGTGTCCGGGCTTTTTTGCTAAAGGAATTATCATATCCACTTGTCGAGTTATGCAATTTCTTTAGTCAAATATGTGCTAGAACTCTCAACAGGGAGGATATTCTGCAAGCTAAACAAGATATTATCATAATTTTATGCAAGCTTGAGAGGATATACCCCCCAGCATTTTTTAACATAATGGTTCACTTGGTGATGCATCTGCCAGACGAAGCATTGGAAGGAGGACCCGTTCATTTTCGGTGGATGTACCCATATGAGAGGTATATAAAAAAGTTAAAGGATTACGTTCGAAATCGTGCTCGACCGGAGGGTTCAATTGCATAAGGATATATTGTTGATGAGGCATTGACGCTTTTCTCTATGTATTTGGAAGGAGTGGAAACTAGATTCAACCGCTCTGATAGAAATCAAGATGTAACACCTAGTTAAACAAGAAGGACATTGTCAGTATTCCGGTCCCAATGTCGACCGATAGGGAAGAAGATTATTTCTCATTTCGATAGGAAGGATCGGGATATTGCAGTATGGTACATCTTGAATAATTGTACTGAGATTGAAAAATATCTCCAGTGAGTATCTTAAACTTTAGTTGTGTTCTTCTCCCTTTTGTGATTATAATAGACTAAGATTGTGATGTTCTACAGTGAGCATCGATTGGAACTCGAACAAAGTGGTGCTGAAGATATTGATAACTTACAGAGAACCAAATTCCCCTCGTGGTTTTACTCGAAGGTAAGGATTTTTTTCTTCCCAAATCCATTGAACGGATATCTTAAATATTGTTCATTTCTCTTGTTGATATTTTAATTTAATTCTTGGAATAATTGTTACTTTTGTAGATGTACTATTTATATCGGAACGGTTCCCCAGAGGCCACCGAAGAGTTACTATCATTAGCATTCGATCCCAGTTTCACTAATATGGTATACTCTGCGTGTATTGTGAATGGAGTACGCTTTGTAGCCAAAGCTCGGGATGAGAAGCATAAAATGCAAAATAGTGGCATTTCTGTTCCGGGGATTGATGGTAATATGTTTTATGGTGTACTGGAAGAAATAATTGAGTTGACTTATTTAAATAAGTACAATGTGACTTTATTTAAATGCAAGTGGTATGACACTGATCCTACAAAGAAGAAACTTTATACTGACAAGAATATCACAAGCATCTCCATCAATGGACAATGGTACAAGGATGATCCGTACATACTTGCTACTCAAGCAAAACAAGTGTTTTACACTGAGGATCTCCTCAATGGACAAAATTGGAGGGTCGTCCATAGTATGGTGCATCGCGATATATGGGATCTACCTAGTGATGGAGATAATGCACAAGACCTGTTATTTCTGCAGGATAGTAACTCGTCCAGCTTCAACCTCACAGTTGATCTGGGAGATTTCGATCTAGTACATCTAGGTAATGAAAGAAATAGTCCTTCAATCATTCCAACGTACAGGAATGTTGGACTTGGTGCTCATGGAGAAGACACCTTCATCGATGATGATGAAAGCCTTGAAGACGAAACAATTGATGATTATATGGATGAGGAGCCCACACAATCTGATAATGAAGGAGAATCTGATGACCATCAGTCTGTTAGGTTCACCGACACTGATTCTGACTAGGAAAAAAATAACATATTCGAACTACAAAAGATAATTGTGTAAGCATGATTGTTAAAATAATAAATGTGATTGTAAAAAGTTAAACCATTTCATCGTTCAACTGGACATTGAGTTCTTTTTAATGATTTATATGATGTGTATTATTTTAGTTATGGCGGATGTCGAGGCACGATACCACGGAGGTGACGCTGGAGGCGACCCACAGGAGCGACCCACCCAGATTCCAGCTCAGTGTGAGGGCTCAAGTATTTGTTATTAATTGTGCATACCTAAGCTTGATTAAATATTATGTTTATTTTGTTAATATTTTTCTTTATTAAATGAAGTAGCACCTGCTAAAAAGAGGGGACCGAATAAGTCCCTGAGACTGCACGAGAAGATAGGCAGGGCTGGAGGCAGACCGGTGCCTGTACAGTTTGATACGACTGGTACATGGCATGCGGTTGGTGAGAATGCCAGTCATCTCCCTCATGATATTGGCAGCATGATCCGCGCCCACGTGCCACCCTATTATAAGTCATGGCGGGCTGTACCTCAGGAGATCCGAGATAGAGTTGTGCAGGAGGTTTGCGTAAGTATCCATTTCCTTTTAAATTAATGTCTTTGAGATTGAAATTTCTAAATATATGACTCATAAATTTATTAAATGTCTTTTAATGCAGTCCCATTTCGAGTTCCAGGGCATCTCCGAGGGTGATCGGGATAGAGCGCTCTCTGGTTTGATGCGGACTGCTGCCGACCTGTACAGAGATTAGAAGTACAGGTTGAATAAGTATTTCTTAGAGCATGGAGGTGATCGATACCAGGAGTATGACTTGGATCGTGCTCAATGTTATGTGCCTCGATCTGTCTCACCGCAGACATGGCAGAGGTGTGCGGACTTCTTTGATAGTGATGAGTACAGGGTAAGTATGATATTTTATGGTATTATGTCAGTATTTCATAATTAGTAAATTGTGAACATAAAAATTTAACTTTTTTCTTTTAATTTGTAGGAGTTGTCTGCAAGAAATACAAATAATAGAGCACAGAAGGTCGTGAATAACCGGCATGGGTCAAAGTCTATTGCTGCACATCACTTTGATAAGGTAATTTAATTTTTTTGTATCTTTTTTAAATATATCCACTTGTTAAATAGCATTGCTACCCTTCATCCTTTTTTTTATTACAAAATTTGAACAGAGAAATAGAGATACTGGTGAGCTGCAGTCGGTGCCCGATAACTTTAGGGACCGACACACATACAGGTCGGGGGAGTGGGTGCATCCGATCCCTCAGGGGCAACATGTAAGTTATTTGAATTTTATATTTTAAATAAAATTTTATAGATATATTTTTTAAGATAGATTTCTTATAACTTTTTTATAATAATTTAAGGCGAGGATGACTGAGCTCATGACTCAGCATGTACAGTCTAGTGTATCATCCACTAGCTTACCTACGACTCCTGTAAAGTTAGATGAGGCTGCCATCGCTGATGAGGTGCTTGGCACTCGTCGAGGGTACAGGAAGGCTGTTGGGCGTGTACTTGCTGGTCAGACTTATCGTTCGATGGGGACCACCAGCACGGGGACGAGCTCACATACTGTGTCTGAGGTCAGTGAGTTGCAGGAGCAGTTACACCAGAGTCGGGAGCAGGTTGAGCAGAGCTAGCGATTGATTCAGGAGCAGCAGCAGCGGCTTGATCAGTAGCAGCAGCAAATTACTCAGCAACAGGAGATGATGCAGCAGCAGCAGCAGATACAGCAGCAGCTTGGGACTTATCTTACTAAGATGAGCTCGGTCCTTAGACAGCAGGGTATCATCCTACCGCCGCTTCCATTTGCTGCTGCTACACCGCCCGGGCCGAGTAGATTTGCGCCGGCACCTACTGCTCAGCCGCCACCGTCATTTTATCATCCTCGTAATCAGGATGATGATGATGATGATGATGATGACGACGACGACGATCATGGTGCACTGTGATATTTACACCTCCCTACTTCCCCATAGTATATTTTGTTTATGTATCTTTATATTTTTTATATGTGCACATTTACATAGATGATGTATATATATTAGTTTATTCATATAAAAATTATTTTTACCATTGCTTTATGAGTATTAATTTTTTATGTTAGATCAAATTGTTAAACATTATTAATAATACTACTGATATATTATAATTATATAATTTATATTAAATTAAATTTAAAAAATTATTAAACGATTCAAGTTAATTAAAATAAAGAATATATCATTTGAAATATATGACAATTTGATTTTTAAAATTTAAAAAAAAATTAAGAAACTTTTAGCGGCGACAATTGTCGTCCCTATAGGTTAGAGTCGTCGCTGAAGGGCGGACTTTCAGCGACGACAAAAGTCGTCGCTGAAAGCGCGACCTTTAGCGACGACTATAGTCGTCGCTGAAAGCCTGACCTTCAGCGACGACTTTTGTCATCGCTGAAAGTCCGACCTTCAGCGACGACTTCTAACCTATAGCGACGACAATTGTCGCTGCTAAAAATCAAATTTCAAAATTTTTTGAATTTTAAAATTATTTTCTGCGACGACAAAGTCGTCGCAAAAGGCGTGACTTTTAGCAACGACAGGTTGTCGTCGCTATTGACCTTTTCAAGCACGAACCTACGCCGACGACATTTTTAACGACGACTTTTTCTTTTGCGACGACCGAGAAGTTTTTACGACAAATGTCGCCGCTAAAAGTCTTTTTTGCTGTAGTGAGTTTATTTTACGCATAGCTCTTATTTATCTCTCTCACAATGTAAGAATTACGCGAAATGTGATGGCCAAGTGCATTTTGTGTTTTTCAATTAATTTATTTACTCCATAAATCAAGAGAACTGATTCAATCAACTTGGGATTCTACGACCTTTTCCTTGTAAACCCTTTAATATTTGAGCCATTGCCTCACTTTTCTCATTCCATTTACTCCTTCCGTTTCTATTTATTTATCGTTATTAATTAATTTTATATATATTAAGAAAATAATTGAATTTATTTATTTTTAAAGAGTTTTACAAAATTACTTTTTATGCACAAAATTCAAGATAGTTAAAAATAGAAAAAAAATATAAAGAAATAAATACAAGTTAACTGATAGTGTAGAATAATAAAATATTTATTAATAAAAGAGAATGATAGATTTAAAAAAAGAATATTTAATGCTTCATTAAAATTTTAAAGTAATAGATAAAAAAAAATTTCAAAATGTAACAAATAAAAAAAAATGGAGGAAGTATTTATAATAAATCATACATTCCCACTTTCCCTCTCATATCTAACTATTCCCTCTTTTCAACCTCTCAGTTATTCACGTCCTTGGATTCTCCACTGTATATATACACCCATATTCACATATCCTCCTTTTTTTATTATGAAGTAAGAAAAAGAGAGAGTGTGGCTCTTCAGATCCTGCAAATTTTTTCTTTTTCGTAAGAGTTGCAGTTTTTTCCCATAAATTAAGGATTATGGGTCGTGTGAAACTGGAGATAAAGAGAATAGAGAATGCAACAAATCGGCAAGTTACATTCTCAAAGCGCAGAAATGGTCTCATAAAAAAGGCATATGAACTATCGATCCTATGTGACATTGATATTGCTCTAATCATGTTCTCTCCTTCTGGCCGTCTCAGCCTTTTTTCCGGCAGAAGAAGGTTTTGCTTCTCACCATTCCTTCAAATATATTATTTTGCATTCCTTTGCTAATTGTAATTTTGTGGGTTTGTTTGCGAATTTTCACTGTGATTGCAACTAAAATTAAAGTGAATATATATATATATATATATATCAATTACTTACCATTATTAATACTTTGAAATTAAAATGAATTTATGAGGAAATAATCATCGTTGCTAATATCAATAACATATTAAACTGACTTTTCATTTAACATTTTTTTTTCTTTTTGTTGAGATTTTACAGCCATTAATGCTTCGTCACGATTATCGTCAAATTATATATTATCTTTAAATTTTTTATTCAACAATAATGTGAAGTTTAAATATAAGATCTTCAACAAACTATTAAACTCAACACTATTAGATTATCTCTAATAATTTGAGATGTATAATTTTTTATACTATTCATGTGTTGTTCTTTATGGAGAAAGAACTCAATTTTTATTAGTTCTTTTAATTTCTTCTGACAGCACTAGTTTCTTTAAAAATGGCTTTCTTTTAATTTCCCTTGATGTTACAGTTTTGGTGTTTCATCTTGTCACCAAAGAGGACATAGTTGTTTGTGTTATGATTTTTAAAATATGAGGAAACATTCACTTTTATATAATTCTAATTTCAATCTGTATTTCAAACTTTCAAAATTATTATTATTATTATTATTATTATTATTATTATAATTATTATTATAAAGTTAAATTTTGATACATGCCTAGTAACTTCAATTTATGGGAATCGAATATACTTTGGAAATTTAATGTGTCATAATTTTTTCTGCTAAATTGTTTCTAAGAAACCCTAGTCCTATAGACTATTTCCATCCAATTCAGAGAAAGACTCTACGTTTTTGGATGAGGACATGGTCTCTATTCTATAAATTGATAAAGAATGTGCGTAGATATATAGCTTTTGACTAAATTATGACTAATATTTATTTACTCAGCTATATCTATTTTTAATTAAATTTATTTATATCTTATTAAACCCTAGCCAAATACATACTAATTCTGAAACTCATACTATCATCAACTCCGATTAATTCTCACTTGATTAATACAAGAAACTCGATTAAAACGTTCCGGCTATAAAGTTGGATTATTGATCGATCTTTGATAATTTCATTAACAATACTGCATATTTATTTTCTCAAATTTTATAATATTAATTTATACTAAAGAAATATTTTCAAATTATAAAGAAGAAAATGTAACAAAATTTTATAATCAGATAGAGTACAATTTATTCCATGATAAAATTGCATTTGCAAACGTTGGATCTGATTTATGCAAATCCCTGAACTTGGGTTGGGTTTATAATATTAGATGCTGTTCATGCACACTGAAAATTTTCTCTTCTCAGTCTGTTGATTCTTTTGCATTGCACGCACATGTACACCTATATCGAATGGATGTGACTCAAATGGATAAGTATTTACTCAATGGATCTTATTTAAATTACATCTAGTATTTAATATTTTAAATTTTGGTCTAATTGCTAAATATTCAATATGCTTTGAGGCTTTTTTAAGTATCACACATTAAACTTGCTGAAATTTACATTAAATTACAAAGATATTTTAATATAATATTTTTTTATTTTATAATCTTAATTTATGCAATATATAAATCTATCTCTTTTAAAAATTTAATGGATCTTAGATCAATTTTGAATATCAAACTAAATATGTTTGAATAACATATTATATAATTAATCTATTGTTTTATGAGAATAATTATTATCACATATATAAGGATGTCACTAGATGTAGAAACAAGTCAAGTTGGGGCTTAACATAAATAGGTTGAGCTTTTTCAAAATTTTCTACCATAGATTGGATTCTTGGGCTTTAATTT
Source organism: Sindora glabra (assembly GCA_020226215.1). NCBI lineage: Eukaryota > Viridiplantae > Streptophyta > Magnoliopsida > Fabales > Fabaceae > Sindora > Sindora glabra. Next base: position 41,568,501 of record CM035227.1, on the reverse strand, counting down.
TATAGAATTCTTGTTGGCTAAAATTTTAGTCTAATTTGCCTTCTTTATAAAATTTAAGTAATTTGACTTAACTTATTAATCTATTTAAGTTTAATTATTGAAATTTAAATAAATCACTAATAGGCTTATAAAACTATGAATACATGTTATAACTAGAAATTTTAGTTAAAAAAATAGAATAATTTTTTTTATATATAAATGAGGCATTAAATAAAACTTTGACTTTAAGTTTATAGAATTCTTAATAGTTAACATAACAAACTATAATAATATTTATTTAAAGTAAAAATGATTAAATGACATAATCGTATAAATTTATTGCTCACAAACTTTAGAAATTTTAAGAAGTTTGATAGCTAAGTTGAAGAAGGAGATAAAAGCATAAAGATAAAAGAGTGCTAACTATAATGCAACTATGTCAATTAATTTAAATGTATTAGATTAAATTAGAATAACACATTAGCTAAATAATCTTGTCTAATATGTCAATGAATAAATAGGCTAGATCTATTTAACAAATTGATCAATATATTAGCTTAGGCCTAGTTTCTTTAATTAAATAAATAAGTTAAGTTAGACATTTGACAAGTTAAACTGTAAACTATTTATAAATAGCCACATTTAACTCCATCACTAGATATTATGATAGTTTATTTAAGATAAATAATTTTAAAAAATATTTAAATTTATATTAAATTTCAAAGATATTTTAAAATAATATCTCCTTGACTAAAACACTATTGTGATCCCTCAAAGGTGCAAGTTTTCTCAATTTGGTCATTATTTGATTTTCATTCTCAATTTGATCTTTGAAAAATTTAATTTAATTTAATTTGATCCTCTTGGCCATTAAACACTAAAATTTTTCAATAAAATGGAAGATATAAAAGCCTATAATCTTATGTGATACCATCCAATACTTTTGTCGCACCTTTACACTCTATACTAGTTATATGACTTTAATTTAAAAATAAAAATTTATGGTAATCACTTATGCCATGGATTTAAAAAATGAACCGTTGCACAAAAAATGGCTGGAAAATTGCATTGCGGAAGGAACTACGTCCGAAATTCACCTATTTTGTGGTGTGATTGTATTTCACATGCTTTACGGTCAATAACAGCGATACAAAATGGTGTTGCAGTTTGATGCTGCAATAACGGACCGCATCTCCGCATTTTACCGCAACCCATTCTATCATTTCAAACTTCAAATTTCGGTACCAAAAAGAAGCAAAAAAGAAGAACAAGGAGGGAATCTATTCAAAAACACAGTAACGACAGCACAAACAACACAGGAGAGATTCTTCAACCATCCATTATTGATGATTAATAAACATAAAAAAAAGAAATTGAAACTTAAAAGGCAGAAGAAAAGAACTAAAGAAGCAAACTCAATCTCAAACAAAAACTAAAAACTTGAAAAGTCGAACGGCAGATCTGCAGATAACCCTCTAAACGGTAGACACAAACCCGACTCAAATCCCACCATCCAATGATAACGCTCGCATTGCATATCATCTCCTCTTCTGGGTAATGCCACAATAGTAAGTAAATTTTTTAATTTGATCCTTCTTTCTTCTTTCTGAAGAAAAATAGAGTTAAAAATGTAGATGAGTGTGGTATGATTCATGAAAATTTGGTAAGGGGAGGGGGCTGTGATTTTTGCAAAAGATTGCAGAGAAACACAGACTGATTTTTCTAGAAGAAAATCGAATAGAAAATGCAAATGAGGCTATCATCTTTTTAATTTTTTAGAGAAACCCAAAGGAGCTTTTTGATTTTTCTAGAAAATTGAAGAAAAATAGAGATGAGTGATGAGTTTTTGATTTTCTAGAAAAAGAGAAATAGAGATGAAACCGAAGAGAACCAGAGATGACTGATAGGTTTTCTTATGAGTTTTCTAGAAAACCGAACAGAAGCAGAGATGAATTTTCTAATTTTTTTAGAAAAACAAAGAAAAGTGCAAAACTACAGATGATTTGTGTGGGACTCTGATTTTTCTAGAAATTGTAAGCATTTACGTGTCTATTAAGGGTGTGATGTGGGATTAGACTATTAATTAGGTTAATTAATTAGGTTACTAAGTAATTATTATTATTAATTGATATATTTATAGAAAGATATTAGGATTAATTTTAGATATAATATGATTATCTTAAATTCTTAATAGATAATAATCATTAATTGATTAGGTTAATAAATAATTATTGTTAATTGATTAAGTTAATTTAGGAATAGTATAATTTAAAATTTTTCTTAATTATTAATTAATTAGGTTAATAACTAATTATTATTAATTAATATATTTATAGAAATATATTAGGATTAATTTCAAATATAATATGATTATCTTAAATTCTTAATAGATAATAATTGTTAATTAATTAGGTTAATAAATAATTATTGTTAATTGATTAAGTTAATTTAGGAATAGTATAATTTAAAATTTTTCTTAATTATTAATTAATTAGGTTAATAACTAATTATTATTAATTGATATATTTATAGAAAGATATTAGGATTAATTTCATATATAATATGATTATCTTAAATTCTTAATAGATAATAATTATTAATTGATTAGGTTAATAAATAATTATTGTTAATTAATTAAGTTAATTTAGGAATAGTATAATTTAAAATTTTTCTTAATTATTAATTAATTAGGTTCATAACTAATTATTATCAATTGATATATTTATAGAAAGATATTAGGATTAATTTTAGATATAATATGATTATCTTAAATTCTTAATAAATAATAATTATTAATTGATTAGGTTAATATATAATTATTGTTAATTGACTAAGTTAATTGATTAGGATAATCCAAAAATTAAAGAGGTGGAATATCTTCACATATTCTTCTTTTTTAAAAAAAAATTTCAAAATAAATTAATAAACAAAATAAAAACAAAAATTAGAATATATAGAAAGCAATTCAATAATGAAAATGTTATTATCATTAATTTCTTTTATATATAAACATTTCATAAATAGTATTTATTTTTATCATTATCATTACTATTATTGTAAAATACTTCCATTAATCAATTGTTGATATGTTTTTTAAACAGATATGCCACCCAGAGAAACTTTTCCATCAGGAAGATTAGAAGGTGCACCAAGTGATGATATAGGTTGGCATTTTGGTACTCCTGTTCCTCGAACTCAAAATAACATAATTTGTAAACTTTGTTAAAAAGTTGTGAAAGGTGGAATTACACGACTGAAGCAGCATGTAGCACACAAAAAAGGAGATGTGGCAAGTTGTCCAAGAGTTACTTCTTTTATTAGAGAGAATACGATGAAGATCTTACAAGATAATAGTGTGAAGAAAAGGGATTCTAAAAGAAGGAAAGAAGAATTTGAAGCACGTTTAAGGGGGGATGATGACTATGATGATGAAAGTGATGATGATGATGTCATTATGGATGAACAAAGGTCCTTAAAATAAGCCATGCGAGAAAGTAAGAAGACACATTAAGAATGGAAATACCAACAAAGATTTAGGCAAACTACTGGGAGGTATGATAATGTATATGAGGAAGGTGGGAGTTCTCATTCAGCTGCTAGAAGTAGAGTTAGTGCCCAACAATTTGATGATCCAACTTTCAGATTGAGATCCTTAGAACCTGATTTAGTAAGAAGTAAAAGCATGAAGCAGAATAAAATTAAAGGTGGCATGATGAAGTCATTAAGAAAAAGTTAGGAGAAGTTCTCTCTAAATTTATTTTATATGAGCACTTACCTATGCAATTAGTTAATTCTCTATGATTGCATAATTTACTTACTGTGGCAGCTGACATTAGGCCAGGGGTTAAGTACCTTACTCCTTATGAGATTTCAAAGGTGTATTTAGAATTAGAATTTCAATCTATGAAAACATGGATTGAAGAATTAAAAGGCACGTGGAAAGAGACAGGTGTTACAATAATGTGCGATGGTTGGACTGATAGTATAAATCACACGCACATAATAAACTTTCTTGTTTACAGCACTAAGGGAACTATTTTCTTAAAATCTATTTATGCTTCTTCTGTGCCTAGTAGGAACACTGATTACTACTTTAAGTTGCTTGATCAAGTTGTTGAAGAGATTGGAGAGCAATATGTTGTGCAAGTGGTCACTGATAATGAAAGAGCATTAAAAGCTGTTGGACAAAAGTTGATGGAAAAACGACCACATCTCTTTTGGTCATCTTGCACGGCTCATTGTTTGGACCTTATGCTTAGAGGATATTGGAAAGAAATCAAATGTTCAAAAATTATTAGAAGATGCAAAATTAGTGACTTCATTTATTTACAATCACATTTGGACAATAAATCACATGAAAAAGTTTACTGGGGGTAGGGATATTATACGTCCTACTATCACTTATTTTGCAACATAATTCATTCAACTTGAGTTGATTTTCAAGCAATAAGAAGCTTTGAAAAAAATGTTTGATTCAAAAGAATATAAAAAGTCCAAATATGAAAAGGAAAAATCAAGACCTGCATATGAATTAAAGAAAATTATTTTAGGAAAAGAGTTTTGGAGCAAGGCAAGTGACATAATAAAGGTCATTGAACCTATTGTGAAAGTTCTAAGATTAGTTGATGGTGATGAAAAGCCAACAATGGGCTTTTTGTATGAGGCTATAGATAGAGCGAAGCAATCCATTCAACAAAAATGTTGTTATCACACACAATATAACGACATCATTGATAAAAGATGGAGATTTATGCATTTAGATTTACATTCTGCAAGTTAGTCAACATATAACACAATTTCATTTATTAATTTATTGTGTATCGCTTATTAAATCTTAACCATGATTATTAATCAAAGTTCCTTTTTGCAAGGTTATTTTCTTAATCCACAGTTTCAATTTAGTTTGGAGCATGGTGAAGATGTAGCAAAAGAAACACTTGATGGAACTACAAAGGTGATTTCAAGATTAGAACCTAATGTTGATATTCAAATAAAAGCAATCAATCAGATTAGTTATATGTCTTACAGTTTATAGCTTAATGTATAATTTGTGACCATTATTATGACAAACAACTTGTAAAAAAAAAAAATTTAATGGTGTAGTTGTTACTTTTTCGAGATAAGTATGAGACATTTGGAATACCACAAGCTCAAAGGGCTTGTTTTCAAATGGATCCTGGTAAGATAATAATATCAACATTTCCTTATATTTGTATTTCTCATTTTTGTAACAGCTCAATGGTGACTAATATATGGGAAGTGTATTCCTAAACTTCAAAGCATAGCTATCAAGGTACTTAGTCAAACAACTTCTGCATCAAACTGTGAGTGAAATTGGAGCACCTTTAGCTATATACACACACAAAGACAAGGAATAGATTGAAGTATGCAAAGCTACAAAAACTTGTCTTTACCTTCTATAACATGAAGTTAAAGATTAGACACATGATGAGAAGGAGTCAAGAGGACATAGAGAACAGTTTCAATCTTATAAATCTTGACCACATATTTCGAGAAGATGATCCATTAAATCCATGGCTTGAAGAGAGAGAATCGCCATTGTTTAATGGTCCTCAAAATTCTAAATGGCTACCTAGGATTAACTCAGATGATGAAAATGTCATGATGGATGAGAATGATTCAAATTCTAGTGAAAGATATTCACAAAATGGAGATGGCGGCTTAAGTCCACCAATTGAGAGTGGTGATGGAGGTGTAAATGAATTAGCCAATGAAGATAGGGATGAACAAAGGTCATATAACTCTTATGGTGAAATGCCAAATTTTAGAGGTAATGACTTTTATGTTGATATGACAAATTTTCAAGCAGGTCACATTGGTGATAATAGTAGAAATATACCTCAGCAAAGAATAAATAGGAGACAACGACAAGAAATATCAGAAGATTCCTCCTCTGCTGGTATGTCCCAAAATTTTAGTGATTTTGGTATTAGCACTTCATCTCAAAGCAGTCATGGTTATTATCCTCCATCTTATCAATATCCTAATTACCCATCTCATGATCATTATTTACCTGTAATGGCTCCATCTTATTATCAAGGCCAATCATATTCTCAATTATATCCTCAACATGAGCCTTCTTATCATCAAGGGAATGATATAGCTGCTGATTTTTTTGGACATGTATTTGGGCAAATGACATATAATTATGATCAAAATGAAAGTAGGGGTTATGATTCTCCACGTCATTCTACTACGTGGTAATCAAAACAATATCAAGCTTTATCTTGTTTGTCTTCTTATTTTTTATGTGAAAACATATTGGGATTGTCACATATTTATATGTATTATGTAATATTTATGTTGAGAACATATTGTTGGCATTGCTATTTATATTTTTGTTTTATGTAATATTTTATGTAGTATATTGTTTATGTATTACCAATATAAACTAATTTTAAATTTTAAAGTTTTTCATAATAAAATAGTTGTTAATTTATTTTATGCATTTAAAAGTATAATATTAACAAAAATTACAATAATAACACAATTTGAACACTATTTTAAAGAACTGTGCAAATTGTAAAAAAATTCACATTCGCAATGACCGCAATCCACATTTTGAAGAACACATTAACCACAACCGCGAAAAATGCATCGCGACTGCGACCGCAATTTAAATCCTTGACTTATGCCATTTCTTATCATTTATTATAATATTACATTAATTTGATTATTAAGATACTTACTCTTATACAAATTATATTTAGTGTACATGCAAGCATAAAATTGTTGAGAGTTAAATTTTGAGTTTCTATATCATTATTTTAGTAATATAGTTTAAGGTAGATGGAGATGACTTAGTGAATTTGCCAAGGATTAAATTGAAAATAAAAATTAAATAAGGACTAAATTGAAAAAAATTGCATCTACAAGGGACTAAAATAGTGATTTAGTTTATTTTATTTATTTTATAATATAGTTTCTACAATGTAAGAACCTATCTCATAAAAATATAAATTAATAAATAATTATTTATGAGTTAACATTTAATTGACAAAATCAATAACGACACAAACAAAAATAAGTGTAAATAAAAAATAGATATAATACACAATTGTTATTAACAAAAAAGATATAATTTTTATTAAAAATTGTAAAATTATATTTTTATTACTAGATATAAACAAGCCAATTTTAAATCTTTTGATTAAATCTTGTTAGCAACTTAATAGATTTAGCTCGAATTTAAAATATCAAATTCTTATAATAGATATCGTTTTAATCAAGTCTATTCAAATTGGATTTGTTGTCATTCCTAAAAAGGAGGGGGAGATGTAGGAGTCTGATCCTTAAAAAACTTTGATATTTTTTTTTTAATATATAATATTTTTAAATTAACACCTAAAAATTTAAAAATTATACATATTTTCTTAAAATTTTTATATATCTTCATATTAAAAATCTTAATTTTTCTGTAGCACGTGCGCACATATAATTATATGATCAGACAATAATTGTACAAGCGCGCCAATTGATTTTGCCATCGTGATAATCAGAATGGAGGATGTTTTTACTCGTTTCGTCAATCTTCCTGAGCAAGAAAGAGACAGGTATGTTCTTACTACGTATCTTCATTTTTTACATTTTTTGAAATTTAGCGGCATTTGTAGTAATCTTTTAATATTAACTATTTATAGTAATTCATTTCTTTCAGTGCTCTAAATCATTCTGATCAGCCTGCCCACCCTAGTAGAATTGCTGCCAAGTATCACTATCATCCTTTTACTTCAATTCTTCTCTCTCAATCTCTGATCATTATACTTAGTAATTAATTTCCATTTTCTTTCAATGCAGGGTTGATATCCGGAACGAAGAGGTATAATTGACAGTTAATTTACTATAATATATCATATTTTTTTTCTTGAAAATCTTTTATCAATGCTTATTAAGTCACAAACGTTTGCATCTTGCAGTATTTGCTCAGGACCCTTCAAACACTGAGGAGTGAAAACGACATTGCTCTTCAACTAGCCAAGTTCGTTTCTCTGCATCCTCCGCTTACATATTGAAGCTTTGAATTTCCATTTGGTGATTTTTCAAACAGTTGTGAATGATCTTAACGGCGCTTTCCTATGTTTGTTTCATCTTTTTCTTGAAAACAGTCCCGGGGACATCAACTACGATATTGAGGTTAGAAAACTCGGTCCCTCACTTTTTCTTCTCACTGATGTGTATATGAGCATTCAGCTATACTATGATAACCTCTGTCATGTTTTCAAAATGTGGTGCCCCTAGGTTTTAATTATATGTATACAATTTTAAATTAAGCATTATAATATGAGTCTAATCTAAAAGCAATATTTATCATAATCTTAAAAGGGTGAGCGTAAACAGGTTAAATTCAATTAAGGAATTTCTTTTTTAATTCAACATCTTTTCACCAATCCTATAAAATTCAATTTATTTCCAATCGTTAAATTACCCTAATCTATTCTTAATAAAAAAAATCTTAATTATTCGTGGGTAAAAATGGTTATCCCTAGATAATCACTCTTACCAAATCTATGCTCTTAAATAAGAAACAATGATAGAAAATAATGATAAATAAGAAAAAAATAAAAATTTAAAGGTTAAAACCTTAGACACCAAAAGGCAAAATATCTAAGAAATCCAAAATTGAAAATACTTGCCCAAGGGTATGAGAACCTATAAAACTATAAAATCTTATAAACACAAAAAAGGAACGACGCCACAAATCAAAAGCTCTTTTCACCTTCTGGAGAAGTTTGTAACTTGATAATTTAAACATGTATAATAGGGATCGGTGTCCAATGTGGAACATGCAATGAGAAGTTGAGAGGGAGAGTGACGACGGAAGGAAATAAAATTAATTAATCTGTTAGGGCAAAGGATTTTATTTAGTGAACAGAACTGAAAGCTATCTAAGAAATTGGCAAGAATTGGGGTAATTCATTATGTTTTTGTCAACCCGAAGACCATATTTCTCAAATGTTTTTGTCTAGATCATACCATAAGGTAGGTATTTTTGACTTCCCGAGTGGTGGAAGATTAAGTATGGAAAATTAATGTTTACCCCTAATCTGAATAGCTAACATAAGAAAGAATTCATCATCATGCCCATGAGGGTAGTTTGTCTTCTTAGTAGCTATCCTCGACAGATAAATCAGTGATTTGCAGCTTTGAGTTGTTAAATGTAGGACCACTAGGGAATAATAAACTATATGCAGCATTCTTAGAATAACCAACATTATCTTTAGCAACTACATATGGTTTAGATGCATCCATTGCAAACCATTCTGCAAGCTTATGCATATCAGCGTTCACAACCTTCATTTTCACTTCAACAGACGGATTTGAATCACCCTTATCTAAATTGGCATAAAATATCTTAACTAATATGGGACAAACAATTAAGGAATGATGAATGTGGGACATCCATAATGGGGCCCACATGAAAGGTTATCATCCTTGACTTTTCAGATTGCATTATTTCAAGAAGAAATATAATCTTTTAGTATGAAAAGACATGATCTGATAGAAAATTTTTATAAATAGAATAAAGTCTCATATAAGAAGGTTGCTAAAAATTTTTTGTCAGATAACTCACATAATACAATTAATTCTCTAAGTGTGTGTGGTGATGCATCTGTTGTGGAAATGCAATCTGGAATTCCAACTAGTGATTCTTGATTTTCATGTGGGTACGTGAATCAGTGTTTGTGAGTATGTATTCTTGCAGTATAGAAAACATCCAAGTGATATACAGCATCAGATCGATCAAGGAAACCAAGTATGTATCCGCTGCGTGTTAATACTGTAGAAATTCCTTCATTGGTATCAGAGTCTGGTTGTTCTGAATGTCTATATGATTCTTGATGTTTGCAAAATATGACCAATACTGGATGAGGAACACTAATTCAATACGTGTATGCATGAGAAACTTGTAATGTACATATGCTGTGCATTTATTTTTTTTGGAAGACCTATGAATGTACATTAGGAACTTTTCACATAAACTGAACAGCATGTTTCAACACCGAACAACGTGCTTAATTTCTCATCTATTCTTGATGATACTGAATACATGCATGGCAAATTTTTTTTATTATTCCAGTATTGTAATTTTTTTTCTAACTAGTTAAATGTATATATATTTTTTTTCTTTGTTTTGTTCTGTATAAAATGCATATGGATATAAAATGTGTTTTACTGTAAGAATTACATGGAATTATACACAGAACATTTAGCATGTTTTTTGGACCATAAGACTATCCTAAATATGCATAAAATACTAATAGGGAAGAGAACAGTACCAAAAAGACTTCATAAAACTCATTTTTATTTTTTCTTGGGACATCTAAAAAATTAAATTTTTAGGCCTTAAAATTACCCTAGAATTGTAGAGCATAAAATTCTAAAAATTTTGGCTTTTGAATCACTTAAAACGGACTTCTGGATTAAAAGTTATGGCCAAAATACGAAAACGGATTAACTGGGTTGCATACCGGGTCGGGTTAACCCACTGCGACCTGGCTGGAGGTTGAAGACAACCAAAACGACGTGTCATTTTGGCCAGTCCATAAACGACAAGTCGTTTTAGCCGAGAACTATCAAACGACAGTGGCCAAAATGACGTGTCATTTTAGCCAACTGTAAACGACAAGTCGTTTTAACCCAAAACTACCAAAATGACATGTCATTTTTACCAGGAAGAATTTTTTCAAAAAAAAAAAATTTCTCACTCTCAAGGGGAGGCGCGTGGGGCCCACCCTACATCCTATGGCCACATTTCATGCACCAATGAACTGGGGAGGATGAGTTCTCCATTGAAAGCTGCGTCGGTGGCCGGAATCACAGCACAAGGTGGCGCGTGGGGGAGGTTATTTTCAAAAAAAAAAAAATTTAAACAGAAACTTCTGGTGGCAAGTGGGGGCGCTTGCAAGGGTATTTTTGACCTAATTTTGTTTCAAAATTTCCCTAAATTCATGATTTACACATTGGTATGCAATTTATGCATTTTGAAAAAAAAATTAGTGTTTTTATAAAAAAAAATTTGGCTTAAATTTGACTGCTATTTCCTCTATTTTTTGGCATACAACCATGGAACAGTGGTTCTTGGAAGAGGATAACCCCTACAGCTTTTTAGAAAGCTTGGGGGACTGCTATGGCAAAGAGTCAGATTGGATGGAGACCACAAAAGACCTAAAAGACATAGTACATTCCCTATTTGAAAGATACAAAAAGACCGACCTGCCCATGACATCTTTTTTTAACAATGTTAAAACACTAAAATCGGATCTTAACTGAAGGGGGAAGGTGTTTCCTAATACAGATTGGGTCAATACACTATTGAACAAAGTACCAAATGATAATTTTTGGAAAGCAATTAAAAAGAAACTATGGAAATGCAAAGACTATAACCTAGGGATCGTAAAAAGAATGGAACTTGAAAAGTGTATGGAAATCCTAAGATTACAAGAGTTCCATCAATTTAAAGCAAATTGGAGACGATCCATCCTATTATCTCAATTCCCAAACATGAGGAGTGCGAGATGCTTTGGACATAGCATCATGGAAAAAGGATCCCACTTGAAGGGTCCGATAACAGCGATGAATAAATTTGAACATGAACCTGCTCATCACAAGAATGCACCAAAATAACTATTAAGTACCTTTGATGAAATGGAGATGTTAGATACGAATTAGGGAACAATTGTGTATTTTTTCTTTATTTTTTTCATGCATTGTTTATTGAACTGTTTATTTATTTTAGTTATTAAATGTATACTTACATTTATGCACTATTACATATCTATCTTATTAAATGTTATATTTAAGTGGGAGCTCTTAGATTGCATCCATCTAAGAGTAAGAACATTTGCATTAGGGATATCTTGATAGGAAATAATGATAGCATTTAGAAAAACCATGCGATAGGGGTAAACAAACGTAAACTCCCGACCATGAACTAAGTAGTGTCATTGTTGTTCTATGTAAGAATTATGCAAATAAAATGACATTGTATACTCATTAAGAAATGTTCAAATCCAACAGAATGGCCAGCAAAATGATTATTGCTGACTTAAACAAAGGTGACAAGTTAAACGAGGACAATTGGGACATATGGCATCGGAAAATATCATACATAATAGAAGAACAAAATGCTTTAGAAGCCTTAAATCATGTGATGATAAAACCAAAACCTAAAAATTTTGCTCAACACAGAAGAGATGCTAAAGCATTTAATGTTTGGAAAAAGAAAAACAGCATCATACGTATTACACTTCTGAGTGCAATAGCAGATGACCTCATGTGCGAATATTAGGGTTACCCGATTGTTCAAGACATGTGGATTGCCTTGAAAGAGAAATTTAGTGGTAGTTCAGCTACCAAATTAAGGAGACTCACAATTAAATTTGATACATATAAACTTCGGCCGAACACGCCAATGAAACAACATTTAAGAGAAATGTTAAATATGATACGTGAGCTCAAGTCTGCGGGCCACGCACTTTCTGATGAGCAGCAAGTGCAAGCAGTAATTAGATCACTACCCACCAGTTGGGAACACATGAAGGTGAACTTGACCCATAATGAAGGCATTGTCACATTTGATGATGTGGTGAGACATTTGGAACTGGAAGATGAACATCTGGAGGCTTACAGATCCTCTGGACAAGCAAATATAGTAGAGGGAGCTGGTCCCTCTTACTCCAAGCCCAAATCAAAGAAGGGCAGGAAGTTCCAGAAAAATAAGTCCGAACTAAATGTCAATAGCAAAAGGATCTTGAAGAAAAAGAAGGGAAAGCATGGTGGGAAGAATGTTGATCTCAAGAAGATCAAATGCTTTCCATGTCAAAAGAAGGGTCATTTTGCTCAAGATTGCACTCAACAAAATGATCAAAATAAGGTATCTCTAGACACTAAAATTGAAAAAATTTCATTTGTTTCTAGTACTATTTTTCTAACAGAATCTTATCCTTTGTGGATTTTGGATTCAAGTGTCATAGACCACATGAGTAAGGATCGAGGATCCTACATCGAGTATTGTCGAATGCTAAGTCAAAGAAGATGGCTTTATGTTAGCAATAACGCAAGAATTAAGGTCAAAGGAATTGGAACATGCAAATTGGATTTGCGTGGACGACGGACCTTAATCCTACATGATGTACTTTTTATACCTGATATTCGACAAAACTTAGTTTCTATTTGTTCCCTTCTAAAGTTTGGTTTTTCTGTTAATTTTCATGACAATATTTTTGACATTTTTATGGATAATATATTTTATGGTTCTGGTTTTATTTCCAATGGCCTTGTCATTTTAGACATTGTTGATAGTATTACTTATGATTGCTTTACCACTTCTACTTTAAATTCAAATGTTGATATGAATGTTTGGCATGCTAGACTAGGACATATAAATAAAAATAGGATGATTAAGCTAGCAAAAGATTGATTGCTAGGTATAAATTCAAAGTTAGAAATATCCTTATGTGAACACTATTTAGCTGGTAAAGCAACTAGAAAATCATTTGGAATAGGGACTAGGGTTGAAACTCCATTACAACTAATTCACTCCGACATATGTGGTCCTTTAAGTGTGCAGGCAAGACATGGAGCTTGGTATTTCATCACTTTCATTGATGATTACTCACGTAATGGTTATATCTATTTGATTTCACATAAGTCAGAAGCATTAGAATGTTTCAAACGATACTTAAATGAAGTAGAAAATCAAATGGATAGAAAAGTAAAAGTACTTAGAACTGACTATAGATGTGAATATTTATCAGAACAATTCAAAGAGCTCTATGAAGAGAAGGGGATAATGAGACAATTGACAATTCCCTACACTCCACAACAAAACGGAGTAGCTGAAAGAAGGAACCGAACACTTTTAGACATGGTTAGGTCAATGATGGCACAGGCAAATCTACCTTTTTCATATTAGGGAGATGCTTTATTAACAGCCACTTTCATTCTTAACCGGGTACCCTCAAAATCAGTTACATCTACACCCTATAAACTATGGGCAAAATGTAAACCTAATTTAAGTATTCTCATACCATGAGGGTCTATTGCGTATATCCATGATACTTCTCATAAATGTGGAAAATTAGGTCCATGAGGGAAGAAATGTATCTTTATCAGATACTCATAACAGTCTAAAGGTTACATCTTCATTGGTGAAAATGAGGATGGTACTGTAACAGAACTTGAATCGAGGGATGCCACAGTTTTGGAGAATGAATTTTCTAGCAGAGGAGAGATTGATCGCACTATATCATTTTATGAGACATAAGATCAAGTGGATAATAATGAGAATTATCTATCTTATCTGAGTGGGAGCTCTCACGAAATGCCTACCGATCCAAGTGAAAGTTCGAAGAGGATGAATGAGAACCCTGTATTAAAATATGATGCGATACAGAATGCCCCACTACAGAAAAGTAAAAGAGGAAATATACCTAAAAGATACTTTTTTATTAAGGGATCAACTCTTATGATTACTCCTCAAGACGACGAAAAGCCAAGAACTATTCAGGAGGTTCTAACTTGTCCAGCTAAGGAACTTTGGAAGAAAGCAATGGAAGAAGATATGGACTTAATGAAAACCAATTAAGTTTGGAAACTAGTTAATTTACCATCTGGCCGAAAGACAATAGGGAACAAGTGGGTTCTCAAGATCAAAAGGAAATCAGATGGTTCAATAGAAGGCTCGATTAGTTGCAAAGGGGTACACACAATAAGAAGGAATAGATTATGAGAATACATTCTCCCCTGTTGTACGTTTTAATTCAATTAGATTGCTTCTAGCCATAGTAGCAAACCTAAATTTAGAATTACATCAAATGAATGTAAAAATCACCTTTTTGAATGGAGAACTGGATGAAGAAATCTACATGGAACAACCAGTAGGTTTCATCCAAAAGGGAGATAAAAAGAAGGTTTGTAAACTTCAACGGTCTATTTATGGACTAAAACAATCATCCAGACAATAGTATTTGAGGTTTCACCAAGCAATAACTTCATTCGACTTCAAAATGATTGAGAAAGACCATTGTGTTTACATTAAGCGATATGAAGGTAATTTAGTGATATTATCCCTTTATGTGGATGATATAATATTGGCTGGGAACAACTTGAAATCGATCATGGCTATTAAGGAATGGCTATTCATGAATTTCAAGATGAAGGATATAGGTGAAGCAGATTACATTCTTGGAGTCAAAATCTTTAGGGATCACTCCAAGAAACTTGTTTCACTTTCTCAAGAAAACTACATACGTAATTGTCTTGGAAAGTTCAATATGAAAGATTGCAAACTCATAGATACCCCTATTAACAAGAGCGAACCATTGAGTTAGGAAATGTGCCCTCAAAGTGATTTTGAACGAAAGTTAATGGAAAGAGTTCCTTATTCCAGTGCAGTTGGTAGTCTTATGTATGCGATGGTGTGTACTCGATCGGATATTTGTCATGCGGTCGGACTCGTAAGTAAATACCAATTAAATCCTAGACAGAAACATTGGAAAGTTGTCAAGTGAATACTAAGATATCTAAAAGGAACGGCTAATTACGCACTTTGTTATCAAGGAGACAACCTGTGCTTAGTTGGATATTCTGATGCGGATTGGGCAGGAGACTTGGATGAGTGAAAATCCACATCAGAATACTTATTCTTGCTAAACAATGGTGCCATATCGTGGTATAGCAAGAAGCAGACATGTATTATTTTATCAATAATGGAAGCTGAGTTTGTAGCATGTTCTACAGTAGTACAAAAAGCTATATGACTGAAAAGATTCATGGAGCATCTGGGGATTTGTGGCAAAAGCTTAAATCCCATCCTGATACATTGTGATAGTCAGGCAGCCATTGCTTATACAAAGGATCCGAAGTACCATAACAAAACTAAGCATATAGATATTAAGTACCATTTTGTTAGAAATGCCATGGTAGAGAAAAATGTCACCATACAATATATTTCTATGCATAAAATGATAGCAGATCCTTTTACTAAGCCTATACCTAGGGATGTGTATGTTGAACATGTAAAATCTCTTGGTATGCGTAGAATATAATTGAACATTTTTATGAATAAAATTTATTCTATTCTATTATTTGTTATAATACGTTTTTAAGTATATAAATGTCTAGTATGTATGTCGTACAAGTTATTTAAGTTAGTTCTCTCACACGAACAACCGTTTCCGACACTCAGGAGGAGTGAGCGGAGATAAGACGTGGTCACCAATACAATAAATTATTTTTTAGTTGAAAAGTAACAAAATAAAATAAAATATATCAAAAGAAACAAAGGAAAAGTCAAGATAAGATCTAAAATACAATATGAATCGACTTGTGGATTATCCCACCTTCCACAATACCTGTAGTCAGACAATGAATTCTTCCAAATTGACGTCAAAAGAAGTCGAACAGTGTGAAAGAATTCAAGTTAGGTATTGTGTATACCTCAACTAAAATCTGTACGGTGTTAATAATAAAATTGACATACACTCTTGTGTTACAAGAGAAACACCAGTAACATGTGATTCATACCACATGTGCAATATAACTGCAAACGAGAAGTGAGTGAAAGATCCTTGGTTCATTATTGTGTGAGTATCAGAAAAGAATAATTCTTTTCCTGAATGCCCTTTGACTTTGATGATATCATGAAGAAATGACACAGTGCTCGCTATCTTAGTATGTATCTAATAATTATGACAAATATGGTCTAAAAGATGAATGCTAGAAAAGCAACTGTTTCAAATTGAAGTGATATACGGGCAAAAGAAAGATTTCCTAACATAAACATGATTATGCTAGTATCTGAGACATATCCATTATGAAGTTAATTATGGTAACATCATAAGTGTGGACACTATGCATATATGAGTGACAATTTGAGCTTGAAATAAAAGCTCGAAAAGGATCAGGTTCAAAATATGAAAAATGTATATGGGCAAATCTAGGGCATTCGAGGTATGTTACAAATAAATAAAAGATGAGGTTGTTTTGTGCTGGTCTTATAAGGATTCCTAGTACAAGAACATCCAAGATGACGTCTCGCCCATGCGGTCACGATGATGCACCAAGTATGAAAGCGCGAAGAGAGAAAAAAATTATATGATGTGGCTCATCCCATTATGTGTGAGTGGGAGATGATGAATGTGAGACACCCATAATGGGGCCCATATGAAAAGTTATCATCCTTGACCTTTCAGGTTGCATTATTTCAAGAAGAAATATAACCTTTCAATATGAAAGGACATGATTTGATAGAAAACTTCTATAAATAGAATAAAGTCTCATACCAGAAGGCTACTAAAATTTTTTGTCAGATAACTCACATAATATAATTAATTCTCTAAGTGTGTGTGGTGGTGCATCTATTGTGGAAATGCAATTCGGAGTTCCAACTGGTGATTCTTGTTTTTTGTGTGGGTACGTGAATCAATGCTTGTGAGTACGTGTTCATGTAGTACAGAAAACATCCAAGTGATATACAGCATCAGATCGATCAAGGAAACCAAGTATGTATCCGCTACGTATTAATACTGTAGAAAATTCCTTCAAGGAATGCTCTACAAATTTTGTTAACTTCAATTCTAAAGCAACTCATACAAAATAAACTTTTTTATCTTCAGAAATGCAACATCCTAGCAAAAGTAGGACTAATTTTTCTTTATTTGAATTGCAGATAATTCTCAAATGAGTTTGAATTGGAATAGTATGTTTATTTGGGACCATTTTTTGAGCCAGTAGCTTTTGCAACTTCGATTTTTTGCCATCTTTGTTCTAGGCATTCCAAGAGAAATTTTGGACGATGATGAGTATTTAGTGAAATATGGGGGGTTTTGATTTTGGGTGAAATTTTGACTTTTTGTGAAGGGGGCAAGTTAGTGATAATGGTTTAATGTTGGTTTAAAAGGAAAAAGTTGGAGAAATTTAGCAAAATTTAGAGGTGAGTTATGGTGTGAATGAAATGAACCAAATGATGTTTTCTCAGATTTGGGGGTTGTTTTTGGAATTTAAATCATTGGGAAGAATTCGATTAAGATTAGAGTGATGACTTTAGAAGGAATTTGGTGAAAGAGAAGGGAGAAACAATGCAATTAAGGCTTGATGGGTTGTCAAAATGAAATTTGAATCGTAACAACAGTACCTACACTCGTGCGATGAAGTGATGAATCTTGATGAACATTTAAAGAGAAAACAATTCCTTATATATTTGATTCCTCAATACATGACAACCTTTTAATTTGAGAACAGAATGATCCTGGTTGAATCAATTCAACTCCACTTGAAATTTTTTAGCCCTTGTTTGCCACACCCAAAAACAAGAATTCATTTCATTCTCAAATGAATTCCATTAAAATATTATATTTCCATTTAAATTTAATAGATTTCATTTCATTTTAAAATTTTATTTTATTTACATTCTTGCTATTTTAAAATCCTATCATTTTAGCTTAGATTTTATGGAATTTCATTTCATTTGGAATGTAATATTTTTACTGGATAACTTTACCCTTAACTATTTAACTTATTTACAATCTTATCCTTTTGTCTTCTATTTAGTCTCACACTGTATTCACTATTTTCATCTTCTGCTTCTGCCATCATCATTCAACTGTCAAAGATATTGTTTGATATTTGTCCTTCTTGTCTTTCGGCCATCAAAGATATTGTTTGATATTTGTCTTTCTGTTTAGTCTCACATTGTATTTACTTTTCTTTTCCCTTGATTGATTCGTTTTACCCATTGTTACTATCGCCATCAAAGAGAAAGGGAAGATTAATTTATTTCTGGGTTTATTTTTTAAGGTCATTGTATTGATACCCATTATTTTGTTTTTATGTTTTCCTTAGATTTAGGATTGTTTTTGTAGATAGAATCATCGATGAGGTGGATTGAATTTTTTACTGGTTTTGATATGCGAATCCAATGTATCTGCATAGTGTGGTTTTTTATTTAGGCATTAATCAATTTTTTTGTGCTTTTTTTCCTTTATTTTACAAAATTCATATGTTTTTTAAGTCAATGATTGTGGTATGCATATGTTTTACAAATATTTACTTGGACTTTTGAGTGAGTATAGAAAGAAATTGACAATTTAATAATGGGAGGTCTTGCTTTTATTGAAATGAACTACTATAACCCTTTACTTTTGCATTGTTAATTAGGTTAGCCTATGAGTTAAGTTTATCTTGTAGCTAAGTATGTTAATTCTTATACTTAACTGAGAGCCTTACGAAACTATTTAGCTGAGGTTTTTCTCGTTCCTTTCTTTCAAGTTTCAATTTATCTTGCTAAGAGATTGTTGTTATTCTTTCGTAATTTGGTTTAATGTTTAATTGTTTGATTATCACAATCTTTGTTTTTTCCTGGTGAAGTTAGAAGAGTGATTTATCCTGGCTGCCAAATGATAGTTCTTGGGGTTTTCAAAGGGTGATTTGTTTTGTATGTATCTCAATTATGGTAGGAAAGAAGCTTTTGAAATATTGACCAGATGGTTTCGAAAATTAGGGGTGATAGAAGAAGTTGAGCTTATTTTGATAGAGTTTGCTGCTAGAGGCTAGTGTAGTAGTTACAGCTTCATCATTTTAACTAAAGCTATTCAATTGCATTTTTCGCTAGAAGTATCATTGCTCTCATGTATAAAATCATTTCCCATCATCAAGACTATCATTATAATCAATGATATGCCCTTTTCAAAAATTTTTTTCCTTAGGAAACGCTACAAAAGCTATTTGATATTTATAAGCTTGATTACTTGAAAGGGAACTTTAGATTAGAAACAATATTTAGCCCCTACCACATATCTGTTTCTGCTTCTTGAAACTATACAATGGCAAGTTTTAACATCTACATGTTTTCACCTTAGCACTTCTTTTTAGTTAATCAAGATATTGAGTAGGCCTGTAAAACGGACTCAAATCTGCGAATCTAAACGGACTGATCCGTGGATCTGTGCGGATTTGGACATGTAAGAGATGGTCCATTTTTCATACGGGTAAAACGGATTAGACTGTACGGATCCGGATTTAAACGGATTAGTACCGTAAGGATACGGATCGGTCCGCGGATTAATTTTTGAAAATTCAAGCCTCGGCCTCGGCCTTTAGAACCGTTCCCACACCCAAGCCCAATCCAACATCAAGCCTCGGCCTGCCACTTTGTTATGCCCCACTCCCCAGTCAGCCAATTAGTTAAATCCTAAAATCCAAAATGGCAAAACTAAAAGCCATCTAATGATTCCAATCCTATCTGCGACTGCGAACCTAATTCTCAATCTGTTTGTAAATAGTAAACTCTCATTGCATTCAAATCAATTAACTTTACCTTTCTTCTTCTTCCCTCAGCTAAACAAAAAACCTCCAAACAACGAAACCGAAAGCTAGTGCAAGTCTGTGTAATAGTGTTCCTCAATCGAGTCAATCTCCACTTCAATCTTCAGATTCCAATTTTCATCTGAAGAAACTAGAAGGAAGGAACGTTCAAGTTCAACGTTGAAACTAGTAAAAAGCTCGCTTGTTATACGGGATCCGACGCATCCAGCAGAGCGAAGTAGCGTTCCATTCATTTCGGCGGCATCCTTCCGCATTACCTTCTCACAAGTATTTGCTTTAAAGGGGATTGTTGCTTTCAGTATATATAATATAACATTGCTATTATATTTTAATTTAATTTTATAATTATTATGAATATGAATATGAAAATTTAAGTTAAAATCGTAGATATAGGAGTGTCCCTTTTGAATTGAGTAGTCGTAGAAACAAGGTAGGTCAAAACAAAATCCAAAAATAGCATGTGGGAAATTATAAACCTTGGATTGCAAGAACACTTGTTTGAAGAAAAATATAACTATGTGATAAAAAATATTATATACCCGTGAACATTTGTTAAGTGTTCTGATTAAAGGAGAAAAGTTTAACAATGAAAAATTAGTACAAGGACCAGATTAAAATATTACAATAATATCTGAAATTATTTTTAAAGTTTATCTCAGTATGGCAATATTTTGCTTATAAATTAAAATAGTCACTGTTGTTTGTTTTTTTTCATTTCATTTGTTGTTACTTTGCTTGTTGTTTTATTAAATGTGTTGGTTGATACTTCTATGGCAGCACACTGATTTTTTTGCCATGCATAATTGTTAATTATGTTTGTATGAGTGTTAATTAGATGTACATTTGTGCTTGTAGTGGTCCTAAAAAATAGCATCTGAATCTGCATATCAAAATATGGAAGGAGAACATTCTAATGATAGTTGTGGGGAGGGGAATAATGTTGAAAATGTTAATGTTGTTAGTGGAAGTACACATTTGTCTGATAATCAAGTTGAACCTCATAATGATGAAGTTGAACCTCAAGTTCAAGATGGGCGAAAAAGAAAGAAAACATCTTCAAATGTTTGGCTTTTATTTGATAATTTGGGAGTATGCGAAGATGGTAGACATAGGGCTAGATGTAAAGGGTGTGGGGGTTTATATGTGGGTGGTGGTGCACAAATGGGTACTTCAAGCCTTTCTCGTCATGCGGCAAAATGTAAGAAGCTTGGTACATTGAAACAAACTAAAATACCAGAATTATTGTTGGATAATTTTGGAAAACCAAAAAGTAGAAAAATTAATCAAACAATTTTTAGAAACAAAGTGGCTTTGGCAATCATAAAACATGATCTCCCCTTTACATTTGTTGAATATGATGGAGTTAGGGATGTGTTTCAATATTTAAATCCTGATGCAAAAATAATTTCTAGAAACACTGCTGCATCTGATGTGTGGAAACTTTATCTAAATAAGAAGGAAGGGGTGAAAGAAGAATTTGCTAAAATTTCTGGTAGAATTTGTCTCACTTCTGACTTGTGGACTTCTTGTACTCAAGAAGGCTACATTTGTTTAACAGCTCATTATGTTAATCAAGATTGGAAGTTAAGTAGTAAGATTCTTGCTTTTTGTGACATGCCACCTCCACATACAGGGTATGAACTATCAAGGAAGATAATGGAACTTTTAAATGAATGGGGGATTGATAAAAAATTTTTCACTTTAACTTTAGATAATGCTTCTGCAAATGACAACATGCAACAATATTTAAAAGATGCACTTTGTTTGGAAGAAAGCTTGTTGTGTGATGGTGAATTCTTTCATATAAGATGTTCTGCACACATTTTAAATCTTATTGTGCAAGATGGGTTAAAAGTGGCCTCCGATGCCATTATTAAAATTAGAGAAAGTATCAAATATGTAAAAGCTTCGGAGGGGAGAATGAAAAGCTTTGAGAAGGTTGTGCAAAATTTATTAATTAATGGAGGTTCCAAATTATGTTTAGATGTGCCCATTAGATGGAATTCTACATTTTTAATGCTTGATAGTGCTTTAAAATATAAGCATGCATTTAGCCGCTATGCGGTTCATGATAAGAATTACAAGCATTGTCCATCTAGTGTAGAGTGGATGAGAGGTGAAAAAATGTGTGAATTTTTAGAGCCTTTTTATGAGATGACCAATTTAATCTCCGGGTCAAGTTATCCAACTGCAAATTTATATTTCACTCAAGTTTGGAAAATTGAATGTCTTATCTTGGAAAATTTGAAGAGTGAGGATGAAATGATAAGAGACATGGCAATAAATATGAAGGCTAAATTTGATAAGTATTGGAGTGAATATAATGTCTTGCTTGCTATGGCGGCGATTTTTGATCCAAGAATTAAGCTTTCATTATTGCAGTTTTGCTACAACACCATTGATTCTACAACTTCCGGAGAGAAAATGGGGATTATAAGAAGAAAGTTGTTCCAACTATATGAAGCTTACCCAAAGCAATCACGTCTAAGCTCCCAAAGAACCCAATCTTCTGATGTTTCTTCTATTTCATCATTTGCAAGTTCAAGTACAAGCAATAGAGCAAGAAGACTTTTCACTGTAAGTTTTTTAGCTTCTAATTGTTATTTAGTTCCTATAATATTTAATGCTTTTATACTTATTATGACTTGATTTTTTTTATTTAATTGTAATAATTTTATTATTAGAATTTCAAAGCTTTTGATTCTCAAATTGTAACAAGAACCAGAAAGTCTCAATTGGAGATTTATTTGGAAGAGCCTAAGCTTGAATTTGCACATTATGAAGATTTGGATGTTTTGGAGTGGTGGAAGACACAAAAGAATAGGTTTTCAGATGTAGCTATTATGGCTTGTGATTTGTTAAGTGTACCCATCACTACAGTGGCATCCGAATCAGCATTTAGTATTGGAGGACTTGTGTTAAACAAGTATAGAAGCTGTCTCCTTCCTAAGAAGGTTCAAGCATTGATCCATACTCGTAGTTGGCTTCATGGTTTTACTCTTTCTGGTAATGCTTAAGATACAACTAACTCCTACTAACATAGTTACTTAATTTAGAAATCTATTATTCTTTCTTATTTTAGTCATTGAAATTCATTAATCATTACAATTTTAATTGTAGATTTGGAAGATGATGGTGAAGCAAAAAATGACTTAACTGAGGATTCAAACACAAATGCAACAATTGATGTGGAAAAAGAGTCAGCTGATATTGCATAGATAGAGAGGTTAACCATGTCTCCTTCTGTTTTGTTGTTTTGTTATTGTTTTACTGGATTTGTTTTGCTGCTTTGCTGTTGTTTTGCTGTTTTGTTATTTTATTGCTATTTTGCTGCTGTTTTACTGCTGTTTTGCTGGATCTATTTTGTTGTTTGGCTGTTGTTTTGTTGTTTTGCTGCTGTTTTGCTATATCTATTTTGCTATTTTGCTGCTATTTTGCTGAATCTGTTTTGCTGTTTTGAATTTTGCTGCTATTTTGCTGTTTTACTGCTGTTTGGTTCCTGTTTTGCTATTTTGCTGCTATTTAGTAATTATAATGCATTTTGATAATTGTATGTAGGTTGTGCCGTTATGGAATGTACAAGCTTAACTCTCCACTCAATAGTATCAAGTGTTGTGCTGAATTTGTTGATGGAGTTATTATCATCACATCATCCAAGCAATTTGATTAATTTCAAGAAATGTATTGCTACTTTTGATTGTTAATTGTTGAAGAATGAGTTTATGAAAGGACTTGAATTTAGAATTGGTTTTTTATGTGAATTCTATGATAAATATTATGTGTATAAAAAGTGTTATTATTTTAAATATAATGGTTCTAGTTCTAGTATACAAGCTGTATTCAGTATACAATAACAGTAAAACAGCACAGTTGCCACAGCCATTTGAAAAGGATTTGGAGCTGCAGATTCCAGAAAATGAGGAATCCAGGTTGGATGGAACTTGAAATTTTCTTCAATAATCTTGTTTTCTGAACTGAATTTAAGTATATGATCAAATGCCTTTTTTTTATTAAAACAGGTGGGATGGTAAATATGAGAATTCAGCTTATGGAGTTCAAAAGGCCATATGAAGCAGAATTGAGGTCTTAAAATTTAGAAAAGTCTAATCCCATTTACCAGTATACCAAGGTCAAAATCCTCCACTCTTCTTGTTTATCCACGGAAGTGGAAGTGAACCGGAAAAAGTGAAAATATCATTAATATTTTTAGCAGCTCTTACTTTGTTTGGTTAGAGAGATTTTTTATTTAATATAAAGGTTAATTTTGCAGGTTATAAAAACGGACTAGTCCGCGGACCGGTCTGGTACTTTTACGGACCGGACTCGGACTAATTTATTATGTCCCATTTTTTATACGGGTAAAACGGATCGATCCGTATGGACCAAAATCCATACAGACTTGGTCCGGTCCGGTTCGGTCCGTCTATTTTACAGGCCTAATATTGAGTGCAATTATCTCTTCTTAATTAAAATAAATGCATGACCACTTCGTAATGTGCCCTTATTTTTAGTGGAAATTCTTTCTAATCATCTTTATTTTAGAAGATCTTGAACTTTGTTTGGTGTATAAATTTCAAAGGGCTAATAATTTTTAGATTGGGGGGAATTTTACGGGTTGCTAGTAGGTTGAAGAGAAGTTTTCTTTGAGATGAGGGAGGGAGCTAAGAAAGAGAGATAAATACAAAAGTGAGCAAATGAAGGAGTTAAGAAATGGGCATTTTATTGGTAAGAAAAAGAAAATAACAAGTAAGCCCTTTCCTATAAAAATTAGGAATCACTGAATCAATGCCATAAGTAGAACAACCTTATAGAACTGTAATAGAATTAGGGTTGCCTATTTTGGAGCCATGCAAGAAAGGTAAAGGTTCCAGTGAATTTTTAAGAGCTTGTTCTTTGTGTAGGAAGAAACTCACCAATGATGACACTTTATTCATGTATGGGTAAGTCATGTTATGTTCTTATTTTGATTTATTTTAATTTGTTTTATTTTCCTTCTTATATTGATTCAATGATTAGCAGATTTGAAACATGAATTGTAGTTGATGTCATCATTGGATGTACATTTCAATTTGAATATATGATTTTTTTTTAAAATCATTTTCTAGATTTCATTTAAATTTCAAGCTAATGTTATAATTTTTCACATACTTTCATTCACTTAAATGCACAGATCTTCTCTACATGTCATTTCTCTATAATGTGCAGTCCTTATTAGCAAGCTCTTGATGTTTTGTTATAGTAACACTAAAGTAGTAGAGAACTTAATCATAAATAATGCTACTCATACTTGCTTTGTTCAACACTTAACATAAATAGATTTAAATAGGCTTTACTAACTCTATAATTAGCTTCTCAAATTTTTTCATGTGTAGTACATAAGATAAGTTTTGTCTAATCAGAAGTGCATACTGCTTTTCCATTATTTTTTTATCATGATTTGGCCATGTACATATGAATAATGCTAGTCATACTGCTTTTCCACTTATTTTGTGAATGGGTTAAGAAATGGGCACCTTATTGGCCAATTACCTTAGTGTGAAGTGCTGGCAAAGCACTTTTTTCCTATAAAAACTAAAGAAAGCAAAAATCGTTGGTGTTGGCTAGCCTTCTACTTGTAAAATGTGTAAGCATGTCTTCACAATTTTGTCAAAATACCAGTATATTTCATAAAGTATTTAGTAAATATTAAAATTTTAAAAATTTTATTTTAAAAATGAAAAATTTTTAATTAATTTTTATAAATAAAAAAATGATAGTCAATATAACTTTGCTCTGCTAATTTGTCTGAGGCCTAGATTCTTTGAGTTTATTTTTTAATATCATTTTAGCACCTAACTTCTTTTTATAAGTGTATTCTTTCCTAGTATTAGACACAAATATCTAAACACACTATAATTGGTTATGTTTGGTTAATTGTATCATAAATTTTTTTATAATGAGAATCAAATCTGAAATGGATGCCTTGTTATTCCATAACATGGTGGCATCTTTTTGTATTTTTACTTTTAGCCTAAATGACTTCCCTTACTTTTAGCCTATTTTTTTTAATTTTATTAAGTTATTGTGTTCTTTGACACTTAATGTGATATTATGTAGATAATGAGGGATTTTGAGAGAAATTGTGTTGCTACAATAGTTGCATACATGGGTTGGCTTTTTACCTTACTTCATTTATATTGATATGCTACTCGAGTTGAAAGGTTGATTGAAGGACCAAGAGTAGAAAGGGAAGCAATTAGACAAGAGTTAATGAGAAAAATACAAACTGATGAAAGGACTCATGACATTTTACAAATAGGGCCTAATGCTTTTGGCCATCTAGTTAATATTTTAAGAATGACCAATCTTCTTAAAGACTTTAGATACAATTGTGTTAAAGAACAAGTGGCCAAATTTCTACGTATTTTAGCGCATAATGTTAGAAATCGCTTAATTAGTTTTTTCATTTGTCGCTTAGGTGAAACCATCAATTATCATTTTCATCAAGTTCTAAGAGCACTTATAACACTTGAGAATCATTTTTTAGTGCAACCTAATGGAAGTGTGATCCCACAAGAAATATTGGACAATAAGGAAAGGTTCTTTCCTTATTTTTAGGTAAAGTCATTTCTTAAAGATTAATTAGGTTTAATTTTTATCAACCACTAATTTTAAATTTATATGAAACAAGTAGAATTATATTGGTGCTCTCGATGGAACACATGTGTGTGTGAAAGTTCCAAAGGAAGATGTAGCAAGATATCATGGGAGAAAGGGTTACCCAACAATGAATAGATTGGCTACATGTTCATTTGATTTAAGATTTACATATGTTTTACCCAGATGGGAAGGATCAGCTGCTGATTCAAGAATTTTAAATAATGCTTTGCATAGGGAAGATAAGCTTAGAGTTCCTGAAGGTAATATATATACATACACATATATATATATTTAGATTTTCCTTTTTTTAAATAAAATCATAATTTTAATGATTTAGGAAAATTCTATTTGGCTAATGCAAGGTATGCATTGAAGTCTAAGTTTATTACTCCATATAGGAGCACAAGATATCATCTCAAAGAATACTTAAGGCATCCACTAAGAAATTCAAAAGAATTATTTAATTTACGGCATTCATCATTGCGCAATTCTACAGAAAGGGCTTTTGGAGTTTTGAAAAAAAGATTTTCAATAATAGCAAGTGGAATAGAGGCACAATATGACATTAAGACCCAATGTAAAATTGTGTAGCCATGTTGTATATTACATAATTTTCTAATGGGTGTTGATCTTGACCAAGAACTTTTATCAAATGTTAATCGAGAGCTTATGGAGAGAGAACATGAAATTGAAAACCCACCAAGAAGTGCAATTCCAAATGTTGATACAATACAAGGAGAGCAAATGAGAAATTTAATTGCAAAGCAAATATGGAATAATTATAATGCTTAAAATTAGGTTTGAATTTTTGGATGTTAGTGCATGTCCCTACTTGCTTCTTAATTATATCTTGCTTGTCATTATTGTCATGTAGCCCAGAAAATACTGCATGAATGTAAAGATTTCAATCTGTGAAGTAGTTGTATTCTCTTCATAACATGGTCACTATAAGACCTTTAATTTTAATTGGTAGTTCTTTGAAGTGATGCAATATTATCCTAATAGCAATGTTTAGATGGTTAATTTTGTGATTCAATATAGTTTTAGTTTGCATATATATACATGCTTTTGTGCATCTAATTGTACGAAATAAAGATCTTTTTATGACTACAATTAAGTATGTTGTTGTTTGTGTTTCAATTTGCTTAACCATGATCTGCTGTTGAACATGGGTAAACTCTTCTAAATTTCTCTGGCTTATGATATGGTCTAATATAGTATGCCAATTATTTTTCATTTGTGTTAGTCTACATAATGATGTTATAAATAGATGTGGTTTTTAATTCAGTATGCATGCATTCAAGTACATCTAAGTAGCTATGTTAGTGATTGGCTCAATCAATCTTTCCATGATTTGATCTAATATGGTACTATTCTAATTAATATATTCTCTGATATGAAATCAGTTCAAAAATATTATTACCTTCTATATGTTGACTGGTGTCTTGTAGCTTGATATGTTTCTTACCTAAATTGGAATTGTCCCTATTGGAAACCAAGGAGTATCTATCATTATTGCTTTACTCTTGACACTCTTTGAATCAAACAGTTTATTAATATGCATTATACTAAATTGTATCAAACAGTCTTTGAATCTCAATCTATCATGTTGCCACTCGTTCTTTCATTTTTTTTTTCCATTAACTTAGTTCTAACAACTTCACAAACTATTTCCTAAATTCATTGTACGAAACCCAAATATGTATGCATGTAGAGATAGTAGGTGATAGTGTTAGTATGAAAAAGTGTGAGCAACATTTATGAAGGAGACTTTCTTCTATATATTCACTTAAAGGTGGAGACTTTCGTTGTAATTTTAGAAAATAAGAAGTACATTTATGTAATTTAATCACACTTATAAGAAAGTCATTTTCCATTCCACTCAAAATATTACATCTGCAACTTGAACAGATCTCATCAGATATGCTTGTTTACTACTTTACCTAATCGATTAATGTAATGTCTTAGTCATGTTAATATTTATAATTAACATAACTAAGACATGTTATAATTAATAGTTCTTCATAGCTAGAATCCTTTTGTTAATATTTTATTATTTAATTCTTATACTGTTACTATTCATGATTTAATGCTTATGTTGTTTGTTGCTTACATTTTTAGATATGGATGGGACTGATGTAGAAGTTCAATTAACTCTTCAAAGCAATAACAAGGGTAAATATCTAACTTGGACACCTGAGATGGATGGACTACTCTTAAAGGTTTTGAAAGAGCAAAAGGTAAAAGGATAAAAGCAAGATAGGAACTTCACACAAAAGGCATATAAGGTTGCTATTGATGCATTTAACATGAGATTTGGAAAGGATATTAAGATTGAAAATGTTATAAATAGACTTAAAACTCTCAAAACTTAAATGTATATAGCTTTGGAGATCTTAAACAAAAATGGTTTCTCTTGGAATGATATTGGAAATACTATAAAGGCTAAGCCTAATGTTTGAGATCAAGCTATAGAGGTAGAATAAAGAACAACAACATTTATTAGTAGCAAGCATATCTTTTTCATAGTTACTTATTGTTTCTTATTAATTTACTAGGCAAAAGCAAATGTGAGATTAGTTCATGGCAAACAACTTTTCAACCTTCACTTAATGTGTGACATCTATGAAAAAGATAGAGCAACTGGTTTAAATGCAGAAAATGCAAAAGAAAAAGTGAAGAGATGGCAAGATGAGACAGCAAGAATTTCCATTGAAGAAATTGATCAACTACAAGCAAATAATTCTATCCATATTGAAAATGTTTACTAAGGTAATGAAGTAAATGAAGAAAGTAACTAAACCCTTTCATCTTTAGCTTACTCAGTATCTAAGAATCATTCAACAAGAAAAAGGGGAATGGAAAGAAAGACTTTTGTTGAAGATGTCATTAGTGAAGGTATTAAAGATGTTAAGGAGGCTATGAAAGAGATTGTCATTGCAATTAAAAGCAGTAATCCTATTGCCAACCCTAAATAAGTGGTACAAATGTTGCAAAAGATGGGACTTGAAGGTGATTTCTTCTTGAATGCTTTGGATTACCTTATGGCTCATCCAATTCATATTAACACCTTTAAAGCACTTTCAAAAGATTTGCATGGGAATTGGCTTTTTAGAAAACTATAAAATCATATTTTAGTTTTACTTTAAAGCTGAAACTTCTTTTGCCTTGTTAATTTTATCATCATTTGATATCAAATTATTGCCAAACCATTGTTAAGAATGTTGTTGATGAAATGGTTCTTATGATAATTATAATATTCATATACCATGGTGTTGATGAAGTGGTCTTATTTATCTTTTTGGAAGAATTCCTGTATGTTCTTACAATAGTCATGTAATGTGCATGAAATAAGTAGAGACTTGGGTTCATATTAGTTATAGTTGTTGGATGGAGCATAGAGGACTTGTGAAAGTTTCTTCCTATCATGGTTAGTCACTAAGAAATTTCAATTTTGCAATAGCAATTTCTACTTGTCTAACTGATAAGTTGCATGTGTTTATACTAAAGTTTGCTACCTTGAATAAAGTCACATCACGGTTTAAGATATACTTATCGCATGGGATAACTTTGTTCTGGAATTTGTATGAATTTTGAAATAGGTATGAATTTTAACTTTATGGTAACTACAATCAAAGCTAAACAATTCCTTTAGATTCTACATTCCACTTACTTGAATGATTTTTCATATATGTTTTTATCTTTCATTTGTCTTGATTATAGGAAAAAGAAAGCGAGAGGGGTCAATTATGCAAGATAAATAAAATATTATATTAAAGGTAATATAGTAAATATAAATATTTCAAATGAATTCCATATATTTTAATTAAAGTTCTAAACAAAAAATTTTATTTTAAAATGAAATGAAGTTATATTTTATATAATTTGTTCCAAACAAAAGAATTCATTTAAAAATAAATGAAATCATTTTTTTAAAATGAAATGAAATGAATTCTTGTTTTTGGGTGTGTCAAACAAAGCATTAAAATCACTTGAATTGATTCCAAGGCTCTAAATTTCAACTTTTTAAACTTCTCTACAATTTTGCCTTGAAACCATGAATTTTTTTACTACTATAAATCATTTAAGGCCTCTTTAATCAATTGAACACTGAATTTACTCTTGTTTGACCTACAAAACAAATTTAAAGGAATCTTTAATACTTAAGTTAATCATTTAATTCAAAATAACAACAAAAATTAAATGAAATAATTGACAAAGCATCTTTAAAATAAAATATAAATTTACGTAGAAATAAAAATTAAGCATAGCTTAGCTAGAATACGATGTTTAAGGGCATCATTAAGAGGTTTGGAGAAAATATCAGCAACTTGAACAAATTCAAGTGCAATTTCACCACTTTGAACATGATTATGATGTTTAATTTCTACATGCTTTGGTTTAAAATGCAAAATAGGATTCTTTGTCAATTTGATAGCACTAATTTTAAATCAAAATCAGATAATTATTAATTTTTTCAAAAAAAGTTGAACATAATAATTACCTATTACAGTGTTGAAGTATTTCCTAAAAAATTAACAAGTACCACTAATTCTTTTATTTCTTGTTATGCCATGAAATTGAAGCATTTCTAAAAAAATTGCCAAGTACCACTATTATTTTTTTTATCAGTTTTGCCTCCCACTTAATTAGCATTAGAATAGCCAACTAATGAGCAAGAGTTATTCCAAGGATACCACAAACCTAGGTGAATAGTATCAACAATGTATCTTAAAATCCTTTTAACATCAATTAGATATGATTCTTTAGGGTTTGATTGAAATCTAGCATATATACATACATACATTAAACATAATATCTAGCTTATTAGCTACCAAGTATAACAAGGAAGCTTTCATGCTTCTATATGGTTACATCAACCTTTTTATCTTTTTCACCAAGATAAAGTTTAGTTGTCAAACTCTGTTAATAAAAATGGCTATTTAGTTTGAGGCGTGATAAAGTCATTATCCTCAAGAAATTATCTAAATCTTTTGTATAGAATTTGAATTGACAATTTCCTTAAGATTCAATAGACTTACCTATCTTAAAAATGCACAATCAGAATAGGAAGCAAGAAGCAAGAAATATAACCTAGCAAGGAAGAGAAATAATTAAGGTGAGAAGAAAGTCTATTAGAAAGAGTTATTCAAGTTATATTATGTGAAATGAGAGAAATGATACATTATTTATAGGTTGTATAGAACTCTTTAGAAAAAAAAATTTGGAACACTTGCAAAAATATCTTAGACGGAGTTATAAAAATCCCTCAGTAGTTATAAATGTCGAAAATAAATCCCAGAGAAAATTTTGGATGTAGTTTGGATTTTTAACATAGGTAGAAATTTGGTTTCACATATAAGCATAAGATTTTGTAAAATAAAAAATTATTTTAATTTTATTTTTCTAAAATGGTCTTAGGTTAAGCCTCATATGATATTTGCACGTAAGGGGGCAAATTCACTACTTACACTTGCTTTGGCCCACCTCGTGTGCGTAAGCCCACCACTTTCTTTCCTTGTCATTTTATATAAAAGAAAAGTTTTATATATAAATCTTCTCTTGAGGCCTAACTTGCTTAATATGAGATTTGATTTTTTAAAATACAGCACAATATGTAACAATTTCCCATATATTTTAAAAAATTTATAAAAGAAAACTAAAAAAAAATAAAGAATCTTTGCTAGGTTATCAAATAAATGTAAATTATTAATTTGTTGTCTTATGGACTATGAACCAAACCTAAAAAGACAGAAACATAATATACAAAGTTATCAGTGAAACATTTAGATTCTATGAACTAATAATTTCTTGTTAAAAAATAGCTATCTCACTTATCACTTCACATTTATAAAACATTTTCTTGTACAACACAATTTTGCAACAGCCCTACTCTATATTCATATAGGTAAATCCATCAAGTGTACATTACAATTAAATATACCACTTATAAAGGCTATTAAATTCGTTAAAAGTTAATCTCTTTCTCACATGTAATTTACAATTTTAAAGCATTAATCGCATACACTATAGGAAGGACACATAAAATTAATTCTAATGCTTTAAGAACTGACATTGACTTGTTATTACTTATACAAACTTATTTAATGAGATTACTAATCACATAAGTTGGATTACCATCAATGTTAATTTTTTAAAATGACTTTAGTCTTATTCCCCTTGACATATCAATTATTTATTTTCTATTGAAGGGTTTTGTTAAAGGATCAGCTAGATTTTTCTCTAACTTCATATAATCTATGGAAATTATTTCATCTTTGATTAATTGCTTTAAAATATTATGTGTTAAGCATATATGTTGATTTATTCCATTAAAAACTTTATTCTTAGTAACGACTATTATTGATTAGCGATCACAATGCATTAATGCCAAAGGTTTGGATTTGTACCTAGTAGCATATCAAATAAAAAGCTTCTTATCCACTTAGCTTCACTTCTAACTATCTCTAAAGCCATAAATTCTAACTCCATGTGTAACTCCCTTACTTAATAACGCCTTATTCCTTATTTACTAGATGATTATACGTACTCATTCGCCATCTACCTCAAGCTAATACGAAAAAAAGAAAAAAAAATCTCAAGCTTGCGTATTTCATACAACATGATTAAGAGTCATATAATTATACAAAAGTTCAATTTACAAAAGATACATCCATCATATACAATATCACCAACTATACATTTACAACTTCGGACATCATTGCCCTTTATCATGAGAGCCTTTGGAAGCATCACCTGGAATGGTTAGTAACAATACAGAAAAACATGAGAAACAAGTTTCCCAGTAGCTAGCATTGCCATAAAAACATTTCAAGCCATTCCAGATCCTTAAGCAAATAAAACGTACATTTTGAACTCAATCAATCATATGTCACCTCATTCATTACCATTGTAAGAAACATACACTGTACACAACAATCATCAAGCCCATTCAAGGACTTATCTCAATCAATATTTAGATGGCCATCACAGATAATCGTACCTAGGCCTCATATACAGCATCATGCTGTCTTCCCGGGGAAAACTCGGGCCATAGGCCTTACTCACACAGTATCACACTGTCTTCCCGAGGTACTCTAAAGGCCATAGGTACCACACACAGCAATTTTCATTACCATCCCGGGGAAAACTCGGGCCATAGGCCTTACTCACACAGTATCACACTGTCTTCTCGGGGTATGCACCACACAGCTATTTCATACACATTCCATATAATGGCAAAATATACCGAAAGTCATGTAAATAGAAAACAGAGCTTAAGGATAAAGCTAGCTACCTTTACAAGCTTCCAATGTGATGTTCCCTTCGCTCTCACCAAAAACTCCTTTACACTTCCTCTTGCCTTTGCAAGTTGTCACTCTTTAGTCTATACAAATACACATCATAATTTCTTATTAGAACATCATCACTTTCCCTAAACCTCATGTATTCCTTACTTTCCCCACTTAATTAAATGCATATTTAGATGCTCTGCACTTTGCTTTCAAGTCTTGAAATGACACATATAAACCTTAGAAAAGGATCCAAAGGCAAAACCATGCAAAACATGAAGAAACCAAGCCAAAAAGTTCACTTAACAAAGAACACGGGGGTCCCCTACCCCGTGTTCAGGGCCGTGTTCCTTACTGGTTCACTTCAGGGCTACTCGACAAAGAACACGGGGGTGAACACGGGCCGTGTTCTACCCCGTGTACCTTACTGCCCTTCAGTCCTGAGATAAACACGGGGAGTGTTGCACCCCGTGTAACACACTGATCAGCTTCGATGAAGAACATGGGGTACAACACGGGCCGTGTTCTACCCCGTGTACTTCACTGATCCTCCGAAAACACATTAAACAGCTAAAACTCCTTTCTTCCTTCTTTTTCATATCTATAGTTTTGGCTTCTCAAAAGGAAAAATGCACATAAACACTTTCACAATTCAAAGTTTCATCTTTCATAGGCTTTAAGCTTCATAGAAATTATTCTAACTTCATCATTTTAGCTAAGTTCCCAACATACCATGCCAACACTACACATGCACCATTATGCCTCTAAAACCCAAATGTGTACATCATGTTTCTTGTTGTCTTTACACCAAACCCAAGCCATAAATCATCATAACAACATCTAAAACACCATTAAACATATTCAAATCATCCTAAACTCCATGTTCAATCACCCTTGACCACACCAACCTCAAGATTTCAAGAAACTAAAAAGAGTACATTAAAGAGCTCTTAGAGGAGAACAATTTTACCTCTTGCAACAACTTGAAAATCCTCACTTAGAGCTCCCCAAAGTTGATCAAACTTAAGCTTTTCCTCAATCTAAGCACACCAATGGATGGAGCTTGATGAGAAGAACAACTTTCCCTTCTACCACTAAGCTTAGAACTCACTATTTTTGGGTGAAAAACTCAAAAGAAGCTTTCTCTCTCTTTCTCTCTCTCTCCTGCACGATTTGGAGCTTTCATGGAGATTTTCTGCAGCTTTTTGAAAAGTGGAGAAGAGAGGAGAGTCTTCATGAAGCTCTAGGGGCATTCTTGCCATTTTGACAATGGTCAAGGGTATTTTAGTCCTTTTTCACCAAAAGTAAGGCTATTCTTGCCATTATTTTTCTAACAATGACACTTGTCATAAATCCATTGGTCACACTAATAAAAATCATATATTGCACCCCAAAACTCTTGGTTATTCATATTAGATCCCAATTCCTTAGTTATTTCACTTTAACCACACCCGATTCTACACTTTTGCAATTTAGTCCATAGGATCTCTGTCTGTTTAAAAATCCTTACACTATCAGACTTAGGCAACTTCCCTTTTTAGGATTTTCCAACCTCCTCTGATCATCCATACTGTTTAGGACAATTAATTCTTTTCCTACTATCATTTTCCTTCAAAATTTCATTTACCCTTACACTTAATTCCTTTCAACTTAAGATTCACCCACTAAGCTAACTCAAACGTGCTCTTCGTTTCTACGACCTCAGAATTTAGAAATTCAAATAATAGAATTGAAAATTCGGGATATTACACCATGATAGATCTAGCTATAATTATTTGCTTAGATGATTTCCAAGCCATTGCAGTACCACCAAAGGCAAATACAAAACCACTAGTAGATTTGGTCTTATTTGAATTAGAAATTTAGTTAGTATCACTATATCCTTCAAATCCAATGGAAAATTCACTATATAGAATATTATAATTTATGATACCTTTTAGATATTTCATTATTCTTACTAATGTATTCTAGTGATCTTAGTTAGGCCTATATGCATACTTACTTAATCTACACATAATATATGCTAATTTGGGCCTAGAAAAATTTATTAAATGCATCAAACTCCTAGTAATCTAAGCATACTCACACTAATTTACTAAGTTCCCTAAATTTCTCTTTAGTTAAGTATTAGCATCATGAGGAGTACTAATAAGCTTTTCCTTTAGATACCTAAATTTCTTAAGAAGTTTTTGTACATAATGTTGTTAAGTCAACATAATGTCACCATTTTTCTTTATGATTTTAATATCTAAAATGATAGTAACTTCACTCATGTCTGCCATGTCAAAGTTTGAAGCCAAAAAATATTTAATTTCATGCACAATAAGAAGATGAGTGCCAAAAATAAGAATATCATTTACATATAAGCAAATAATCACACACTCATTGTTTCCATATTTTGTATACACATATTTATCCATTTTGACGTAAGAAAAATTATTATATAAAAGAGTTTGATCAAATTTATCATGCCACTATTTAGGAGCTTATTTTAAACCATATAATGACTTTCTTAGTTTGCAAAATTTTTGTTCCTGTCTTAAGGCCTCATAATCCTCAAGTTGTATCATATAAATTTCTTCTTCTAAATCACCATTTAAGAAAGCAGTTTTAACATCCATTTGGTGAAGAAATAATTTGTAAATGGAAGCTAATGTAAACAAGATACAAATTGAAGAAATTCATGTTACTAGAGCAAAAGTATCAAAGTAGTCAGTATTTTGTTTTTATGAAAAACCTTTTGCAACTAGACAAGCTTTGAATTTTTAAATTGATCCAGTAAGAAAATATTTCTTTTTAAAAATTCATTTACAACCTATTGGCTTTGCCCTAGGTAGTAAATTCACTAGCTCTCAAGTTTGATTTTTTTGAAATGGATTCAAGTTCTATTTTTATTGCCTTTTTCCAAAATTTTGCCTCAAAAGAAGAAATTACTTGAAAATAAGATTAAGGATCATTATTAACAAGAAAGGTGAAAAGTTCATTTCCAAAAGAGATTTATTTTCTTTGTCTTTTACTTTTTCTTAAGACTTCATCAATCAATTTTAAATTAGTCCAAGGTGCATTTGGAGTCTTCATTGCATAAGAAATTTTATCATATAATACATAAATATATTCAAAGAATTCGGCATTCTTTATTTTTATAATTGTATTGCAATCAATCACGTCACTTTTTAAAATAAGAAATCTATATGCTACACTATTATAAGTATATCTCACAAATATACAGTTAGAGCTTTTTTATCCCAACTTCCTTTCTTAAGTTTAGGTAATAAGACTTTAGCTAAACACTTCCATACTCTTAAATATTATAAATTAGGTGCATAGCTTTTTTATAACTCATAAGGAGTTTTACTTTCTTTTTTTTTTTGTTATAAGGTATCCTATTTTGAAAATGACATATAGATAAAATTGCTACTCCCCACTGATTATCAGGGGCAAAAAAGGTTAATAACAAAGCATTCATCATCTTTTTAAGAGTCATATTTTTCCTTTCTACTACCCCATTTGATTTAAGTGAATATGGTGGCGTTAACTCATATATTATTTATTCTTTTTTCACAAAAATCATTCAATAAGATAAATTCTCCTCTTTTATTTGATCTAACCTTTTTTATTTTTCTACTTAGTTAATTTTCAACCTCAGCTTTTTATTGTAAGAATATAGAAAGGGCTTAATTCTTTATTCCTTATTAAATATACTTTGGTATATTTAGAATAATTATCTATAAAAGTAACATAATACCTTTTACTATCTCTTGTCATATTTTATTTTAAATCATTAAGGTTTGTATGAATTAAATCTAATAAATTTAATTCTTTTTTATTTATAGACACACATATTTTCTTGGTTATTAATTCTAGTTCTCATTTTTGCAATATACACAAAATTTCCATGACTTAGTCTAAGATGTCATAAGTCAAATGAATTAACAAAGTAAGTAGAAGTAGATGTAGTCTCATTCATGATATTAAAGACATTCAGTATAAACAAACCCTGATTGCAGTATCCCTTTCTCATAAAAATATTTTTTTTTTATCATGAATATCTTGTTAGATTCAAAAGATACTTTAATCCAAACATTTCCTAGTAAAGATACAAAGATTAAATTTTTTTTAATATTAGGCACATGCAGAACATTACTTAATGCTAGGGTCTTACTAGATGTGAGTTTCAAAAGTATTTTATCCTTTCTAAAAACCTTTGTAGCTCATAAATCTCTAAGATAGATTGGATCTTCTTCATTTCTTATCTGTAAGTAAGAGATAAAAGCTTTTTTATTAGCACAAATGTTTCTTGTAGCACCAAACTCTATCACTCAATCTTTCACATTGGTCACAATGTTTGCTTAAGAAATGACTTCCACAAATATGTCATCTTTATTATCTCTAATCAAATTTGCTTTAGGTTTTGAAAGATTTTCATTTCTCACCTTTTTTTCTATATTTAAATGCATGATGTCCTGACGTCCATAAGCATAACAATTTATTTTTTTTTCTTAAATTTGGGATTAATAGTTCTAAACTTATAATCTTTCTTTAAAATCATCAGAAGAGGGTTTATAACTATACTTTATTTGGTGTGAGCTCCTTTAGTTATGATTTTTTTAGTATGAACTATCTTACTGTAGATTCACCTTCATTATTAATGCCTTTGCCTTAACAGCTTTTATTTCTTTACATTTGATATCTTTAATGATGATCTGAGTAATAAGTTTTTCTAGTAAGATTTGTTTATGCTTGTGTTTGAGTTGTTGCTTATAGTCACTCCATGAATCAAATGGCTTTTCAATCAAAACTCCAATGACAAACTCCTCTTGCAACATTATTTTTTCAACTTTTAGATCCTTTAATAGTTTCTGATATTCATTTATTTATGTTTTCATATCCTTTTCATCATTTATCTCCTAGTGATAAAAATTTTCTATCATAAATTTTTTTCTTTCCAACATCTTCAACAATGTACTTAAGAATCATTGAATCACAAATTGCCCTAGAATCCTTGTAGGAACAATAAATATTAAATAGTTCATTAGATAATATGATAAGAATTATATGACAATAAATCTTATTGGTATAATTTTAGTTTTCTATATTTGTTTCGTATTTGTATTAGTAAGAGCCTATATAACTTTGTAAATGTCTAAATGGAGGAAATATGCTCTTGCTATCTTTTGAAATTCTATCCTTTGAATACCTCAATCTTTGAAATGTCTAGAAAATGTTTGGCATAGGAAAGATTGTGTAATGGTAGATGGGCAATGCATTTAATAATAGGTGATTAAGTGTCCAGTTGAGGCTAACCATCTTTTGAAACAAAAGCATTGATAGTAGTAAACATGATAATTCCTTGAGATTGTTAATATAAATAGCTATATAGTTTAAGGCATGATATGAGTTAATGTCCTCAAGAAATTATCCAAACCTCTCATACAAAGCTTAAACCTATAATTCCCTTCGGATTCAATAAACTTGTCTATCCTTAAAATACATAATTAGAACAAGAAACAAGCAATAAGAAATGTAACCTAATAAGAACGAGAAATAATTAGGATGAGAAGAGAGTTTATTAAAAAGAGCTATTTGAGTTGTGTTGCACGAAATGAGAAAAATGGTGCACTATTTATAAGGTATAATAGAACTTTCTAGAAAAAATTGGAATTGTGGCAAAAATGTCTTAAATGGAGTTACTAAAATCCCTTAATAGTTATAAACATTGGAAATAAATCCTAAAGAAAAATTTGAATGCAATTTTTGATTTTTAAGAAAGCTAAAAATCTGGTTTCATAAATAAGTATTAGACTTTGTAAATTAAAAAATTATCTTAATTTTATTTTGCAAAAATGGGCTTGGGCAAAGCCTTATGAGATATTCACATGCAAAAGGGTAAATCCACTATTTACACTTACTTTGACCCACCTTATACATGAGAGCCCGTTACTTTCTTTCTTTATCACTTTATATAAAAGAGACGTCTTATATATGAACTTTCTCTTAAGCCCTGATTGCCTAACGTGAGACTTAATCTTTTGAAATATAACACAATGTACAACAAACTCATGGACTTTGGGAATTATTTGGCATTTCCATGTTGAATCTTTTAAGAATCTCTTTGATGTATTTGGTTTAACTAATGAAGATTCCATTTTTGGATTGAATGATTTAAAGCTTAAGAAAGAAGTTAAATTTTTCTACCATTAATATCTTAAATTCTCACATAAGGAAATATTAATGGCATCAAATATAATGTCATCAATAGATATTTGCACAAATAATATATCATTATTTTTATATTTTTATGAAAGGGGTTGTGTTAACTTTGCCTTTTAAAGAACCTTTGCCTATAAGAAATTTACTTAGTATCTCATATTAAGTTCAAGGAGCTTGTATGAGACCAAATAAAGCTTTCTTTATTTTATAGACATAATTAAGAAAGAAGTGATTTTCAAAATTCAAAATTTGTTTAACATATACTTATTCCATAATAAAGCCATTAAAGAAAGCACTTTCACATCTATTTGATAAAGTAAAAAAAATTGTGCGAACATATGCTTAAAACATCCTAATGACTTATAACGTAGCAACTAGTGCATATATTTCATCAAAATCAACGCCTTCTTTTTTATTGTAACACTTAGCAATTATTCCAGCTTGTTTTTAACAATAACATCAATTTTATCTAACTTGTTCTTATAGACTTACTTGGTGTTTATGAATGAATTATCAATAGGTCTTGGCATAAATTCTTAAACTTCATTCTTTTCCAAATTAATGTAATTCTCTTCACATTGTCAAGATCCAATGATCATCATCAAGTACATTAAATATTTTTTTTTAGGTTCAATTTCAGGAAAAAATGCTAGATAACCGTCAATATTTTCAAGAGCATAATGAGTTACCCTTTAAGATATATTTCCAAGGACTTGATTAATTAGATGAATTTGTATAATCTTCTGTTTCCTTTAACCATATGTTTCTAGCACATTTGAAGTGTTTATTTTGGGAGAATCATCATATTTCTTGTCTTTATTATCTTCTTCATGTATATCCTCTTGAGTTTTTTCATCCTTCCTATGTAGCCAATTATCATCTTCGTTATCATCATCATTAAACTTATACACAAATAATAGAGATTCATAAAATACTATAAGGATCGATTCTTTTACTATCAAGGTTCGTTTGTTGAAAACACAATAAGTCTTACCAATGGAAAAATATCCAATAAAAATATCTTCATTAACCTTAGCATCAAATTTTCTAATATTGTTTTTTCCATTATTATGTATGAAACATTTGTATCCAAAGACATGAAAACAAGAAATGTTTAGTTTTTTTTTCCATTGTACAATTCATAAGGTAATAATTTAGCATAGTTTTTGTCATCTCTTTAAAACATAAATTGTTCCTTTTAACAATGTTGTTTTGTTGAGGTGTCCTTAAAGATGAAATGTTATGTCCAACACTATTTTCATAGCAAAAATAAGTAAACTCATTGTTTTCAAACACACCACCATGATCATTTCTTAAACTCATAATGGTTTCTCCTTTCTTATTTTAAATAGACTTTGCAAGCTTACTAAAAACTTCAAAAGTAACAGTTTTATAAGGAAAAAATGAAGTCCAAGTGAACTTTAATTAATAATTAACAAATGACAATTACATAGTAATTTTCACCACAACTTTTGGTTCTTGATGGACCGATTAAGTCCATATGAAGGAATAAAAGTGATCTTGATGTTAAGACAATATTTTTTTTCACTTAAAAGATTATTTTACTTGTTTTCCCTTTTAACATGCATCACATTGCTTTATCCTTTTCATACTTAATCTTAGGTGAGCTAATTACTAAATCACTCTTGGAAAATTTGCCTATTAAATCCATACTAGTATGTGCCAATCTTTTATGCCATAATCATGATTCATCATTCACACTAATTAAGCATTTAGAATCAAGATGAGGTTCATTATCAATATCAATAATGTAAATGTTATTGTACGTATGTCTAACAAGCTTAATTTGATTGCCTATTTTACTTTTAACCACCTAACAATTTATCATAATATTGACTCGTGGTTAACAATTTATGCTTCAAACCTTTTACTAAAGCATATTTTCAATGCAAAAGTTAGGATTTTTATCAACCTTGCCTATAATGATAACATTACCTTTAGCATTGTCACCAAATGTCATTTTATTGAAATAGAAAATATTAATTTGCCACTAGTTATAGGGAATGAATATCCATTATCAAGATACACATTTCGCCTTGAGACCTCATGCACATTATAAAAGCAAATACTTTTTAGCATAAGTTATCTAAATTGTTTTAGATTTATGAAGTTAATCTTAATTGCTTTTCTTTTTGGAACTTGCATCTTTTTCATTTCAACAAAATCACAATCATAATTAAGATGATCTTTCTCACCACAATAATGGCAAGTAATGTTGGATTTACTTTCATAATGCACTTATCAAAAAGAAATTTCTTAAGTAAGTGGATCTTTTTTTTACAAAGATAATAGCTAAGAACTTCTATGATAAGATCATATCTTTGGCACCATAAAAGAGTATCTAAGATTTTCTTACCTTTTATGAACTCCTCAAGTCTTTTATTTAAATTATCAAGCTTTTTACTAAGAACTTCATAAGAAGCACATATTTTGAGGCATTTGCTTTAAGCTTTTTACTTCTTTTAAAAGCTTATCATTTTCTTATTTTAAAGCTTTAATCTTTTTTTGCCAAAGTACATGTAATTTTCTTTGAAAGAATTATCTTTTTGTTAGCCCCAAGCAAATTTTCATACAAAATCAATAAGAATAACACTAGAGTTTTCATTGGAATCACCAAAGTGAGTAATGGATTCCTTATCTCCATCTCCAATAGCCATCAAATGAAGAAATGCTTCCTTATCTTTGTCCTCTTTACAATTTGAATCTACATTTTCCTTTTCCTATATTACTAAATGTGTTTTTTTGGAAAAAGTTTTTCTCTTTTTTCTTTTCATACTTAAGTTACTTCTTGAGGTAATTGCAATAATTATACTTAATGTGTCTAAATATTTTATATTCATAGCATATCGGGGAGCTAGATGCACCACAATTGAATTTAAGGGGATTTAGGCTTTTTCTTGGTTATTGAGGTCTTCTGTTCTTTCTAACTTTGCTAGCTTGATCAACCTTCAACATTTCTTTGTAAACAAGGCTAACTCATCCTTAATTAAACCATTATTAACCTTATGTAAGCTTTCCACCTCATCTTCATCACAAATTGATGTAGTGGCTTTAAGAGCAAGACCCATCCTCCTTTTATCCTTTTCAATTAACTTGGAAAACTTTTTCAACTCCATTTCTTGCTCTTTAAAGTTTCCAAACAACATTTGAAAAGTTGGCATTCTCATCTTCATGGACTCTTTTATGGTTATCATCTTAGGTTGTTAATTAATTGTTATGAACTAAATTTGCATTATTAAAGTGTTTATTAAGAGTATTAAGTTGATTAACAATTAATGTATTATTAGATCATATCCTTGACTAATTCCCCATCTTGCATTCTAAACAATCTACATTGTTACACAAGAGTTTGCATTTTAGAGACTTCAACTTAAATAGTTTTAATATATACAACTTCTAAATTATGCTACAATTACTTAGTAATTATAGAGTTTGGAGTTCTCTCATATTCATTATGGCATAGAGGATTTGTTATAATCCATTTAACCTTATAAAAAAGAAATAATTTTTTTTTCATGTTTACTTAGTTCTTCTATTGGCATTTTAACTTGAATATTGTTTTCCAATATAGTTAGGGGATTACATCCTTTCATAACAAAAGCCTACATTTCAATGTCAATAGTGTTAATGAAGTTCCTTACTTTTTGTTTCTAAAGAGTGTAAATTTACCATGAAAATTTAGTAGTTTGTTTAAAGAAAGATATTTGGGCAAAAAGTAAAAATCATTTGTTTTAGTTGAATCATCTTAAGATTATAATAACTTGATACAAGAGTCAAACTATGATACCAATTGAAAGAATTAGGAACATCAAGAAGGAGTGAATTGGTTTTGACCTTCTTAATGATTAAATATTCTTTAAATAAAGCATCTTTCGTTTTAAAAAGAAAATAGAGTAATTGTGAAAAATATATAAAGAATTAATTGAATAAATAACTTGATTAACATTTTGCTATGCAATCTTCCATATTTTATGAATCAATATGAAAACCAATTAAAATCAAGATGCAATATTGAAATAAATGTAGAAAATAAAAAATGTTAGGAAAAAAGAATGCAAATATAGTTTAGAATGGTTCCCTATTAAAGAAATTCACTTCAATATGTACATTCACTAGCTAAAACCAAAACCAATTTTGTAGTTATAACATTATATCCTTTAAGGTTAATGGTCTTTAAGAAACCTTACAATC
Organism: Sindora glabra; assembly: GCA_020226215.1. Lineage (NCBI taxonomy): Eukaryota > Viridiplantae > Streptophyta > Magnoliopsida > Fabales > Fabaceae > Sindora > Sindora glabra. Next base: position 41,523,823 of record CM035227.1, on the reverse strand, counting down.
CTTAAGACATGTCCCTCTTATGTTTTCCTCACAAAAGCATTTTCTCTCCTTAGAACTAACTCACTCTAGATTTCCTAGGATCCCCACCTAAGAAAAGAAACCCAAAAAAAATAGTGTATAAGGATTCATTTGAGTACAAGAGTAAGTGCACTTATAAGGTAAGTTCAAATATGATTGGATTTAAAAGTGTTTTCAAGTGTTTAAATAAGAGTTGGAATGAAATAAATCCATTACTTACATGAATATAATCGTTATTTAAATTTTAACCTTTGATAAATGGATTCATAAAGTTTAAACTTAAAATTTTCATTGTGAATTAATTTAGGACTTATTTATTAAGTTACTGGGCACAAATGAATCAATTCATCAAGTTTCTTCTTTCTTTTTTTTATTCTTTTGAGTTACTAGTAAGCCACTTAACACATACAAGGCATGGTATAAAAAGAAATAAAACTCTTAAGATAACATAGGGTGTCGTAGCATGACTAATGTGTTGGCAAAAAAAAAATTGATTGACTTAGTGATAGCCCATTGAGTCCAAGGCATTGTTGACCCAAAAAAGGGTCGTGAATTTGATCCTTAAATATATCTTTACTGAAAGGGGTTTATCATTTATTATTCTCGACTTAAATAAGGATTAATTTCATACATGATTAAAAAGTGTAAATATACTTTGAGTGTAAACAAAAAAATGAGTTAAAATTAGAAATTATAAAATTTGATATTTAGATGTGAATCGATTTATGAGTCGATTCAAACTATTGTTGTGGCCTCTTAACCATATGAATCACTTAGGAAATCAATTTTAAAGGATCTAAAGTTGAGTTCTTCATGGAATCAATTACTAAATTGATTCATGGCTTTAAGAAATTAGATTTTTTGTTTTTTTTTTTGGTAATTTTTCAATTTCAAGAGTTTTTAAAACTTTTTTTTTTAATTTTTCAATTTCAAAACTTTTTAAACTAAGCTTCGAAACCCAACCCCCCCTAAATGTTCTAATGAGAAGTTTAAATATTGAAAGCTAATTTTTGACAACTTGGATGCAAATTTTCCGACCTAAATCTTGAGCTAGAAACAAATAAATCACACTCATTTGCATAAAATAATTCCTAAAAATATCCCAGGCTATTCTAATTATTTCTTCAAAATACTTGAACACATCTTAGATTCAATTTCATCAACTTGATTTCTTCACACATAGAACAAAGTTAAAATGCTTTGTTATTATAAAAATATACATTTAATTACAATTAAGATCATAATATACTAGTTAATCTCCATTACTATTAAACCACCGCTTTATAGCTTCCACAATGATTCTAGTCTATAACAATGTCAGATGATGTCAAACAGGGACAATAAGTATTAATTATGGTGAATGGATATAAGATTTAAATTTAATTAATTATTAATATAAATTAGATTTATACTATATTTCTTTATGTATTATCATATTAATAAAAAAATTGTCAAATCTCCTTTATTGTAGTTAAAAATTTTTAATTATTATTACTTTGTCAATGTCGTATCTTATTTTTATTTATCGATAATATAAAATATTTTATATTAATAATGAATATTGAATTTGTAATTATTTCTGGAGTAAAAATTTCCAAAAAAGAGAATTTAATGTAATTATAGTTTCATCGGCTTTTTAATGAGGCGTGATTAATTTTAAAACACACCCAGAAAATTGATGCTAACTAAAATGGATAGCAAAATCAAATCACGAGCCATAATATTGATTCTTGACCAATTTACATCAATAGCAGACATAATATTATTTCCTTTTCACATTTTTAAGGAAAATAAATAAATAAACCCACCAAGACTTGATATTAATAATCTTTTTAAAGTTTCAAAATTTATATATAAATAATCTCTTAAAATTTTCAAAAAATTAAAAAAATGGACAAATTAGTTTCAAAAAAATAGAAAAAAGACATATGAATCAATTACAATTGTTTCTAACTATTTTAACGTGAATTGATCTAGTTTTTGAAGGGGCTTTCTTCTATAATAAATTATTGATAATAAAATAGATTCGGTAATATGTTGATGATATAATTAAAAACAAGCATTTAAAATAAATTATTGTTAAAACTTGATTTAACTACATTTGAGAAGGTAAAATTTACATTTTTTATTTTTTATTACTTATTTAATTTTATTGTACTAAGATATAATTGAAAAAATCAGAAGTAGATCATCTCTGTTTTTTCATCTTTCTTTTAATTGAAATTCTAATATTTTTAGTTTTTTAAAAAATTTTAAAGAAATTATTTATGTTTTAATATTTTAAAAGAGTCATAGATCTTACTTTAGAAGAATTATATTTATTTTGCCTTATTTTTAGGGAAGTTTGATTTATTTCTCCTTAATTAGGATCTGCAACAAGAAGTTGGTAGGCTGCGGCAACAGCTACAAATGGCGGAGGAGCGAATAAGGTAAATCAACAAGGAGTTTGATTCACGTTCAGCTCGTAAATTCGTTAATTTTTTTACTATCAAAAGAGAATTTGAATCGATTCATTCATCCAACCACATCCGTTTAACATTAAATTCAAAAGAGAAAATAAAAATAGAAAATTGGATTTCTTTTACTATTTTTTGAACCAATTTCTGTCCCTGACCTGAACACAGGACATGCGAACCGGACGTGTCAAAGATGACATCCATGGGGCAGCTTGAATCCAGCGAAAGGCATCTTGTAGATACATTGACACGTGTCCAGCAGAGAAAGGTTTGAATTAATTTTGTCATGATTAATAATAATAATAATAAGGATAATTCTACTGTATCCGGAAGTCTAGATATGAATACTTTAATTTAGTGGTAATATAATAACTATTAGATTTAAGAGATAAAAAAAATGGATGGTTAATATGAATTTATAGGCTACTGAAAAAAATAAATATTACTTATGTGATATTAATTTTCTCACTCTCATACTTTATATTTTTTACAAAAATGACTATATATATACCAACGTAATGGATAGGCTTAGTTTTATATTTTTTATGATTTTCTAAATTTTTTTATTGAACATGCAAATAAAAATGCATTAATTAAATTTTTAATAAAGAGCAAACACTTAATTTCTCATTTAACATAATAAAAAGCATGTAAATAGTTTATATTTTGAAAAGGAATATTGAAATAATATTTTTTTACATTATTATACTTTTAGATATAATAGTATGATTATCAATTAATTTTTATTATAGCAATACTATTATTTTTAAATTTAATACTCAATTTATTTAGATATTTTTTGCATTAAATATGAATTTGTCATTTTATTGCAATTTAGGAAATAATTTTTTGAGTTTTTATAAAAATTTTCAATGTTAAAATTTATATACCTAGTAATGATTTAAAATAAATTTTTATAATGGATTATTAATATTAGGTCAATATTATTAGATTGATAGTGATTTGTATAATAATTTATTGCGTTATAAAATATATTTAATAACCAATATATGTGATTTACATATAAATTATTTATATTGAGATAAAGTTATAAATAATAGATCATGTGTATAATATATTAAAAAAATTATAATAAAATTTTTTAACTTATGAATATATTTTTAATTTTAAATGTTAAAGATTTTTTATAAATTTTCTATTCTCAATGAAAATGAAAATGAAAATGAAAAATAATTAAAGCAAATACACGAATTTTTTATTTTGATGAAAAATATGCACTTCTAAATTTTATATACATAGATGTATATATTAAAAAATAATATTACTGATCTTGATGTATTTAATTTTTCAAGTTTTCAATCTCTAGGTAATGATGAAGATTTTTAAAATTAATGATTTAAATATAATGCTATTAATAACATTATTATTTCTTAAGGAAGCATGTAAGATATTAAACTTGAAATTCAAAATTAAATTTTAAATTTTTTATATAATGAATTTATGATATTTTTGAAATTTAAAACTTTGGATAATTTAATAATTTTAAAAAATATTAAATTAAAATAATTCTTCCACTACACATAATTCTTCCAGGGAATTAAATTTTTCAAAATATATTTTTTTGAAATTTCACATAAAGTACTTAAAATTATTTAATTGATAATAAAAATAGAAGTTTCTATAAAAAGTTTGCAATTTACAAATAAAATATGTAAATAATTTTTCATATTTTATAAAAAAATTATTTTATAAAAATTTACTTCTCTTATTTTATCAATTAATAATTAATCAAATAATATATTAATTTCTTATTAATTAAAAAGTTTTACTTTTCGTATAACTCTCCAAGATCAAAAGAACTCGCATTGAATATGTACTAACGTATGAGTTTCATGGTCCAATTTAAGTGAGACTCAGAACTAATTAGATATAGAATGTTGGTTTAATATCTTATAAAAGAGGAATAAAAACTTTTAGGGGAAGATTACAGTGCTCCAACTTCCAAGAGTTTCTAAATCTTGAATATGTAGCACAATTTCATCTATTGGATGAAATTATTTAAGTCTTTGAAAATCTCATCCAATGGATGAAATTATGTCACACCACCAGAGTTTAAAAATCTTGAAATACCTTAAAATTTTTCAAACTTTTAATAATGCATGAATAGACTAAGATTTTTTTTATAGTTATTTATTGTTAAAAATTTTATTTTTCTTATTTATAAATAAAAGAACTTTATGTGTAATTATACTTTGTGATTAATAAAATAATGACTAGAGTGATGATAATGGGAAGAAATTTCTTTGAATACTAAACTTCTATATTTAACATTGTATGTTTAAATTATTTTTCATCATTTTAATATTTTATAACTATATTCTTATAAAAAAATATTTCTACCAAAATAAATAGAGTGTAAAATAAATGTTTTATTAATATTTTTACTTTTATCTCTATTTATTTTAATAAAAAATATTTTTATAAAATATAGTTGTAAAATATTAAAATAAAAAATTATTTATTTAATTTTAAATATAAAAAGTTTAACAAATATTTTTAAAAAAATTAACTTTTCTCCTTTACTATAATTTTAGGTATTATTTTTTAATTATAAATAAAAATAATATATTAATCATCAATCAATATATATATATACAAATAATACTTTTTAAAAAAATACTTTAAAATGAAACAAATGGAATTTAAATTTTGGAGAGTAGTAATTTGCAATTTTTAAAGTTGGAATTAATTAATAATTTTTTATTTTGAATTAAAACCAAAAGGCATTATTTGCGCCAGGAAATGCCGACCTCCTTCGAGGACATAAGTTGTTTGCCGGATTGTAACCAGCACCATTCTCAGACCTTTGATACTTCTACACCTCTGGATCCGCTCAGGTTTTAATTTTAATTTCCAGAGAGTTTGGTTAATTAATCATTGATTTCTTTAATAAATCTATACAGTAATTCTACATTAAAAAAATATGAAAAATATATTAATTTTCAGGGATTTACAATCGAGTGTTTATGATCCATTTTCACAAGCGATAAGTTCAAATGCTGACCCACGAATAGGAGAGTACCACATGTCAAATCCAACTGATGCAAACCTATCAGCTTGGCCACAAGGAGACACATTCTATCCTGAGCATCACGTACAGGTTTTCCCATTAAAATTATCGAATTACATTCCTATACATCGAAATTTAGTATAATTATGTTTAACACCTTCCCTTTAAAAAATATATATTTATTTTAAAATATTTTTATTATTATAAAATGTAATAATTTTATTATTATAAAATATAATAATATTATATTTTATATAATTAATAAATTATAAATTAATTTTTAATAATATTTAACGTAATATTTTATTAAAATAAATTTTAATTTAATAAATTACCATATATAATTTATAACTTATTAATTTCTTTCAAATTTATATTTTTTAAATTAATTAACTATAATATACACTTAATAATGTTTTGAATAATTATATGAATAAATAAATAATAAGCACATCAATAAATGTAATATAATAAATATAATTGATTAAATGTTACATTTTATTTTAAATATCTATTGTATGAATATATATTAACCCCAAAATAAATAGGAATCAATTTATTTCATATATCTATTTATATTAATATATTTTAAAAATTATTTTATATTTTTAACTGATTCAATAATTAATTTTTTTAATCACTTCAATAATTAATCTTTAAATTGCAATCTCTTCTTTAATGCTATTTCTCATATTGAAAACTCCATTTTCTTCTATTTTTATTTATAAATGCATTTTTAAATTAAAAATATTTTCTCTTTTATTATATGACTTTATTAAAATATATATAAAAATATAAAAATATAGTCCTTTAACCATAATGAAATATAATGATGAACATACTTTATTGATAACAAAAATCTATAGTTTTAAAAAATAAAAAATATCAAGGAGATGTTTGATAAATGGTTGTTTAGCTAACTTTTAGTTTATTTGACTGAAATTAACTTGTTAATTTTCTCAATTAATTAATTTACTATTTGGTAAACAGTTGATATAAATAACTTTTTACTTTGAAATAGCTAAAACTAGAAACGCTACAAGTTGCAACGTTTTGGTTTAGCTGCTGTGTTGTAAGTCAGCTAATTGATTAGATTACTTCCATACGGTTGTTGTGTTATTCAGACAACAACAGAGAGAGGGTGAGAAGAATGAAGGGGCAGGACTTCCATACCCTAAATGCAAGTGGAGAATATAAACCCCCGACACATGGCAAATTTTTGGGTCATTTTTTTCTGTGAATACCATAATTGCGCAGTAGAGAATTATTTCTTTCTCTCAAATTTTGTCCGCTTCTATGCTTTGGATATAAAGGTCTTTACTCCATTGTCAGAATTTGAATATAATTACTTTTTAATTATACGAAGTAGGTTTAAAATAAGTGATTTTTTTTATTCAATTTTAATATAGAAAGAAAATGGATTTCTGAGGAAGGAAAGGGATTCGAATAAAAAATATTGTTTATTTATTTGCTTTTAAAGTGTCATAAAATTAGCTTAATTTTTTTATGATAGCATGAATTGTGAATCATTTAACAATTTAAAATATTGAAATAGGAAAAGCGTTAAATTAAATATATAGAATTTCAATTAAATATTTGAAAATAAGCTGTAAAAATAATGTAATAAATTAATATACAATAATATTATAATTTATGTTTAAAAAATTAATAAAAAATTATATAATTTTATAAAATAATTAATTAAATTAATGATGAATGTTAATTATAATTAAAATTATAAATAAATTAATGAATTAAAGCAAGTGTTTTAATCCCTAAATTCAAATATGATCTTAAAATCTCAACACAAACCAATTTTAATATCTTAGAAGCGAAAAAAAAAATATTTTATAAATTAATTATTTTTTATGATGTAAGTAAACTAAAATCAAACAAATCTATTTGATCGAATGCTAAGATAATTGTTTTTACCATTATTTTTGCTATTGACTATAACTTTTTTAAAGCAAATCCCCCGTGTGTGTGTGTGTGTATATATATATATATATATATATGTAAAAAATTTAAAAAAATACAGTGATCACATTATTAAATTAATTCAATTCAATTACAAGGTATAGATAAATAAATAATAATTTTTCTTTTAAAATTTTGACGATAACTTCCTTCTAATTTATTACATTGATGCAATTTTTTTAACATCAAAAATAAAAAATATATTCACCAAAAAAATTATTAATTTTTAATAGAATTTAAATGAAGAAAAAATTATATTAAAATTTAACAAAAATTATTTATTTCTGAACTGTTTTTCTTTAAATGAAAAATAAGTATAAACAAAATTTCTCTTTAATGAAAGTAAAATTTCAAACAAATCAGTCACTACGCCCGAAGTTAACTTGAGAAGAGTTTCTCTGTCTCGTGTGTCAGAAACTAAGTCCACGATTAGCCATGTGTCCGGCGTCTTTATTCCGGTGTCCTGACCTATATGGTATGGTAGTCCTAACCTATATGAGAAGCGGACAAAATTTGAGGGAAAGAGAAATAATTCTCTACTATGTATTCACAAAAAAAAAACCTTAGAAATTTGCCATGTGACCGGGGCTTATATTCCCCACTTGCATTCAGGGTATGGAAGTCCTGCCCAGAATGAAGAGCTATTGTGTTGCTCATACATTTAATTGACTAAAGTACATGGCCGTAGTGATGTATAAGTGAAGCTTTCTTTTCATTTTTTTACTTAAAAAAATATAAAATATATGTAATAGTAAATATGGATTGATTGTGTCACATAAAAATTAAATAATTATAATTATTAATTTTTATTAATAAATTTATTTATTATAAAAATTATATTAATTTAATTTTAAAATATTTAATTTATAATAAATTATAATAATATATTATTTATAAGAAACTTAATCTACTAAATAATATATAAAATCTAAAATATTAAAATAAAAATTACTCAAATAACTTATAAAATATATTCATGCTCTTATTTATCATTTTATATATAAATAATTAATTATAAATAATTAATTTTATTAAATATTTTTATTCAAATAGTTAATATAATTAACTGATCAAATCAGCTAATACAAACAGTCATTAGCCAACAGTTAATTAAATCAACTAACCGTTACAATTATTAGGTAATTGCAAAACAAGTCCCAAATATAATTAAATCAAAACTCAAAACATAAGTTAGTATATATAATCTACCTTATTTTCAAGTTACTTATATATTTGAACTCTGAATTTCTTTGATTATCCAAATCAGCATGATCTGGTGGGGCCTAACATTTCCGATGTGATGTCACATGAGCAGTTGAGCTTGCCAATGAGCTGTACACACGTGCATCCACCGGGCAACGAGGCTGCAGAATTTGAATTCCATGAACATCCTCATCATCAACTTTGTGCCCAGAACCAGTGTGAGATTCAAAACCAAAACCATTGATTTCTTTTTCTACGAGAAATGTTAGTTTACTGGGTTTAAAAATTACATGTAAATGTAATTGTGTTAAACTAACTTTCCTTTTTTTAAAGTAAAGGGAAAGAATTCGATCATACATATACGTACGGAAAAATTGCTAAAAAACGTAATTTATAACTTATTAATTTGCTAAGTTACAACTTATCTTTTAAAAATATTTACCGCATTATTTTATTTTAAAAATAAATTTTAAAAAATCGAATTATAACTGCCATTTTTTAATTTTTTTTTAAATTTATTCCATTTTTAATAAAATAATAATTTATATTCTAATTACATAAATAAACATTTGATATATATATTTATTAATTCAATATAAATAAAAATACAATGTTATAAAATATATTTAATTAATTTTTAAATAATTATATTTATTTTAAATAATAAGTAAATAAAAAAGTAAATAAATAAATATTTGTAATGTCATGAAACATAATTAATTAATTAAATTTTAAGTAATTCTATCCTTATTTTAAACATTTTAATTACTTTAATATTATTTAAAATCAAAATAATTATAAATTAATTTAATTGATATATTTATTTATATTAATATATTTTTTATATTTTTTAATTAATTCAACAACTTATCAAATACTTTTATTATAATTACCTACCAATACTTTTGAGTGCAAGATCCGTTAGTAGTTGCGCCTGGGAAGACGGTACGCCTGGGGTGGTCTTCGTATCATAATTGAAGGGTTATGAATAAGCTTAATGACATGGACGGTGAATCATACGATGATGTTATCTAGATTTTCCTTTTTTTTTTTAATATATAGTAGGTCAATTAAATATGAATATATGGATCAGAAATGGAAAAATTAAGATTCTAATTAAACTGAAAAATAATATAAGCTAGTCATAATACAAAGAGGGACGGAGCCAGGAGTTAGTACTTAGAGGGCAAAATCTTATATATATATATAAAGTGTTAATAAAAAATATTATGATACAAATTAAAAGGAAATAATTATAATTTTTATTTTATTTTAAATTTTTATGTATTAATAAATATAATATTTTGAACTAAATAATTATTATTGTACCTCCTAAATTTAGTTTAAATGGTTAAATGGATAAAAATTAAATTAAAAATTATAGATTCAAAATGAATTAATAACTTTTCATCAAAAATTCACTAAAAATGTAAGAAATATAATTTGTTATAAATAATTTAATGAAAATTTGGAATACTATATTTAAAAATTGTAAAGTACAAGTACATAAAATTTAAAAAAACGAGGACGATCATGATTAGAGCAACATATATAATATATGACTAAGATAATATATTTTATATATTCAAGTAATATATAGCAAGATTCTTAATTATAATTTTCTTGTTATCATTTATACAATATGGTTAAACATGATTTAAAAATGATTCTTATAAATTAATAATAATTGTTAAAAAAATTCACTTATAATTTAATATGATAAATATATAAATATTTACATTTAACATTATCAATTCAAGAGAAAAGGTTTAATTTAAATTTTGTTGGAGAGGATCAAAATTAAAATTTAGGAGGCAACAGATTCAATATATACAAACATATATCGTAAATCTGGTAGTTTGGAGGCCCTGACCCTCCAAGTTAATTTGCAAGTGGCTTTGTCTCTAAATACAAAAGTAAGATTGTTGAAAACTTTTAATTTAAGCCACATCTAATATTTCTTTTTTATGTCCAAAATTTGATTTCTAATTCTTACATGTATGTATTAAGTGATTTAATCATTTCTACAATCGGAAAAAATATTAAATAAGATTGTGTATATCTTATAATTATATGTACACATGTTTTTCTCATAAAGTATTGTTATAATTTCCTCAATTGTTAAGCAGTATTTGACGGGAGAAAGCATAAATACAAATGGTTTTTAGTATTTCTTTTGGTAATGAGACTCCATTAATTTTAAAATGTATGATATATACTAAGGGGTCGTTTGGTTCATGCAAGAAGTAACTTCCCATGGGAAGTTGAATTTCCTAGGAAGTTATTTACTGTGTACACTTCCTAGGAAATCCTTAAATGTTGTTTGGTTGACATAAAGGAAGTCACATATCCCAAGAAATAAATTCCTATGTTTTGTTTGGTTCAACTTTGAATTTCCTAGGAAATAATAATGAAATGACTACAATATCCTCAATAATAACTTAATATATATTAATAGATATTAATTAATTTTAAAGAGGTGATAGCACCAGATTTTTTTTAAAATAGGTTCCAATTTTATGATTTATGAATATTATATACTGAAATTATTCTTTTTTTAACTGTGTGAATGCGGTGATAAATTAAAAAATTTTAAAAGTCATAAATTCTTTATTAGTTAACCAATGTTTGCATGACCACTTATTTTCAATCTTTTTCATTTGCTCTTTCAACAGAAAATAAGAAAATGTGGGTTTGACGAAGTCTACTTGGTTAAAAACGTATAAATTGAGTTCAAAACTTTGAATGATCATAACTTTGTGCTCGATTGTCCGTTTTAAGTGATTTTTTTTTATTTCATGTAACTTTTCGATATCTACGTGCTTGCAAAAATACCATAGGTGTTTTGCCCACTTTGATTTGGCAAAAAAGGCCTCTTTTAATGATTTTTTTAATTTTTCTTTAATTTTTTATTATTTTTTTTAACTTTGATTTTATTTTTATCAATTTAAATTCATTCAAATTTTATATTAAAATTTTTCTTCCTAACTCTTTTGGTATCTAGTAGTGTTATAATAATTTTTTTAACAAATAAAATTACTAAAAAATAATTTATTCTTATTTGTAAACTAAATAGTAATATGTTACTGTTTCGTTCCAAGACAGTAACACCAACTAAAAACCTCAAATAAATGAATAAATCATGTCTAATTAACAACCAAACTGCTAAATAATAGCATGTTACTGTTTCGTTCGAAAACAGTAACACCAACTAAAAACCTCAAATAAATGAATAAATTATGTTTAATTAACAACCAAACTGCCAAATAATAGCATGTTACTGTTTCGTTCGAAAACAGTAACACCAACTAAAAACCTCAAATAAATGAATAAATCATGTCTAATTAACAACCAAACTGCCAAATAATAGCATGTTACTGTTTCGTTCCAAGACAGTAACACCAACTAAAAACTTCAAATAAATGAATAAATCATGTCTAATTAACAACCAAACTGCCAAATAATAGCATGTTACTGTTTCGTTCCAAGACAGTAACACCAACTAAAAACCTCAAATAAATGAATAAATCATGTCTAATTAACAACCAAACTGCTAAATAATAGCATGTTACTGTTTCGTTCCAAGACAGTAACACTAACTAAAAATCTCAAATAAATGAATAAATCATGTCTAATTAACAACCAAACTGCCAAATAAAAGCATGTTACTGTTTCGTTCCAAGACAGTAACATGTTACTGTTTCGTTCCAAGACAGTAACATGTTACTGTTTCGTTCTAAGACAGTAACACCAACTAAAAATCTCAAATAAATGAATAAATCATGTCTAATTAACAACCAAACTGCCAAATAAAAGCATGTTACTGTTTCGTTCCAAGATAGTAACATGTTACTGTTTCGTTCCAAAACAGTAACACCAACTAAAAACCTCAAATAAATGAATAAATTATGTCTAATTAACAACCAAACTGCCAAATAATAGCATGTTACTGTTTCGTTCCAAGACAGTAACATGTTACTGTTTCGTTCCAAGACAGTAACACCAACTAAAAATCTCAAATAAATAAATAAATTATGTCTAATTAACAACCAAATTGCCAAATAATAGCATGTTACTGTTTCGTTCCAAGACAGTAACACCAACTAAAAATCTCAAATAAATGAATAAATCATGTCTAATTAATAATCAAATTGCTAAATAATAGTGTGTTACTATTTTTTTCCAGACAGTAATATGTTACTGTTACATTCCAAGACAGTAATATCAATTAAAAATCTCAAATAAATAGATAATAGCATATTACTATTTTTTCTCTAGATAGTAACATGTTACTGTTACGTTCCAAGACAGTAACATTAATTGAAAACTTCAAATAAATAGATAAATTAATTTAAATTAAAAATTAAATTATCAAATAATAGCATATTACTATTTGTTCTCTAAACAGTAACTAATTAAAAAAATTTTAATTCTAATTGATGTGTGTGTGTGTGTGTGTATGTATATATATATATTTAATTTGAATTATAGGGCTTGAAATTTAATATTAAAAAATATTTATAAAATTTAAAGAAAATTTGATTTTAATATTCAAATAATTTCAATCAACAAATAGAATATATAATTATATAATGCAATTAATATAATATATATTAAAATTTTAATTTATTCAAAATATTTTTATAATCAAATTAAATATATCATATTATATTTATATTATTTAATAATTATAATCTAACTTTCAAATAATAGCAATAGATAAAATAAAAAAGAAGTAAAAGAAAATTATGTAATAAAATAAATAAAAAAATAAAATAATAAGTGGGTTATAAAATAACGTAGGAATTAAATAAAAATATGCTTTTAATTAATTTATTTAAATTAAATATTTAAATTTTTTTATAAAATAATAATAATAAAATATGTCATGTAATATATATATAAGCAAACTGTAAAATAACGGTAACACTAATTAAAATGGACATTCACAAAGTAAAATCTGATAATCAATTAAAATGGTAAAATTGGTATTAATTAATTTTAGTAATGATATTTTTGTCTATGAATTAGTTAAACATACAGGAAATAGAACTTACCTAGGGGGGAGTGGGTAAGTGATTTCCTGTGTTTTATGGGAAACACAAGTTCCCAGGAAGATTTATTTTCTCTCATTTGTGCAAACCAAACAACTTTACTGTAGTTTATATCCTGAGAAATACAATTTCCTATATTTTTACTGCAAACCAAACGACCCTTAAGTGCATTAGTAATCAGGGTCAAATGAGGCACTTGAGGACAGACAATGACTTAAATGGGCTTTGAGAATACTGTAATTTACATTGGAAATTAACTTTTAAGCCCAAGCCCAGGAATCAAGCACGTGTTTGTGACAAAAATTGAATACAACAAATCTTGAAGTGATAATGAAATGATGATTGGGTCGGGTTCTGCTAAAACTTATGATATATTCTAAAAGATAAAATAAAATACTATAATTATTGATTTAAAAAATTAATGATTTAAAATTAAATTAAAAATAATAAGTTATTAAAATATTAATCTTTAAATTTATAATTATTCATCCTTTTAATTTTTAAATCAAAAACTCTAATATTCAAATATATTTTAAAATTTTTTAATCAAGTTATATTTGAATTTTTTGAAATTTTTATTTTTTTATGCATTTTAACTTTGATTTTAAATTCTTGTGTGCGTGGTTTAGTAATTTTTTTTTTTTGGTCAAAGTGGTTTAGTGATTTACTATTATAAAAATGTTGATGTTGATATTGGAGTATTCCATTTGTGCATCCAGTAGAATTGTGCCTTAAAGAGAAGGATATGAATGAAAATACGTTACATGGTCAAATATATGAGATTTAAACAAAGAAGTAATCTCGTGAATATTTTGACTAAGAATGACATCAATGACATTATCCTTAATTAGGCGTTTCTGCAAAGATGATTCCATCATTAATCAGTGGGAACCCTTTGGCTGTGTCTTTCCAACTTGTTTAATTGGCGGCAAATTGTTGACTTTATAGGTTACGCTTACCACTTGTTCGAGATTTAAAGTCATCTCTTATGAAATTAATATCATTAAATTTGAAGACAAGAACTAACATATAAATGTTCCAATCGTGGCCTCTCATCAATTCTATCATTCATAGCTCTAAAGTGGTGCTGCAATTAACACCACTAAAATTTGTGAAATAACACCATGAGTTAGACGTTGGTCGTAAATTAATGCATATACGAGCAAAATTATATAGGCGACGATTTGATGTCAGTTTTTAAATTGATGAGGAAAAATTTATAACATAGGTTCTGGTATTAAAAAAATCAACATATTAAGTGCTTAAAAAATCATTAAATCATTTAATATATGACTAATAAAAGAAAAAAAAAGATTAGGGATAGACATTTCTCTCATAGAATAATGAAATTTTCTTACTAAAAATAAATTAGCAATAGAAAGGATCCCTCACCGAAAATCTCCTTAATAATTATTTGGAGGGTGGAAAGATTCCTTCTTGCTATTCTATCACAAATTAGCCTTCTTAGTAAAGGAAATATTGTCCCTCACAAAATTTCCTCACTCATACCTATTTTTTTTGTAGTGGTCAATTTTACAATTGATAAGAAAACAATTATAATCTCCATGAAAAACATTTTATGACGTCAATTTTAGTTAATATTCAACATGATTATATGATACAAGACATCAATTCTTCAAACACTATTGAAAGTTGAAGTCCTTTCCTGTAAGACATTTGAAATAATATGTTGATCAAATTAAATAATTGACATCATTTGTTCCATCTATCACATTATTTTATTTAAACAACTAATGTGTATTTTACTTTTCCGAACCTTTCCCTACTGCACCTAAAGTATTTACCCAAATCTAGTTATATCATGCAACAAAATTAGTATACAACACTTATTACCCTATCACTCAAGCCTTATCTAAATGTCTCTAACATAAAAAATTATATGCCAATTCCAAAAAAATCCCAATTGTAATAATTTTATATATGTAATTAGGTCTTAAAAATTGAAGATATTAAAATAATGAATTTAAATGTAGCGAAAATTGTTAGTAATACCTTTAAAAACCAAAAAAGGAAGTTATATTGTCCTTCTATGATATAATAACAAAAAGAACATTTCATGAAACCAATTATAACAAAAGAATACACAAGCACATCACAATTGATGTTGTAAATATGCATCTATTATAGAGAAATTGATTAATTAGATTGTGTAATTAATCTTTGATGGTATTATGTGTTGTTAGTTAAGTTAGGAAGCACAATTCTCATAACCAAGCTAGAAACAATTGTGGATACTTAAAGAGTTAGGACATAACATATAAAAGCTACATTATATTAGAAGATTAAAAATGCAAACAAGTATCAAAAACTAACAATTCAGAAGATGACACTTAAACATAAAATATAAACATGAGAAATATGAATCCAACTACCTTTAATTTTTTCTAATGTCACTTGGAAAGTCTTCAACACATAATCTTTTAGCATGATTATCTCAAAAGTAAATATCCTCCAAATTACCTTCTCGTCCATCAAAGTTAGTCCTACAAAGAAAGAAAGAGTCTCATCAATATCATTCCATATCTCTTCATTTAAGGATAGGAAATCCCCAGGTCTGGGTTAACTCGAACTAAAACTAACCTAACTTGGATCTAAAATATACCTGTGATCTTAAATCCACTTTAGAACAAGACCTAAATAATTAAGACCCGAACTCAAACTTAAACCTAAGGGACCCAAATTTTTACTTTCTTTTCCTATGTATTATAAATTAACACATGAACATGTAATCTTCCACCAGTTAATATCTCCATAATACTTCTCTAAGATGTTAAAACAAAGTGAGAGAGAGAGAGAGAGAGAGAAGCAAAAATGATAAACATAATAATTACAATAATATAAAAATATGAAAAATAGATATATACATAAAATTTTAGAAAAATAAAGGTAATTTTTTCAAAGATAAACAAATATATTCATATTTGTAGGCCTCATTTTTGTAGGGCATGAGAATAATTCATAAGAAAAGCTTTTAGTCTAGTATTAAATGTAATTTCTCCTTTAATAGGTACAAGGGGGAATATAACCATACATGATAATTAAAACTTCCAACTTCCCCTATACTAATGAACCTATAAGCAAGGAAAATCCTCATTATACCTATAGGAAATATATTGACTTTAAGACTAAAAAGAATTGGTAAAAATGTTAACTAGGTAAACCTTTCTAGATCCCTTATCAACATATCTCAATTGTAAATTGAAAATTATAACAAATCTTGAATAAAACATACTAGAAGCATAAATCAAATTGCATGTCCATAACTCTACCAATCCATTATTTAAAAATTTTGAATTCAAGTTGATTGTATAAGTGCTTACCATGAGTTTATATAATATAATTAGGTGAATCTATATAATCTTCCACTTCCTTTAACTATGAGTTTCTAGCTCATTTGAAGTGTTCATTTTGGGAGAATCATCATATTTTTTGTCTTCATTGTCTTCTTCATGTATATCATCTTGAGTTTTTTCACCCTTCCTATGTAGCCAATTATCAGCTTCTTTATCATCATCATTAAATTTATGCATAAATAATAGAAATTTATCAAATACTACAAGGATTGATTCTTTTACTAGTAAGGTTCTTTTATTGAAAACACAATAAGCCTTGCTAGTGGAAAAATATCTAATAAAAATGTCTTCATTCACCTTAGCAACAAATTTTCTAATATTATTTTTTCCATTATTATGTATGAAACATTTGTATTCAAAGACATGAAAACAATAAATGTTTATTTTTTTTCCATTATACAATTCATAGAATAATAATTAATCATAGTTTTTATCATCTCTTTAAAACACAAATTGTTCCTTTTAATAACATTATTTTGTTAAGGTGTCCTTGGGGATGAAATGTTATATCCAATACTATTTTCATAGCAAAAATTGTTTTCAAACTCATTATTATGATCACTTCTTAAACTCACAATGGTTGCTCTTTTCTTATTTTAAATAGACTTTGCAAGCTTACTAAAAGCTTGAAAAGTGGCAATTTTATAAGGAAAAAATGAAGTCCAAGTGAACCTTAATTAATAATCAATAACCACAATTACATAGTAATTTTCACCATGACAATTTGTTCTTGATGGACTAGTGAAGTCTATATAAAGGAATTAAGGTGATCTTGATGTTGAAATAACATTTTAGAAATATAAAAAATAGATATATACATAAAATTTTAGGAAAATAAAGGTAAAATTTTCAAAGATAAACAAATATATTCATATTTGTAGGCCTTATTTTTGTAGGACATAAGAATAATTCATAAGAAAAACTTTTGGTCTAGTAGTAAATGTAATTTCTTATTTAATAGGTACAAGGGGAATATGACCATAAATGATAATTAAACTTCCAACTTCCCTTGTACTAATGAGCCTATAAGCAAGGAGCATCCTCAAATTATACCTAAGGAAATATATTGACTTCAAGACTAAGAAGAATTAGTAAAAATGTTAACTAGGTAAACCTTTCTAGACCTTTATCAACATATCTCAATTGTAAATTGAGAATTATAACAAATCTTGAATAAAACATACTAGAAGCATAAATCAAAATGCATGTCCACAACTCTATTAGTCCATCATTCATAAATTTTAAATTCAAGCTAATTGTATAAATGCTTACCATGATCTATGATAATAAGATTACACGAATGAATCTTCATTTTATTTGGAAATAAAAGAATTAATACCAAATCAAACACTTGCATCAGATTTTGATTGATTTATTTATTAAAATAATTATAATTTTTAAGTAAGTTAACTGACTTTCCTTATATCCAAGCGTACACTTACTAAGCAAAAATAGTAAGCTCAAGTTGCCAAAATTTGGAGAAAAAAATCATAATCATAATCATAAAGTAAATATATTTTCTAGGTCCAAAAAAGTAAATAAAAAAATACACTTGCTTGCGAGCCTAAGATATAACAACTAATTCCTTGTTCTTTATTATTCTCCTTTGCCCCCTGTTAATTACCTTCTTTACAACTTCACCTTTCTTCCTGCCTTTGAAACCTTCATTAAACACAAAAGGTGTTGGTGACACTGATGAAGTATCACTATTATTCTTCTTAATTTAATCATAAGATAGTTAATTAGTAGAGGATCTCCTAGCCACATTGACATCCCTAGGTCTTAAACTAACTATCCTCACCCCTCAACCTTGTAAAGCAGAAGTTTATATTAAATTCCCATTAAAGCCTTGATCAAGTCCCATGATTCCACCCTTTAGTCCTTAATTCCCTAGCTGAGCATTACTCATTAATGGTGTTCGAATTGCATAATTAATAACAGGTTGTTTAGGAAAAATTTGATACTATCGTGGTGGTTATGAACTTTACAAGACCATAAATATTGCTGATTAGACCTAACCCTATTAACATTCAAAAGTAAATTAGTGGAGTTTTGAATAACTAGTTGATTATCACTTTCAAGAATTCAATTTCCATTTTCTAACAACACAAAGGTTTTACTTAATTGTTGATGACGCATTAGTAAAGTAGTATTATTCATAACTAGACAAGATAAATTAAGAAAAATTCCACCATTTGGATTTATGTTTAATTGAGTGTCTTCTCCAATAATACCAGTTCTCACTAAGAATTCCTCTAATGACATCTCTCTCAAAGTTTGCTATGTTTGTGGCAAATTATAACCCCTAGTAATGTCATAATGCTTAAAAATAGAACCACCAATCAAACTTGATCAAAACTAATCATGTACACAATGAAAAAGGGTCTTAAACTCATTTTAGTAATTATAATGAAAAACCTAATAATTAAAGCATCTAACTTAGCCTTAACTCTATCCATACCTTATTTTTTATTGGTAAGCTTCATTTGAATGCCTTTGTTTTCAAATTTGTAAGTCCCAGAGCTAATAGAGTAGCAAAGCTAATGAAGCGAAGGGATAATGAAACTAAATGATGATAAGGTGAGATGACAAGGTTCATTAATTTGGAAATGAAAATCTTAGAGAGAGCTTGTTGAATTGTTTAGATGAGATGGAGGAGGATGAAAAGGTGGTCGAGTATCTAATTAAACTTGAAAATTAATTGGATTTTATGGATTAAAATCAAACCTAAACTGATAAAGAGTGGGTCTATTTGGGATCAAATTCATCAAGTCAAAAACATGATGGGTCGAGCTAGACCCAATGGGTCTTAGCCTTTTTGCCATCCCTATCTTCATCTCTATCACTGATAATCTATCTTTTCCCTTGTAAAGCTATAAACCACTTTTTACCAATCTGGTTTATGATATAAAAAAACTTATTTTCTTAAGGTGTCATCATGAATAGCTCTCCCTTATGACTTTCCTTACTTATTAAAATTCATTAGTATAAATCCAAACTTATTGATTTGGATGTCATTATTATTCCTAACATATTTACATCAAAACATAGGCAACCTAAATTTAATATAGTCAAGCTTTTAAATATCTTCAATTGTTATGTTTATTATGAAATTATAAATTAACTTTATTTTATTTAATTTTATTTATATGTGTGTGTAAATGAAAATTCATTTGATTGCTATGGATATATTTAGTGTTAGCGTTTATTTGAGAAAAATGGAGTGTCATGATGAAAATAAAAAGAATTAAATTAATTAAAGGCTTAAGCAAGTTTAGATTTAAGTGTCTATGTAGAAGATTCAAAAAATGTTTTTCCTTATTATCCTTTAAGCCCTTTAAGATTAATAAAATGCCTTTAGGATCTTTAAAAGTCTCCCTAACCCAATTTCTTTCTCATTTTGCTATTAAGGTTTAGTTTCTCTTTCCTCTTTTATTCAGTTTCTCCATTTCAACTTCAACAATGAAGTTTAAATTTTCATTTTCAGTTAATTATCGATATTATTTTCAAAATAAAGTAATCCATCCCAATTCTTAAGCTTATAATTGTTAGTTGTAGAAAATTTTGTTTAAAAGGAGAGAAATTAGGGATTTGAGATCTTAAGTTAAAATTCATTAGTTGTGTATTCAATAAGACAAGTTGATTGTTCCACCAATCACTTTCCATCTCTTCTATACTATTATAAGCAAATAATTTATTTAAATTTTTACTTGAATCCTTAATTCATAAAAATTCCATGTTATAATGTGATAATGTTAAAAACTAAGGATTTTGGTAATACTTGATGTAATAAATGGTGAAAATGGCTTTATTGAGAAGTTAGAAGCTTATATTCATAGTTTTATGAAGTTTGGTTGGAAAGTAAAAGCATTAAAAACTTGGTTTAAATGAAAAACAATGTGTTTTGAAAAGTTTTTTTGCAAAAATTAGGTTCGTGGTCAACCAATAGTATATAAAATCCACTTTTTAGATTTTATAGTAGCCAATGATCAACTGATGCAATTAATGGTTAACCAATGTTCCCATGTACAATTGTTTTGCATTTTCCAATTAGCAACATTTTAGGACCACTGTTTCTGTTGATCCACTAATGTTATCAACACATAAGCCACTAGTACTTAAGTACTAAATATATAATTGATTAATTAGTATGCATTTAACATTGAAATTAAAATGTAAACATATTAAATACGACTTATGTTGGTTAGTATATCTTGAAATGATTGGATATTTGTTTTAAATATTATTTTATGCATTTTTTGTACATTTCTTTTTATATACATATAAGTCATATACTTATGTTGTTATATTTAGTATGTTGAGCACAGAAATCTTTTGTTAGTACTTCAACTATTATAATATTTAATAGTGTTTCTTATGAATTATTGTTAAGCTATTTCTTTAGAGCTATGCAATGAAAACATAGCATTATAGTTGTTGTTAGATTATGTCATGTTTGCTTATATAATATGTGAATAATATTGAATGGATGGCTTGTGGTCACGCATGAAAGGCTTGAAATTGTTAATTGATATTATTATTTATATTTATGATAACATTGTACCAATAAATATTCTATGAATAATGATATGATGTGAAAATATCATTCAGCATATTTGGTATGATGAGGTAAGCAATGATGAAAATGCAATTAGTATTAAATCTAGGAAAAAGGTTTGTGAACAGACATGGTAGGATTCAAGAGGAATAAAGATGGAATGATTTGTAAAGAGATAAAATTGATTAGAAGGCATAATGAGCAGTATGTGTTTCTTTTATTATTAAAATTGATATTCATTTCTCTTGAAATGTTATTATTATACTTATAACAATCATTAAATATAAGTGTTGTATATGAAAAAAGGTATTATAATACTTATAATTATTTATTATTTATAATTACTTTGTTAAGTAAATTATTTACTTATTGAGTTATAAACTCACTATTTTTAAATATTTATTTTTTATATACGCATGCTAAAACTCCTTCTGCACTTATAATTCAAGAGCAACAAATCTTTTCATTATTTTATTAAAGTAATCATAATTATGGATATTTTGTAAATAGTGACACCTAAGAGTAACAATTGATATAACATGATAACTTGATGCAAACACAACATGCTTATACATGTTTGGGTTAACATGCTAACCCATTTTAGAATTTATATTAAATTTTTAAAAATATCATTTAAAAATAATAATTAAATTATAAATAGGTATATATTATAAAAATATAAAATTCTTATTTTAATAAAATTATGATAAAATTTAAAATAATATTTTATTAATAATTAAAAATATTTTTATAAAATAATAAGTAATTAAATTTAATAAATAATTTTATAATATAAATTTATTAATTAAAATTATTAAATAAGTTAAATGAGTTGACTTATTTTAATACATTTAATAAATAAATTAACTCGAATGATATGAATTGTTACCTCTAAAGACATCTTAGGCCTTGTAGGATGTTATAAGTGTGATGCTGTGCAAACAAATGTTTGTATGTAGTTTTAATAATCTCTATAAAGCATGTTTATTTGTTGGAATCTATGTAATAATACTAAGAGCTGAGTTAGAATAAGCTAGTAGAAACCTAGAAATGAATTTTATACTAATTATGGCCTAGGTGGGTCATGACATCAATAACCCACTAATATAACATATTAGAATAAATAGGATTCCTATCTTTGGAACTATCCATATGCATCACCTAGGCCACTAAGGTAATCTTATTATTTTGCCTAGTATTCTTGTCATCCTAACCTTTTTATATTAAAAGAATACTTACTAATATCATATCTAGAATAAGATATAACCTCTATGTATGGCCTATATGTCAACTATCTTATAGTCTCAAAAATAGGATCTAGTGTTTGTGCCATCCAAAAATAAACATTGCTCTAAGACAAAGTGATGAATGATCAATTATGTTAACTTTATGCCCATTAATTATTCTTTCAACAATCTAACTCCCTTACAAGAGTCATATACTTATCCATATAAAGGTAAACTTTTTCACTATTATATAGGATGTAAAGATAGGCTCGTATACATATTTCATAACTTTAGTTCATTATTCAAGTCTTCACTATACCCTTACAAAAAATTCTTCCTATGTGATAAGACTTCAAAAGTCCAATAGCCCTCTATATTTAATAAGTAGTGAACTTAACCATTTCCTTAACAATGTAGCTTTTGACAATATAACCTTGTAGCTAATATCAACTTTAAGATTTTCATATATCCCTTAAAAAGGTATATCTAACTTAAATAAATAGGTTCGTATAGTTTTAGCTTTTTCATCAAATAGACAATTAAATGCATTATGATGTCAAAGAAAAAAGGTATAAAGTACATCTCAAGCTAACATAGTTTAACAATAACTTCCATTTGTAAGTCATCTAACTTTTTAGAGTTAACAATAGGTTTCGGATCAGCATACGCAGTGAAAAATTAAAATTTTTTATTTAAATCCTACCAAGAATTCATGAATAAAGGCATAAATTAATGTTAAGATTTTACTTTTTGTGCGCTAATATTTTTTCTGAACAAAACTTTAAGAGATCAAGATGAATCACGAATCAAACGCTGGTCAAAAGGTATATTGTCTCTACAATACCTACACGAAGTGAACAATGACTTCTCACCCTCCATGAATTTGTTAGGATACGTCTCTCTCACTAGGATTAGGATTAGTGCATTTTCTTGAGTCATTTTAAGGTTTAATAGCAGCTAATGTGTCTCTTTAAAGTATTGCCTTCAAGTTTCTTTTATAAAACTAAGGCATACCACATTCCTAATTGTACTAGGATAATACTTTCAAAATCCTAATTTCACTTAATAACTATCAACTTATCTTTATCATGGAAAGAATGAAAAGAGATAGGACTTATTAATTAATTATCTAACATTAGATAATAATATTATCTTATAATATAATTATCTAATATTAAAATGGCATATAGTTATATTATATTAGAAAATAATATTATCTCATAATATAATTATATAATATTTAATAATATAATTATCTGATATTACTTTAATATCAAATAATATCATATAATATATCATACATTATGTGAAAAATATATTATTATTTTAATAATATTTATATACACGAAAATAAGTCCAATTAATTGAATTTTAATCCAACTAAAGCCTTAATTATTGTTTCATTCCTACTTCTTTTGTGTGATCCTATAAGTTCTTACTATGTTAATAATAGCCCACTTATGGATCATAAATAGTGAGCGGTATTTAGTAATACATCACTGCCACCTAAGTAATAAAAATATCTGTGACTCAATATTAATTTAATATATGAATAACACTTTACAATATAGTCTCTTTTGTAACGATATCCAAATCGAACTAGAGGCATGAAATGCGTCATCCTCGATTATGTTCAATTTATATTTCTAGATATCGAGTAGACTAACTTAAACAAATGATTAAAATCTCATATTGATCCATTTGAGCATGACTATATATTTCTTAATCTCACTTAATCAAGGGATCCAAGGATATCACTCATACTATATAATAGGAACAAAATTCTCATCTACATCACTCACATCCCTCTGCATAATTCATGATACATCCAATCAACATCCTACAACACATCTTAATTAAAGGTGATATAGAAAGACATTAAAGTGTGTAACTCCTCATGTAGGGAATCGTAGTGACTTCAGGTCAAAGGATTACGTGCATTATGGTCACATGAGAATAACTAATAACATATGATAATCCATGTAATTTTTTTAATTACGGGCCAGGTCAGTACATCTGTTCACTAACAATGTACTCATATATTAATTTGATATCATATATCCATGATTCATAATCATCAACCATTATATATGTTAGTCTTGATATATTATTACTATCCTTTTCATAATAATATTTGACTAAAGGTATTTTAGAAATAGTCAAACTATTTTAAGGATAATTATTATATTAAGTTCTAAATTACGTGCATTGTGATATCAACTATTTATTTTAATAATCCATGTAGTTTTTTTAATTGTGAGCTAGGCCAGTACATTTTTTCACTAACAATATACTTATGTATTAACTTGATATTATATATCCATGATTCATAATCATCAGCCACTATACATATTAGTCTCGATATATTATTACTATCTTTTTCATAATAATACTTGATTAGGGGTATTTTAGGAATAGTTAAATTATTTTAAGGACAATTATTATATTAAGTTTTAAATTATGCAGATTAAAAAATAAAAATAATATATAATAATTGCATTACATAAAATAAAATATAATACATTTTGCATTATTAATTATCTTTATTATTGGTTCCTAGGACACACACCTACATTAACAACATTGCTACAAATTGCATTAAAGAAGAAACAAAGTTTAGTATCAGTGTGTTTGATATTTTTCAACAAGATTGATCAAATAGCCACTATTAGCAATTGCTACATTAGAATATGACAATTATGAAATTTCAAACTAACTAGTTTTAGGTTTTTCATTTAAACATAACTTAATGCTAAATAGACATTCACAAAAACTTATTTTCTACATTTTAGATAGAGTATAACAAATTAGAGGCAGATACATATGTTGACTTCTTCTTTATAGTGCTAGTTCTATTTGAATAATCATTTCAACCAAGTCTAACCTAACTTTGACTCCATCTTTATTTTTCCTTAATACATTGAACAGTATTCCAATAAAACTATAACAAGCATTTTTCTCTATATGTGTATAACATCAATATTATATCTTACATTCAACTTTTTTTAGTATAGAAGATTGAAGAATATAGATCTTTTTTTCCATAGCATCTTTCTAGCCATAGGTGTGTAAGGTTTGTCAAAAATGACATTTACATTTTTAACTCATTTATAAACCTTATCCCTGGTTAAGGGCATTAAAGCCAATCCATGCTCCAATCACTCATTGAAAGCTTTTTTTTAGCCTATGATAGTGGTAGGAATGGGATAAAAATCTCCGGTACATCTTTTTCCTATGGTTTAGTTAAGAAGAACATGTATCATTTTTGTAAATTAGGCATTCTTTATGCCTTTTAAAATATGCCCGAACAAGTTATTGTATATTAAGAAGTTATTGATTATGCAAAAGAGCATAACATTCAAAATAAAAGGCCTTTGATGATATATTTCAAACACTAAAACACCTTCATTCCATATTATCTTCATATTTCCAATAATAGGTGGCAAAAAGATATTTATATCATTTCTTAATTGTTTGGGCTTGAAATCAACAAGGACAACATAATATACCTAACTTCATGCCTAAGGTGATAGATTGTAAATTACCAAAATAATAAGCCATAAGCTATATCTGTTGCTTATGTTATAATAAGGGTTAATTTCATTAATATAGAGTGCAAGCTTAAGGTTTCTTAGCTTACTACCAAACATAAAGACTAATGTATTAATTATGAGCCATTGAGAAAAATTAACATGATGGCGAAGCTTGCTATCATACATCCTCTGATTTATATACCATGTTAAATGTTTAACATTTCTTGTATTAACAAATATTTATTTAAACTTTAATATCTATTTATTGTTAATGTCATCATTTTTCCCCAATTTGTAACATGGTGTCTTATATTTTGGACACTCATGTAATATTTTATACTCCTTTCTATACATTATGCAATCATTAAGATAAGCATATAACTCTATACCCATTAGGCACAAACCTTTGTAGCCTAATAAGTACAATCTAATAGTTTATTGCTTTTAAGGAGTATTTCTGTTAATAATTATAATAATGCCATGAACCTTTTATCACTTTGGCCATTTCCCATGTTTAAGTTGAAAAATCTTAACATAATAAATAATCATATAAACTTGATACAACCTAAATACAGAGGCTTTTCTGCATCACTTAACAAGATATTAAGGACACGCAAGTGCTAAATAAAATTATTTGGAACATCATACACCGTGTTCTTTAATTAATCATCTAATTCAACTTCCATATCATCATTTTTATGGCATCCCTTATGAGATGAACTAAATAACTCATTTACACCACATCACATTCACCATGTATACTCTTGGTCAATGTTGTAAACAAATAAATGATCTCTTATGTCTACCATATTGAGTCTTCTGACCCTATAATATCTCAAATAAGGACACTTAATTAGCTCATTACCAAATTCCTTTTCTTAGCTAACAATAAATCTAATAAACTTTTTAACCTCTTAGCATATTTATCATTTATCATATCAACGATCATCCATCCATAACCCATAGCTACCTAATTTGAATCTCAACAAATACACATGAAAATGAACAAGTCAATAAATACACTAATATGGAACTAATATGAAAACATACAATAAAATTTGTTACTTTTGATACTAATATTGCCTTCATATATTGAGCTTTCCTAATAATAATTTTCAATAAATAACCTTTATAGTATAAACTAAATCCCATAAATATATAAAGTATTTTCATTTATTTCACCCAATTGCATATAACTTGCTAAGCATGTACAATTTATCTAGTCTATGGAAAATGTACATATATATCAACACTCACACCACCTAAAACCTTAAATAATGAAATAAAAAATATAAAAGCCAAACACATACTCATATATATAAACATGACATCAAGGTGTTCTTGGCATGGTTTAGTGGAAAAATAAGGTAGATGAACATACCTTAATATCAAGAAGAAAACATCAATAAGTTGAATCTGATCTAGGTGTTAAACTTAAGCCTTAAGGAACATATTTTGGAATTTCTCCTTAGGACATAATGAATTTCATGATGAAGACAATCTCATTTTGCACACTACACTTTGGTATTGGAATTGAGGTTAACTTTTATTTCATCTCTCACCCTTATTTTCATAGGTTTAGTAAAAAGGAAAAATTTTTATTTTTCACATCAATTATATACTGAAACCAACATCTAAAATCTATCATATTATGTTTAACTTGTTCTTGGAAAATTATAGCATGTTACTTTTTTAACAATCAATGTCAGAATACCTTTCCATGTGGTTACCTATAAATTATGGCTTTAAAAATTGAATTGAATTGGTCGATTGGACTAGTAAACTAATGGACCAACCAATGAGCTAGTTTTTGTTAAATGTATTGTATTGAAAATACATGTAAATTAGTTAAGCTAGCCAAAACTAGTAAAAATCAAGCAAAACTAGTGTGAACTAGTCAAAATTAGTGAATCAACTCATTACAAATTTTATATACTTTTTATAAAAAATAAAAAAATTATAATTTCATAATAATTGAGGTGTAATAATTTTTTAATTTCAAATTAATTACATTTATATTATTTTAATATTTTTAGCTTAAATTATTATTATATCACTTATATTTTATTATTTACTTATTTATATCGTGAACTTATGTTGTATTACATTTTTAATTTTATCATAACTTATTATTATAAATATATAATACTAACTTATATGTATGTATGTGTATACATGTAATTAATATTTTTTTAATTTAAAATCGGTTCAATTAGTGAATCAGTGACTGAACCAATGAAGCGATGAACTAATGACTTGTCTCATTTAATGACTAGTTCAATTTTAAAAATTATGCTATAAATAACTAACTTGTTTTAACTTGATCAAAAAATTTGAAGGAGGCTAGTAACAATGTTGATTTCATATCAACTAACATCTAAATTTTAAGTTAGTGGACTTTTCACTTTAATTTCCTATTAATAACTAACATTTTAACCTAAATAACAACCTTAGAGGATGATAATAAGAACATTAGTTTCATAGTAACTAACATCTAAATTTAAGTAGTTGAACTTTTTACATTAGTTTCATTTAAATAACTAACATCTTAAAGTTATGACATTGATTTTTAGTAAAAAATTGATATGGTTTCTCTTCCTAGTATTTTTTTTTAGCTATTTGAATGCCAAAAGTCAATAAACAAAACTTGTGATATATAACAATAAGGTAGACACACTTGTTGATGTAAAAAAGCCTTAAATTATTGTTATAATATAAATACCTAATCAACACTTATGAACAACAAAGCATATATAAACTTGTTCAAATTTGACTATCATTTACAAATAAACCTACCAAGTTTTACATAAAAGAAATATATATATTAAAAGCTCCCTTAAGCTAATGCACATATCTCAACTAAGATATATGCAACCTATTCATTTTACAAGCATTCAATGTTTGGTTTACTATAGGGGTACATGTCACTTCCAAAGAACTATATATTTACATACAAAATTGGTATATTAACAAACAAAATTATATGTTTTGCTTAAGTATTTGCCTAATCAAAATTCGCTTTTATTGCTTGACTGTTTTAACTATGTATCTCATCACATAATATCCACACATAACATTTCCTTTTTGCTTAAGGCATTGTAATAAACCAATTATATGCCTAAAAGAATATTAATTTCAAGAAATGTGATCAATTACCATACTAAGTACTTAAAATATGTACAATAAAGTTACCTTCACTTTGACCAATGTGACAATCCCTATCTTTTTTGCATTGCCCATTATGTAATGTATCCTAAGAGTTTTGTTGAATACTTGCTTGAAACCTTAACATAAGGCCTTCCCCAATGGTTTATACTAGTAAACCATTTTCCTCTTATAATAAATCATATAAAGCATCCAGTGGTGCTAACAATATTATTTAATAACATAGTAAGATAACATTTTGAAAATATCAACTTAAGTACTTAAATATTAAACCAACGTAACTTTCATGGTATGATGCCATGAAGTATTCTTTCCTCTTACCTAATGATAAAATCTTGTCTATGTATTGATAATGTTCATGAAGCGAGTTCCCTAGCTACTAAGTAAAGTATGGATTTAAGAAACTAAAGAAGGTACCTAGTTTCATACCTTCACAAACACAATACAAGTAGCTATCGTTTTTAGAATACATGAAAAATGCAAAAAACAACACGTGCAAAAAAACTACATATTGTCAAAGAAATGAAATGTGTGTGATAATGAAGATAAAGATGACATTATAATGATCAGGACTTTTCACGTCAATTATTAATTCACAAATCGATGTCTAAATTTTCTATGTTGGTTATAACTTAAAATGACATCTAATGTTTCAACATAATTATAAAAATTCCATTGGTGCAATATTTTTAACATCAATCATATATGGAACCGATATTTATTGGTCTGTCCTATGTTCAAATATAATGTTTCATATACATTTTGATGTTGGGTTTTGGATTAACTGACATGGTAATTCTTCTATTGTGGTTTACCTTTCAAGAATTTTTTTTTTCACAAGCTTGTACACACTAATAAGAATTTTTAAAAATAACAGATATTATTTTACACATTATTATTAAACAATTATATATGCTTATTGTGTCATTAAACAAATTTGAGAAAAAATTTTACAATAAATTATTATACAATAAAATCTTTGAAACTTCAAATTAATGAAATTATTTTACAATGTTGTGTCACTACTTTGGAAGATAAGGTTTAAAGTCTAATTTTCACATAAATTAGGAAAAAAAACATTTTCTCAAGAATGAACTTAGATCGGACCTCTTGTGTTATTCATGTACACAGATGGCAAATCTAACAATTACATTTGTTTTGACTCATTTTGTGCATACAAGTTTACTGCTTTCTTTATTTGTCAATTTATTCATATGATGAGCCTTACATTTAAACTTTCACAAGAAATTTGGCTTAATCATTATGGGACTAAGCCTTTTGAAATACTAGCTTATTTAAAACAATTTTAAACATCAATTTTAACCACGTGCTAACTATATTACAATTTTTTGGATTAACTTCTCTCCTCCCTTTTAATGCTCATAACCAATGTATGAAGGTGTTTGAATTTTACAACACCAATTCTTTTACAAAGTCAAAATATTAAGTTAATCATATTTTTAAAATGTTATTGTGCCACTATGTGTGCCAAATTTCTCTTTAAACTACATTAATTGATTACTTCACATTTTTGTATTAATTTAATATCATCACCAACGAGCTGCAACAAAATAAAAAATAAAAAATAATGGTTGCAGAAAACCATACTTCTTATTAATGCAACTGTACTGGGTGCGTCAATGACGCGCGTGCCGCATAGGAGTCACTGAATTATTTAGGAACTCAACATTTTTATTGCATTTTGGAGTAATGGTGAGGCTGTGTTAATTGTGTATTCACAAAGAATTTTTTACGGATTAAGGCACCGTTTGTTTATTTTTCTAACGATATTTTCTTTTGAAAAATCTCATATTATATATATATAAATGAAAGAGTATCGTACACTTTTATAATTTATAATTAAAAAATATAATATTTAGAGGTATGAGTAGAGGAAAAAATAATTTTCTTTTTAAAAAAGAGGAAGTTATATTTCAACGATCTCTTTACATTTAATATTGAATATATATTTAAGTTATTTTTCATCATCTTAATATTTTATAACTATATTCTTATATAAAATATTTTCCATCAAAATAAACAAATAAATGTGTTGTAAAATATTTGGGCTTCATTTGATACATTGTATAAAAGACACATAATAGTATAAGTAAATACTATCATATATTATTAAGTGTATATTTTGACTTTAAATAAGATAGTATAATATAATCAATCAACTTATTTTATACAATCAATACAAAATAAGTTAATCATTTCCTTGTGAACCCATTATAATAGGACAAGATTAGAATAAAAATTATTATTCATAATTTAAATGTAATTTGTTTATTATGTTTAATTTAATCTTAATCTATCTTAATTTTGAAAATATTAATATTTATCATTTGCATATAAAATAAGTAAAATATCATAAATATATCAATTATTATTAATTAAAATGACTATACAATATTAAAATTTTATAAATATCAAATAAAAGAAAATAATTTTGATAAAAATTATTTTTAAAATAAGGCTAATTTTTCTAAATAAAATATTTAATACTATCATATTATATTTAACTAATATCAAATGCATGATAATATAAGTTTATATAATCAAATTGCTTATATGGATATTTATCACGCACATGATCATATTATATCTTATCCTTTTATTACCTTATACATATCATCATATTTGTTTATCTTATTCTATCTTATACTATTATATCTTCTAAATGTGATCTTAAGGTTTGTTTGATATAGTGATAAAATAATTAATTATTAATAAATTTGAACATATATAATTATTTTATGTTTGACAGAGTAAACACAAAAATTAGATAATAAAAAATATGATTGGATAATAAATTAATTTTTGTAATTTATTTTTTAATCATGAATTTTCTCACTGAATTTTTTTATAACAATTATCTCTTTAGCATTCAATCATTATTAAAAATTATAGAAAAAATAAAACCAATTTATACACTATAATTAAATAATAATTATTTAATTTCATCGTTATTATGAACAAACCTTCGAATACGTGCTTTAAAGAAAAGTTCTGCTCGCCTTTCTTGAAATTTCACAAATCTCTTGCTTAATTCAAAAATCTGTCCATTCAATTCTTAAAAACATCAGAACTGTTGCATTGAAATCTATATTAAACTTTTATTTGTGAAATGATGAGAAAGATGAGGACGGAATTCAAATTAAATAATAGGAGATATTTTAATTATTTTATGATCAAATATATATATTGATCATGGTCAAATCGAAAAAATACAATCAACAGAAAAATCAGAACTTGATATTATTGTAATGTTTTTATAATCATCTTACCTTAATCAAATTAAATATATTCTTATCTATAAAATATTTAAAATATCTCATATTATTTAAATTAAATTTTATAATCATCTTTTTTTGTTGTTTTATGATGACACCTCAAATTTTAAATTAACTAAAATATTAAGGACGTTTGAATAGGTCTTTAAAGTAAAAATTAAGGACGTTCCAGTAATTTTCTTAAATTTTATGAGAAATTAAAGTATTTTTCTCTACATTTTAATCTTATTCTTTGAAGGTCGATCCACTTTAATTGTTTACTATAATTATATTTAGGGCAATATAATTGTTGATTGGTCTATTGAGTTTTAATATATAATACTTTCTATTCTTCTTTTTTTTTGGGTAAATTAATACTTTCAATTCTTTGTCAGCTAGGGATCAATTCCATTGCAAAGAATTCTAAAAATAATTATGTTGTATTTGGGTTAAGCATTTAGGAAATATTAGAGATTTTGAAATTTTACATTTGAAAAAGAATAACTTTGCTTAGTTTTCATGAATGAGAAATTATAGTCCATATAATATTTCAAAAGCAAATATGAAATTTATAGAATAATATCTATTTTGATTAAATTTCAAATTAACAATGTAAATTCTTTAGTTAAAATGTTTAAGTAATTTACAAGCTCTATTTAATTATTGTCAAATAAAATATTTTAGCTGATAAAATTTAAATTCTTTTATAATTAAATTATTAACTTTAATTTTTAAATTCAAACATAACATTAAAATTTTTAATTCAGTAGGCTGATGTGAATAGAGTTAGTTTTAAATGATGCATATATCAATGAAGAGGTATTTTGACTTAAGTTACATCTAATGTGATTTAAACGTTAATGTTATCGGTTTAATTATTTACTATATATAATTATATTTAATTAAGCCAATATAAATGTTGATTGTTGTATTGAATTTTAATATATAATACTTTGTATTCTTTGTCAGCCGGGGACCACTTCCATTGCAAAG
Source organism: Sindora glabra (assembly GCA_020226215.1). Taxonomy (NCBI): domain Eukaryota; kingdom Viridiplantae; phylum Streptophyta; class Magnoliopsida; order Fabales; family Fabaceae; genus Sindora; species Sindora glabra. The sequence goes on along the minus strand of CM035227.1, from coordinate 41,489,960 downwards.
AATTCTAAAAATAAAATTTTTAATTCAGTAGGCTGATTAGAGTAGAGTTAATTTTGTATGATGCATAAATCAATCATAAGATATCATTACCCTTAATAAAGAATTCCTTTCATACATGAACGTATCGAATGAGGTTTTTTGAATCGAAATAATTGTTCTTTCTCTAGTTATAAGCTGATGCATATGAGAAATTTTAACCTAATTCCAAAATCTATCATGAAATAGGAAAAAAACTGTAGTGATATTTTAATACTAAAAATTAAGTACTACTTTTATATAAATATTATTAAATATATTATTTTTTTCAACTCAGTAATTTGATTTTTCTTAAAAATAACTTATTTTCTATCAAAAATGAATAATTTTTAATTATTGAGTTAAAAAATAATATAATTAATAATATTTATATAAAAATAGTATTAAATTATCAGTATTAATATAATACCAGAAATTTTCTCTATGAAATATGGGAAAAGTTAAGAAAATTTGAAGAAAAACTTTGTAATATTTAAAATTTTAAATTATAAAATTATTATTATTATTATTAGAATATCCTCTCAACAGTAATCAACTTTTTTTTTAAGACATCAATGGATGGAATCCTGTTGATAGGTAAGGTCGAAGATAAATGTGCTTCCCATTGGTCAATGGTACTCATCTATGATTAAATATATAATCATATCTTTTTATTCGTCATCTTCATCCCCTCTTTTCGTGCTATCCAAACATGAGATGGATGAGATATTTTTCAAAATCTAGTCAACTGTATTGGGTTGCTTAATATTTTCCCCAAAAAGAAAGGAGGCGTGGGAACACGAGCAATTGACTCAGTCTTGCTTATTGCTTCTAGCATTTCTATTTCTTTTCTTTTTTATTTTTTAGTCTGCTAGCTTCCAATATTCCACGAGTTCTGAAGTCATCTAATTTTAATTCAATTTCAATTGCTTTTGCATCAAGGAAACAAGACAAATTTTGTTTTGAAAAATGAGAACTAGCCATGGTTTCAATTCAATTTAATTGGCCAATTTCTTTTTGATTATTTTTTAGGGGATTAAACCAATTAAATTGTAACTTAACAAATTTCTTTAATAATAATTAAGAGTAATAATTTACTTGATGCATGTATAAAATTCTAAATCCAAATTCTAAATATAACAGTGAATAAAATTTTTTTAAACAATATTGAATATTATAATACTATTATAGGGCTAGCGACTTAATGACCCTTTCATTCATTGTAAATAATTCGATTATTAAAACAATTATCACTGCAAAAAAATAAAGATATTATGCATTTAAATTAAAAGATCTGATAGACGGGATAAAAGTTAAAAAATCGTGAATGACATGAAGATTAACTACAAGTTTAATCAAGAATTTCAAAAAGAAACTGGTATGTTTAGCATCATATCACAAAAGAATCCTTTAAAATTAATGGCACACCCCATAATTGATTGTAGGCTTTTCATTTTTATGTTCGATCGGTAATTTAAAAGTATTCTATAATATATTTTAATTTAAAATCCTAATTAGGCAAAAAAATCTATCCAAAGTAAATTTTTATTTAAGCTCTATTTCGTGCAAATAGCTAATAAATTAACTGATAACTAATAACTGATAGTTGATAGTTAATAAACTAGTTAGAGTGTTTCATAAAATTAGCTATTAAATTAACTGAAATTATAAAATAAAATAAAAGGACATATTAATAAAAATAAATATATAAATAAAATAATTTAAATTTATCTAAAAATTAAATTATATTAACGTAATTAAAAATTTTAAATAAAAATATAATATTTAATATTTAATTAATTATATTTTATAAACTTATATATTTATTTACTTAAATAATTTTTATTTTATTATTTATTATAAAATTATAATTACTTAAAATATAATTAATTATATTTTATAATATTATTTATTTACACATATATTTTTATATATTTATAATTTAAAATTAGGATATAACTATATTAAAATTAAATTAATTATATTTTATAAAAATTATTTAGACTTATATTATAGAGGGTATGGATTGTAAATTAATAAGAAGAATAAGAATAGATTTGAAAGGAATTTAAAGAAATAGTAGTTTATAAGTTATAAGTTACTTTAGGTAGTTTATTAAATTAAAGTTTATAAGCTATTCTAGGTAACTTATAAGCTAGTGCAAGAAAGATCTCTGGAGGCTAGCTTATAATTTATTAATCAGATCAATAAGTTATGAGTTAACTTATTTGTTATGTGAAATAAAACCTTAATGGAGGGACAAGTTTGCATGCTTGGCAGCTTATTTTTATTTACTACATTATTCTTCCTTTTAACTTTTACAGAAAATGCCCCCAACCTTTTTTTTTTCCTTATAATGTTACAATAAAATGTGATTTTGACACATATCATCTATATGAAAAAAAAATAATTTTATATAGTCAATTTCAAATAATGTTTCCAAATAAATATATGTATATATTCAAGGGCCATTTAATTAGGGGTAATCAGAAAAAGAATAAAGAATTGTAAAGTTTTATTCCCTTTATTTTTGTTTAATTAAAAAAAAATTCATTTCATTTCATCATTTTACCTTAATGAGATTACCTCAAATAAGGGAATGATAATTCCTTCCAAATCCTTAGGGAATCCCATTCTTTCATTATTAGAGTTTTGAATTTATCATCTTTAATTTGACGATAATAATGATAAAAATAATTTATTATTATAAAATAATAATATAAGTAAAAATAAAAATAATTATTAAATAATTATTTATAATAAAAAATAATAGAATTAATGAAATAAAAATAAATAATAATATAATTATTATAATAAATATAATAAAGTATTTAATAATATAAAAAAATTAATAATATTAATAAAATATTAATAATTTAATCATAATAATAAAATAATAAATATTCATAATAAAATAATAACTATCATTGTTACAAAAAATAATAAATAAATAATATAGTAATAATTGAAATAATAATAATAAAAATAAAATATTAATAATTAAAATTAAATAATTATTAAATTAATAATATTAGTAAATATATAATATTTAATAACATAAAAATAATTAATAATATTAATAAAATAATAAATATTATTTATGATAATATTGATAAAATAATAATTATTAAAAATAATAATTTTATTTTTAATAATAATTATAATATATTTAAATAATAAATAAATAATTATTATTAAGATATTAATAATAGTTGAAATAATAAGAGTAATAATAAAAATAATATTAATAAGATATTAATAATTAATATTAAATAATTATAAAAATTATAATATTATTAAATAATATTAATAAAATAATAAATATTATTTATGGTAATATTGATAAAATAATAACTTTATTTTTAATAATAATTATAATATATTTAAATAATAGATAAAAAATTATTATTAAGATATTAATAGTAGTTGAAATAATAAGAGTAATAATAAAAATGATATTAATAAGATATTAATAATTAACATTAAATAATTATAAAATTATAATATTACTAAATAAAATAAAAATAATAAGACAATAATGACTATAATTATTTTAAGAATAATTATAAATAAAATATTTTTAGTGAAATAATTGTTAATAAAGTAAATTAAAAATACTTGATTCTTTTTCTTATTTGAATCAAACAGATTAGGTAATCAAAGTATTGCATATATATTAATAAGATTATCAAGACTTTTGATAATCTCATTCATTAGTCTGTATTTTACCATATCACTTCAAAGTAGTGTGGCAAAATACAAGTCATTAGATGAGATTATTAAAAATCTTAATAATAATTTGATAATTTTATTCAATAGCCTGTATTTTACCATATCACTCTGAGTATTAAATCCTTAGGTGGCGTTTAGTTCATGGAATTTTACATTCTCAGGAAAGTATATATTCCTAGGAATGTGATTCCTGGGAATTTAATTAACAAGAATATAATATTCCTATGTTTGGTTTATTATAAATTTTTCTAAGAATATTTTAATATCATATTCTCATTACATGGGAATCTGAGATACTCACCTCCCCCTATGGAAATGTTTTGGGAGAATGTTAGATTAAAAAGATTCTCAAGAATGTGACATTCCCAATTTTTTTTTTTCAAACTTTGAACCAAACATGGAAATATCACATTCTCGGGAATGTTAAAAATATTCCAAAGAATGTTAAAAACATTTCATGAACCAAACGCCACCTTATAGGTAACTTAGAATTTCAGAATTCCCCTGATTAAATAACTTATACCTTGTATAGTTCATTCCCTTGTTCTCTCAAAATTGATTATTAAGCTCAAGATCAATAATTTGATTAATATAACAAACATTATGGCATGCATTAACTAGAAAACAAGTCAAACGCACTCGTACATCTTGCTTATAAAGCACTGATCTCGCATTTCAAATATCATCCATGGGACTCAAACAATTCCACCAGCAAACAGATATTCCGAAACTTCGAATTAACACATATTGGCCATTACGTTTCAACTTTTTTCATGTTATGATAAGATGGCGGAGAAGGAATTTAAAAAGATTTCGAATGCTAAATAAAATTCATTTACATTTTCCTTTTGGTACGTGGAAAGGGAAAAACAAGGTCTGCAAACACTAAAAGGAAACCTGTTCTCATCGAAAATGCCAATGCAGATTTACCAAAATGCATATCATCTATTCATCTTCAAAGTTCAAATTGCCCCAAAAATCAACGCAGGCTTCAGTCAGTCAGTGTAATATGCCTATCTTTCCCTCGTTCCCTTTCTCTTTTTGCGAGTCCGTGTATCTCTCTACTTTATATCCAGTCTGTCTCTCCGCGGTAAGAGCTGCATAATAGGATGAAACAAAAGCATTGGAATGCAAAGAATATGTTAAATGAAAGTACCAAAAATACTTCAATTTCAACATAAAGGACTTGAATTGCAACAAATATTCTTATGTGGTCATTATGCTAAAGGAAAAAAAGAAACAAAAGTATATGAAAAGGATTTCCTTGCTTCATCTTTGTCAAGAAGATCAACATCAATTATTGTAAGTCTGTTGGCAGAAGCTGACAAATATATTGAACCGGCAACAACCTTGTCTTAGCTTGATATTGTGATTTTCTTAGATCTCGTTTAGACTATACGAAACCTTCGTTAGTTAGAGCACAGCAATCAAAATGAGAATGAAAGTAAGATAAAGATGGAGAAAAAATCTGCCGCACACAAGTATGGCTTTGAATTGATACGGCAGAAATTTAAAATTTATAGCAAATAATTGATACAGTGGTGAAGTGGTGAATTGGACAATATACCACCAAATTAAAAGTTAATATATTATTATACAATATAAGATCAGATCTAATAATATACACCAACAGTGCATCACAAACTTTCCCGTTAATATATTATCGGAATTTAAAAGAAAACCTTCAGCTGCCTCATACTTGGATAATAGTTTTCTTCTAAGTATCAATGCGTTCCTTTCCATCCTTTTTACATAAACTGACTGTCTTACTCAGAGTAGAAAGAGGATGTGAAGCACAACATGACAAATCCAAAGTCATCATTTCTTGTAATTTACTTACTGCACAGTATCGTAATTATGAATGGGACAATTCATGCCTCTCATTCTGAATTAACAATTTTCCATTAAAACTTTCTGCTTTTTCTGACCGGGACTAATAACATTGCCTTTCAGTTGGCACCAAACAAAATTAATTCAGCTACGAAAAAATTAAACTTGATCGTGCACACAAGAAAAACAAGTACATTTTTAGCACATTTCAAGAATTGTAGGTTGAAAATGGCTTATTCTTAATCTGTGAAGAACGAAACCTTCATTTCTATAAAAAATCATAAAGTTGAAAACATACCTAAGTTGAAATTTGTATGAACCAAAAAGGGAAATCAGGAAGAAAGATGGACGCTGCCTGGCTCTTCTTTTTCTAACTTGGGCTGCTGCAGCGATGTCTGAGATTCCTGCGATGAGAGCATTAGCTGTTCCTGAAGCTGGTGATGAAGAGGATAATGATGATGCTCCCCTTGCTGTGGCTGGATCTGGAAAGAACTATCAGCAGAACCCAGAGCTAATGAAGGCGAAGAAGACATAAATCCACCACCAGCAGAAGTAGAACCCGGACTCAGCTCATACCCACCAGCATTTAATCTGAAAATTTCTCGCTGCATCATCTGTTGTTGCTCTCTCGCCGCCATAGCCACCGCCAAGTGCGCCTGAGCCTCCAACATCTGAGGCTCACGAACCACTAATTGCCCTCCATGTCCAATCACTGTCGGCAAGGGATGGATGTTATTGTACGGGAAAATTGCCGCGGAAGAAGGGTTCCGGGGGTGGTGTTGGGTCATCATCCCGGGCGGTTGCAGAGTGGGTTGCACTGCTTGATGGCCGACGTAGGTGGCGAGCTCGGCTTTGGCGCGTTGGAGCTCAGTCTGCAAGACCTTTAGCTTGTGTTGGAGAATGGAGATGAGACCAACGCAGCCATAAACTGGGTCTCGGAGGCGAGCCTCGGCCTCGTATGCTAGGGATTTGACTGCGTCTTCGCGCTGCGAAGTGTCGAGGTCGGCGAGAATCTTAGCGACATTGCTGGCACCAAACACCCTATGAACGAAAAAGAACCTCTCCGGGTTGTCCGGCGGAAAATACGGCGCAAAAACGCAATCCTGTGTGCACTTCCGCCGCTGAAGCTTGCACGCCGCGCATGGAGAATTCGACGACGACGATGACGACATCTCCGATGGTTCTACATTCATAATCACAACACAAAAACAAAAAACAAAAACTACTTCGATTAGTTAGAAATTAAAATACTAAGATTGTAACAACATGGCCGATTAAGCTCGAATTCGGGTTCGTATGACAAAAATAGAAATTGACGAGTAATCAGTGGCTGACATGGTGGATTAGGGTACCTAGACGATGACGTTTCGAGCTTGTTGGCTCACTGAAGCAGATGCAGTTGCAGAGAGAGGGAGAGAAAAACTTTGTGGGGACGAATGGGTTGTTGCAGGTATAAGTAAGCAGCAGCACGACGCCGCCTTAGTCGGCGAGGGATAAGAGAGAATCGTTTTTTCTGGGTTTGTGAAGGTTGAGGAAAAATCCCTTAATTTCCAAAAATATTCTAATTTTTAAAAGATAATTGAAAGTCTGAATTTTGAAAAAAAAGAAATGATAGAGATGAAAATAAATTTGACTTTTTAATTGGATCATCCAGCCTCATGATTTTGTTATACATATGGTAATTTTTAAATATTTCTTGGGCAACTCAAGTCAAACAACAGGGCGATATCACAGCATTTGGGGAAAAAAAAAAAAAACTCTGTGAGGCATCTAGTAGTTATGCATTTCTATATTATTAAATTTGATTGTTAATTTATTTTGTGTGATATTCTTTGAAAAATTATCTATATGATAAAATCTAATCTGATAATATATTAATATATTATTATATCATTTGTCTGCAGTAAACTTTTCCTTTTATTTATTTATTTACCCACAGCACCCGGACATGGTGATACTATCTACGAGAGGAATCACGTTAATAATAATAATAAATGTGTGATTAAAAGAAGCTTCCCATGTCCATTAGTGATTCCAATTGAATCTAGGGCCATATAAGGCGTTTAGTACATAAAACAAAACGACATAGACTCGTAATTTTCTTAATAACCTCCCTTGTTGTTCAAATTAATTGCGGCTTTCAAATTAAAACTATTTACTTAGAAAGTAAGATTTTTTCCCAAAAAAAATTATTTCAGAAAAAGGTGTTATTTAAGTAAAATTAAAAATGGAATATATACCTGACACTAATTAATATTACTATTCAACTAAAAGAGATATATAAAAACAAAAAATTAAAAAAACTTTAAATTTAGAATAAACATAATATTTTGTATTTTATTTATAAAGGTCATAACTATTACATTCCTTAAATTTTGTAATAAGTATAACTAATCATATATTTTTATTTTTATTTTTATTATAATTATTCATTTATCTCTTCACTTGCACTGTTAAATTAATGAAAAATATCAAAATAAATTATAAAATCCCACCCTATAAATGTCAAATGCATAATTATTTTTTGGTTATATTTTTTCATTTCATCGTTTATTTTAATATTACAAGTAAAAAGGGGATAGATAATTATAACATATGAAAAAAAATAAGGAGATAATGGTATTAATTATGAAATTTTAAGAATATAATAATTATTACTTTCATAAATAAGAGATTGAATATTATATTTATTCTTAAATTTATCTCTCTCAAATAAACTTGCAAAGTAAAGATAACAATGTAAATGTGAATTAGAACATAGCCTACACATAAATGCGGATGGCAAAATATTTTAAATTTATAATTTTTCATGGGATTGCTCCGATGAAGTTTGAAAATGATATGATTTTTTGTCCTTTAAGACACAACATATAGCAAGTTTTAATCCTAAATAAAATGGTGGAATAATATCTTACATTGCCTCGTTATTATAAAATAATTATATTTTTATTTTATATACTAATATATATATATATATATATATATATATATATATATATATATATATATATATATATATATACACACACACATATATATAAATTTTATAGTTATTTTAATAATTTAATTGTTTAAAAATTTAAAAATATATTAAAATTTCACTTGAGATAATAAGATAGAAAGTAGAAAAATTTTATTAGTTATATATTAACTTATTCTTCTTTTTGTTAGTTTTAAATTATTTAAATCAATTATAAATAAGTTTAGACTAATATTATAACATTCTATTCCATTGATTATATATGATTTATAACATTTAAATTAAAATTTTTTCTCTCTTATTTATTAATGTTTAATATTTTTTAATAATTATGTATAAATTTATCACTTTTAATTTTAAAATTTATATTTTTTACTTTCTTTTATTTTTGTTATTATTTCCCGCAAATCCTTGTAGAGCTCTGTCACCTTGTGAAATATGAGGGTAAGGTAAATTTTATCTTTAATCATTAAGTTTCAGGTAATATTTTATTCTTAATAATAAAATATAAAGTAGAAGACGATGGATCTACTCCGCCCATCACCATCTCTGTACATAAAAGATAAAACGTAGAGTCAAAAACTGTTGCTCGTTCTACCATCAAAACAATCCAATAAATCCAACTATAATATTTATCAAGCTCTGATATAATTTTAGTAACATCCAAAAATATTGAGCACAAACAAAAAATATTTGAACAAGAATGATCGTTTTTTATTTTATACTTCTATTTTTGGTTTGATAAAATCTTTGCCTTGCGATTAACATTATTCTCTCAACTCTTTTTGGCATATAAGGATAAACTCTAAATGTAATTAAAACCAATCCAATCCAATGAAAAAGTTCTACACTCAACTTATGCATTTAATAAAATTAATCTCAATAAATACTTTAATCCGAATTGAACTCATGACAATCAAAATAGAACAAATTCCTTTATCATGTCATAAACCACTATCTTTATGTGACACTATGGATCAAATTTATGTATAAGTATGTTTAGGATACTGATCTTATGTAGAAAATAATTTCGATTTTTGAATTCACGAATATCTTTTAGGTTAAATTGTACTCACCTTCTTTAACGCAAATGGAGTTATATTTACATTCTTTTTATTTAAAAAAGATGAGTTCTTCATGCGTTAAATTTATCCATGTATTGAATACTTAATAATTTATATTAAGTTTTATATTTTTTGGACGAAAATATTTGATTTAATGGCTCATAATTTACAAATAAAATTAATTCATTTATACATTAAAATTAAATACATGGTAAAATTAACTTTTAAAAAAATATATATTCATATCCCTTAATTTTTTTTAAAAGTAGACGAGATGAATATAAATTTAAAGTGAAAAAAAAATGGAGTGATTGAGCATGTAATATATAGAAATATTAGTAAGTATTTCTTAAAATAAAAGAGAGTGTAAATATATATTACAATAACTATCAAAAGAAATGAATAACCTCATGATTGAATATAATTTTTAACGGATAGACTTTTATACTCTTATAGGTATGAATTCTTTTCAAATTTTACTGTGATAATATGAATATAATTAGAAGTGAAAGTTTAACAAAAATGCATATTTAGTCCTCTAACTTTTATTTTTATTAAAATTTTAATCTTATTATTTAAGTTTTATTTAAAATAAATTTATTCTCCAACCTCTCAAAAGCATGTAATTTTAATAACTTAATTCTAACATGGCATTCTACGTAGTTTACATAAATTATATTTTTATATTCTTATTGCAAAAAGGTATATACTTTCTTTAATTTTTACTAAAATTTTAATCTTATCTTTTACATTTTATTTAAAACAAATATGCCTTCCAACTTTCCTCCTTCATGACTACGTACTCATCCAATTCCTCATTCTCAGAATTAATTTTTAACTCCATTCCATCATCTACATTTTCTTTATCATTGCCTAAATTTTCTCTTAATTTCCAACTCGATTTATTTTGTACGGTATTTCTTTTTATAGATAACTTCCTCCTTATACTAATTTGCTAAAATAACTTAATTGATGCTTGTGCTAATAATAGTTTAACCTTTTTAAAATAATTATTATTTGACATTTCTTCTTCACTTTGATCGAAGTGAATTTTAAATGTATTATTTTTCTCTTTTAATTCAAGACTCTCTTCATTAATATCCTTAATGGGTTATTATTAGGGGCGGAGCCTCCTATGGCTTAGGGGGCCATGACCCCCTAAGTTTTGAAATTTTTTTAAAAAAATTTGTATATAAAATTATTTTACAATAAATTTATTAATTTACCAACTTCTAAATAAAAATAAATTTCAGAGTTACTATAATAAGTAAGGATATCTTTGAAAAAAACACTTCAACTCTTAATTGAATAGATCTAGATTTAAAAAGAATTAAATTTTATTTGATTATATTAGATTAAGTAAAAATTTGCTAGATCCATTTACCAGTTGCACCAATTTTGATTAATTTTCTTAATAAATATATTCAACAATATCTCTATTTTTAGGATAATAGTTGACTATATATCACATCATTTAAAATTTTGATATAGAGAATTTTTAAAATCATAATAATTGCTCCTATTAACTAAATAGTATTTAAAATAAAAACCATTTGAGCAACATAAATTTAATAATTTATAAATTTAGCTGAAATTCAAAGTCCAATGCTTTAATACCATCAAACATATCCAAATGATATTGTGTTTTCTTCCTTTTCAAAAATGAAAAATAAAGCAACAAGCAGACAAAATTGGGAAGGAAGATATAGTGTAAAAATAAAATTTATTTTATTGTCATATTTTTTTTTATTTGTTAAAAATAACCCTTTAATATATTAGAGTTGATTTAAACTCTATTAAATTCACACAATAATTAAGTTCGAAATTGAATTTCGCAAGTTTAATTAATTTGAGCCTAATCTCCTTTTTTTTTTTTTTTGAGTTCGAGTTTAAAAATTCAAATAAGTAAATGTTCGGTTCAATTCTAATTTATTTATAATCTTATTTTTCACATTATAAAAAAAATTGTTCGATAGTCTTCCCCACCTCCCTTAAAATATATACCACCCTTAGCCCTCTCCTTATTATCTTTTGAAAGTTAAAAAATATATATACCTCAAATAAAATTTAGGAGTTAGGAAATGAGATTGAAATTTTATGTAAAATTTAAAGGATTAAAAATGTTTCTCTAATGTTAATATAAAAATATAATTTACGTAAATTACATGAAATATCAAATTGAATATTATATAAATATTTTTACTTGAAATTAAATTTTTTAATGAAATTAAATTACTAAAAAACGTTGCGCACTTTAAGAAAATTTATATAAAATTTAAGAGGCAAATTTGGAATTTTGATCAAGTGAGGAAATGATTATTTACGTCCTTGCAAAGTGGGCGACGACCTCGCTCCACGAGTCTCTTCTTTGCTTTCTCCGTAATAAGGGTGACCCCGCAATCCATAGGCAACTGTGCAGGGGTATTATTGTAATTAAGAACCTGCAAATCCGTACTGAAACCACGGCGCATATCGTCTGAATTCTTCCCCATCAGCTGCGATACTGTCGTTTTGATTAGACATCGAGGTTTGTTTCTGGCATTAGAGTAATTTGATTAATTTTGGAAGTGACAAAACCTTAATAAGATTTGCAGGAATAACTGTTGGTCTGAGTGACACCCTCAAGTCAGCAGTCACTTTCCCCCGTGTTGTGACAGTCAATTCGGTTCATCATTTAAAAAGGAGGAAACTACTAATTTATTACATCGAAGACATCAAATTAATATTAAAAAATTTTATTATATCGCAGCAATATTAGCTTCAAAATTTTCATTCCAAATTAACACCCTCTGTCAAATCATCCCATGCGATTGTTAAAATTGTTAACCTAGATTAAATAAAAGAAGTTAAATATAAAAATATATCAAAAGCAAATAAAAGAAAAATTAATTTAAAGCTTTTAAAATTTTGAACCCATATTAGTATATGAAAGAACAAATAATACAAAATTTTTAATATAACAACAAAAGAAAAAATTGCCCTTTCAAAAGATAAATGATAAATTTGGGCAAGAGATCATAAAATCTTTAAAAGTGATAACAATGGAATTTTGTAAATACCATTAAGCTTGTAATACTCTTTTTTACTACTTAAAACTGTAATAATTAGAGTGGAGTGCGACAATAATAGAGAACAAAAAGGCATTATAGTCCCTTTACACAGGTATAAAATTAAATTTTTTCATTTGCATATGTTATTTTTTTTTGGATTGGTTGTTGTAAAATGAATTGTTTATGTAATTTTTTGAATTAGCTATTATAAAATCAAAATTTTAAGTGATTTTTTTTATGGGTTTAATGTAAGGTGCTATGTAATATTCGATTATAGGTTCCTCTTTTTGTCTTTGTTTCGACAAGGGTTATTGAATATATCACTTACTTGAATTGTAAACATTGGTTACTTTTTACAAACATGCTCCTTTCTCTCTATTTAATTCTTAATGCTTATAAGAATAACTTAAGTAAATGCATTGACAGATGATTATAAATCCATTATTCTAGTAGTAAGAAAATAGAAAATGAAAAAAATGAAGCTAATTGGTACACTAAATGAAAGATGAGAATGCATAAAAGAAAGATAAAACACACAATGTGTGCAATATATAATAAAGAGATGCTTTTTTTAAAAAAAAAAATGAGCTTGTACAAAAAGGATTTTCTTTGAAAGAAGAATATTAGCAATAATCTTAGCTAGGAAATCTACCTTTATAAGTATATATTAGTCACTAAATTTTAGATGTGAAACCATTCTTTATACCTTCGCCTTATCTGTCTATTGTCTTGTAGTTCTTCCTTACCCGTGACTTTGTCATGGTCTATGCTATCCTTACATGCAACCATTTTGTTCATTCAAGTTTGAGAGTTCATATTAGTTTTGTAGAGGACTATACTTATCACATAGCATGTAGGAACATAAGACAAAATTATGCTATAAGCCTTATCCTTGATTTCACTAGATAAGGAACTCTAAAATTAGCATGATTGTTCAAAATTTAGGCAGACCAATGAATAGCCCAAGTTAATAAATTTAGCATCTGTTGTTATATATGCAACAATGAAGAAAGGTTGCATTAAAGCAAGTGTTGCAACCCTATCATATTTTTTTATCCAAACTATCCTCCACCCCATATTGATAATCTTACATTAACTTGTCTAACTAAGTAAGTATACTATTAAACTGCCTTCCCTGCCTTGTCTACCACTAGTTGCTTAGCCATGTCAATTAACTAAACAAAATACTCAGTACTCACTAAGCTCACTTCAAGCACAATTAGATCATAAAGAAAACATCAATATATTACAATAGGTTGGAAAATGCAAAAGAATTTCAACTACCTTGTACATTTTAAGAAAAAAAATAATGTTATGTTTGAAATATGCTTGCTAGTTATTAACTTTTTCTTTTAAATTTATTAATTTGCACCATTAAGTGTTATGCCATATTAATCTTCCATCATTTGAGCCAATTTGTTAAAGATAACTATGTTAAAGGGGAAGAAGATGTGTGAAATTTCATAGATATTGATAAACTATGTACACCAATTTTTGGAAAACTAATCAAGGAGTATAATGACTTGAATTAGGAGGACATTTACTATCTAGTCCTTGGTATAACATTGAAGGATAGGTTAAGGAAAATCAGTGGAGACCATGACATACACTAATTTTTTATTGACGCTAAGGGCCATAAAGAAATACATTTGTATTTTACCCACCCTAATCGACAAGGTCCTAAACCATTATATCAGCATAAAGTTGAAAATGTGGAACAAGTAGCCCTTAAACTTGAAAACAAGGATTAATTAGAGCTTGATTTTGAAAACATGGAATAGCTATAACCTAAAGATTCTAGCTAACAAGAAGAAGAAGATGACTATGATAATTGTGAAGATAGTTTATTTAAATTGGGTATACATAAGATTGAATAAGAAAAAGAAAATGTATTTTTAAGTTGCAATAACTTTCATGAAGAAAGCAATTCATATGATAAACAAGCACAAAAGAAAAGGCAGAAGAAAATCACCACTAGGTTTAAGCAATAGACATAAAGATGAAAGGGCAAAGTCAGTTACTATTAGGCATATGGAAGATGAATGGATTCCAATTGTTAATATAGAGCAATTTGTAGCTTATGAGACTGATGAAAAGCATTCAAGGAGAGGATCTAACTAGAAAGATGAAGAAGATGAGTTTTTTCCATTGTATAATGAAGAAGCTTAATTTGGTTAAGTTTTATTGGAACTTAGCATGGAATTCTCATTACTCAAGGTCCTCAAAAAAGCAATGAAGGACTTCAACATACACCTGGGCTGATAAGTGAAATGACATTAGAAGAACATAACTTAAGTGCAAAGCGGAGGTTACCTTTGGAAAATTTACAACTCCCTTAACACAAAAACCAAAATGTTTTAAACAAAAAAGTATAATTTCAACTATATTAGTAGTAGGTAATTCAAAAATAAGCAAGCAAATAGAGCATGGGTGGCTACTAAAGTAGTTCCAAAAGTTAGAGCTTATCCACAATTAACTAGCCAACAAGCTTATGATTACATGATGGTTTGTTGTAAAGTATCAATCCCGAATGCCACTGCTTTTAGGATTCTCAAAGTTACACATAAGATAGTTGAAAGTTCTAAGAAGGAAAAATATGCAAAGATGTGGCATTATTGCTAAGAGTTGCTAATGAGTAATCCGAGGTCCATAGTTTTGTTATGAGGTGACAGGTCATCCATAAAAAAACCTCTTATATTTGATTAATTTTATGTATGTCTTGATGCATGTAAAAATGGATTCCTTGCTAGTTGTAGACCTTTGATAAGTTTAAATAGGTGCTTTTTGAAAGGATATTATGGTGGAATACTCTTATCCACTATCGCCTTAGATGGTAATAATGGCTTTTATGTAGTAATATATGCCATTCTTAGCTCATAAACAAAAAATACATGGGCTTGGTTTCTTATTTTACTATTGTAATATCTTAGTGATCCCTATGCACTTGGCCTTGAGTTCATATTATATTAGTAAAAGGTAAGCCTAGAGAACTTTGACATATTTATTATTTTGTTATACTTTTACATTATGCTAATTAGTTATCATTTCATTACATGTAAGGCTTATTACCTGTAATAAGTTAAATTATTCTTAAAGTGCCTTATAGATATTATGCTTAGCATTTATGGGAAAGCATAGCAAAACAATGAAAGAGAAAGGAGCTGAGGGATTTGTTTTGGAAAACATCAAAATTCATAATAAAATAGTAATTTTAAAGGAACATGGAAAAAATTAAGAAGATAAATAAAGATGTAAGGAATTAGGTGAACAAAATACTAAAGGTAAGCTGGCCCAAGTCTTATTTTAGCACAAGAACAAGAAATCAGTTAGTAATGAATACTACTTATAAGAGATTTAAGGGTGCAATACTGAAGTGTAAAAGCAAGTTGATCATTACAATGCCAAAAGAGATTAGGTTGTACTTGATGAAAAAAATTACTATTGATAGAGCAATCATGAAAAGACATAAGGGGCTATTATATCCTAGAGTGCAAACAAAACTAGAAAAGGCAAAGAATGATTCTATTCATTAGATTCCTATATGGATAAAAGACCCTAATGGATGTAAATTTAAAGTAAAGTGCAAGCCCAACAAGGTTGTTGTTAATTTAAAAAATAGGACTTGCACATGTAAGGTATGGAACTTGCATGGAATACTTTATTAACATGTAATAGCAGCACTATGCTATAATAAATGGGAACTAGAAAAATTTGTCCAACCCTGGCTTACTAAAAAAGTTTATAAGAGCATACATAATACATACATCAATCCAATAGCTAGTGAGTAGTATTAGGCTAAAAAAAAAGAATTTTGCCTTTGAGTATTAAAATACTAGTTGGTTATCCTAAGGTGAAACAAAAAAAAACTCCCAATGAAGCTTAAGATCCCTACAAGCTTAAAAAGTCTTATGGTGAGATAACTTGTGGCAAGTGTAAAGGGAAGGGACATAATTTAAAGAGTTACAAAGGTGTGCTAAGTAAACCAGTGTAGAAAGGGAAGCATACAAGTGCTACTTAAACTATTGAAACCAATCTAATAGGTCCAAAGTCTTCACAGCAACTGCAACAACAAGAAATACAATAAGTATAATTATATTCAAGTATTATTATTTTATTACTAGTGCACTAATCATTGATTTGTGCTGTTGTAGGAATAGCACACGAGGAGGATGCATAGGATTAACATTAACCCCACTAGAAATGCAAATGTCCTTGATCCTTTTAAGATTTTAGTTCTCTAGCAATCTAAAGACCACCGATATGTGACAAGGGAAATTTTACAAGTAGTAAGTAGTGGCTTAAGGAAAAGGTTTAGCAAAGTCCTTAACTTAAGCCAAGAACCAGTTGATAGAAAGAATAACATAAATAAGTAGTTAATTTAGTCTTTAGGTGGAATTATAGTAATTCTAAACTTAGTATTAGTATCTTGGTGTTTTTTTATGTATATGGCAAAAACACATAAGTCATATTATGTTAGTGTTTTTTTTATGTAGATGGAAAAAATGCAAGCTATTTTTATTTGGATATTTTTGTGTTATTTGAACTAATGGCCTATATACAAAACCTATTGTAATTGCTTAAAAGAAAGCAATGGAAGCTGAAATTTAGTCTCGTATTTATCGTTTTAATGTTTTAGGAAAACTGATATATGCCTTTACCTTACACCTTACTATGAAGGCATAAACTTATGGTTTTTTCTTCTTGAATACATGTTCTGAAGGATTTAGGTGAACAATAATTTTGTCTTGTTATACAAACTTTGTTCCATGAATGGTACATCCAAAAGAATGGATAGGTGTATAAAATGAATAGTGGCTGCAACCTCTCTTCCATGAATGGAGGAATATATTAGTTTAATAATTTTAATACATATTAAAACATAAGTAACTTAAAATTTTGGAAAGGTACAAATATAGAAAATAAGTAATGTAATATATTACATTTCATTTAACTGAAATAACTAATACATCATAAAAGTTTGAGATTCCTAAATTTTTTTCGTAAAACTGAAGTTTTATTTCTAATACATAACTTCTAAATTATCACACCTTACTACATCTCCCTTAAAAACCAACTTCAATCTAAATCTTGTTACTTCACACAAATTATAATAAGCAAAACAACATTTAATACTAATAGAATTGCACATATGATTTTCATCCCCTTCAATTAACTTGGTATTTTGTAGCCTTTTTTTTCAACTTCAAAACTACTTCATCTTCATTAGCCTTTGTATAGTTATGCTTTAATTGTCTCATCACCTCATCTACTTCACTTTTTTTAGTAAAACCATTATCATTGTTAATAATAAACAGCTCATCCATCCATTAAAAGTAATAACAAATCATATCAGAATTGTGTAATAAAATAAAATATGCTCATTCCATTGGTTAAAATTTTTTAAAAAATAAAAAATTAGTACTAAAGTACAAAAAACTTAGAAACATATTCAATGTTTACAAAAATACTAAACAAAACATATTTGGTATAATTAAAAATTTTAAGCTTATAAAAATATTTAGAAATTTTACAATTTAAAAGAAAACAAACATAAAGTGCAGAGATGCAAACTGAATCCTTCAAATAATCAATACAAATAAGGCAAACTAAAACAAAACTAAAGATTTTGTAAATTAATTGCTTTATATAATGGCATCTATAAAACTTTCTATCTAGATTTCTCTCTTTGTTTGATGTCAATTTTAGGGCTTTTCATGGACAATAGCAGAACACCATCGCCCTATCAACTATTTCATTACAATCACATACATTGCTCGATTTAAAGCAAAGCCTTAGCTTCATTTGTTTGGAATAAATGCAAGATTGGCAATCCATAAGATGAGTTCAAGTGCTCATCTCCTTACTTAGTTAGGGATTAAGGATTTTATGCTGTGTATTAAGGATTAAGGATTTACATCTCATATAATGTATAAAAGCCTTTTTTTGGTAATATTTTGCTGAATGAGATATGTAATCCACATTAGCAATTTTAACAGCCATGCAGGATGACTTAACAAAAGGATTGATAGTGGTATTATTTTGGAGCAAAATTTTTGAAATTGATACTAATTTGATATAATAAAAAATTTTAATATTAATTTAATGTCTCCAATATCTTGTAAATATTAAATCGGTTGTTTCCTCTTAAAAAAATTGAAAAAAATGTATTAAATATGATTATTACTATATTATTATATAATATATTTTAAAAATTATTATTTTAATATACAAATTAATATGGTAGAGTATCAATCTACTAATTGTAAGAAATTTTATATTATAAAACTCTATCAACTTAGTTTATCTAGGAGTAATAGCATCAAAATTTTGCATGATTTTTATCCATAATATTTTTGTGAATGGTTGTATTTTATCTCTTTGAACCAGTTACACTAACCTAACTATTTGATTAGCTAAGTTCATTGACTTTGGTACAACTATTACATTTTTATATACATATCCTAATGTGCCATAAAATTTAGGGTTATCAAATAGAGTTTTTTCTAATTGTAGACATTTGAGAAATATGTTTTTCCACAAGTATGCAAACCTATACCTTTGCAATAACATAACTTAAAATTTAGTATTAACAATGACTTATTTATACTTACAATAATAAATATCAAACTCAGTTTGCAACTAACACCTTTTTCCTAACCATAAAATTCTTCATCTAAATTGCTTCGGATTTCCTAAAAGCAACTTAATTTAATGATTCAAAATTTACTTGTAAGTGTTAAAGAAAAATCAAAGGATAAGTTTTATGACTCAATGAGTACACATCTCCTAAAATTACTATTTAATAAAATTAAATAAATAAATTTAATTTTAAATAAGTTAGACGTTAATAAAAGGAGTAACTATAATTGCATTGGTACATGAAGTTTTGTTAATTGAATAAATGACTAATTTTAATATAATCCCATCACCTTCATGGCAAACATTTGTAAAATTATAGATGAATAATACCATTGATATAACCTAACAAGTAATAATCTTTAATCATCTAAATATAAGATATTAACTAAAACAAGTTCACAAACAATTCATAAATATTTAGCTAATGTCATATTCACCTACACATATAATCATCTTTAGAATCATAGGATGCTAATAATAGGAATAATAATAAAATAAACAATTCAAACCTCCTTATAACTGTTGGATCTACCTTACCCCCTCATAAATGTTATTGTTTCCCTTTAAGATCCACTTTATCTCATCACAAATGAGCACCCAGATCTATGCAATAATTATATCATAGTAATGTTCACCCCTTTTGTTTCATCTCAATGCCATTATGGCATAATTCATAATTCACACTCAATCTCAATCACAATAAAATAATTCATTCATTATCATATCCA
Source organism: Sindora glabra (assembly GCA_020226215.1). Lineage (NCBI taxonomy): Eukaryota > Viridiplantae > Streptophyta > Magnoliopsida > Fabales > Fabaceae > Sindora > Sindora glabra. The sequence continues at coordinate 41,469,922 of CM035227.1, read as the reverse complement.
CACATCATAATAGCTCAAGCATAATTAAATCATAAAATAATAATTTAATAATAATAATACCAACGGTACTCTCACATTTTTCATGCTAGGCTATAGCTTAATCATAAGTATTAATCTCAATATATATATATATATAGAGAGAGAGTGTGTGTATTGTAACTTTTTAACAATAGCTAATCCATACTTCTATAACATAAACTCAAAGAATAAATTAAGCAATTATTCACTAAACTTAATTCTCCATGCATGGAAACATGTTTTTCTCCTTACAAGAACTTATCTCCTAGTTTACAATCTTTAATTTAATGGTTTATGTCTCAATATAACAAACAATCTAACTCATCATAAAGTGTTACCATATTATAAATATTTATATGGGTTATGAATAAAAATAACAGGAAACATGAAGATTAATAATAGTAATGTTTTAGGTAGATATGCACTCACCTAATAGTGTTAATTTACATAAAAAAAGGTCCAAGATATTTACATTTATCTTTCTTTTTTCCTTCATACTCACAATATATAAAAATAAATTATAAATATATTGATCCTATTGATTTTCTACCTAAAAAATTATAATTTTATGCTCTAATCATATTATTCTAATATCATAGATCATTAAATTCTAATTTTTCTAAACTAGAATGGGAAAATAAAAAATAGGTTAATACTTAAGGATTTGAATCTAGCTTGCATAGAGGAAAAATAATAGAGTATTATGCTTTAAAAAGACCCACTTTTGCTCATGGATGTCATTAGCAACTAGTGTTGAAAGATGATGGAATTACCAAAATCCCAATTGTAGCTAGCAATTTTCCATGATTGCATCTTAGTTATGATAGGTGGCATCTTGCAACTCTTTCACACATTATGGTTGCTGGAGCCCGAAATGATGGTGGCATGGCCAATTGGCGATTGGAGGTGGGGAAAAAGAGGAAGAATGGCACAAAAAAGAATAGGATGATATGAGGGTGTTTGAAATTAAGAGAAAGAGAGAGAGAAATATCTTTAAAAAAATTAGGCTAGAGTTATGCTTTGGTCCTTTTTCACACACCATAAGCTTATTTCTTAGAATTAATCTTAACCACCTCTTTCCTTACTAAGTTATTTAATTGAATCTCGACCTTCATTTTTAATTACTTCTTTATATGGTCAAATTAAATTCCAATTCCCACTAACTCTATTTATCTTAATGTTCCCAAGAAAATTTAATAAATTTTTAAGTTTTAATAGGAAGTTTCCTAATATCCTAAAGTTTGTAAGAAAAAAATATTTATTAAGGCATGAACAATTATTTTTATAAGTCAATATTTTGATGATTATTCAATAGTAATTATTTTATGAGTAATATATTTCTAAAATCATTTAAAAAGATATTTTAGAACAATAATGTAGCTAAACAGGTAAAGCTTTTATTGTTGTTTTAAAAGAATATTAAATTACTAAAATTTATTTTAAATTATATGGTAGGTAACATCTTTAGCAATAAATATATTAGTGGTTAATTTTTTATTGTTAGAAAAAGGAATATGTGGCAAAAATTATTAGAAATTTAAATAATATCGCACTTGTGAAACTAAAAAAAATAATTATCATTAGCTCAGATATTACAAGTTCTTTTCATTTAAGAAAATTTTTCCTTCAATTCTATAGGCATTAGACTAAGAAAAAAAATTGAAAAGACTTAATATAAGTTAGAAATTTACTATCTACAACTATATGAAGAATTATCATGAAAAATTTATGCTCTTTTTTAACCATCAATCTTTTTACCAAGTAGTTGAAACACTAATTACTTCCTGGTAATTTGGCTTGTTAACTTAGTAGTTTTAAACTTAGGATGGATGTCATTTCATTTCTACTTCATCACCTAAGTTAGTTGTCTAGCCTCATCATTATGTAACCTTAATGTTTCCTAAGTTAAATTCTATCCACTACCCCTTTCTAATTGAATATTCCTATAGAAGGAAAATAGAATGATGAAGATAGGTGAACAATAAGAATAAAAGAGTTATGCATGTGTATGTATATACATCAATTACAAATATTTAGTAGTACTATACAATATCTAGTAATAATTAATATTTTTAACTTCTACCTTTATACAAATAAGCTATACTAAAGTTCTTGTGTATCAATATTAATAGGTAACCCATTCAAGCATGAATAAAATATTAAAATAGATTATCATACCTTACACAAAGTAGGCAATGGAAATATATTATAGCTAAGCTCATTAAGCTTTCATTTATAATTTAATTAAAGTAACAACAATAAACAAATAGTTTTATTATTGAGTCTATCTATGAAATAATATTTAAACAACATGATATATCCCTAATTAGAACAACACTTTATTCCTTTATCCATATTTGATTTATCACCATCACTCTTTATATCTCTTCCTTTATCTATATTTGATTTGCCATTATAACTCTTTATGTATCATAAAAATTTTATCTTAACCAATATCTTATCTTTTTAGGAATTTCATCATTGTAGTTATAATCAATAGCATTCATACATATCATATGCCAATCTTGAAACCATATATTTGAGTCATTGCATAAATTTTCCTAAATTTACAAAAAATTAAACTAACCACAAGGTAGCTACTCATATACATATATTAACTACTAATAACAAACTCATAGCATGTAATTGTCAAACTACTAATTTTCCATCACCTTTATTTTTACCGGTTTAATATATACTAATAAGACAATTTAAACAAGTGGCATATTCACTTAATAATAAGAAAAGGTAAAGAAAGTTTAAAAACAATGATCCTATAGAAACATAAGAAATCTTTTCAAATTTGAAAATTTTATATATAGAAGAAGAAATATTCTAGATACTACACATAATAAACTTACATCCAATATCTAATGAAGAGAAAGGAAGGAAAAGTAAACCATTGAGAGCACATAATATAATAAGGAGGAAAAATATTCTTATGAAATTATATAATATGAAATAATGAGACCTTGCACTAGATGGGTACTATTACAATTTTCTTAAAAGATATGGAGAAAAATAGTAGAAAAAAAACATGAATTGGAATGTTATTGAAAGAAAATCCACTTTAATGTTATAGAAAGTACTCTAGGTGGTCGAGGTATTAGATAAAAAGTTATCACTTCTAAAGAGGTCAAAGTTAGTTTATGAATCTCATCATTAAGTTATACTAAAATTAAGTACAATTGTCTTTATACTAGTTAAGTAGCTAAATGCACAATATAAAACTACGATTAAACTAGGTTACCAAATTTGAACAAGAAAATTAACTCATGATCTATTTTATGGCTTCCTAAAATGGCTTAGAGTTATATAATATAAATTAGAGGTGAAATCCTATATAGAATTTTTAACGTTTTTGTTACATTGCTACTTATCACACTTATATTGAATATTCATTTTTAGTGGTTGTTTATCTACCTATTCAAAAACCATAGCCATTCATTTTATACATCATCATCAATTTTTATCTACATTATTACATTTAGTACTAAAATATACATCATTATGTGAGTGTACTATAGTTAATTTATCATAACTTAGCATTTTCATGTCTAACTTATTTACTAAATTTAGGAGAATATATTTAAGTATGGCATTCAAATATGAGGCCTTTAGCGTAAAACCTATATTTGAATACTATAAGTAAATATAAGCAACTTCAAATGTAAATACTTCGGTATTGTACTTAAATATGACTACTAAAATAATTTTCTCTGTCATATTCAAATACCATACATGAATGTAAGTAGATAGAAATGAAATCTCCCTATAGTATTCAACTAAGGTAGTTGAATATAGGCCTATCATGAGAATTCTCTAGGCTATATTTGATTACTATAGTTGAATATTGATTGGAAATTTTCAATTGTCACTAAGTTTTTTACAACATAGACTAGTTTACAATAACTTCATTCAAAAATGCCTTTCAACTAATATACACAGTTTTCTTTTTCCTTAAACACAACATCTATTTTTGCACATATCACTAATTAATCAACTAATCATCAACAAATATATATTACTCATATCAAAACTCCAAATAATTATGAAATTCAATTGACATAGATGATTTTAAGTAGATTATCCAATAATTTTATTTTTTTCTATGTCATCTAATAGGTCAATCTCCAACTAAACAATTACCTACTAACCTACTTCTCATCATTTCCTTTTGTATATAATTAACTAGAATTATTAAGTCTTCCTTGTAATATTACTCCATCTTTCAATTTCTATGCGACTTTATTTTTTTCATATAATTTATAATAAATATTGATACTTTTTTTATTCTTAACAATTTCAAATTATCATGCTTTTACATAAATTAATAATTATAACTATCTCACCTTGACCTATTTTAACAAGTCTGAATTAAAGGATACATTTTATTTACTTTTATTTACTACCATTCCTTTCTATACTGGAAAATTTATAGTTAACAACATACATTTGTTATACTTTCAAATCAGTCCATAAAAATTCATTATATGATAAATTCTATCTATGAATTAACATAATCAAAATATCACAAATTCGAACAAGGTTCACATACCACATGTAATATATGTACTGTCTCAAGTTCAATCAACTAAAACTTTACTTTACAATTTAAAAAAAATAATTATAAAATTCAAGTAATGTAAAGAAGATATCAAATTCCATCAATCAAATAGTACAAAGAATCATGTAATATCATATTATTTTATCTATTAAAATCATTACTCGTTAACTATTTCAAATTACATTTCCATGTAAGCAAACAATGTAAGCCATTTTCTTGGCTCCAAAGAAAAAATTATTCCAAAGTATAAATTATAAGTAATGCAATATGAGATATCATATAAATAAATTTTAAATTATTTTATTTTATGTAAATTCAAAGCATAGCTTAAAATTAAATTGTGTTATGTTTATATTCATGATTGTTGGCTGTACAATCATGAATTCCTAATGTATTTATTCAAGTTTGAAAATTAGAAATTCTTATCTAAAACATTCACAAAGCTAAGATCATACTTTGATACCATCTTGTCATAACCTAATTGTCATAACCAACATGGAACCCCATTAAGCAATTTCACTAGCTTAACTATCTGACTAGCTAATTTCATTGACTCAGACATAATTGTTACACTTTTACTGCATATCCCAATGTGCCATAAAATTTAGAGTAATCAGGTAGAATTTCTTTTAACTATAAATATTTGGAAAATAAATTTTCCTACAAGTATGCAGATTGTACTTCTATAGTAATACAACTTAAAATTTGGTATGAACAATGACTTATTCATACATACAATAATAAATATCAAACTTGATTCATAATTGACACCTCTTTCCCATTTTCATCTAAATTACTTTGAATTTTCCTAGAAGCAACTTAATTTAAGGATTCAAATTTTACCTATAAGTATTAAAGAAAAATAAAGGAATTAGTTTTTCGACTTAATAAGAACATGTCTCCCTAAAACTACTATATAATAAAATTAAATAAATAAGTTTGGTTTTAAACAAGCTAGGCATTAGCAAAAGGAGTAACTATAGTGGCATTTGTACCTAAAACTTTGTTAATTAAACAATTAACTAATTTTAATATAATCCCATTATCTTTATGTCAAACTTTTGCAAAATTATGGATTAATAATATCATTGCCATAACCTAATGAGTAATAATCTCCAATCATTTGAACATAAGATGTTAACTAAAAAAGGGTTAACTAACTATTCATAAATATTTAACTAATGTCACATTCATTTACATATATAATCATCCTTAAAATCATAGAATGTCAATAATAGAAATAATAATTAAAAAATTGAGACCTCTTTATGACTCTTAAGTCTGCTTTATTCCCTCATAAATGCCATCTTTATCCCTTTAAAATCTTTCTTATCCCTTCATAAATAAGTATTTGGATCTAGCGTACTAATCATATCATAGTAATGTTTACCCCTTTAATCTCATCCTAATGCCATTATGGCATAATTCATATTTCACACTCAATCTATAGAATAATTCATTTATTATCATATTCACTCGCCATAATAGCCCAAGCACAATTACATCACAATATAATAATAATTATAATAATACCAACAGTACTCCACACTTTCTATATGTGGCCACAGCTTAATCATAAGCATTAATCTCAACCAATATGTATATAATGTGTTGTAACTTATTTATAGCAGCTAATTCATACTTCTACAGTATAGCCTTAAACAATGAATTAAGCAATTATTCACTAAATTTAATTTTTCATGCAAAGAAACACATTTTCCCCTTATGAAAACTAATCTACTAGTTTACAATCTCCAATATAATAGTCTATGTCTCAATATAACAAACAATCTAGCCATTGTAGCATGTTATCGTAGTGTAAATATTTATATAGCTTATGAATAAAAATGATGAGAAACATGAATATTAATAAAAATAATATTTTAAGTAGATATATACTCACCTAGTGGTGTCAATTTACCTAAAAAATTCTAAGATATCTACATTTGTCTTTCTTTCTTCTTTTTACTCATAATATATAATGATACATTATAAAAAAAGTGATACTATGATTTTCTTCAGAAAAAAAGTATAATCCTATACTGTAATCACATTGTCCTAACATTCTAAGTCATCAATTTCTAATTTTTCTAAACTAAAAGAGGAAAATAAAGAATAGCTTAATACTTAAGGATTTGAATCTATCATGTATAGAGAAAAATATCAGAGTTTGTGCTTTAGAAAGATCTATCCTTATATATGGATGTTACCAATGGATTGTTGATGTTAGAAGATGGTGCAATCACTAGAATCCTAATTATGGCTAATGGTTTACACAATTGCTTTTCAATGGTGATAGGTGGCATCTTCCCCCTCTTTCATGCATTATGGCTGCTAAAAGATGAAATAATGACAACACGACTAAGTAGTAGTTAAGGGTGAGGGAAAAACGAAAAAAGGGAAGAAAAGGAAAGTAATGTAGTGAATAGAAGAAGGATGAGAAGGCATCCAAAATTAGGAGAAAATGAAAGAGAATAGCCCTTAAAAAAATTAACCTAAGGTTATGTTAAATCGTCAATATAGTACCAAGGGTGTCTTTAGAATATACCGAATCAGTATAGCTATCCTTCTTCTGACACAGCAACGCAATTTCACAATTAGTAGGGGATAAAATAAAGTACTACTTCGATACTTCTCACACAATATAAGCCTATTTCCTAAAACTAATCTCAACCACCATTTTTCTTATCATGCCATGTAGTTGAATCCTTATCCTCCTTATTAATTACTTTTTTATATGATCAAACTAATTTCTAGTTCCCATTGACCCTATTTATCCTAATGTTTCTAGGATAATTTAATAAATTTTTAGGTCTTGATAGGAAGTTTCCTAACATCCTAAAGTTTCTAAGAAAAAAATTATTTATTAAAACACGCACAATTATTTTCATAAATTAATATTTTAATAATCATGCAATAGTTATTATTTCATGAGTAATATATCTCCAAAATCATTGAAAGAGAGATTTTAGAACATTAATTTAACTAAACATATGGAGTTTTATTGTTGCTTTAAAGGAATGTTAAATTTTAAAATCTATAATAAGTAATGCTTTTAACAATAAATATACCAATGGCTAAATTTTTAATTATTTGAAAAAGGATTAAATAGGAACAAATTGTAAGAAATTTTAAATAGTACTACTCTTTGTAAAAATAAAATAAACTAATTATCATTAGCTTGAATGTTACAATTATGGTTAAATTGGTATGTATTGGCTATTTAATGATAGATTTGTGAAATCTTGAGTTTATGGCATGAATTTTTTTTGCATGTTTAGTTTATTTATGAATGTTTGATTAGTTTTAATGCAATTTTTGGGGTTAAGGTTGCATATATTCATAAATTGGGGCTGCAAGGCTAATGAACAATGCAAAATGAGAAAAAATTTATAGATTCGAGCCTATAATCAACTATAGCTCTAAGAGTTATTTTTAAATGGCTTATGGTTGACTACATAATTAACTATCCTAAGAAATGTGCTTTCCAGATGCTTATAGTTAACTACAGCTTCTAGAGTTGCTTTTTGGATGGATATAATTAACTATGAAAAATTAGATTTTGCTTCTGAAACCTTATAGTCAATTATATAGTCGATTATTACTTTGTTATTCCTAATTTTGCTTATTTTATGATATTGTAATCATGTATACTTCTTTTATTTACATATTTAGCATATGAATGCATTTGTAATTGATTTTTAATGCTAAAATCCCAATATAGGATCTTATTATACTGATAATTGTGAAAAAGGCAGATGAAATAATTGAATTGTCATATAAAATTGAATCCTGTAAATGTTTGTGAAGAGATAAGACAAACTCTGAAAGAACATGATTGGGTTTGTAAAGAGATAAAGCTAACTAAGAATCATAAAAAAAGTTTAATTGCATTTTTATTTATACTTATTATTTTTTACTTAAATGGAAATGTTGTTGTTTATTAGAGTTATTGTATACAATTATATAATTATATATTAAAGGATAACCTGAATGGTAAGAATACTCTACATATTTTTGTGTTAATTGTAAATAGATTGTTTACCTACTAAATCTTAAACTCAATTTTTTATATGTTTAATTTTTACAAATTTTACTGTAGAAGCTTCACCACCTTTACAATAGGAGTAGTTTCCCCTAAGCTTATTTTATGCAAGTTAATTGTAAAAACTATTTTGTTTGTAAATAGGAATACTTTTCTAGCTTTCTAATATGTCATTAAATTCTAAGTTATAGGAGTTCCTTATGTGTATTAAAGTTAATTCAATTAACTTAACCTTAAATCACTAGAGTAAGGAAGCATGTTTAACTTCTCTATTTTGGTAGTTTAGAATATACACACTTGTTTTTAAATATTTTGACTTAATATACAAATTATCTTGAATTATTAGCATATCAAGTGTTTGATATTGAATTAAAGAATTAGATTAAAGTAATAGAAATTAAATTGTTAGGTTCCACACCAATCACAGTTTAGGAAGGTTGTGACAATGTATAAATTAAATTAATTTACATTGATTTAAAGATCAAATTATATTAAGGAGTCTTTTAGTTCAAACAGTAAATTGCTACACAAAGTTGGACTTTCCAAAACATAAATATTCCCTTATGAACTTCCTAGGAAGTATTCAAAGTTGTTTACTTGATACTAAAGAAGTGAGATTTCTCATAAATTAACTTTCTATATTTTAATTGTTTTAACTTTAAATTTTTTTAGAAAGTATTAATATATGACCATTATACCTTTATAACTATAATACAAAAAACTTGAAAATATTAATAATTTTCAATTATTTTTAGGTTTTTCTTTGAAATAACGAGTCTTGCATCTTTTGTATCATAATTTTTTTAAACTTGTCATTTTTATTTTTCAAAAAAAATAAAATTAACTTAATGAATTATATATAAAATATTAAAATGAATCATCTTTTATATAGTTTTTTTTTAAATTCATGGTAATCATGTAAAATATGTATAATTATCACCATACCATGTAAAATATCTTAAATATTATAAAACACTTAACTCTTCAATGAGATAAATCTTAGTAAGTAAATAAAAGGATAAGGTCATCATTAGTTAATATTAGTAATGATATTTTTATATTTAATTTTATAAAAGATGCAGGAAATCCAACTTATTAAAAGAGAGTGGATACATTAATTCTTATGTTTTGTAAGGAATAAAGTTTCCTAAAAAGTTCTACTTCTTTATTTTAGCAATAAGTGATTAACCAAATAATTTACTTAATCTCTACATCCTATATAACTTCCTGTTAACTAAATGACCCTTAATATAATCAAGATGTTCAATAAAAAAATGTAATTACTTAAAATTTAATTAATTATATTTTATAATCTTACATAATTTTTATTTAATTATTATTTATAATGAAAAATTACTTAAAATATAATTCATTATATATTATAATATTACATATGTATTTATATAAGTATTTTTATATATTTATATTTTAAAATAAAGATATAATTGACTAAATTAAATTAATTTACTTTATGATAACATAAATTTATTTATCTACTGACTTACTCATTTTTATTTAATTATTGCACTAAAAATTTGATATTATATATTTATTTACTTATTTAATTAATTTTTATTTATTTATTATTTAAATTAAGAACATAATTATTTAATGAAGGCATGAGTTATAAATTAATAAAAAAATATAAATTTAAAAAAAATTTAAAAAGTGACTAGTTTATAAGTTATAAGTTACTTAAGATAACTTATTAAATTAGAACTTATTTTTTTTATAAGCTAATATGAAAATATCATTTAAAAATTAACTTATAACTTATTGATCAAGTCAATATATTATAAATTAATTTATTTATTACATAAAATGGAGCCTTAATTAATCATTTTATTAAATCATGTGATTTTTTAATGAAATTTCCAAACAAGAATCATAAAATTATAAAATGTTGATTCAATTTATTATTTTCCCATATAATTTCACACCCTATATATAAGTACTTATTGAAAATTCTTTAGTTATAATTCAATTTTATTAACTATATAACATAAAAATTATATATGATAAAATGATAAAAAAAATTAATATGCTATAATATTATAATTATTATTTTAAAACTTCATGACATGAAAAAACACATAATTTAATAAAATATTTAATTAAGTGAATGATGAGTATTAATTCTAAATTTTAAAAAATCTAAGGTTATAATTTTTAAATTTTTAAAGTTAAAGGAGGCAATTTATATTTTTTTTATTCAAAAATTAGATTTGTTCCTGTGTGATGCACATAAACAAAGATATTATATAATTTTATCCTTTTAATTAAAATAATTTATGTTGATCTTAAAATATTTAATTTGTATAATTTTGATCCTTTAATAAGATTTTTGTCAACTTCTTAAATTCATAAGATCATTTTTATCAATTGCTTTCTCCAGATAAACCTAAAATGATATATATGAAAGTATAAAATGAAATCTTAATCTAAAAATTAAAAGAGTAAATATAGAATTTTGATTTTTTTAGTGTTTATCATTTTTAAATCCAAAAAAAAGAAAATTTGTGAGAAATAATACAATAGGTGCTTGAAGATCAAATATAGGATGATAAAAATCAACAAAAATTAAATAAAAAGATTGAAATTGCACTAATTAAATATTTAAAAGTTAAAATAAATTATTTTAAACTAGGGAATTAAAATAATAGAATTCATATTTTAAGAAATTAAAATTATATTTAAGTAAAAATAGACTAGAAAATATGATTTGTGATATTTTTTAAAATTTTTATTTAAATTTGATGTCTGTGTGTTTGATTGGAAAGTTTCTCAAGGTTGGTAAAAGAACAAAAAATTGATTTTTCTTACTTGAATATTTAGTTTGAGTGCATTGAAATTTGTTTCTATTATTTTCATTTAATTAATTTACACTTAAAACTCTTTCTTTCCTTGATGTTAAACAAAAAAAAATTTAACCACAAGAAATAAAAACACTTTCTCTTTCTTTCTCTCTCTACTTCCACAACAAATAAATCATTTTGACTTTTACTTCTTTTACCTACCACAATCTCCATTATTCATCACAAGAATTCATGTATTTACTGACGAAATTTAGCTATGAAAATTTAGTGGTGGAATTGCCAGTGAAAATTCTGCTATAAATGACTTCCAAACTATTTGATTAGATATATAATAACATTGGAATTTAGTTATGTAATTATAAATAAATGATTTTAAATTACACTACCAAAAAAATTAATTAGTGATGAAAAATATGTTGCTAATTTTTGAAAATCCATCCTTAAAAAAAAAGCAATGAATTATAAGGCATAAATAAATGACATATCAATAATTTAATTAATGATAAATTTTTGACATTTGCCACTATTTCCATCCCTAATTTTATAAGCTAACAACAAGCAAAAAATGAATGATGAATGGATTTAGCAACATCATTATCTATCACCAAGCCCTATTTTTACTCATGGAATTTCCTTCACTAAATTGAAATTTAATGAAGGAAAAATTCATTATTAATTTGTTCTTGTCACTAGAATTTAGCATTAGAATAATTAGTCATTAATTTGGTTTCCATCATTAAATCTGTCACTAATTTAGGAAATTTTGAAAAATTATTTATGTCATTATTCGAAAATCTATTACTAACCTTAGAAATATTGACAATTTGTTACCTCTTTTCAAGGCAACCCATACAACAATGCCCCTATATAAATACAATTTAACCATAGCAATAGAAAATTCAATTAACAAATTTCTAAAATGGAATTTCATAATATTGAATATGTATTGTCTAGTCATTTAGCATAAAAATTGTAATATAATATAATAAACTTATATATAAAATAAAAATCAAATTTAGTAACCCTAAGCCCTATGTCAACAATTGTAATCATCCTTTTTGACACTCCTCATTGTGCTTTTCTTTATGCCAAGGTAGTGGTTTATCATCTGGAGATAGTTCTTAGATGCTTAATTTATGGATATATCATGCTAAAGTATCAATCATGTTACTCAATTTAGGTTTTGAAGACTTAGTAACTTATATCAATTGAAAACAATATTAAGTTAGTATCATTTGCATTGATTAGGCAAGGTATATACATGAAGATTCTAATCTATGTATACCAAGGATATCTAATCTAAAATGAAGACTCTATATCATTATATTAAATTTCTTCTTTGCCTTCATTAATCTTTTCTCCATTGTCTTCCTTTTTCTCATTTTATTCATTTTCTTATCTTCTTGAGATTTTTTTTCATTGCTAAGGTCATACAAGTCTACATACAATTTGTCCAGTATAGCCAACTTCTTTAAGAAATCTTGAGTTAGTTGTTAGTGAATACATCTCTTTATTCTTAATATATGTTAGTAATTGATTGTGTTGCTCATCATATTAGAAGGCAACTATGGCATCATTTATTGATAAAGCATTAATGACCTTCCTTACTTTAGTTTTAGTGAAATTACCCACTTAATGTTATCCCTTCCATGACTGAGGTATAAAGTGTAATATATTTGCATAACTTATTAAGTGAAGATGAAGAGATTGAACTTGTTATAGTACCAAGATTCTTGGACCTTAACAATATCATTTTATTTATGTAATTTTATTCCCTTGTTAGAAATGAGATCAAATCGTTGATAATCAAAGAACACTAGCTTCTTTGCTAGAGATCCATCATAATCTAACTCAATAACCTCTTAAAATTTTTTGTAGTAATCATTTTCAGAGTGTCCATCACTATATTTAATGCACACACTAAAGTTAAAGGTGGACTTATGTTAACTCCATTGTTCAATGTGAAATTTATAACCACTCATAAAATATATAAGCCATATGCACACTTTTCTCTTCAAGCCATTTGCTATGTCAAGTATTTTTTCCCCAATCACCTTGTTTTTTGTAATTAAAACCTAGCTCCATTGTTCAATGTGAAATTTATAACCACTCATAAAATATATAAGCCATATGCACACTTTTCTCTTTGAGCCATTTGTTATGTTAAGTATTTTTTTCCTAATCACCTTGTTCTTTGTAATTAAAACCTAGTTATAGAACAAGTTTACATTATTTGTGTCAATAGAAACAGTGCCTAGAATGCACAAAACTCTAAGGTAAGATATGTCTTGATTTACATAATTATGAAGTCATAAAGAGAATTCATTTTCAATGCACGAGTTCATATCCTTATCGATTATGGTTAGGAATAAATGTTGTAACATATGTTCAAATAAGTTGTAACTTATGTTGTATTATTAGATCTTATTGAAAATTTGATGAATATATCAATAAATTGATTAAACTCATTATATTAACCATTCACTTTATATATGATTGCACCTTATCATAGTTTAGCAATGCATATATTGTAGCCATATAGTACTCCTAATCTGTCAAATATTGGCACCTACATTCCTCTGTTGGACAACCAAATAATTGAAGATGGAATAAATATTCTCACCATTTTTCACATCCCTGCTATCATCATTCCTAGTAACTATAGTTCTTTTGAATTGCATATAAGGTTTAAAGAAATATGAATAAAAAGTAGATCTCTCCTTAATAATATATGCTTAAAAATAGACTCTTTTACATGAGCTATATTTTTCACATTTTTCTTCAATATATGTAGAAATATAACAATTAACAAGATAAATTAATTATCCATAATATAGAGAAAAAACTAAATTATTTACTTAATTAATTTATCTCTTAAAATGGCACATCTAATGGTATTAAATAAAACCTTTGACTAGTGCTTTGTGTGGCAAGTGCATTGGAAAGTGCTCAGTTAGAGAAAATAGTCATTTCAACTTGTAAATAATGATATGAATATTTTATTCCATTTGAAATAGTTATTCTTCGTGCAAGGTATTTAACCATAAGTCTTTGAAAAACAAGCTCAACTAAGGATGACAACAAGGTGGGGTAAGGATAAATTGACCTTATATTGATTTTTCCAAACATCCTCGTCATTTACCTTATCCTTGCTTATATGGCAATTTGGGGCATTGTCCTTGCGATCTATAAGGCACATGTGCTTGATGGAAAAATGAAAGAAAATAGAAAAATTCTAGAAAAAAGTAAAAAAAACCTTAAATTTAAATATTTGAAATTCACACATAAGTTGTATATATTATTTAACATGATATGACAACACAGATCTAAAAGCACAAATAATTTATTCAACAAGCTTAAACTACAAATAAGAAACAAAGAAACTTCTTTAATTTTTTTAAATACTTTTCTTTTCTTAATTTAAATATAATAACTAAATTAGAAATAAAATCTTTTAAAGGCATATTCAATAGTTAAATTACTAAAAAAAACTACAAATATTAATAGATAAATGCAATGAACTATATAGGTAAAAATATAATTTTGATGTTACAAAACTTTACGGGATAAATTAAGCCAATAATACCTTATCCTTGAAATTTGCTTTTGATTAAAAACTTACTTTGCATTTTGTTTCGTAAGGAAACTTTTCACACCATATTCGAATCTCATTGAGACCAAATCTATAAGGCAAACCTAAAACCAAAAATTTTATGATCCTTAAATTTAGCTTAATTGTCACAATATAAATGGGCATCGATAGCACTTTAAAGGAAATTAGAAGTAATCATTTCATGAATACATGTTAATCAAGGCTCTTTATTCCATTTATCTTACATTCTTATGATTTGAAGCATAATTGTCTAGAAGTTTTATCATGATCTAATCCTGATGCACATGACTAGTATAAGAAGTTACTACTTGTAACCACCTACTAGGCTTTTCTTAATGCATCAAATTCCAAGTTTCATATATACTATTGCTTTTCATTAGAAAGAATAATTGAAAATATATTATGCAATGCACAAGTAAGTGTTTATGCATGACTATCCTAATTATTCCAAAACTTGCCTTCATACTAGAAATCTTAAATGGACCTACTTAAATCCCAATATAGTAACTAAGCACCTAAAGGTCAAGGTTCTGAAAAAAAGAAGAAAAAATGAGAAGAATATATTTTTATAAGACTTAATTAGTAAATATAGATATTTAAGAAAAAGACTATTTAACACTTATTTACTACTTATTATAAGCTTTACAATTGATCCTTCATATGAAGCATCTAAAAAAGTCAATGGCATTCATATCTTGTTTGAAGAGAAGGAAAAATGTATTCTAAGATATGACCTATCTATCAAGGAAGTAAATGCATTTGCATAAGCCATTAAACTCAATAACCATTATATTACTCTTCTTACAATACTACGATCATTAAAGAAGTCAAATGATAGGTCCACCACATTCATACTTACAATGTCATAGTTCAATTATAACTACTTAATAATAATTTTCATCCTATAATACTAGTAGACTCTACAACCTGCTTAATTTCCAAGGATATCGATACAACAATAATAACAATAATGTAATAATGCAAGAATAATTAATATGGAAAATAAGTAAATTTTCTTAGATTTCTCATTTATCCTTATCCCTCATTAATGTATCCTTGTTCTTCCAAATTAACTTTATCCCTTATTGGCTATTACGAAATCTGATGTTTGAATTTCACAAGTATCACATCATCTTGTCTTATTTCTCATTATCATGTAACAATTCAATTATTAATAAGTAATTTACTTGCACTACTATTCATAGCTATAACAATAATATCTATATATAAGTAGGACTATAAATAGTAATTAGTACTAGTATAAATTAAACATAACCCTTGTAATTCAAGTTTATAATTCCTTTATATATATCACAAAATCACCATGCCTTTTTGCATAGTCTAACATGCTATATTCATCACAACTCACCATATAACGAGTAATTATAATACTATAAAACACTTAAATATACATTAACCTCTTATATAATAAGATAGTATGAAGCTTTACAAGGTATAATTAACTGTATAAATTTAGAGAATAACTCTACAAGGTTATAGTAAATTATATAATCAACTATAAGGGTCCATGGAATAAATATTAGGCTTATAGTGGACTAAAAATCCATAAGCGTAAATCTATAAGGGCATAATTAACTATAATGGTCCGAAAAGTAGGTCTTAGAGGTATAATTGACTATGTAGTCAAATATACATGCTTAGAAAGTGTATTTTAGGGCATAGTCGACTAAAGCTTAGGTTCCTACAAATTTTCACATGAAATCACTATTTACTTGAAATATTTCCATTCTAAATTGTTATATAAGCCATTAAACATAACCAAACTATTAAATATTGTTTTATCATCATCCCACACATTATATCCCACAAGAGACATAAATTAAAACAATTAATTTCATTTTCTTTTTCAAGATTTAAGAATAACTATAAAACCTAACATTTATAAACCATAATCATTCACATTATTTAATGCTAGTTAGATTCTTTATTCACCTTGTTTGGACAAGGTGTTAGGTGGAGACATTATAATTTGCTTACAGTTAATTATCCGAGATCATTAATTTTAAGGTTAAGGCTTTAAAAATCTCTCTTCTTAAATATAACCGTCAATCTTATTCAAATTAAATAAAATTGAAGATGGAATATAAAATGGATGATTAGGCAAACCTTACTTTGTTTACATTGAGGTGTCGATATTGATTGATAAAGGTTAGTACCATTGGCTAGATGATAAGGAGAAGAAAAAATGAAAAAGATGACAGAATATGGCAAAAGTATGGTGTGGTGAGGCAAAATAAGAAATAACGATTGAGATGGGAGATATAAGGGAGTTGTAACTAAGGGTAAAAAAGGATAAGTTTCTTTAATCTCCTTTACACTCAATTATATAGCTTTAAACACAATTAACCTCTAAACATTTCATGTTATCCATTTTTGCTCAACTTTTTCCTATGAAATTCCCATTTAAAATTTCATCCAATTAAATAATTCCCCTCTTCCTATATTCTATTATAATCTATTCATTTGCACAAAAATCTCACTTTAATTCTTATAGTCATAATTAATTGATTATTTCTCATAAAAATAAAATTTAAAATTTTAAAGGAGATATAGTAAGTTTTAAGTTTTTTATCCACTTGTAAACTGTGCTTTTCTATTCTATATTTAACATGCATTGTACCTTAAGCTTCAACACCCTCCTGATACCTTGTTGAACTAGCTCAATTTGCTATGCCTATAAAACTCACTTAAATCCATCTTATCTTTCATGTTATCTTTTGTTTTACCATTCACATTCATTACTTTGTTAAACACATTGTTGAACACATTATTCTTAATATACATAATATCTAAATTATGACAAATAAGATTTATCTATAAATAAGGTAGCTCTTAGAAGATGCTTTGCTTTGTTCAATTATGGGAAACTTCATACCTTTTCATTTATATTGCACGCCTTTCATTCATAACCTTTGGTGTATACATATCCCTTTCTTAGAGGTCTTCACTATCAATTCTTAAAGGTGAACATGATTTATCTATCTTATTTTTTCTAGAAAGCATTTTTATTAGAGCTATTAAAATGGATTAACCTAAACTTACTAGGCAAATCCTACAAGTAAAAATTATATGTCGGGTTAATCCTAAATCAAGTTATTTTTTCATTAAGTCAAATTACTATAATATTAATTTCAGTCTTAAGTTGACATTAATTTAAGTGATCCCACATGAATTTTATAATCTGTTATTATTATTATTATTATTATTATTAATTTAAATTAATTAATGATATGAAATTAGAAGTAAACAAATAAATGATCTAATAGTAATAATAGATCAATTTTTGTTTACTACTAATTCCATATCACTAATTAATTTAAATTAATAAACATAATTTATTAGTATTATTATTATAACTTAAAATCTTGTATTATTATGTATTATTATCATTATTATAATTTTTTGCAATTATATAATTATATTTTTAAATAAAATTTGGAATTTTTAAAATTTTATTATTATTGTTTGATAGAAAATAATTCAAGACATAACAATTTTTAATGTAAAAAAATTCCTATTTAGTAAAATAAAAACTACGAGGCTTAATTTAGAAAATTTTCACTTTTATAAAAATAAATACAAATATTTTGCTAACTAAGTTTACAATATATGAATATGTTACTATTTCTAGTTATCTTTTTTACTTGATGATATCTTCTTTCAAACTATTTTGTTGTCTATTTTTTACATCAAACTAATCTTTTAAATAAATAGGCATCTCTAAGTTTTCATAACTCAGATAGATATTTATCATCCAAAATTCTCTCATCAAGAGAAAATGCACTTTCCAATGCTACTAAGGATATTAAAAGGGTTAGTATATTATGTGTCATATGAAAAAGTATAAGATATTAGAACTTTTGTACTTTTCACCATTCTAAAATGTCAAAATTTATTATATTAGTTGTGATAGGTGTAAAGAAGTAAAAACTTAACTCATCATTGATTAATGGAGTATCATTAGCTACACTTAAGAAATTATCATATTCTTCATAATATGATAAATTTGTTTTTAAAGAAGATGAAGAATCCATGCATAAATGCGAGGAACTAAATTTAGTACTATATAATTAAAATATCTATTGTATTAAATTATTTATATCATGCATGTAAAACTCTATATCATATTTATATTACATAATTACAATTATAACATATGAATAAGAGATATGTCTAAAATATTTATTTTATTTTAGTACACATTTATTAATGAAAATTTCAAAACTATTAATATTTTTAAATTTAAAAAATGCAGAACTATAATTAAGCAAAATATCAAGTGTTGAGTGAGATGTAAGATAATAAGAACAAGATAAAAAATTAGTTGCTCTATAAATTATTTATAATAATTTTAAGTAAATTTATGCCCTTTCCTGTTTAGCATTTTCAAAATGATGATTAACTTAGATTTTGTTTGAATAAAATGTATTCATGACATCTTTATACTTTTAGTAAAATTTTAATATTTTAAAAGTAGAGTTCCATCTTATAAAAATATTTTGTAGAAGTATTTTATGCTTCTTAGACATTTTCATACATAATTGTTCCCAATCATACTTTCTAATAGATGATCATTTAATATATAAAACTATATTTCTATAATTTTATATAAGCATAGAAATAAGTTTTAATGCATATTAAACAATCAAATTTAAAATATGACATGCATATCTAAGATGAAAAAATTAACCTCCAAAAATAGGACTTAAATATGGAGTTAAAAGTTAAATAACATTAATATCAGTGGATGTATTATCAAATGTAATTGAAAATATTTTATACAATATCATGTACTCATTACAAGTATTTAATATATAAAAAACAATAGTTGATGCATCATGTGGTAACAAAATTAGTTTAAAATAAATAATTATTTTATATAAAATAAAGTTATCATCAATATAGTGGACAATATACAAATATAGCTTATTTGAGGTGGTGATGTTCAAATATAAAATGTAAGTACAATTTTATCTTGGAATTTAAAAAAAATGGCTAAAATTATTTTCTTTTCTTGAAAAATTTTATTCAATTTATTAATACTAGTGTCATTACTTATATCATGCCATTAAGGATTAAAGTATGAGAGAAACTTATTTAATTTTGGATAACTAGCTAAACAAAAAGGTATTTCAATATGGTAAATTTATTTACATAATTTATACTTACAAATATCTTGACTAGGTATGTTAGAATTTTAGCTTGGAACATTTATAATTTCTGCATAGTTAGAAGAATAATGGCATCTCATTATATTAGTATCACTATAATTATCATAATTATAATATCTTTGATAATGTTTAAGAAATGCTTTATCTATATCATTTACCTTTTTTAAATAAATGATTCCATATTTCAAAATTTTTTAATCTTTTTGCTAAATCAAATGACAATATAGGAGTGTTTACATTCTTAATGTGTATTTGAAAGAGTATTTGTAAAATTATTATTTGAAAACTACATTTTCTAAAAAATTTTGATTATCCAAATAATTTTGCATATTAATTGGATCATTCAAATACATAGTTAAAATTTATTAATAATATAAAAATGAGATTACTAATATTAAAATTAATAGGAATAACAACTATTGAATTAACTAAAATAATATACAAATTGAATATACAAATATTAATAAGAAATATATAAATATAAATGGAAAATAAAAAGAGTTTAAGAATGCTACCAATAGTTTCTTTTGGAATAAAAGATCAAATAATTAAGTCTTTAGAACTTCATACACCACACCTCCACATCCAATTTCCTACACTTGTAAAAAGATGCAAATGTATCATAATTGTGAAAATTTTAAGAATGAGATTGAAGAGAAAAAGTAAAAAATGAATATTTGTTATTTATATTTAATTTTATTCAAGTAGGTATTTATCATGAAATGAAAATAATAAAAATATATTTTATTGAAAATTTAATCCTTGAGTAATGGCTCATTAACTCAATGGCTATAATAGTGGTTGTGGCAAATAAAATACACATTAGCATAGGCGTAATGGCATTTGGAATTTGGTGGGCTAATATTATGTTAAAGTTAACCAAATAAAAATGCAAGTAACAAGATTTGGTAGGCTAATATTATGTTAAAGTTAACCAAATAAAAATGCAAGTAACAAGCTTATTAATCCTTCATTATTAACAAAAAAAAAAAAACCAGATTTGATCTAAAATTAAAAACAAGAAAATACATTACACACATAATTGCAATTAAAATATGTTTCATTGATTTCACCTATTATATTAACAAACAAATAAAAATAATTTTTTAATAATTTTACTCATATTTTTAATTTTAATATATTTATTTATTATAATAAACTTGTATAATATATATCTTGATAATATTAGATATATGGAATCATTAATTTTAACAATAAAAATTATTTGATATTATTTTTATATATAATTTTAATATATTAATCAATTAGTATTTTATTATTTATTATACATTATCAGTTAACTAATTAATCCAATAATTAAATAAGCTAATACTTATCAATTCCAATCCCTTTTAAGTTAAGTCATTGATTAGAATTTACGATGATAAATTATCCTAAAATTTAATGAACTAAAATAAAAATAAAAGAATATATATGCTACACTCTAGAAAAGGTAAAAGTGGAGTGATAAAATGATAAAGAATCATGTTACAGAGAATGAAATCCTTTAATAAGTGATAGTAGATGCCACGAAAGTTGAATCCCTTTGATAAGTCATAACTTTTTTTTAAGAACCTTAAAGAGAAAGCTTATAACAAAGACTTAATTTTAATTGTCAAATCTTAAATCTTAAATTTGTATTGTCTATAAGGAACAAACCTTCTTAAATAACTTTGGAGAAAATTTAGAATAATTGAGGACTTATTAAGTCCAAAACAAATGCAAATAGATAAACTTACTTATGCTTAAAAAAAACATGCTAATAAACCTAACTAAAAGTAATAAAATAGTTAACTTATGGCAAAAAGGTAACCTAATAGGCGATAAAACACTAATTTATAAAAAACCCTAAATGTCTCTAAACATAATAAAAATATGAATATTCCATTTATTCCTTTTTATTTATTACATTTTAGAAAAGAATTTTTATTCCTTTTTATATGTCACTTTAGAATTCCAATGAAGTATTAAATATTCTTTTTTTTCAAATTTATCCTTCTTTTTTATCAATAAATACTTTATTATTCTACACTCTGAATACACTTGCATTTATTGCATCAAATTTCTCTCTCACTTTTTAACCGTCTTGAACTTTATCCATAAAAGGTAGTCTTAGAAGGCCTACTATAAATAAATAAATTAAACTACTTTTTTAATATATGTGAAATTAATTAATTATGACATATAATAAGGAATGGAGGGAGTAAAATGCAAGCTAAGGCCCACAATGACCAAAATAACATCAACTGGCCTTAATGGTCTAAATTATCTCAAAAATAACATCCATGAGCTCCAAGTTTGCTTATTGAATGACATAAATTTGCCATTTGAAATTGCTCTTCCTAAGGTCACATCATTCCTTCTCTCTCTTCAAAAGATTCATCCTTAAATCTATAGGACCTACATAAAATTAGAAACATTAAAAGAAATATTCACAATAAACTTACCATGGAGATTTAACTTGGAAGCAACATCATTAATTCTTAAACACTTGGATTGGCCATCCTATTTGGAGTATTTTAATCCTTATTGGAGATCTTTCTTTCCTCATATGGAATTAAACATAACCATTTGTGTTAAAAACAAAACATGAATCAACAATTTCATGAAAGTACACAAACTTATCAATAGTAACAAATTTGTCAACGAAAGGGTATAGAACACAATTCCTTAAAAGCTTCTTATAGAAGTTAATTAACTTATTAAAACTCTTAATCTTATCAATAAACTTAGGTGATGGCCAATCTTTAATTGGCTTCACTTTTCCTTTATCCATCTCAATTACTTTGCCACACATAATATATCTCAAAAATATAATTCTTTTTATGCAAAATGAACATTCTTTAAAATTATTATGCAAAATTTTCATTTCTTAAAATTTGCAAAACTCATTTTAAAGGCCCAACATGTTCATCTACATCTTCATCATACATAAGAATGTCATCAAGATATGACAAGCAAACTTTCCAATTCTTTAAAATCATAAACAGTAATAAAATCCATCTTTTAAGCTCAAGAAAATAATGAAAAAAATAACAAATATATTAATAAAAATATGCAAAACATGATTTATTAAACTTGTGGAAGTACTTAGTGCATTAAATGAACTAAGTATCAAAGTCAACCACTCATATAATCTATGCTTTATTTTGAAAATATTTTTCCATATATTCCTTTTTCTTATGGCAAGTAAATAATATTCATCTTTCAAACTAACTTTGGAAAATGTATAAGGATCATGCAATTCACCACACATATTTTCCAAAGTTTTTTTAACCTTAAAATATTTCATGAAATCACTTTTTCTATCAAACTTTCTAGAAAACCTTTAGAAAATATACACAAGCTATACAACTTATCATGCAAATCCTTTAAAGCATTTTTGTCTCCAAAATATTATATCATTCCATTATCATAAGTTTCTCTACTAAGCAAGTCACTTAGAAAATTTTTAGGCATAAACATTTTATATTCCTACACGAAAATTTATCATGCCTAAAAATGTCTCCAAATACCATTTCTTCACAAACATTAACATTTGAAACAAAATCAATATATATAGAGAAATATTATGATCATGCAAAAAGGTAGCAAGACTATAATCATTCACATACAAATTATCAATGCACTTAAAACCTACAAATTTTGTATGCAAATACTTTTATTATATTCAAAATTTAATAATTTATCATGTAAAGTAAAGATGAAACCATATTTGTAAACTAATGTATCAATCATCGTAATATTTTTACCTTATTCCTCTTGATATTCTTTCCTTCTAAAAAGTGGTAATTCTTTTAAAAATTCTTTTGGAGACATATCTTGAAATTTTTATAAAATAAAATTAAAATCATTTAGTAAAACAAAATAAATTATGTTAGTATTTTTGTAGGCTTTCTTGTATAATAAAATTAGCCTTAAAACATATAAAACACTTTTCATATGATTTGTTTTTTTTTCACAAATACTCCTCTTCTTCTTTTTTTTTCATCTTCTCTATTTTTCCCTTGTTCTGTTTTCCTTTCTTTCTTTCTTTGTTTCAAATTCTCCTTTTTCTCTTTTTTTTCTTATTTTTTACATTTTGAAAAAGTTTCAAACTTATGTTGAACTTATTGGTCTTTTGTCTGTTCAACCTTTCCCATCTAAGGTTTCCATGAAGAACTAGAATTGTAGTCATATCTAGAAGAGTTGGAAATAATTTTTTCCCTTATAATAGCTTTCATTTCTTCCCAAATGACAATAGGTCTTACACCATTTTTTCTTCTTAATGATATAAGTTAATCTTATCAAATATTAGTAAAATTAATGGATTGGTAAATAGCAAGCCTCATTTTCTTCTCTTTAGAATAGCATTGACAATAAAAGATTAATTCCTTACTTTTTTCAAATCCTAAATAGGCTTTAAGATCACTCTTTTCTTTTCCTTGAAATAAAGGAAACTTCTTTTTTTATTATTAAGATTAAAATCTACTTTATCTTTTGTTTGTCTATCATTTTTTATTCTTACACTTTTTTTTGGACTCATTATAATGTACTCTTTCTTTTTTACTCTTTTCATTTTTAAACTATCTATTATTTTTCCTTCTATCATTTTTTTCTTTCCTATCTCTCTCATTATATTAACTCTTTTAAGATTTCTCACCTTTAATTCTCTTAAGTTTTTCTTCCCATTTGACAAATGTTGTATTCATTCCTTTAATTTGTTGTTGAATAATCCTTAATATGGATTAGATATCATTGTTTCTACTATCTCCTAATATCATAGAAGAAATACCTATAAGAAAGAGTTAGATAAAGGATAAGAACTCACTATGGTGCACTTTTTACTTAATTTAGAAACATTCCACTTATGTTTGCACTTTAATTAGGCTTTTATACTTAAATGATCTCACCCACTCTTATCCTTTTTTTTTCACTTTTAATTTTCCCTCTTATAGTTCTTTAAGAAATTAGGAGACATGACTAGATGAGATTCAATAATTATGACTATCGAATTCACCAATTAAAGGTCTACACAATTGAATGATCAAACAAATCACTTAGAGAAACAACAAATAGAAATTCAAAGAAAGGGGACTAATTAAAACTCGACATTAAGAATTAAATAATTAACAAAAAGAGATAAATAATATTTAAAATAAAAACTAGGACTTAAGAATCAAAAAGTTAAGATAAAAATGACTCAATGACTTAAAGATTCTTTAACCGAAATGGACTTAAAGATTTAAAGACCAAATGACTCAAAGATGAGAATTGGCAAAGAAATAAGGATTAAGACAGAATAAAAGAACTGAAACATTTTTAGAACAATGAGAAAATGGTCTGAAATGAAAATTCAAGCTTTAAAATTTAGTAGTACCACTTTTTTTTTTTTACTTTTCTCAACTTTAAACAATTTTTTCTTTTAAAATCATTTTGTTCTTTCACTTTTTTTCATTTGTTCTTGCTTTCTTTCCTTTTTCTCTTTTGTATCACAACACTACTTCTTTCTTTTGTTTGTCACGTAACTATTCAACATTTCATTTTCTTTTATATTGGTCAAACCCTTAACTACTCAAGTTAAAATAATTAACAAGTGCATAATTTCAGCATAAAATAATGTAGGCCAAAACTTGCAAAAAAAGGTAGATATGTAATTTGCGAAAATATAAATTGATGCATTAATTCTTTTAATTTAAAATGTGACATGAATAGCAAATGAATTTGGGTAGCAAAAATTGGAGAATTAAAATGAATAACAATGATGTAAGGAATAAAACAATTGACATGATGACACAAGCAAAACATTAGATAAGATTAGATAAACATAAGAGACACAAATATAATCAAATAGCAACACTAAAGAAATAGAATAGTATAAGAAATCCAAAAAAAGATATTCTAATTTTGGGAAGCTAGCTCTAAATCCTAAATGATGAGAATCTATGATAATAGATTGTCCTAAATTCAATAAGAAAAAGATATTCACACCACACTTTAAAAAAGGTAAAAGAAGAATGATAAGTGATGAAGGATCACATTACAAAAGATGAAATCCTTTAATAAGTGATGGTAGATACCATAAAGATTAAATTCCTTTGATATGTCATAAAGTTTTTTCAAAAACCTTAAAAAGAAAGCTCACAAAAAAGACTTAATTTTAATTTTCAAAATTCAAATCTTCAATCTTAAATCCATATTGTTTATAAAAAATAAGCCTCTTTAAATAGCCTTAGAGCTTCACTTAAGTCAAAAGCAAATATAAATAGATAGACTTACTTTAGCCAAAAGCAAACATGTATGAAATTGTTATCATTAGGCATTTATTGTACTTGGGATATTACCATAAAGTCATTAAAATAGGTTTAAGTATTGTTATCTTATTACTTATATAATAATATAATTGTTAGATTCTATAATTAGGCCTGGATACTACTCTAGAGATAATGAAGTTTAAGATAATGGATAAAAAAATACACTAATAAATTATGTTAGTTATCCTAGAAAACCATTGTCCTATCCTACAATACACATTGGTTATTTAATAGGAATCAATATGCTTAAGATATGAATAAAAGTCAATTTTTAATGGCAATTTACAAACTAATGTCTTATATAAACAATCATATCAATTATTAAACCAAAAATTAACGTTTTATTTTAATTATTTAACAATATCTAGGAACTAAATAGATCGATTTTCATGTAAAAAAATTAATATTGTTACGTGTAGTGAACATTGGTTTCAAAATTATTGGACATGCAACAAAGTTGATGTATATGTTAGTAAATAACCGACATAAATGGGTTAAACAATCAAAGATATGTGGAAATTCTATAGTTGTGTTAAATGATTAGTTGTTATTTACAAAGAAATGTTTTATTCTATTAAATAATAGATTAGTTCATATATAATTAAGATCATATAATAGCATAGTAGTTAAGTACAGGGCATTATTTGTTAATGAACATAGGTTTAACTCTCTCACTAGTACTTCTAATAAAATAATAAATGGAATGGATTATTACTATATAATTTGAGAGCATTTTTTATGTTTCATGGACATTTAAAGAATCGATTGTTTAAATGCACTAGAATTCCTAACCTTTTTAAATTAGCTAATTGAAGGTGAATAAGCTAATTAAATTGGTTATTTGTCAAATGAAACAATTGATTGGTCAAGTTAGTCAACTAAACCAGCCTTAATCAGTTATAAGTTAATGAAAAAGTTATTTATCAAACACTTTTTTAAAATAAATAAAATATTATATTTCAAGTGTTTGTTATGATGTTCTTGGGATTTCAAAAACCAAAGTGGCATGATAAACTCTAAAATTGTTAAACTGAATTTGTTTAATCATAATAGTTAACTTTTTTAAAAAATATGAGCAGACAATTTCAATATAATGATTCTTGGTATCGCCACATCACCTTGAGTTTTAAAACTCTAAAACATCATAGAATTTATCAATATTGTGAAGATAATTTTAAACTCTAAATAAAAAAATAAGGTTGCACTTTGAACTTAACTAAATAAATAATGTTAAGATACTTTCATTCAAATGACATTAATTTTTTTTTTCTAAAAAGCTTTATTTTTCCTTGCACCTCGAGTTTGATTATAAATCTTCATTCTATGGATTAACAATTCAAACTATCATAAAAAAGGAGAAAAATACAAATGAACCCTTTCAATTTTAGGGTAGTTATGTTTAACACCTAAAACTATTAATTTTTACAATTAATTCCCAAACTTATTAATAAGTGGTTAATTGCATTCACATAAAGTCATTCCCATAACTCTAAGGAATCTCTATTACATAACAAAAGTAATGGAATAAACATTTTATCATTTTTGAAATGGACATTTTACACTCATATTCTTTACATTTTTTTATATATTTCAACATTACCTTTTATTAATAGATAATAAAATAATATCTATTTTTCAATATTATGTTATTAGAATATTTTAGTAATTATATTTTAATAATAAAATTTAAAATTAAATATTTTTACTATAAAAAATTATTTGTTAATTATAATATAGATAATCATAATTTTTTATGTTTAATAAAAAAGTTATAAAAAAATGATGATATCATTTTTCATATAAATATGACTCCAATTTTATACCTTTTTTATTTTTAAGGATATTATTGTTATTTTTTTTAACTTCATTCTATAATATTTGTTATACCAAACATAATTATGGAATGAAATATCTATTCCATTCTATCATACTAAATGTGATATAAATATCGTATAATACTAACATGATGATAAAAATATAAGAATCGCAATTATATGCTTCTGTACTTTCATTTGGAAAATGAATCTTTTCAAAATAACCAAAATATCTTTGAAAAAATAAAAAAATCATACACAAGTACTTCCAAATTTATATCATAAGACTTCTATATTATGCTTGATTTTTTAACAAAATTTTATGTCAAATCAAGTATGATTGCCCTTTCAAATCATTTACAAGAAGGATGTTGAGTGCAACTTATCACTTGTAAAGAAGTTTAGATGTTAATTATAAAAATTAATAGTTATGAATATTAAACATAACAATTCTAAAATTAAAGGATTTAATTTATATTTTTCTGAAAAATAATAAATAGAATTGTTAACTAGTATAACAATACTATATACATCAAAAATATAATTTAAAATTGAATTTTGAATGTAAATTAAGAGTTATCATTAAATATATGATGGTTAAAAAAATTTGTAAAGCATAATCTAATGGATGTAAAAGATTCAACATTTAATTTTGAATCTCATTTTTGACACCTATAGCATATTTGTAACATAAAATTATTGTTTGATAATTCTTTTAG
This sequence comes from Sindora glabra, assembly GCA_020226215.1. Taxonomy (NCBI): domain Eukaryota; kingdom Viridiplantae; phylum Streptophyta; class Magnoliopsida; order Fabales; family Fabaceae; genus Sindora; species Sindora glabra. The sequence continues at coordinate 41,440,845 of CM035227.1, read as the reverse complement.
TAATAAATTTGGAAAAAAAAATTAACCACACACACAAAGAGAGAGAGAGAGAGAGAGAGAGAGAGAGAGAGAGAGAGATTTATTCCCTTTCTTGTATGTTTATTAAGGCTTGAATACAATTTTGATCCCATAAAACATAAATTGTATAATTTTGATCCTTTAATTTAAAATAATTTATTTTAATTTTTTTAAATATTTAAATGATGCAGTTTTGATCCTCTTATTTGATGTTCATCAAGTTTGATCTCTAAACATTCATTGCATTATTTTTAGACAAATCACATTTTTTAACAAAAAAATTTACAGATAATTAACTCTCATCAAGTTTGATCTCTAAACATTCATTGCATTATTCTTAGACAAATCACATTTTTTAAAATTTTTTTTATAGATAATTAACTCTTAAAATTGTTTTAAATTTTCATATGTAACCCATTAATTTTATTCAAAAATTTCCTTTTTACTTTACATAAAAATCATTTCAAGTTAATATAGCAAAAGTATTAGGTAGAAATAATCTTATAAGATTAAGAAATTGATGTAAATCCAACTGGAGGGCCAAAATTGCATCAATTTAATATTTAAAGGGTTAAAATAGAATATTTTAAATTAGTGGACCAAAATTACATAATTTATAATTTAGAAGAACTAAAATTACATTTAAGCTTTACAAATATATGAGAGGTATCTTTCCTTTCTGTGTATGTTTGAAAGATTCAAAATTCTAAATTTTACAATATGTTAGAGAAAAGTTAGTATACGAAAATTGAACGTAAATTTATTCATTATTATTTAAGTTTGATATTGTCACACCTTAATTTTAACTATCTTAAGACAACTACTAAGCTTGATCTATAGGCATAAAAGACTAGTTCAAATTACCTAAAATTCAAGTTTAATAGATATGATACTTTACAATATAATTATAGGCCATAATAGTAAGAGCCTAACCATAAATGTCAAGGTTTCAAGCATTAACTTATTAAAAAAAAAGGCATAGCAGTTATTTTGGGCTAGTCATGCTTGGGACCAAACAAATTGTATCAAAGCATTCATCACTTGTATACTTTAGCTCATAATTTTGAAAATTGAAGTGAATTGACTAGCGAGTTAGTCTAACTAAGGTCTTTGTTTTGAAAATATATGAAAATTGATGGGAATTGGCCATAACCAATAGGAATCAATCAAAATCAATGGATTAGACCAAATTTTTTATAAAATAAATTTTTATATTTTTAAAATAATTAAGGTGTAGCACATTTGTAATTTATATAAATTGAATTTATATTTTTTAAATTATTTCTAACATAGTTATTATTATATCATTTGTATTTTATTACTTTAAATATATATTACAAGTGTGTGTGTGTGTGTATAACTTATATTTTTAAACTTAAAACTGATTTGACCAGTGAACCAATGGTTAAATTAATGAAATAGTGAACCAATGCTTTGTCTAATTTAAAAATCAATCTGATTTTAAAAACTATACTTTAACTTGTGCAAATTTTAGGTTATGGGCTATATTTTTGTTAAGCCTTTTGAATAAGGGAGATTGTAAAGCCTAATATTGTTAGAATAGATGCCCCATAGATAATAAGTTAAAATGACATAGTAACTATATTTAAATCTTAACACATTTAATTTGCATGATATTTTGGCTTCTTTATCAGTTTAGTTTTGATATATTTACATTATATTAGATAAAGTTCTTGAAATATAATTATATATAAATTAATTACAATTGAGATTGTATTATGAGATAATTTATACATATAATTATATTTATAAATATCCCTAGATATTAAATTATTGTTAAAACATTATGGTAATTATTGATGAGTAAACTAGCATATGCCATGTCATAATTTCTAGAAAAATGCAATGATCTCATATGTTATAGATATTTGATATCTTCACAAGCATATGGGCATATGTTGTTGAACATATGATCAAATTGACTAGCCATAAGAATCCATATGGAATGTTACCATGTGTCAAGAGATTTCTCATATGAAAGATAGTGTAAGTGATCCTTAAACTTAAGGTTAACATGGTAGCTTATGTATGAAGTTTTATACTTTAATATTATTCTAGACTTGCATTCTTAAAGAATAGGTATGAACAATAGTTAGGTGCATTTCAAAAGAATTCATCCTCCTTGGTAACAAGGGAAGATATATTCAAAAGATATTTGATACCTATGTTATAATTAAAATCATAGGTTTATGTATTGATACATAACAAGAATTTTATGTAGGATCAATTAAGAGATAGCACATAGTCATCAAACACACTTATAATTGAATATTTAAATTAGGGATGACACTTGAACTATATCCCATGTCCAATTTGAATATTAAAAGATAAAAGGATTGAATTACACATTAATACCTTGTTATGAAAGGTTTTGATTTCTAAAATTCTATTCCTTGCATTTGGATAGTCATGATGCTATGCTAAAAGCCAACCTTGATTTATGACTAAGTATAATTTAGGAAAATTATAAATGAATTAAATAGAGATTTAATTCAATTAAACTTGTAGAAGTTTATAAATAAATTCATTGCCAACAAGCATGCAAACCTAATAGGTCACACACAATAGAATCTTTTTTTACGCAAAGATAAAGGAAATATTAGAATGTAAAATATTTTTGAATTTAAGTGTTGAATTAGTGAACATCATAGTAATTTGAAATGATTAATCAAACATTCTAATTATATTAGAAAATTTAATTGATAAATGATTTGATAATTCTAATAAAAATTACAATTATTTAGTAGTGAAAAATTTACAAAGTTAATATTTAAATATTGTAGGAATATTTATATTAACTCTAGAGGAGATCTTAAGTGGATAAATGGTTACTTATGTACAAAATTATTTTAATTAATAAATTAAAATAAATAAATAAGTAATTTTATAATTATATTGGAGAGTTTATGAGTTTGGATTCATAGTAACCCAATATAAAAGTATGGACTCATTTAAGCTAAGCAAGTGGCAAATAAACCTAGAATATTTACCCTAACTTATGTGCTACCTTTTTTTTAATAAAAATGGATAAGATGCCAACCAATGTGATATGTGTGAAATCCTAGCACATGTGTTATGCACCAAAAACACTCTTCTAACTCCTCTTTACATTCAAACTTAACCTTAGCCTTGTGAATAAGTGATTCATAAAAGAACTAGTACCTTTGATGTTGAAAGATTTAAATTTCCCACTCTATAATTTTCATGAATCTTGTTGGAAACTTGGATTAATTTAGTTTGTGTGGATCACCGTTGGTATTATAAATCAATCTCATATTTAAAGATTAAAGATTTTGAAAATAACTTTTGATAAGGTGTAACTTAAATTCTAATTTTATTTTTATTTCATTTATACAACCAATATGGATCAATTAAAAAATAATATGATTTAGGCCTTTGAAAAAAAAAACCTTAAAACTCCATCGCTCATATTTCATGTTTTTGATTAGTTTTTCCTAATATATGTTTATTAGATTTGAGGCTTGAGTATGATATATAAAGCACCATACTTAGCTTTTTACATAACTCGAGCTAGCCAAATGTGGAGCATCACAAATAAAAGCACAATATTGTACACATGGCAACCTAGCCCATGCAAGCGACATGGTCAGTCTAGATAGGCAATGAGGTAAGGCTACCTTAGATAAAACACTTTCATATAAGTATGTTGACTTGGTGACCACATTAGTTAAATTTGAAACTTGAGTATGATATGCAAGGAATTAGGCTAGGCCTAACTATTTTAAAAATTTAGACTAGTATTTTAGGCTACTGGATTATAGCTAGTAATTATGTTAAGCCAGTTAGGCTTGAATCATAATAGATACTACAACATTGTGTGTATTTATTGAATGGTTTGTTGATCATTTTCTCTAAAAAATAAATCTAATTTCTTGATATATTTTATAATCCTTCATTATTATTTTCAAATTTTTTATTTTAGTTAAGATATATATATATATATATATAATTTTTTTACTTATGTTGTACATGCAAAGTTATTAAATATAATTTATGAAATTCATGAAAAACAATACAATTTTTGAAAATATAATTTCACCAAAATTTGTGTACCACTATTACAAAATTACAAATAAATATCAAGAGATAAACATCAATCAGAGTTAATATCAATGTCTATTTTGATATAATGGCATTTTTTGAAATTATTTACAAAGTTAAAACAATGGATCATAAATATGACTAACACCTGCTTAGATGTCTTGGTATTTTTAAAATTATTAGCAAACTTAAGACATCAATTGTTTACTTAATTGACATCAAAATTTATGACATTTAAAGATTGTTAGAAAAATGAAAAAACATGAGATGTCAATTTTAGAATAAATCGACATCTAAGGGTATTACAAAATTTTTAAAAAAATGTCAAATTTTAATACATCGATTTTAAATTTGGTTAGTGTTTAAGGTCATGGCATTTACAAGGTCATTAGGAAACCACAAAAACATAAAATGTCAATTTGAAACATAATCGTCATCTAAAAGTATTTCAAATGTCTAGTTAGGAAATGTAACAAATAGACATGTCAATTTTATACTTAATTGATGTTTAATTGCATGAAAACCACTAACTACTTAAAAAATGATGATGCATAAGACACTAGTTTTATACTTAACTAACGTCTAATTGTTTGTATTTTCAAAATAAATTATTTGTCTCTCCTTTTTCATCTGTATATTTAGCATTTGGATTATAAAAAAGGATGGTCGTAACACAAATAACTAACATCTTATTTATACTATAAAATAGATTATCATAACTAGATTGCCACTAACATTGCAATTTTATGTCAATTAAATTTACATAAATTAAATTTGCATAAAATTTGAGTTATTTTCTTTACATTAGCTATTTGATTGCATATAGCATAATTTATGTAAAGAAACTTCTTTATGATACAATGTCAATTTTTTTGGTAAATAACCAATGTTTTAATATATTATAATGTTAGTTTAAAAAATAATTGGTGTTTAAATTTGTGAAAGTGATGATATTTTTAAAAATATAAGAAAAAATTTAGATAATAATTTTTTAAAAAAATTGATGAATTTTCATTCTGTAAAACTTTAGATATTGACATCTAACCTTTTGATATAATGTCAATTTTTTTTTTACAAATAACCAATTTTTTAATATATTATAATGTTGTTTCAAAAATAATTGATGTCTAAATTTATGATAGTGATGATATTTTTAAAAATATAAGAAAAAAAATTTACATAACAATTTTTTTAAAAAAAGTAATGTATTTTCATTTTATGAAACTTTAGATATTGACATCTAAAGCATTGAAACATTAATATTTTTGAAAACATGAAGAAAATTTAGATGTTAACTCTTAGAAAAACTAGCAGGTCTTCTTCCTTATGGGAGTGGTGACATTTTGTATTATAAATAAATGACTTTTTTTTTTTTTATCTCTCTCACTTCCTTTTATTTATTTCCAAACTCAATCTTCATCTTCGTTCAATTCCTTCTGCAGAACCTTAGATTTCACTCCGTCATTCATCACACATGTTTGTATTACCAATACTCTTTCAACTAACATTAAACATAAAACAACTATCCTATTCTTAGTTATTGGTTCAAAACATAAGGGGCATATTTCCTATTTTTATTTTTCAAACCTTTGCCTCTTCTATTTTTTCAATTTTTTAGAAGATTTTTATTTGTATTTTTTTTGTATAACTTTTGATATTGTGTCTAAGTTTTAGATGCTTATTATATATTTAATAAAATGTTGTAATAGAGTCCAAAATTAGTCAAATAATGATGAGAAATAAAGAAAAATTGAAAAAATTATAAAAATAATTATTTTTTGTGATTTTGGGATGGCGGTTTACAAATAAACAGAAAGTTATATGAAATAAAAAATATTCAATCTAAATGAACAATTGAATGTAAAGTTATATCCTTTCAAAATTTTTAACTTAAAATACACATTATTGGCAAGATGTTGGATTTTTTCAATATTTACTATAAATTTTTTGATGAAAAAGCCAAAAACCAATTTTAAAAAAATTATGCAAATATTTCATGGCAATTTTTTTTCAAAAATTGACATGAAATATAAAAAATTATTACAATAAAAGATATTAGTTTTTTTTAGAAAAAATTGACATTAAAATTGATATATAATAACACTTAATAAGATATCGATTAAAAATTAGCATATAAGCTAAACATCCATTGTATATCAACAATTTTGTAGTGGCTTACATATAAAGCATTATTATTTTTTCTTGGTAAATTGCAAATAGAATTGTCATATGGATGGGTTGGGCTAACCTTAAGCTAGGTTGGCCTAATCCATTTTTTACATGAGTCTCTAGTATAAAAGCTCTAGTCCAATCATTGTAGACCACAAGCTTGCTTATAGATTTTTTTTTGTTGTTTTTTAATTTTTTAACTTTTAAGCAAAAAAATTAAAATCATTTAAATATATCATATATTCATATATAAATTAGTCATAATATGTTTTAAATTAATATATAATCTTAAAAAATATTATATATACAAAATATAAGTTATAAAATAATCATAAAATAAAAATATTATTAAAAAAATTCATAACATAATTTTATATGAGTAAATATGAAAAATGGGAGTAAAATTTTGTATAGTTTGAAATTTGGAAAACATGAAAAAAAATTTTCTTCAATCGGTTTAGTCCTTCTGCACATTAACTCATGCAAGTAAAGATATGAATTTATCAAAACTTGAGAACTAAAGATATGAATTTATCAAAACTTGTGAACTAATGGGCGAGCTTGTGGGTTATAACTAATGGGCGATTTTGCATTCCAAGAGTGCTACAAGTCGTGTGTAATATATAAAAATTGATTTGAATTATTTCTATTTTTTTCTTTAAATTTATATCAATTTAAAATATAAAAATATAATTTTTATTCTAAAATTTACTATTTCAAATAAAAAAATTTATATTTATTTTTTTCAAAAATTCACTCAGGAAATATACCAAATTCAAATATAATAAAAATGAACGTTAGAAACTATTTTGTTCATCGTGAAAACACGTTCCCCTTTTACAGTGCAACCGTAATTATTGTAGTTGCATAGGAGTATGCAAAATGTATAGCAAATGCTAAGGAGAGGGAACGGTAATCTATCGCTACTTTTCTTTATCAGTGGTGTTCTATCTCACGAACATGGCTCTAAATAAATTATAGTCGTGATTATGTTACAAATAATAAGATTACAGATAAATATGTAAAAAAAAAATTAACTATTACAAGATTAAATTATAAAAAGTTATAATTACCAAGTAGTTTACAATAATAATATAGTGCAAAGTATTATTACTATAAACCATAATGTAAAATATAAACAAAAGTTGCCTAATTAGTTAAATGAAATTTATTTTCTAAAATAAGCGCACAAAGTATAAAAGATAAAATTATTGGTGTTTGATTCAAACGCCATTATCTTTTAAAAATATTGACGCACCACCTAAAATATAAAATTATTGTCAGATTTCATTCAACTTATGTAATATTATATAAATTACAAAAGAAATTTAAAGGTATGTTTGGAAGTATTTTTATTTAATTTTTAAAATTTTAAAAATTATTTTAAAATTTTAAAAAAATAATGAATAGATGAAGTTTGACAAACAAATAAGTAAAAATTTTATTCAATTATAAAATTTCTATCAAGAAAAAAATTTAGAAAATATTTAAAACTTATTTTTTTATTTTTAAAGTAAAATTTTCAATAATAAATTTTAAAAATAGATTCTGAAAATAATTTATTAAATAAATTTTTTTATTTTTAAAAGAATAAAAAATTATTTTTAAAAATAATAAAGAAACAAATCCTTAATTTTTAAATTTAGTGATAACACTATTATGCTGATATATCGAAATCTTTATTTTTTTTTCTTTACAAATTTGTTCTCAAATTCTCTGCTGTGGAAAAAATAAAAAATGAAAAGAACGAAGTGAAAGAGAAGTGGCTCAGAGGTAGACAAACAGGAGGGAAGAAAATAAAGTAGTACTAGTGGTAGTGGGTGGTAGAATACTGATTGCGCCAGTGAACTACATGCAGGACTTTGCCAAGAAAAATATAGTGTCAGTGACTCAGCGGATGTATGTATAATATCAGATCAGCTATTGCGTGCAAATGGGTCTCAATCCATTAATGTCTTCCCACCCACCACGGAATCTGCTGCCTCTGCTTCATACATTTACATTACACAGCTCCTGCTGCTCGTTCCTCTCTCATCCCTTCATTTTGTCCTCATCTCTTGTTCTTTTCTTGTTCCCAATTTCAAAAACCCTTGTTGTCTTGTTCTTCTTCTCGTCCTTCTCAGATGTCGCTTTAGTCTGAAATCTAAACTACCAAATTATGATAATGGTTGGGCTAGGGTTTTCGTATGGTTATTTCATTCTAAACATCATGAATTTAATACAAAGAAGTGTTGTTTTGCAATCAATAAACAAGTGAAGAACCATCTTATGTTGTTTTCCCACAAACGATTAAACTGTCCCAAGAGAGGATATTCGCTTAGTTTTATTTCCTCGTTATGTGGTATAATGTTAGTAGTAGGTTAGTCTTTGTTTTGTGTCCTGTCCCTGTTGTTGAGAGGTTCCCCTTTGGTAAATATATATATATATACACACACACACACTAAAGGGTCAAAACTTTTCCATAATCACTATGAATCTTTATATAGGTCAATGACATGTGTCGAGATTTTGAAGTTGAGCAAATTTTTTCGTAAAAAATAAAAGTACATCATTTAAAATATAATTAATATATTAAAAACATTTGACTCAAATATTTTTTTTGAAGAATTTATCTTCTGCTTTTTTATCAAAAATTCAATTTTAGAACTTTGTGTACATATCTCTACTGGTTTAATTTTTCCTACCATTAAAAAGAAGTGATTAACATTAATATTATTCTTTATTTTCTTCTCATGTTCTTCCTACTTCTGTGTGTCAAATTTGTAACACAAGATCAGTTATCAATTTCTTGAGCTGTTTGGTGGTGCCATGTGTGGGTTAGTGCATTGTTGTGCCATACGCCGTGATTGTTTTATGATGTACCAGGACTGCCTTCATTTCACTTGCCCTTGTAGGCTGCTAGATTGAAAATGGAGCTTAATATGCAATTTTCTTTCTACGCTCACACATATTTACACACTTTTTATGAATTTAATTTCTATTTAAAATGAAAATAATAAAATTAAAAAATAATAAATTTCTTCCAATAATAACACTTTAAAAAATTGAATTTATAAAACTTGAAATATTTTAGAATTTAATATATTATCCCTAATTCAACCAATAATTAATATAGGATCATTTAACTGAAGATATCTTTCGATGAAATAAAGGTAGTTGTGGTTATAGTTAAATCAGATGATACGTTTAAGATACAATTATTATATTTGCTGCACTGGCAATTTACATAAGATTACAATCCGAAATTAAATCCTTTACAGCCCTAGCAGAGCATCTTTGTGCATTTGGCCATCTTTATTTGACCCATCTTTTGCGCAGGACATATAGATAGCTTTAGGCGAACGTCCAACCTTTTTAGGGTCGGTATCACAAGTACCACTGAAAGATGTGCAGTTGCTAATCCACTGCAGCAAGAAAGCCATAGTTTTGTGCTCAGAGAGCCTTTTATTTATTTAAACGATGAATTATACTCCAACCTTCCGTTTTTGTACTTATTTCTTTTATCTTTTAGGCTACAAGGGTAATGGGTATCATTTTTTTAAAAAAAAAGTACATTACTAAATTGATTTAGAAGTTAACCGAGATTTTTTTGGAAAATTTATTTTATGTTAATTAGCTAATTTTTTTTAAAAAAAAATCAATATAATATCTATCTTCTAAGGATAAACTTGATGTAAAAATTAAATATTTATATACTTATGTAATACAAAATAAAATTTTGAAAAAAATCTAAAGTAATATCAAAACTAATTGAATGATTTACTTTTAAAATAATTCACTGTACGATATTCTTGCAATAGGGGGATTGAATAATATTAAAAAAAATAAAATTTGAACCTCCCCATCGATCATGTGAAATATATATATATATATATATATATATATATATATATATAAATATAAAAGAAAGTAGATATATACTATCGATGAAAAATGAATACTCCGTGGAAATTTTCAGATTCAATCTCTTCGCTGTATAAAAAAAAATTAGGGATGTAAAATATTGTGTATGCTTCAAATATTTTTATTTTTTGTTTTCAAAAATTATTTTTTAAAAAATTATTTTTTGAATTTCAAGAAAATTAGTATTAAGAATAAAATAATAAATTAAGAAAATATCTAAAAATTATTTTTATTTTTTTATTTTTGAGTTAAAAATTTAGAGTTAAAAATTTTAAAAACAAATTTTAAAAATAGTTTTCCAAATAGAAACTTTTATTTTTAAAAATAAAAAAAATTATTTTTAAGATTAATAAATAAATAGACTCATTTTTTCTACTTTTATTACTTGCTACTATCATGACCCTAATGAAGTCATGATGGAAATGAAAGATGCTCCCCCATGTTCATTAGCCTATTCCAATTTAACCATTGCAATTCTAATTAATTAGCAGATATGTATGTATAAAACAAAAAAGTAGAAAATGGTCAAGGGAAAAGATTTTTCATTCATTAGAAGTAAAAAGGTTTACAACAAATGAGGAAGTTAGACTTATTAACAATCTTCCTATGATAGGAATAAGTTAATCTATTTCACAGGATTTAGTTCATGTACTTGCTCTACCTAAAGCTTACAATCAGAATAAGACCTAAAACTCTATTGTTACGTCAAAATATTCAATGCTTTCAAAACCATATCGAAGAGCATGCACACATACTTAGCTTTGAGAAGAAGGTGGTGAAGGCTTACTTTGCATATCTATAAAAAAAATAAAAAAATAGAACACAAGGAATGGCTTAGTGAATAAATACTCTAGCATAAATAAACATAATAATGTAATTACTAACTGAACCATTCTCCTATAAAATTCAACATAATAACATTTGCAAGTGTCAATTCATATATCAAGTAGCCAAAAAAGGTTCATTATTAACTATATTATGATACTAATTCCTAAATAGGTTTAAGAGGCTTAATCATAATTATATTATCATCATTATATCACATAAAAAGTAACCAATGACATTTTGGTTTCAAATCTCATACACAATGCATAGCAATTGTCAATTAAAAGTAATAAGACATATATCTTTTTTGTGACTGCTACCTTCCATAACACTTTTACTCTTATCCCTCTAGGATCTACCTTATAACTTCCATAAGCATATTATCGAAAATTAGTCATCTGGTGTTCACATCATCCTTAACACATTTCTTATTTAGTGGTGTAGGCTATATTTAACACATTTACTAATTAACATCATGCTTGAATGCATGGTCACATAATATATTCTATTACATAAGCAATATCATAAGTTAGTTCATGTTATATCCCATATCACATTTCACAATCTAATTCTTTCTCATATCACACCTCAAGTCATAGCTAACATTGTTACATAGCATTATCATGTTAGAATGTATGGTCATATAACACATTCGATTTCATAATTAATAATACAAGTCATCTCACATCATATTTCATAGGGCACACATTATAACCCAATTAAGTTGTTCATTATGCACATTTTCAAATTTGAACCATCATATATCCCTTTCCATGGTCACATAATATAATTCATTCAATCAATAATGCATACATCCATATCAACTCATTTTAGTTTTGACCTTGGAGAGATATTTTATGAATAAATCAAGATTTATAAAATCATTATTTATGAAACTTATTTCATATGAAAGTAGATTTAATTAGCTTTCAATAGATTGGTCTTTTGCATAAAGAGTTATGCTCTATATAATTTAGATACAAAAATTTTATTTTTTTAAAAATGTCTTTAGTTCCTGACCTTTGTCTGCCATTTTTGTGATATCTCAAAGCATACATAAGTTATTAACATGAAACTAATTTCATTAAAAGCTAGACTCAATTTCCTTTCTAATGACATATGATTTGCTAAAAATAGTTGTAAGACAAAGAAGTTATGAGCTTGGGAAGAACTTCACAAAGTACTTCCTGAAGTACTTTAAGACCTCTAGAAACATTTTTAAGAAGCAAAGTACTTTGCAAATCACTTTCTAGCATGGTGTAATCTAGGCTTGAGAAGTGCTTTGTGAAGCACTTCGCAAATGAATACCAAACATTTTCTAGAAATCTTGTTACTATTTATTTGACATATAATTCATTCCTACTCATTTATTACTCATTGTATCATCACCTATTTATTAATACACTCATTTAACACCTCATACAAGCATTTTTTAACATTAAACTTAATCAAATCATCACAAATCATTATATTTCAACAAAATTACACCTAACTCAAAATCTAGATAAAACAACAATTTCATCAATAGTGAATAGATTTAAATTAGAACATTCATCCACCTGATATGAAAAAGTTAAGAAAAAGCTGGAATTAATAGAAATTAGTTCCTAATCAATCAAAATTATAAGATTTGTGGTTAGGGTTTATTTTCTCCCTTTTAGCTCATATTCCAATCTTTTCAAAATTTTAAAAGAATTCAAAAAGTAACTTAAGAGGAAGGATGATCATGAAGTCGTTAACTTGATTATGTAGAAAATATGATGAGAAACAATACTCTTTTGGCTTGATTTGATGAAGAAATTGAGGGAAAAAGAAAAGGAGGAGGAGTGAGATAATGTTTGGGGAATTATGGAAATAAAAAGTAAAAGGGGAAGTTAATGTTTTATTCAAAATAGGTTGGGGTATTTTAGAAATAATATCCTAAGAATCTTCCATAATCATATACTCATTAATAATAAATTAGAAACCTTGTACTATGTTACTCTATTGAACTTTTCTCATTTATTTCTTATAAAAAATCATATTCTAATATTTACTAAAATGTCAACTTTATTTTACACCATAGTGCATTTATTTAAATTTTCCTATGTACATCATTTTTGTTTCAATTGAAAGACATGCCAGATATTTTAATTATTTTTCTTGCAAAATAAATTGAAATTATTATAGCTTAAGGAGCATGTAATAATTGCACTTTCTATAATGTTGCCTGTAAAAATATTGTGTGACATACAATAAGATAAAGGGCTCATCATACCTAATTATTACAAAATTACTGATATATGTCACTAAATAAATTTTGGTTAAAGTTGCATCGACATCTAATTTGGTGCATGGCATTTTTTAAAATTATATAAAAACTTACAATGACAATTATTAAATATAACTAATATCTATATTAACACAATGATATTTTTAAAATTTTAGGCAAACTTTAACATAGTAATTTTATATATAAGACATGTTTATACTAATTCAGTGGCATTTTTTAAAATTTGATTAAACTCTAAGACATCGATTTTTCAATTCACTAATATCTTATGGGAAACAATGAAAGCTTAAAACAATTGTTTTGTATATAACTGTTACCTAAAGGATATTTCATGTGTCTCATTGAGAAATGTAAAAAATTTAAATGTTTATTTTTTGATTAATCAATGTTTAATGGTATGATAACTTCTAGCTTTATTGGAAACTACTAATACATAAGACATTGGTTTTAGTTAATAGTCAACATTTATTTTTTTTTATTTTGCCTATAAATTTGCTTTCTTATTTTCCATATAAGACACTTTAGGAAAAAAAAACTTTTGTTACAAATTTTGTTGAAACATTCCATCTATTCTTTGACTTTTTTGTGTCACCACACTCTCTAATATATGTAATGATTTATAAAAATAAAATAAAATCATGGTATAAATTTTTCAAAATTGTTTCTCTTTGCTCATTCATTTATATATTCATGATAAATTATTCAATAATAATTAAATTTTTGTAATTGACATTTCAATTACAAAGATTACCAAATAAAAAATAGTGAAACAAAAATATCATTCTATTTTAAAAAGTAAAAAATTCATTTTAATATTTGCAATTTCAATGCAGATACATTCATAATAAATTATTTAATAACAATTTAATTTGTGTAATTGACATTTCAATTACAAAGATTACCAAATAAAAAATAGTGAAACAAAAATATCATTCTATTTGAAATAGTAAAAAAATTTCCTTTTAATATTTGCAATTTCAATGCAAATACATAGCAAAATTTATATGAAAAGCTTCACAATAATAGGACATCGATTGGATGTTTATAATGTTAATTGTTTACAAAATATATGTTTAAAGATATTCCAAACATCCTTGTTATAGAAATAACAATCTTAAAAATGTTGATTTTATGATTAACTAATTTCCAAAATGATGGTAGTTATGAACTTATAAGAAAAATATGAAAACCTAAAAATGTCTAATTAATAGCATTTATAATGTTATAAAGAAACTATGAAAACTTAATATGTTAATTTTTTAAAATGATCGTTGTCTATGACCATTTTAATCATCATGATAGTTCTTGTAAAAAATTTACATATTGAGTATGTACTTCACCAACATTATAAGGTATAGTAACCATAACTTTCTTGAGAAATTATCAAACCTAAGGCATTAGTTTTTATTAATAACCAATGTTTAAGATTTTGCATAATATTTATAAATATCATTCTCTTTACCCATTTGAAACAAATTAACAATATATTAAGATAGCTTAAGTTCCATAAAAAAAAGGGCTTATGATTTGAAAGGTATAGTTCATGGTGTTCGACTTTACCAAGCTATTAAGAAGGTTCTCAAATCCATCCAAAATCCCTCTTGGGACTTGTTGTTACACTTTAGCCATGAATATAGGAAGTTTATAAAGTATTTGGAAGGGCTTAAACAAAAACCCTTCCAAATATTTTGTAAAATCCTTGCGTTCATTATTGAAGTGTGAGTGAGAGTTCTTAGAAAGACTCTTGGTAGATTCTATAACCTTCCCAACGGCCCTGGTAATACTAAATATGACGATCTACACCTTTCATCTTAAAAGCTATCTTTATTAATAGGTTTTAAAAGCCATCAATCTATAGCTTTCATTAAAAAAAAGGATTTCTGATTTAGATAGTATAAATCATCATATTCAAAATGATTAGGCTATTAAAAAAGTTCTTGAATTGATTAAGGTTCTTTCTAAGAACTTGTACCTATACTTTAGCCATGAACACAAGCATTTAGAATGACTTTGGACAAGAATCCTTTCAATTATTTTGTAGAATCCTTATGTTCATTGTTGAATATGATAAACTACACCTTTGATTTTATAAGTTCTCTGTTGTTTATTGTGAATTATAGTGTTTTTGGTGTATATATCAATGTACTAATTAAAAATAAATGAAATTACAAAATATGTTTTTGTAATTGTCTATCTCTTTTCTCATTTGTTTATACATATACAGTTAATCTTCTACTATTTATATCTATTTAATTATATAAGAAAAAATGTGGTAATATAAAAAAAATTTAAAGCTATCAATTTCATTAAGAGTAAGTTAAATTTTTAAAAAAAATTAAATAATTCATAAAATGATGTTAGTGCTTTTACAAAATTGATATTTAAATTATAAAATTATTGCTTGATACCATTTGTGAAATCATAAATTAGATCATATATTTTATTTATTTTGATATATGTTTATGTGAAAAATTTAAATGAATTCTACTTTCAATGAACCTGTATAAATATGTAATATGTATAAATTGTGTTTTGGATTTTAGAAAAGGGATTTATTATAGAAAAAGTTGCTCAAGTAAAAGAAATCATTTCTTAAGTAATTAACATCTAATTATTATGACATCAATATTTACTTAGTAATTGATGTTAAAAATTAGTTTAATAGAATAATGTCATCTTATTAAAATAGACAACTTTTTTTTTTACTTAACCAATGTTTAATATTCAATGGAATTTGCTTGTGCTCACTTTAGATGTTGGTGTTTTATAGTAATCAATATAGAAACTTTTACCCCTAGATGCTAATTGAAAATAAAAAGGGTAAAGTATGGTGTGAGGTAAAAATAAAAAGAGTAAGACATGATACTATTTGCAAATTTCATTCTAAAATTTTTTTAACACTAAAATGATTTTTTATTTAAAGAGGTACGCTTTCCTTTCAACCTTAAGAATATTCTTTTCAATTTTATATTTATACTCACCTTCCAACCATAAAATTATTTTGCAAGATTACTTATTGCTAAATATATATGATTTAGCACGCCTTAAAAAAGTACAAAATATAAATATAAAGATATGTTTTAGTTTCTATGTTCTTGTAAATTAGTTTTTAGTTTCATAATTGATCATATTTTGTTACTTATCAATTTGATGTAACTTTTACAAGTTTA
This sequence comes from Sindora glabra, assembly GCA_020226215.1. Lineage (NCBI taxonomy): Eukaryota > Viridiplantae > Streptophyta > Magnoliopsida > Fabales > Fabaceae > Sindora > Sindora glabra. The sequence continues at coordinate 41,424,405 of CM035227.1, read as the reverse complement.
TTTAAGTAAAAAATTTAATTTTATTTTATTTTTAGCATTTGATGGTATTATCTATTATTTATTTACATGAAATGTGTAATATTATTCATTAAATTTTAATAAATGCTCATTATATTTGCAAGTATTGGATTCAAAAGTGCTTTTCTAAGGAATGTAAACCTCATATATTGAGTAATAGATATTAAGATAGATTTAGTGAAGTAATCATCTTTACTTAGGGGTATTGTATATAACCTTTTACTATTTTTTAAACTATTATTACTTGATATATACTTTAAAATTATTAAAATTGAAATTTATAGTATCATAGAAGATGTTAGTTTTTATTTTTGGTTAGGGTATTTTGTAAATAGGAATACGAAGGAAACAAAAAAAAATGAGAGAGTGAGGAATAAGGGAATATGGTTGGGGTTCACTATTATAAAATAGTTTATTGACTCATGTTTAGAGGATCACATATCAATTTTCAACTTACATTTACTCAAGCATCTTTGTATATTTATTTTAACATCAATTGTACAATCATTGCAAAAGATAACAATAATATCAATTTTTATATTAAAAATGATTAACATCATTTATTTTGTTAGTTTCATGAGAAATAACATTAAACATTATTTTTTTCTAAATAATTGATATTTAATTTCTGTAATAGTATATTATTTTATTTTAATAATTGATGTGGTATGTCCTATACCTACTTCCAAACACTATCCTTTTGTCCTTCACTTTTTCATCCCAAACCTTAATCCTATTTCCTGGATCCTTAATCCTTCATCCTCCTTAATTTTCCTACATTCCTTATAGAACACCTAAACCAAGAATAAAAATCAACATCTTTTATGACTTTACAAAATTCCAATTCAATAATTTTAAAGAATAGATTAAATAACAAAAGATTAAAAATGATGAATAGTTAAATACAATATTCCAATTAGAAATAGGTGATTTATTAAATCTATCTTAATACTTATTGCTCAATATGTGAAGTTTGTACTCCTTAGAGAAGCAATCTTGAACAATAATTGTAGATACAATAATTATTCATGAAAACTTAGTGTATGATATTATACATCTCATATAAATAAATGGTAGATAATACCACTAAATGCTAAAGAATATGAATGAAATTAAATTTTTTATCTATACAAACTTGTAAAACTTATATTAAAATAATATGCAATAAAATATGATTAATTATGAAATCAAAAACTAAATTGTAAGAATAAATATAAAAAAATACCTTTACATTTATACTATGTATTTTTTCTGTGAATGTTAAACCTCACATATTTATCTAAAAGCTAACAAAGTTTCAATCCTTGAAAATAATTAGTGAGTAAAAATGCAAAATCAAAAGAAATCATTTTAAAGTTAGAAAGAGAGTATACCTTGTTAGATAAAGAATCATTTTAGGATTGAAAAACTTTTAGGATAAAATTTGCATATAACATCATACTTTATTCTTCTTTTTCTTAATTCACGCTATACTTTACCTTTCTTATTTTCAACTTACGCTCAAGAAGTTTAAGTTTCCACATCAACCACTACAAAAAATTGATATCTAAAGTTAATTTAGCTAAACCACTTTGGAGATTAGATGCCATTGAAGTCCTTTTAAATGTCTTGTAATATGCTTGTATTCATAATTGAAGTGTGGGTACAAGTCCTTAGAAGGACTTTAATTAATTCCAAAACCCTTTCAATAGCTTGTAATTTAGAATACAATGATTTACACCCTCCAAAATCCGAAGCCCTTTTCTTGATGGAATGTGAGTTGTTTTGATGTATCGTCAATTGGATTCAAAATGGCAAGAAGAGTGACATTTATAAGTTGTAGTTAAACTTTAGATGTCAATTATTAATATAAAATTGACATATTAAATTTGATCATTTCTTAACAAAGTGGTGATTGTCAAATAATCAAGTACTTCGCCAATGTGTAAATTTTGACATGAAATGTCACAATAACTAAAAAGGCCTTAGATGTCAGTCATTTAAAAAAATGACTTATTAAGTTTTGTTGGCTTTTGTAACCTTATAAATGCCATTTAATACATGTCTTTAAGTTTTTGCACTTTCATTATAAATTTATAACTTCCATAATTTTATATGTTGATTAATCACAAAATTGGCATTTTTTAAGTTTGCCATTTCCTTAATTAGAAACTTTTAGGGTATCTTCAGATGTCGATTTTGTAAACAACTAATGCTATAAACATCTACAATTGTTGTCTTTTAGTTCATGAATACTAATTTCTTTGTACAACATTTTACTAGAACTTAAAGACCACATTGAAATTTAGAAGATTATATGGACTATTAGACATCGATTATTTTTCAAATTCAAGTCAAATTTGGTAATCACAAATGCCATATTTTCAATTTATAAAATTTAATGCAAATTCCATACATTGATATTTTTTTTATATAAGAACTCAATTTAGTGATAAATACGACATTGGTTATTAGATAATAACCTTGACATCTTTTCTTTTTACATATTTTTCTTATACTAATACAAATGTTAAAATAATATTAAATGTGAATTCATAAAATATAAGAAACAAGACATCTTGTTATCAAAATTTATTATGCAATTTTATTCATTTCCATATATTGTAATATCAAATGAAACTTTATACTAATATTACATAAATAAAAAAGAAAAAAGGTTATATGCTATTCAATCCTTACTACCCACCTCATTGCAAAGCTCTTTATTGTCATCATCCAAAAACCTATATAAAAATTATACTAAATCATCAATATACAAAAAGTAAATATTTATTTCAATACACAAAGACCATAACAAAATTGTTATATATCAAAATCATCATCGTCAATGCAAATTCTAGTTTGATGCTTAATTTATTTCATTTTAATCACAAGAGCATACAATGGAAGAACTAGTAGTTAATCTTCAGATTCTTTCATTGCATGCTCTAGTAACGAAAGGAAAGGATTGCTAGAGAGATATCTCTAGAATATTAGTGAGATATCAAAAGTGTCTGATATGAAAAGTAAGAATTATAAGATCTTTTTAGAATATTAGAAAGTGAGACATCAGAGGTGTTTCATGTGAAAAATGAGAGTTAGAGCGAAAATTTATATGTAGAACAAAAAAAATAGATGTCGATTATTAATTGAAACTAACGTGTTATATATAAGCTATTTTTAATAAAGTTAGCAGTTGTCATACTTTTTAATGTCAATTAAATCTAAAACTAATGTGTGAACTATTCACATTTCCTAGCGGAGTACTTTAAATGCCATTTTGAACAATGGTTATAAAAAATACTAACATCTTAAGTTCTCATGCTATCTTTTATGAAACTATAGATGCCAGTTATTTTTAAAACCAATATAATAAGTTTCTTGTAAATTTTAACAATACCATCATATCAACATAAACGTCAGTCATTATATAGCCACTGTTTTCCATTTTAAATTTTTAAATAATTTAAAAAAATCACCATGCCAATATAAATGTCAGTTATAGTGGTAATCAATGTCTATCTACTAATGTCATTAAGCTATTCTATAGTAATGGTTTGGAAGCAAGGTTACACTATATTGGGTGTTTAAAAAAAAACTAAAGTGGTATTATGAAATTATACGTCACTTTTTTTTAAAAAAAAACATGTAATGCTATTTTTCATAACATGATAGTTTACAATAGTTATACAACTAACATTAAAATAAATATATAATAATATTTGATTAGATATAGATCAAAAGTTGATGTGGAATCCTTTAAACATCTAACTATGTAGATAATTATATAGTAATGCATGTTCCGTTAATTTTATAGTCTATAATAAGTCACCAAGATTAAAAAAATTATTTATTAAATATAATGAATTCTAAACCTATAAAAATATAGTTTGCATTTGAGTGACCAATGAATTACAAGTTGCACTAAATTATCATTATTTATTAACTTGAATAACATGACTTGAACTAATTTTTTTTTGTTAAGAAATATGCATTTTATTGCAAATTATTTATGAATAGTCAAATCAATGCATATAGGGTAAGATGTCCTAAAGGACAAAGGATTCCAACATAAGGGGAGTTAAGACATCTTCCTAGTAATGCTCTTAACAAAATGGCTAACTCACTTAGTAGTTTCATGAGCCATTACATCATGAGCATGGGGGCACTATAATAATTCTATATTTTAAGAGACCATTAGTAAGTTTGCTACAATCTTAAAGGATGGTTTAACACTTTAGATACACTCAATCTTACCCTTTAATGCCTTAATAACCATTTTTTAGTCATTTTTAATTTGGATAGGCATGTCAAAAAACTTAGAGGTAATTAATATGGTTTTATGTATTGCTAATAATTTTGTAGTTAATGGTGAAGCACACTTGTAATCATTGTACCAAGCCCCAAGAGTGCACTTTTTAGTATTTTTAGCAATAATAGCTATAAATGCAAATTCATGAGTGCACATTACATCCACATTAAGCTTAATATTATTAGAAGAGGGTGGCTTCCAAGTTAGGCTAGCTCCTCTTTGCTAGCTTGAAACATTATGGCCTATAACCACTAGATCCCTCTAATACAAATCCATGAAGACATCCAAATACATAATAGCTCCATCTTGCTCTAATTTCTTGATTCATTTCTCTTTTCAACAAACTCTTTCTTAACACTAGCAAGAAAGACATTGATGTCCATCGGAGGATCACCATGCACTACAGTGTTTTAAGCATCCTAGATTTGTTTAATAATAGTAGTGGTGAAGATAGCTAGTTCTAATATAAGATTTCATCTTTGACCATCCCTAATCACATTAAGCCATAAAAAATGACCTTCATAAATTCCAATTAGAGCTTTTCAATATGTATATCCCATAGCTGAAACCATATAAAGTAGGTAAAGGTACAATTTTCTAGCAAATGGAGCTTTATCTTAAGAGCTATCAAACATAAAGGGCAAGTGAGTTTTCTAAATCATTACACATAGTAATCCATATGAATGGTGGAAGAACATCACTCAAGAACCTCTATAATAAGGTTTTGTATTGATTTTACAATTATAAATTCCACATATATGTCTATATTTTCCCTTAAGATTGATCCTATAAGATTTTGAATTATTAATAGATATACTAACTTGATTGTGAATTGGTTAGTAATATTTAAGTTGCAAACTTGTTAATTATTACTAGTTGACCTGACTTGAATTCTTATAATTTTTAATACATTATTAATGCAAAATAATTCTAGAATTAAGTTAGCATTCCATTATATCTACCCTAATATTAAATTTGATACTAAAGGCTCATTATTTAAACTTAATGCTCGATTCAATTGTGGCATAAAATTATTGCATTTTGACCCAAGAATCACTTATCGCCTTTATTAATCTCCAATCTTCAATTAGAAAGCACCTTCTTTTAGCTATCAATTTTTTACCTTCTTGGATCCCAAGACAAGCCTGAGATCCTTTAGTGTTAGGTTAATGCATCTAGTGGTTTATATGATATTTTATGAAAGAATCATTTAACCTAACATTTCTCTAAGTCTATCTCTAATTTCCATGTAAACTTGGCTAAAAAAGAGCTATTTAGATTATGAAAGAGTTTAAGGGGTTGTTTGGAACGGGCGAAATTAGAGGGGGAGGGAAGTGTCTGGGTGAAATTGGGGGTGAAATTGCCAATTTCACCCGTTTGGCTGAGATGCGAAAATGTGAGGGGGCGAAATGTAAACTATGAAAAGACGTTGCCCCAGGCGTAAATGTCCCCTCTCCTATTTTGGGGTGAAATCGGGTGAAAAGTGTACTTCTTGCCTTCATTTTCCAACTGATGCCCCTGGAAACAGAGGAGCAAGGAACTCCCACCACGGTCCGATTTGTCTGCATTTCTCATCCTTCCTCCGCTGCTAGTTGCTCAGATCGAACCTCCCGTTAGGTACGCTCCCTTCCTTCGTCGTGTTCTTTTGCTCTGTCGTTGCTAGTGGATGTTGGCAGGGGTGGAGTTCGGTGCTTCTCGGTGAAATGGTCGCTAGTGATGGTGGGCACCTGGGCGGAGGGATTTCGTCTGCACGAGTTTCCGATCTACAACCATTCGGCCTGGGCGGAGGAATTTCTGAGCTTCTGGCGGCCAAACGGTGCTTGGAAGCCGGAACGGAGCTCGGAGTCGCCGATTTGCTAGTGGTTGGCGGGGGACGAAGGGGAGAATGCTCGGGGCGGTTGGCTTGGCTCGGGTCTGGTTTGGGCTTGTATGGGTCAGGTCGGGTCGGTCTGATTTGACCCGAAACCCGATCCGTACCATATGAATTTTTTTCCAGATTTTTTTATAATAAATTTAATTGAATTCCGTATTTTTTACATTTTCAGTATTCCTTCCTTCCCCTCTACTTAAATTGATACACATATTGGCAGACATGTGCTATTGGAAAATTGAAATTCGGAAATGGAGATTGCATGCTGAATCTTGTCCATATTTATTTTTATTATTGCAGTTTAATAAAGAGAAGGAATTTAACAAATGGATGCATTGACCGTTATTTTACCGAATGTTTAGAACTTTTTTATTAATTAATATAACAACAAATAAGGTGCTCATATTTTCCTTGGGATAAATACTGTATAGTTTGACTGATGCTATTATTTTAATTTTCTTAATATTTAAATCAATACTAACATGATAAAAATTATAAAAAAAGAACATTGCAATTAGTCAATATTTAAATTATACAAAATTATGTATTGATGGTATATTACAATTATAAATAAGTAAATTACTATCTTCTAATTTTAAAAATATAAGATGTTATATTACATAATATTTAATGAGATATTAGTAGATTAATTTACAAGTCCTTTGGAATGGGGAATTGTGATTGCTTCGAAAATAACAAGTTCTTCACAATGTGGTGGCATTTATACTGAGAAAGGTTAATATTAAATTCAAAATATGTTAAAAGATTGTAATAAAATAAAATTTTCACTTATTGAACAAAATGTAAATAAATGAGTGAATTTATTTTTTTATCTTACACCAATATATTAGTTTCCGTTGATCAAAATATAATTATTCTATCATGTAAACTAATGCCTCACACGCGTAAAATTTTTATATAAGTTACTTGAAATATGTAACAAACTTATTAATATAAATAATAAATTACCTTTTTAATGTAGCTTCAGAATAAATAAATTATCTTCTTTAATATAAATAATAAATAAATTATTAGAGTAAATTAATGTAGGTTCAGAATTAATAAATTATCTTCTTTATGTTACTCTATAATTATTTTAATTCTGACAACTATATTGTTTTAATTCACATTGTAAATAATAGTGAATCAGACAATCACAATTATTGGTATTTAATTCACACTTCAAATATATACGAATTCATCTTAGAAGAGTTTCTTATGTAGTTGTTTTACATACATATCAATCAGTGAAAAAGTAAGAATCCTTGTCCAAGGAAACAACAAAGGATTGATAGTCTTGCCTCACCATTGCTTAAGGTAAATGTACATCCATAGCTATTAATCTTGCTTGTAGAGCTATATGGGTGATTGACTGTTGTCTATTAATAGTGGTATTGCATGACTGTCAAACGTATTTGAAACTTATGTGTGATGCTTTGTAGTTCATGTTCACTTGGATCATAGTAATGAATATTCCATGTCATGATAACATGTTGACGATTTTTTGCTAATAGTTACACATTGGCTGTATCTTAGAAGTTGTCGTGGAGGATAATATGGATGATTCATTCGAAGAGTGGATGGAGCTATTCAAATTCATTAATGTAGACATGATGGAAGAATGGAAAAATTTATGTAATATGTTCATTATCCAAATGGTATCATATACTGTTCAGTCAATGCAATTGTTACAACTACAAGCTTCTTGTTTGCAACTTCCTGTTGATAACTCTAGTCGTTCAAGAGATCAAATGCATCAACAACTACTTGAGAACTTATTACATCCTGATAAGTGCCATAATCTTGTACGCATGAGCCCACATGCTTTCCATCAACTGTGCCAGAAGGTGAGAGTAACTGGTAAAGTGAGAGATTCTAAGTATGCAGTAGTGGAGGAGCAGGTTGCCCAATTTTTGCACATGTTAGCCCATAATGTAAAAAATAGGACTATGTCTTTCTTCTTCTATCGATCTGGGGAGACAATTAGTCATCACTTTCATAATGTCTTACGATCAATAGTTTCGCTCGGCGAAGAGTATCTAGTTCAACCTACAGGATCAGAGGTTCCTCAATAGATTTTCAATAATAGTAGGTTTTTTCCTTATTTCAAGGTAATATAATTAGTTAAGAATGCTAAAATTTTTCATTCATGTGTGTTGTTCCTATTGCAATCTTTATTTAATTCAAAATTTGAATAATTAATATAAAACAGGATTGTATTGGAGCCTTAGATGGGACTCATATACGAGTCAAGGTATCAAGAGAAGATGCTCCTCGGTTTCGAGGCAGAAAGGATTACCCGACGCAAAATGTGTTAACAGTTTGTGGTTTTAATATGAAATTTACATATGTTTTATCTGGATGGGAAGGAACTGCGTCTAATTCTAGAGTCCTTAAACATGCATTGACTAAAAGAGGGGATAGGTTGAAAATTCCTAGAGGTAAGATAGATTTTTAGAATGACATGCTTTTAAATAATAGGATAACTTTGTTGCCTAGAAGTTCTTTTGATGATTGATATGGAGATAGTGATGTAAGTATGTATGATTGTAATGAAACCTAGGCAAATTTTACTTAGGTGATGCAGGTTATCCCTTGAAAAGTGGGCTATTAACACCATACAGAGGGGTACGGTATCATCTGAAGGAGCACACAAGACATGGTCCACAGAATGCAAAAGAAATATTCAACCATCGACATGCTTCACTTAGAAATGTGATTGAAAGAGCATTCAGTGTGCTTAAAAAAAGGTTTCCTATTATACCCAGTGGAGTGGAACCATTTTATTCTCTCACCACTATGACAGATATCACGATAGCATGTTGTGTACTACATAATTTTCTGATGGATGTTGATCCCGATCCACGGTTGATGGATGAAGTGGATCATGAGCTGTTGCACACTGAGATAGAAGATTCTGGGGACCATGAAGCACGAAATAATGAGGAAGACTATCGAGAAGGATACCTCCTAAGGGAATGCATAGCCACCCAAATGTGGAATGACTATGAGAACAACTTGTGATAGATAGAGTTTTCTGTATTTTGGGTCCTTTTGTAACTTTAAGGGTGATGAGGATAACTCTTGTCAAATAAACAGGAACTTATCTAAATATTTTACATTTGTATTGAAAGAGTTGTACCGTATGAAAACATGACATTTCACTAGTATGATGTATGATAATTGCAGAAGTATGTTGTCTCGTTTACAATAATGTTAAATGCAAAGGTTATATGTGTGAGTTCTTAGTAGTTTCAAAGTTATCTCCATGTATGTGTTAAATGTAATCTAATTAATCTGGTTATATACCATAAACAATAATTAATATCATCAATGTGACATAAGTGTCATCATGAGCTAGAACTATACTTGTTAGGGAAGATCTGTCTAATTAGTAAATTCACTATTTTAATATTAGAATGCTGATGCTGACATCACCATTGTTTGATGCTTTATAGATAAAAAATGCCAAGGAACAGGAAAACTGACAACAGGGGAGAATCCTCATCTAGGGACACACTTAGGTGGACCCCTGAAATGGATGCATTGTTGCTTGACGCATTACTGGAGGAAGTGCACAAAGGCAACAGACCTGATGGGACTTTCACTACAGCGGTGTATGCCACCATAGTAGCTAAGTTAAAGGAATCCATTGGACCATTCTTCTAGAAGTATCACATCAAAAACAGGTTGAGAACATTGAAGGAGCACTTTAACGAGTGCTATGACTTGTTTCACAAATGGAGTGGAGTCGCTTGGAATCCAATTACAAGAATGTTTGACGCTGAGCCAGAAGTATGGAACGAGATTTGTGCGGTAATGATTGAAATGGCATCAATTTTAAAATGGCATGCCTTTACTTATAGTGTTTCACAAAAAGACATATATTTCGATTGCAGGGCACTGAGTGAGAGATTATCCATGTTGAATTTTTATCTAATGGAATGTTTGATTTGCAGGACAAGCCAGAAGCTCAGAAGTGGAAAAGGACTCCTATCCATAATTATGACAAGTTATTAGAGCTATTTGCTAGAGACAGGGCTACTGGTGCACATGCTAAAACATTAAGGGACAAAGTTCATAAGTGGCAGAGTGCCCAATTTGACCTCAATGATAGCTTTGAATTTATGTCTGGTCCAGATCTTCAATGGGGAAGTGAGGCTCCAAATTTCACACATAATGTTGATGCATTTAATTCTGAGGGACCTCCCTCCCACCACTCTCAGGAGTATGTACCTTCAAATCCCTCCACTCATTCATAGGGAACTTCATCTTCAAAGGGTTCTAAAAGAAAAGCACCAATGGTTGATGTCATTGAGAAAGGATATGAAAGACTAGACATAGGAATGGAGAAGTTAACAAATGTAATGAGAGAAGTGGCAGACAAACACACCCAGGCAATTAGAGAAAGTGTAGCAATCTTTCAGAGTAGTAGACCTCGTTACTATAGTGAGGCAGAAGTTTGGGGGGAGTTGGAGAACATAGGAGTGCCTCAAGATATCCTACTAAAGTGTTATAACTTCTTGTGTGATAATGAGAAGGCTAGGAATAAATTCTTTGGTGTCCTACCTCATTTTCGTCTACAATTGTTGTACCAACTCATGGCGAATGCTGGAGATGATTGAGTTACTGAGGATGGAAGGATACAAGGCCACCTTGGGGAAAAATATAGGGTAATGTGGTTATTTATTGTTGTATATTGCGTTTGAATGATAGTTATTTAGCTTGTTTGTATTTATGTCCTGACAATCGCTATTCATATCCTTACAGGGTTTTCTGACTATGTGTTTATCTTAATTGTAGGTGTTTCGGCTTCACTAATTCATGAAAAGGTGCCTGATGTGGAAGTGTTGACTACACTAGACTATACACTGATCATTGTAAGGTGGGAGTTAGTTTTTGGATAAAATCATTCTCTTTGTTTGGTTATTCACAGGAACATGTGACTGGACACATTATGTTGTGTAATGTATTGTGTGTGTGTATAATTAGTACAGTATGAGAACTGAGGACGATATTAGACTTCATGTAATTTGATTTTCGTTCCAGAAGTTTGTATATTTTTATTCCGTTACTTATTGCTTTTATGTCTGTGTGTGCATATGTGCACGCAACATTTAATTAATGTGATAGGTATTTGTTGTGTTTACAGTTACTGGAGCAGAGCAATGTATGTATGTTGCTCCCAAGAAGCAAGTGTTTTCATTCAACCTTAGTTATGTTGAATGTTATTCTCACTAATTATACTTCTTTTGCATTAATTTTCAATATAGAAGTTTGTATATTTATATTAAGTAAATTATTGCTTCTATGTGTATGTGTGTATATGTGTACTGCAACAGTTAATGAACATGATATATATCTTCTGCTACCAAAAAATAAATTGATAATATTAGAAGCAATGTGTTATTTACTAATTAATTCTATGTATTGAGATATCATTTATTAATTAATCATGTAATAAAAATATATTAATTATAGTCTTTAAAAAATGTATAATCAATTATTGACTAATGTTATTAGTAATAAAATAAATTAAAAGTAATTTAAAATTGAAAATGAAATTATTATCGTCAAATAAGTATAATTCTATTGAACAATGATAATATAGTAATTTTACTACCTCACCATAAGTATTGAATAAAATATAATGCAAATTCTTTAATATTTATTAATTATATGAAAATAAAAAATTATAAATATAAATATGTTAGTGTTTAGAAAAAAAACTTAACATATTTTCCTTCATCCGTAAATTAATTGTTATTTAATTTTACTAAATAATATTATAACTATCTCAACATAACATAATAAAAGGACATTTTGGTCATTTCACTCATTCACATTTCCTTCCCCCTCTATTTTCACCCATTCCAAACAAGAGAAATTCATTTCACCCATATTACTCCCCCTCCTATTTTCACCCATTCCAAACAAACCAGGTGAAATTACTTTCACCTCCATTTCCTTCCCCTTCATTTTCACCCCCCTCCATTTCCACCCCCTCCCATTTTCACCTCTAGCCAAACATACCCTAAAACCCAGTTCACTAAACCTTTCAGGCAAACATAAATCATACCAAGCTTTAGGACAATAAAAGTGTTATTTCTTTAGATTAGCTCCTCACTAAAATCTATGACATATGGAATCAAGTTTCTCACACATTACTTTGGGAATTCTGAGAATGGATATAGTATAAGTTGACAATTGTTGGATCATAGCTTGAACAAGAATAGTCCTTCCAACCTAAAAGAAAACTTTTTTCCTCCACTCATCTAGTCTAGCTTGAGCTTGGTTTATAAGATATTAGAATCTTACTCTTTATACTTTGTGATAAATAATGAAATTTTAAGATATTTTGTTCACTTGGTAATTTAGTCCATGCCTTTAAATTGACAAAGACCGTGCCTTCCTTTCTACTTGATATTTTTTTAAGAATAGTAGCCTTGACTCCTCCTTGTTAACTTTCTATCTTGACCACAATTCATAACATTCTAGTATGGAGTATTAGTTCATCACTTAAAGAATGTTTGCCTTAATAAATATAATGATGTCATTAACAAACATAAGATGCGATGTAGCAAGCCTTCTTCTTGATAGTGTAATACCATGAATTTTCTTTTCTAATTTAACAATAAAAATTAAGCTTAATGGTACTTCAAATACCAATATGAAAAGAAAAGGGGATAGGGGATTGGCTTGCCTTAGATCTCCTCTTAAACCAATATGACTCAAACCAACTTAGTATGTTGTTTTAATTTAGCATTTTTGCAAATTGCACTATTAAAGCAACCTTATCTTATACATCGTACACTTTAAATCCCTTAATTTATCTCTTTAAAATAAATTATCTATATTTAATTTCACTTGTTATAGTTATAAAAATTAGGAAAATTTATATTTTATGTACTCGTAATTTTGCCTCTTTTCACTTAACTCATATGTATTTTAAGTTTTATAATTTACTTACATGCACTTCCAATTGTTAATACTTTGCCTACCTAGACTATACTCCATCTAAAATTTATCAAAAAAAACTCTTGTGCATCATATATGATTTTTTTACTTCCCCAAATCTCTTAATTTTACATCCATTGAAAACTAATTTACCCTTCAAAAACTTTATTTGGCACCTTTTATTTAACAATCATGGACTAAAATGTAGAAGGAAAATCTTCAATAGAATTAGAATTTTTTTTAGGTTAATTTAATTTTAAGTTAGTGTTAAATTGAGCCAAAATTTAATGAAGAAAAAAATCACATGGAATGAAAGTGAGCTTTTTTATTAAATTTTGGATAGAAAATAGTTTTAGTGGATAAAATATTAAGAGTTGAAAATACAAGTGAGTGAATTGCAATACTTAAAATAATAATTGGATTAAATGAAAAAAGGTAAAATCATATATAGAGAAAATATAAATTTTTTTAAAGATAATTCTTTCATATTTAGAATAAAAATAAGGGTATAGATACCTTGAATAAAGGACAAATCCTAAATCATTGAATTTTTTTATCATCAAATTCAACTACGGTGAGAATTTTATTGGCAACTCTTTTAATTTGTTAACTATATATATTGTTAAGATAGCCTTAATGTTTTGTCATTTATACCCATTTTTTATCCGATATTGTCAATCTACTTGAACTTTTACTTCACCTACTAAAAGTAAAGGAAAATTTTTATTTTGTTATTCTTGAATCAAATATTAATGTAACATTAGGAAGATGGACAAAATTTCTTAATACATGATTAAATTTCGAATGAAATATTTTTTACTTATAATATATAGCTAATTCTTATAATAATTTTAAGTTGACTTCATTTTATTTCAAAAATATTATCATAATTTTCTTTTCTTGATAAAAAGTAAAAATAACCATTTTTATCTAATTGCAAAACCATTTGACTTGACTCTTTCATAGGAGATGGTGATGAGGTGGCGAATGAGACATTGTGGAGCCTTATTTTATATTTTCATTTAGCCTAAAATTTATTTATTTACCTGCACAATTTATTATATAACCCAATATTTATCAAGAATCACAATCCTCTAAGAATAGAAATATATAGATCGTTTTTAATTAAACATTAGTTTAAAAGGTAGATTGAAGCACAAACAATAATTACTTAATTATATAAATACTATGAAAGTCATAATTTTTAATAATTATCTTAAATAGAGTTTAAACTTAATTTATTGTATAAAATTTTATACTATTAATTTTAAATTTTTTATTGTTATTAATGAATTGGAACTCAAGTCATTGAAAAAGTAAAGTTAACTAAAAATTTTACTAAAAAAGAAATTTTAGCAAATTTTAATAATGTGATAAGTGATAGTGCAAAATTTTATTACATTATTTCAATGCATTAAAATAAAAAAATTTATTCAAAAAAATAAATTACATTTCAGTAAGAAGGATTTAAATTGATTTATTAACATTATAAAAATTAACCTAATAATTATATTTTTATGATTTTTTTTGTATATCACAAAGCAATAGTCCAAGGAATGTAAATTGAAATAGAAAAGTATTGCTGCGGATATAAATTGAGAGAAAAAAAAAATGAAGTCTAAATTATTAAAGCCTGTGATCTGAAAATTTAAAAAGTAATTGGGTAAAAAGAAATTTTTATGTCACTGTTTTGTTCAGGCAATAAATAGTATAGATCCTATAATACGCTACAAATGACAAAATGATTATGATAGTTGTTGATCAGAATATGTGTATCAAAATTTTTAATTTCGGTATTATAAAATGAATTTAAATTTAATTTATTATCAATACAAATCATCTTTAAAAACTATCAATTATTTATATATTATCATATTGAAAAATTATTAAATATTTTTTTTACAACGGTTAGGATTTGTTAATTACTTTTATTTTTTTAACTAACATATTTTTCTTTTATTTGTTAATAGTATAAAATATTTTATATTATTAATGAATTAAATATAAATTCTAATTAAATTACCTTTTTTAAAAAATTATTAAATATATATGTCATATACTAAATATTATTGTTTAAAAAATATAATACATTAATAATTGATTGATTAAATAAAAATAAGTTGGGTCCCAAGACTCTTGAAGTTCATAAACAGATTAATCCCGCGCACTCTTGATGCTCCATTCGCTCAAATATTTGATACTTGTTTAGGATCGGTAATTTGTGTCGTTGGAATTAATTTATTTATTAAATATATTGAAATAAATTATTGATTTAATTTATTTAATAATTTTAATTGATAATTTTTTATAAAATTATTTATTAAATTTAATTATTTATTATTTTTACAAAAACATTTTTAATTATTAATAAAATATTATTTTAAATATTTATTATCATTTTATTAATATAAAAATTTTATATTTTTATTATATATATTTATTTGTAATTAAATTATTAATTATTTTTAAATAAAATTTTTAAAAATTAATATATAAAATTATAAATAAATTAAAATATTAATATAAATTTAAATAAATATATTACGTTGATATTAGATTATTATATTATATTAAAAATTGTGATCCTGTACGTCTAACTGGCCAATGTATTAACTTGTTTGTGAAATTTGAAAACATTTACTTTTACTGAAAGCAACGTAGAAAATTAATATAGGTGCTGTACAATCAGTATTGGTCAGCGAAATGTGGTGGTGAAATCATTTCGAGGATGCTTTTTGTCGGTGTTGACTTTTGAAGGAAAAGGAAGGAGGGTAGCTGTTGACAAAGGGTGATCACGTGCATGGATTGGACAAGGTTGGGACGAATCCCGATACGCATGAATGTGTCAAGCGAGACATGTCAAGATGAATATGAATGAATGAATGTTCTAATGCCATTGCATGTATGCCCTTCCCTGAAGCAGTAAAGTCAAATCCCCTTCACCTCTTTCTTCGAGCCGCTCTCACTCCCATGCCACTTCTAGCCTTTCCACTTTCTGAAATAATTGATACATTGGGACAAGCCTTGACATGTTTTGAAATTATGTCTTATGCTCTGTTTGGCCGGAGGTAGAAATGAGAGGGGTGGAAATGGAGGTAGAAGTGATTTCACCTAAGTTATTTGAAATGGGTGAAAATGGAAGGGGATGAAAATAAGGGTGAAATGAATTTTTTTTGTTTAGAATGGGTGAAAATAGAGAAGGGAGGAAATGTGAATGAGTAAAATAACTAAAATATTCTTTTGCTATTTTATGTTGAGATAGTTATACTATTATGTAATAAAATTAAATAAGAAATAATTTATAGTTAAAGGAAATTATGCTAAATTTTTTTCTTATTACTAACATATTTATATTTATAATTTTAAATTTCATATAATTAATAAATTTTAAAAAATTTGTACTATAAATTTTAAAAAAAAATTGTGGTGAAGTAGTTATAATATTTTTTAATAGAATTAAACAAAAATTAATTTATGGATATAATAATTTATGTTAAATTTTTATCTTATTACTTACATATTTATATTTATAATTCTAAAATTCATATAATTATTTAATTTCAAACAATTTGCACTATAATTAGTAATAAAAATTCTTATGCAAAAAATAAAATTTTGCTACTTCCACATTTTATTTTATTTTTTAAAAAATAAGATTAACCTAACATTACCTGTGTAAATTTAACTATGCATTGAAACCTTGCCATCATTTACAATTACACTTCCTTGGCAACATATGTAAGTTTAAAAACCCATCATATCCATTATGTTGATACAGATGTTCTCCAAGGCACACGACCTGTTAACATTATAACTTAAAATTACGTATAAAATTTTTTATCAATTGAGTTAAAATAGGTACACAACTTGTTACATATAATAGAAATGTCTCCACCATATCAATTGTCTACTCACTAAATGTTGCAATTGACAATATTGATATAAAAAGTCATAAACAAACATCTCAATCCAATAATCCCATAGAAAATACACAAGTTATACAACAAACTAATCTAAAGCAGCTACATCTTCATGCATTGGTGAAGCAAAAATACCTACAATAAGTAAGAAATAAAGTTAATATGGATTGATTCAGTAATGTTGTAAAAAAGCAAGAAACATAAGAAGAATATTTGGATAGAATCTATGGAATTTCAAAGCAAACACAAAGATAAAATACATTTAAATCCTCCAACAACTAGCAAACCTACAACACAATGTTAGTAAATTACATTACTTG
The DNA here is from genome assembly GCA_020226215.1 of Sindora glabra. Lineage (NCBI taxonomy): Eukaryota > Viridiplantae > Streptophyta > Magnoliopsida > Fabales > Fabaceae > Sindora > Sindora glabra. Next base: position 41,407,029 of record CM035227.1, on the reverse strand, counting down.
CTAACATTTCACCAACAAAGCATCATTTAATTTGATCACCTATGGCTCAACCGACACTTGCATTCACCATTTGTTAGTACAGTATTTGTAGTCGTGCATGCGGTGATGCACCGAAGAATTTTTTTTTAGCCTTTTCATTATCACACAAGAAGTCATAATACTTTACAAGATACTTTTGGGGTACTCCTACATTCTCCAACTCTTCCCACACCTCAACCTCTCTGTAATGGTGAGATTTACTCTTCTCAAGGATTGACAGACTTCTTTCAACTATTTGAACCTGCTTTTCAGCTATCTGGACATGCTTGTTGGCCACCTCTCTCATTACCGAGGAAAGATATTTCATTCCCAAATTCAATCTTTCATATCCCATTTTAACCACATCAGACATAGGTGTTTTCCGCTTAGAACCCCTTGAAAATGAAGTTCCTTGCGATTGATTTGAAGGATCATATTCTTGAGAATAGGTGGAGGGAGCACTCTTAAGAGTGAATGCACCAGCCTGCTGTGGGAAGGTGGAGGGCTTACCTCCCCACTGCAAATCAGAATCAGGCATATGTCCAAAACCATCATTAAGGTCCAGGCCTTCTTTTTGCCACCTCAAAACTTTATTCCTTGAAGTCTCAGCATGTGCACCCGTAGCTCTGTCTTTAGCAAAAAGCTCCAGTAACTTGTCATAGTTATAGATAGGAGTGCGTTTCCATTTCTGAGCATCCGATTTTTCCTAAAAATAAATACATCATTGGATAAACTTTAATTTTATAAAAGTCATTTATGTCATATAATCAGTATTGATGAATTTATTTCTAACATACAATGACATATATATTACTCAGAAAAAAATTGTGATGCTTAGGATACTTGATACATTACCGCACAGATCTTATTTCACACTTCCTGCTCAGCTTCAAACATCCTTATTATTGGATTCCATGCAACTCCGTTCCACCTATGAAATAAGTCATAACACTCACTGAAGTGCTCTTTCAATGTTCTCATCCTATTTTTGATGTGATGTTTTTGAAAAGATGGACCAATTGGTTGCTTTAGCTCAACTACTACGGTAGCATATGCCATGGTAGTGAATGTCTTATCAGGTCGATTTCCTTTATGCACTTCCTCCAACAATGCATCCAATAATAATGTATCCATCTCTGGTGTCCATCTCAACGTGTCCTTAGATGATCCTTCACCCGTGCCATCAAATTTCCTATTCCTTGGCATTCTCTATCTGCAAATTGACAAACAATCAAGTACTGTGAATTAATATAGACAATCCTCAAATGTACATCACCTACATAGTAGTTAAAATATATCTTGTACAAATACAAAACCATGTCTATGACATATACATAACACATTAATGGAAGCTAACTTCATAACACTAACAACTTACACACATAACCACAACATTCACATTTACCATAACAAAAACATTCAATTCATTTCAAGTCCCATACAAGGCCCAAGATAAAAGAAATCTACAACACTATGACAAAGTTTGTTCATAGTCAGTCCATAAATGGGTGGTTATGCATTCCCTCAAGAGGTATCCCTTCCTATAGTATGCCTTATTATTTTGTGCTTCCCGATCCTTGGTATCTTCACTGTCACTATGTAACAACTTGCGGTCCACTTCATCCATCAACTGCGGATCAGGATCTTCATCCATCATAAAGTTATGTAGCACACAACATGCAATGGTAACATCCGTCATAGTCTTAAAAGAATAATGAGGCTCTGTCTCACTAGCTATGATAGAAAATCTCTTTTTCAATACCCCAAATGTTCTTTTAATAACATTTCTTAGTGAAGCATGATGATGATTAAAGATTTCTTTTGCATTCTGTGGACCACGTACTGTGTATTCCTTTAAGTGATAATGAACACCTCTATATGGGGTTAGAAGTCCACTTTTCAAAGGATAACTGCCATCTCCTAGGTAGAATTTTCTTGAAAATATATAAAAACCATGTCAGAGTAGAAGCTATTCTTTTTTTTAAATTGAATCACATATTATAATTTATCATACCTCTGGATATTCTCAGTCTATCCCCTCTTTTATTCAATGCATGTTTAAAAACTCTAGAATCAGATACAGTTCCCTCCCATCCAGCTAAAACAAATGTGAACTTCATATCAAATGAACATAAAGCTATCACATTTTATGTCAGGTAATCTTTCCTTCCTCGAAAGTGAGAAGCATCTTCTCTTGATACCTTGACTCATGTATGAGTCCCATTTATAGCTCCAATACAATCTTGTATGTAGAAATTGAAAAAATGATTATATAAAGGTTGTGTAAATTAAACTATACATGGGATTGAATAATTTAACATATATAAATAAATTCATTACCTTAAAATAAAGATAAAATCTACTGTTATTCAATATCTATGGATGAACCTCTGATCCGAAAGGTTGCACAAAGTACTCATCCCTAAGTTGAACAATAGCTCGTAAGACATTGTGGAAGTGATGACTAATTGTCTCTCCAGATCGATGGGAAAAAATGACATAGTCCTATTCCTTACATTATGTGACAACATATGTAGAAATTGAGCAACTTGCTCCTTAACTATTGAATACGTTGAATCTCTCACTCTACCCGTTGCTCTTAACTTTTCACACAGTCGATGGAAAGCATAGGGACTCATACGCACCATATTACGACATTTATCTTCCTCAAGTAGGTTTTGTAATAGCTGTTGACACATTTGTTCCCTTAAACTAGTGCTATCACTAATAGGACGGTGTACAGAATTTGCTTCCAATTGTAAAAGATGCATTGAATGAACAGTATAACAAACCATTTGAGTGGCACACATTTGACATAATCTTTCCCACTCTTCTATATGTCAACATTAATTAAGCTATTTACTTCTGCTAACTCCTCATATATATCATCCACATTATACTCCATGATCACTTGCACAAATCTTCCACAAAATAACTATTTTACACATAAATACAATAACAACAACGACAACTAAGTTATATATAATGAATGAAGCAAACATAGAGCTACAATAACAGCATATATCTATACATATTTGTAATAACCAATGACATACAGGTAATGTGCTAGTGTTTAATAGACATTCAACAGATAACACAATTCTAGAAACACATATATTAAAATCTTATTCCATGGATAAGAATGTACCTCTTGTATGGAAGAGGAAAAAGATTAGATTTGTGGCAAATTTAGCTTGATAGGAGAATTAGTGACCTGTTTGAAAAAACACAATAATAAAAGGGTGAATCGCCATTAGTCAATAACAACATGCAATACAAACATTGAATAATTTGTGTTTGGAAAGTAAGGACTCATATAGATGTTAGAAAATATCGAGATTCTCATGCTAATTAATTGTACTTGTTACTTCTTAAAATATTTCGTATTTCAATAATAATTTGTCTAATTCTGAGTTTAATAATCATTGGTTGCATCCATTTTTTTCTATCAAAGTGAGGTAAAATTAATTGAAATATGAGAAGATTTGTGAATGAGTGAGAAAATTGAGAAATAATTAAATATATTCTCTTTGTTTCAATTGTCTTTCATTTCTGATGTCAACTAATGACAACTAATTTTTATTGAAGTTTAAACCATGTAAAGTGTAATTCTATTTCATTTAAAATTTACATATTTAATTGTAAGGATAGGAAAATTCATTTTTAATTATTGTATTTCATCATTTTTGCACTACCTCTACTTGCAATAATTAATTAACTCGGTTTGACACAATAAAAAATAGCATTCAAAAATTCTTTGTTACTTTACCAAAATATAAGAACTAATAAATTTATAATTTTCAATAATAAATTAGTAAAAATTATTTCTATGAATTGTAATGACAATACAAAAAATCTTATTCATTACCAAATAATATTGCAATGACAATACAATTATAAATTCCCCGCAGTAGTCAATAATAAAAAAAATTAATTTGATTTGTTTTTATTTTTTTTCCAAAAAAATATGTTCCGTTAGTTTATAAAACTTTAGGATTATTAAAAACAAAGTCACGTTTAATTCCTCATTTGAAATAATAAAAAAGCTATTTTCTTAAAAGCTGATTTATATGTAAAATCGTTTATAAAATTTCTTTTTACCAAAACAATTTCCTTATGCAGATCATCCTACGAATTGAGCCATTTTTTTAATCCTTCTTTCACTTAGCATTTATTTTGTTTAGCCTTATTTCCTGTAGCTTTTATTATATCTTAATGTAATATGGTTTGAAAAATTAAATTTCTGACTTCTTTTGGCCTTAATCGTCGATTAAAGAGATATTTATACATAAATAACATAACATCATATGCTTAGTTATGGCCATTAAATTTATATAATAAACCTATTATGAAAAGAAAATTTGTGAAGAAGAAGAAACTATGCACTTCCATTCCAGACAGAGTTCAGTATTTGCAACAATTATCAAGCTAGTATAGAAATCAACAGAAAGAAGGGAGGAGGAATAATTAATACTAATTTAAAAAAATAAAAAAATTATTTAATTATAATAATTAGGAAAAAATTAATATTAAAAAAGTAACGAGTCGGTTCGGGTTGCGTTGACTCGGATCCCAATTCGAGTCTTGGGTCAAATCCAACCTGGGCTGGATGATCTAGATCAGGAGCCTCCGGAACCTCTACCGCATGCAATCGCTTCTCTACATCGGACTCCAACCCACTCTTTAGCCTCAGCCGGTGAGCGTCGATCCCAGTTCACAATCACCCACACACCTACACAGGAAGGCAAACGGTCTCAGCGGTCAGACACCCACCACAACTAGCCATTCTACGCCGCGATGCAATCGGCCCCTTCCCTACAACAATGAACCAGCAACGACAACACAAGAAGCAAATACCACCGGAACAATAAACCGAGTATACCTATTTTGAGATTTCCTGGGTTGACGTTGGCATAAAGGGGTGGAATCTGGTGGTTGAAACCCAAAGCGGCTGGTGAGCAAAGGTAGAGGAGGAAATCCTTGCAAAACATCATAGAAAATTTAAATATTGAAAGGCAAACTGAAGAAACAGAGGAACTACCAGATTAGGACAACGAAAGCTTACCTACTGTGAGGTGGTTGACGATCTCACGGTAGAGCAGCAAGCTTCTCTGAGGCGGGGCTAGGGGCGAGCATTGTGGTGAGGCATCTTCTTGGTAACAGAAGGTGAAATGGGAAGGAGGGTAGCAAGTGAAAATGTGCACGGGAAGCCCTAATTTCATCACATTTCACCTCAATTTCAGAGGGGTTGGATTTACGCTAGGACCCACCACCTACTGCACTTTTTTTTTTCGCCCCCCTTTCACCCAGCTCTCCAAACAGGCGAAATTCAACATCTCACCCCCAATTTCACCTGTCCATTTCCCTTCACCCCTAATGACCCCCGTTCCAAACACAGGGGTTAGTATTCTATAATTATAAAAATATTTTTATATAAATTATTTATTTTATAAATTTTTTTTATTCTTTCAACATATTATATCAAGATTTATCATTATATTGAGATGATTTGTATATAAATAATAAATGATCAATAATACAAAATAAAAATAATTTATATTGAATTGATTTTAATGCATATAATTAATATTTTAAAGAAGTTGAATAATAGTATAGATGTCAAGATGAATCATAATGAATATACCTTTGACTGTTCATAAATTATAATGTTTGGTGTGATTTCTAAAGTAATAGAAAGTATATATATATATATATATATAGAATTGTGAGACCCTCATGTTAATACTCTTTGCTTGAGTGAAAAAAAAAAAACATCATACCTATGACATGATTTTCAACTATTTGAGTGATGAGAATGTTGTATAATGTGTTGTAATAAGTTGTTGTTGATGAGTTGCTCAACATTGGATTGATCCTAAAAATCTACTGTTTAAAATATTAGTTATAAATTCAATCAATTGAATATTTAAAATTGTATTAATATTAAGAATAAATTATTCTATCTTCCTTTCAAGTTAGTGAATATTATAGAAAGTTCTACTCTTATCTAAAATCATATACAAATCTCTCCTGATACTAAAAAAGGAGCCATATATAACTTCAATTGATGTCAATGAAGCAAACATCCATTTGGTTAGTCCAAATAGCCCAAATCTACCCTTTTTATTCCAAAACTATCCCTTACTATCCCAGCATTCATGAGACTGTAACTAGTTCCTACTGGATTATCCTGCATTATATCAGCAAATTATTGTGAAATAACCAATATATCAAATGCTTGATGGCCACAATTTTTGTAATCAAAGTTTTATTATTATTTTTTTCAAATAATGGTTGAGACTGTGATACCACAAACAAGAGATTTGCTTTTCGCAGCCATCGGATTCCGTAGCTCCAAATTAGAGGTCCAATGTCTTCAATCCGATCCAACTCCAGAAGCACCCTGTTCAACTTTCATGCATGAAGTAAAGGATTTCTCTTCTCAGAATTGAAATTCCAAGCATAATTGCAGATCTAATTGATCTTATTCAATTTTTAGTCCTCCATTAATTCAATAGATTTCTTACTTGTGGGCCTTTGTAATAACACACAAAGATCAAAACTTTGTTCAGTGAAGATAAGAATATAATCATCAAAATATATATTTTTTTAATTTAAACATGCCAAAATTAACGGAAGTCACTAAATTAATTATTGCTTACCCAGTCTGACTTTAACATGCCCAGACTATCATCGGCTGCTATTCAACCGTTGGCTCTGACTTGAGACTTTAGAATTCTGCCAAAAAAATTTTCCACCATATTTTGTTTGCCGATTAATACTTAGTAGTCTTCATCGTCTATTGGAAACCTCAAAGGCAAATCTTCGTTGTTTTTTGGAATTGTCACAATTTCTCTTAATTTGAGGATCACTATAATCTCTTCGTAGAGGTTGTTTCTTTTTATTCCTATCTTCCGGTGCCTTACGCTGCCAACATCACTTACCTCGAGCACGACGGAGATAAAGAGAGATGTGAAAGGCAAAGTGGGGAAGAAGATGAGTTTCATACAAACACGAACAATTCAAGGATATTATTGGAATTTCATATTTTATTTTCATTAATAAATTAAAGAGTGTAAAATTTTAACATCTTTTCAGAATATTTCTAATATCTTAATTTTTTTGGACTAACGTGTAAATTTTTTAATAAAAAAAAGAGGTTTATATTATTTTTACAAACCTCAAGGAACGACAGTATAATTTATCATAATACTAATTGTTATACCTTCAAATTTTATGATTAATATCACCAATCCTTTATTTTTACATTTTATTATAATGATATTTTCTTCTTTTACTCTAAATAATACAGAAAAATGATATAATCGAGAAATTAGTATGTACTTAGCTTTACTAAAGCTAATATGAATTATAATAGTGGGTTTTACAAAATTTAAAAATTTAAATGAGTGGCTACTAACATCAGTTAAAAATGGTCAGAAAAACCTTTGCCGATGGAATTTTTTTTTTTTTGGTGACATTGCCGATGGATATTCTTTTTTTAAAATGGTCATTTTGAGGGAGATGAGATCCTCAGCCTCAAATGTGCGTTGGACCATGTTTGTTTGTGGTCTAGTGCAATGGATCAAATGATTAGAACTTGGGTGTTGCAGACAGCTGTGTAGCCGTGTGTGTCATTTGGGCCCATCTCTAAAGCACTATTGGCAATCTAAGCCCAATTGAGAGCTACCTTAGACACCAAAGTTGCATTTAGTTTGTGAAATTTTACATTCATAAGTGTACATTTCTAAAAATGTGATTTTTGAAAATTTAATCAATAAGAATGTAATATTTTCATATTTAGTTCACTATAAATTTTTCTGAAAATATTTCATCAGATTATTAAATATGTTATATTACTATATTGAGTTTATATATAACATTCTTGAAAATCTTAAGATTATTTTAAAAATATTCTTGAAATTTTTTTATTATAAAATATAATATAGTAAATTATATTTTTATTTAAAATTAAATAAATAAAAATATTAAATATACTTTATTAAAAAATATATAAATATTTTACACTTTATTATATTTTAATATATAATGTATTATATTTTAATATGTTATACTTTATTATCATAATTATTAGTATTATTATTAAATCAATTTTTAAAATGAAGTGAGCATAATTTATTCAAGTTATTATCATAATATTAAATATACTTAGTATTTTTTTTACAAAATTATAAATTTTCATGGCTAAATCATTTTTACAATTATATTTCATATTGGTATTAAATTTTATATTATAATTCTTCTTTAATATAAAAGTAGTATTATTTTATATTTTTATGTATAAATATACTTTTTTTTAAAGAAAATCGAAACTTGTTGTATTATCTTTTAATGAAAAAAATCATATGTATATAATTATATCAAAAAAATGTTCCAAACATTAGGAATAAAAATAGAAAAGAAATTATAGTTAAAAAATTAATGTGTATTTCTTAATAATAAAAAATATTTTAAAAATAAAATGATAATTATTTTCTAGTTTAAATTAAAAATTATTTGATAAAATAATAAATAAAAAAAGAATTAAATATGAGAATAATTTTATCCTCTTATTTTAATATAAATATTTCCATCCTATGAGAATTTAAGTTTCTTACCTCTTCTTATGAGAATATTTTGAAGGAAAGTTAGGTCAAAAATATTTCTGAGAATGTAACATTTCTAAACATTTTTTAAAAATTTAAACTAAACATGATAATGTAATATTTCTTTGAAACATTCATATTCTCAGGAATGTTAAAAATATTTTACGAACTAAACGCCACCTAAAAATAATAGCATTTTGTCCAACTGCACTTAAGCTTTACATTAGGAGCCATCTTATGGAAATTTGAGATTCTCACTTCTTCTCATAAGAATAATTTGGGAGAAAGTTGGGTTAAAAATATTTTTAAAAATATAATATTTCCAAACATTTTTTTTAAATTTAAGCTAAACACGAGAATGTAATATTTCTTTAAAACATTATCAGGAATGTTAAAAATATTCCATAAACTAAATACCACCTAAAAATGATAACCTCTTGTGCAACTACACTTAAGTTTTACATTAGGAGCCATACACAAAGTATAAAGAGGTCTATAAAATGTGCGTGAAAATATCACTTTCGAATAAATTTAAATTTAAAATTAAATTTTATTTATTAGGATAAAATATTAAATTAAGTAAAAATTTATTAAATTTGTTCAACAATACCTAATTAAATACATTCCCAACTACTCTTATTTGGATGATATTTTATTAGATAAATATATTCAATATTATTGCTATTTTTTAGAATAATAATTGAATATATGATATATATTATATTATTTACAAATTGAGTGCATAAAGTTTTTAAAGTAATAATTAAGGATGTTTTGAAATTGTATAAAATTTTAATGTTTTGTGATAAAAATTTTAAATTATTAAATAAATTCAATACTTAAAATAAAAAAATTAAACCTTATAAATTTAGTCTTTCATGCTTAACTTCAGTGCCAAATGTTTTATTATTATTAAATAAATCCTAAGGATGTATTTGAAAATGTTAACTAAGCACTTATTAGAATAGATTCAAATTTAAAATTATAATTTATTTGTTTGATTTGTTCACACTCAATGTTAAATGAATAAAAAATTCACATAGGATTCATTTAGTAATCATATAAGGACTGATAGTATAAAATAAGTTATACAATTAAGAATCATAAAAGGATTGATAGTATAAAATAAGTTATACAATTAAGTCCTTACATATGTTTAGTGTGTAAACTATATAATATAACCTTATATAATCATCTTTCCATACACATAAAATGTTGTGTAATATTATACACTTATAAAGTGAAGAATACGATATAATAAGTAAACTTTATATTAAAAATTAAATAATAATTATAAAAAAAGATTCTTCTTTTAATTTACTAATTCATTCATTGCACATTATCATTCACTATTATTATTGTCATGCATCATCACTAACATAGTGTGGTAGCAGCTTAGTACCATCTCTTAAAAAGCAATAAAAATAGAAATTCACTTTACCAATTCTTTCATTATTCATTATCATCCATCATCATTACTGCTACTTACCATTATATTATTATAATGTGATCGAGACTACTATTATCTCTAATGAGATGATGATAATCATTGTCACGAATAAGGTGACACACATTGCCACCACCGTCACCAATGGGATAATGACTGCCACTACTATAGACACTAGTGTATCCATAGCATCTATTATTGCCAACTCTTCCAATCTTATGTTAACAACTAGTCTTGTCTCTTCCATCACTAACCATTTTTGCTACCATATCATCATTGCCTAATTTGGCATATATTATTACCAATTCCATTATACACTACTACCATCTCCCCCTTGCCCTTACCTATTTAAATACCATCACTTTCTTTTTATCATAATCATCACCTATTATTATCATTATGGTTTCAAATTATGGGCGATAATGTTGCGATTGTAGCATCCACTGCAATCGCATCACACTACAATTGCATAGATCACAATTACAATGGTGTGTTATGGTTGCAACACCATAACATTGCACACTCTATAGCCACATTGGCATTTATAAGATTTTCTAACAATATAAAAAATTGAGAATCTTGATATTTTACTCACAAATATATTTGATTTGATTTGATATAATATTATGTTAAATTAAAAATTAATATTAAATAATATGAATTAATATTTATATATAATTTTTATTATATGTTGAGCGAATAATACAAAATTTGACAACTACAATATTTGCAACTTATGCTTTTACTTTCGTAATATTTGTAATCACAAAAAATATAGTGCATCTGTAATTATGATTATAATCAAAATTTAAAGCCTTAATTAACATTTATCATTAACATCTTTTATTTCACTACTATCACCATTCACCATGCAAAGATAATTTTATTTTAATTAAACTCTTAGTATTATATATTTTGATATCTTGATGTTATTATTTGATTGATTTATTTACCTTACTTTCTTTCTTGGTCAAGTGAGGGGGATGAGGTTCGGAAGAAGAAGGGGTTTCCCTCCACCTTTAAGCAGGAGCAAGGTTATCCCAACAGAGCCTACGGAGGTGGCTTACTCTCAAGTGATGCCTATAACATAAGATTGGGCTAAATCTCACCGAAGGCAGCTTCCTTCTTTACAAAACGTCCAATAAATTACAAGGCCATTGGGGGCCTTACCCCTTGTTTAACAATATTAAAAATAAAATTTCATTTTATTTTCAAATGAATTTTTTAAAAAAATGGTGTTTGGCTTTAAATATTAAAGGATTTCATTTTATTTACAATTCCTATTTTAATTACATTTGTGCCATTATGAAATCCATCTAATTTAGCAAGAATTTCACTAGAATTTATTTTATTTGATCAAAAAAATATTTTATATAAAACTTTTACCCTCTTTCTAGCATTATATTTATTATAATATTATCAAAATCTACTTTTTAATTAAATTTCATATATTTTTTAATATATTTCAAATAAAATAATTAATTTACAAATGAATTTAAATCATTATTTTTGATAAAGTATCTAAACAATAGAGTTCATTTGTAAATGAATTGAAATCATTTCAATTGAAATGAAATGAAATCAATTCTAAAAAAATTACATGTCAAACGAAGCATTACTCATTAAGCTACAAATTAAATAGTGTGATCCCATTCCTAAGGGGATATTGATTGATTTCCTTCCCCCCTCCCCCTCCCCCTCCCAAAAATTAAAAAAAAAATCGTGACAAAATTTCTAGTTAAATACTTACTCTATGAATTTTATTTCAATACAGTATGAGAATGATAACAAAATTTATTTTTCAAGATAAGATATGAGATAAATTTTTAATTCAGAGCAAATTTAGGATACAAGGTAGTGTTAGTATAATTTACCACATTGAACTCCATTTATTTAATGTTATAATTTTATTTATATAAATAGCACATGTATATATATTATATATGTAAGCTTTTTAATAATTTAACTATTTAAAATATATTTTAATAATTTTATTTTTAATTTTTCAATTTAACTATTATATGAAAATTGAGAAAAAAATAAAATTAATAAAGAAAATAAAAGGAGGTTATTATTGTCCTAATTATTACAATTTGTTAATTAAATTATATGTATTTTTAAATTTATGTAATGAGATTATATTAAATATTATATATTATTTATATTTATATTTTAAATATATAAAATTTAAATTTCTATTAAATTTTTAATTTTTTCCAATTTTACAAAATTTTCCATGAGGCACTAGTGTTTCATAAATCATAGGGTGATGCCCCAATTTACTCTGTCCTATAAAGCAAGGCAAATAATAATATAGTGCCAGATAAGATAATTTGAGACTGATCTAACTCATTTTGTCCTATTACTATCCCTCTCTAGAGGTGTACATAGGCCGAGCAAGTCGCCCGACCCGATGAGCCCAACTCGAAAAAATAAAGTATTTAAATTCTTTTTTTAACCCAATAGACCCGATGGAATTTTTTTTATGGCCCGATTAATAATTGGGTCAGGCTCGGGCTAAGGCAAAAAAGCCCGATAGGCCCAGTCCGGTCCGATTATAATAATTTATTTTTAATAATATAATTATATATTAAAAAATATAATTATATTTAATTATTTTTAATATAAAAAATATTAATTTAACATATTAAATATTTTATATATTTAAATATCATATTATCTCTTTAAATATATATATATTTTATTTTAAAATTTTATTTTTATTAAAAAATTAAAAAAAATTATATTTCGGGCTTTCGAGCTTTTTAATTGAAAATTCGGGTCGGGTTCGGACCTTCAATTTTTTATGATTTGGCCCGGATGACTCAGCCTGTCCCATGTACACCTTTATCCCTCTTCCATCTTATCCCTCCCCTTCCCCCTTGAATATAGAAATGAAAAACTGAAGGCCTGGACTTAATGGCACACCATTTTCTCTTGAAGTCAATGTGGTATATGGAGGTCTGGGAGGGGATCCCTTCCCGACCCTTTCCAGCATCCCCAATCCTTTCGCCATATATATATATATTTGTAATAGTACAAATGCTTAAACTATCAAATATATATATATATAAAATCTTGAAATCAAATTTAAAATTTAAGAGTAAGCATAGCTTTCAGTAATATTATATATTACTTGAGCTAAATGTCTTCGAGGAAAAAAAAATTCATTATATTACATGGAAGAAAAGTACATATTTTACCTTTTTTGCAGCCATTAGTGCAAGTTTTAGTCTCAACTAGGGACTCCAATATATTATTACAGTTTAAATTAAAGTAGGTGGCTGATATATTTTTTTAAATTAAAAAAGGGATAAACCACCCTATTATGTAATTATTAAGCTCTATTATGGCCACAAAAAAAAAAAGTTGTCGGAAATTCAGGGAGCCAAGATATCAGGGTAGAGCTCCAGGGGCTGTGAATTTGGAAGACATACATGCATCTACAGCTTCAGCAACAGTAAGAAAAATCCATTCTTTTCCGATTTTGTCCACAAAATTAGCCACTCTGAGCTTGTGAATTACCACCCACCTTGGGTTCACCATTGCTAACTGCAAAACAAACACATGAATAATTCATGCAGTGCATTTTTGGGATCCTAAACTATGAGCAAACTTTCATGGATTCATGATGGACTTACTTGTACGCCGCGTGACTGCAGTCTCTTGTGCAGTTCTTCAAGTGCAAGAATCCCAGAAGTATCAACATTCATCAGGTCTGCAATTATAAACAGAAATGAATATGTTCACTGGGTCAGATCATAGTACGCAGAAAACAATAATGTTTCTCCTGCAGGGAAATAGTTGGGAGAGGATTTAAATTTTCATCCTCGTACTAAAGCGTGTCAATAAGATGCCACTTCATTGGCAAGATTAGTATTACCAATGAGAAGACTAACCAAAGGACTAAAATAAGATTGAAGGCTAATATAATATCCAGCTAATTTTCCATACTAATTTGTCTATTTATTTTGTTTTTAAAAATAAATTACACTAATCTCTTTAAAATTTAGGATAATTATATTCATGTCTGTTTTATTTTCTGAAATACGTACTAGCCTCCCTTATTGTATATACTCACATTGCTCCACTTTTATTTTAAATATACATTTATGTTTCCTACCTTTGAAAAAGAAGGGAATGAACGTATATTTCTGAAAATAAAATAAATATAAATGCAATTAGATTGAATTTTAAGAGAGGGGAATATAATTTATTCTATTTTTAATTTTTATTATATAATAAAGTGGGACTTACTGGTCATGTCTAGGATTACTGCTTGGACCCCTCCCGGGGCAGTATCAGTAAGATCATCATCTTCTTTTGACACCCACTTCAGCATTCTGAAACAGAGTTATTAGGAGAAAAAATTAGAAATTGTTTAATTATTGAGTCTTCACTAAAAGTTGACATTAGAAAGTGCGCTGCCTTTCTCTGACAAAGTTAGCATTTGCGAAGCAGAGTGAGCCAGAGCTGATGCGAATGACCAAAATGCCAGGAGTGCTTGTGGCCATCGGATATTGACTAATGTCACAAAAGGCTTCTGTTCTTGGCAGTCTTCCAAGCACTTCAATCCCAGGTCTGATTGATTGCAGCAATATCTTTGCAAATGAGATTGCCACCTGCATTCAGACGAATCAATTGAAAATTTGCTTCTTTTGATGCAATTGCAATATGATACTTTCACAATCCTATAACTACAAATCTGGAAATTTTTAAAAATTTGTGGGGCTGAATACAAGGACAAATATAAGTGAATTTTCCCTTTTCTTTTTGTGTGAGTTAGGAAGAAAAGAAAATGGAAGACAACAAGAGATCAGAATTAAAAGGAAAAAATGGCTTCCTCTTTACTTGTTTAAATATTTAAAAAATCTTTCAAAATTTTAAATTGGAAGATCACAAAAATGATATGACTAGAAAATGTTGAGGGGTCCCGAAGGATTAATCATTATTCTTTATTCTCATTTCTAATTTCATTAAAGCTTTTAAATAAAAAAAGGGATATATACAATAATCTTTTCCCTCTACACTTTCTCTTATCTCCCCCGTTCAAACATATTGTTTGGGCCATGTTAGTAACATTTGGACAGAAATATACCCAATATATTTGTGAGTCCCTCTACATATAAAAATCAGATTTTGGATTCCAAAATTATTGCTTTTTTATCTCTTTTAAACATGAAAAGGATTTTGGAGAGAAGAGAGAAATCATCACATGCAGTGGAACCTATAAACAAACTTGTGAGTCTAGCAGAAAATTTCTTGAACAGGCACTGCAGTGAAAGAGAAAAATACTATCCAGCTGCTTGTGATCTCATAAAATTTGAATAGAAAATCAACATCATTTATGTCGATGCATTTTATGTTTATCCCTAGAGTCATTTTATGATTATCCCTCGCCTATTTCTACATTGGCAGTAAAATTTTCAAAAATTTATTGCATTTTCTTTGTAAATTTTTTGAAAGTCAAAATAGTGCCCCATTATTTATAGATATGATTTTGTTTGGCCTTGCAATCATGTCTTTAATAATGTTTGGTTGGGCAGTCCTTTGTTAATGCGGACAAGTATTGAGGTGACCAGACAGCTAAATTGTCTAACTCAATTATTTGATGGAACCCCGAAGTCACGAGGCGAAAATGTCTGAAATTTGAAGACTTTTTGAAGTTGACAAAATTTACTTGAAAAAAATTATAATCTGATTTGAAATGCAAGTGTGAAGTATTAAAAAAATAAAAAAATCCTATGCTCCTAATTTTAGACAGCATCATTCTCTCTCTTTTAATAGAGTAGAATATGTAGAACTCTAGAGACAATTTGTAAAAGGAGAGTCAACAGAGAGAGTGAGTTCAGGAGAAAATTAACATTATTTAGAAAAACATTGAAATTAGAGTAAACATAACAACAGTACCTTGTTTATAAAGATGATAATTATTATATATTTTTTTAAAATTTAATAACTGGTATTATTGATTATTTATTTTATTTTTATTGTAATTATTTATTCTTTTATTTACTTAAAATATTTAGATAAATAAAAATATTAAAATTAATTTTTAAACAATGTAAAATATATATTTATTTTTTATTATATCTTTTATTTTTATTATTTATTTTTGTATCACATGTAAAGGGAGGGATAAATAATTATAATAAAAATAACAATAAGGGACTGACAATATTAATTATGAAATTTAAGGATATAATGATCATTATCCTTATAAACGTGGAATTAAATACTGCATTTACTTAATTGAAATTGTTTTGGAACTTACCGCAATGAGAAGGCCAATCTCCACTGATACAAACAAGACGCCGAAGAAGGCACCAATACAAGCAAGGAAGTCAAATTTGTCGACCTTCCAGATATAAAATGCTTCATTTATGTCAATGAGTCCGGGAAGTGCTGACAGGATGATGGAAGCAAGAATGGCCATTGGTGTGTAGTATAAGAGCTTTGTCAGTAATTCCAGTGACATTATCACAGTAATTGCCATCACTATGTTTGACACTGCTGTTTGACATCCTGCGGTGAAATTCACTGCTGTCCTCGAGAATGAACCTGGAATATCTCTCGACTATCATATATTTGACATCCAAACATTTCCATTCTTTGCTTTTAATTTGATTATTATAATGTGACTTTAAAAGAGAAATAGATACATATATAATTCTTAATTTTACTGTGCCCAAAAGTTGTGTTCATTAGTTGATCTCTCGCTTAAAATGACATCTAACATGAGGAAGAGGAAAGAGAGGATCTAACCAAACTTTGTTGTAAACCCTTTCGGCTATGTGGGTGGATTTAAGCAGCAACGAAGCATTCAAGTTTGTGGACTCATGTGCACAATTAGCTCAAGTGGAACAAGTGAGATCAATTTAATCGGATTTCAAAGGAATTTTGATATATTGTGATTATAACACTTGTACTTACTTTTAATGATTCTTTTGAATAAGATTTATAATTTTATAGGTTCTAATGTTTTTTAGGATGTAAAGTAATATGTATGGATTCTACAAAATTGATATATGAACAACAAAAAAAAAAAAAATAGTTTTCTTTTATTATTGGTGGGAGTATAAATATTTGTTAAGTTAAAATATATAAGAAGAATAGCGATGATCAGTATTGACTACTTTTTTAAATATTACTATAAGAATATTCCTTTCTTATAAAATATTTATTTTAAATCATAACTATTACTTAAAAGGTAAATTCATCATTATTGCTTCATTAGAGTGCTAACAATCCTAAAAGTCTTTCACCTCTTCATTAATTATGAATTAATGCCTTTTTACATTAAACTGATAATCTATAAAATGAAGTAATCATCTAGTGGTATTAGGTACCTAATTGATTACTACTTGAGAGATCAATATGCTGAATTACAGAAAAAGAAGATTACCAGTTGCAACATAGCAGGAAGATAAAGATCCAGCAATGTTCATGCAGCCCATTGCCAGCATTTCTTTGTTCCCATCAAGATGGTATCCCTTGATAGAAGCAAATGATCTTCCAACAGCTATTGCTTCCTGAATTTTAAGATTTTTATTTCCATTTAGGAAACCAGGCCTTAGAATAGGGAGAAAGGAAAAACAAACATGCCAGTACTTGGATAGTGCATGCTACCGATGCCAATATATCAGAGCTTTTAATTTTTGTGAATTTCACCATTATCATGATGGGACCCACAAAAATCGAGGATTGCATGCATTACAGAAGTGTCCACCAAATATGCCAGCACTTCGGCAGAGCATAGTCTTATGAAAATGTACCTTTTTTTCTTATATACATTATTACTCACAGTGAGAGCAACGATAGCAGCAAGCAATCCAATTTTAGCAGCTTGTCCAACATGTTCATCATGAAACTGCAGCTCATGAACTGAACTCGGATTGAGACCACCTTTGACATGCTTTATTATTACAACTCCATGCTTGTCAGCCTTTGATAAATAAACTATTAAAGTGGACAGTATGACTGACAGAAGTGGAGCAATAGCTGGCAACCAGAAAAGCTTCTTGTTTTTTCTTCCCTGAAATCATATTGTATATTATGAGAATTTGAAGTGAAGCAGAATTAATTTATGTAGCTCCAATGTCGGAAATTTCGTTTCTTACTATGAAACGGGCTGTCAGAAGGAAGATCAAGAATAGACATCCGAGGACAAAATTCATGGGATACCACTGCCATTGAAACAGAGGAAATTGTCAAATATGTGACAACATCAGCTGTAAAGTCCGATTACTGCACCAACTGTAGTAGCTCTTTTCATGTTCAAAAAGAAAATTAAGGGCTACACAGTACTTTAATAGTGTAATAGTATTTAATATTGCCTAAAGGGCTTTACCCTTCCCATTATATTTAGGATTCGAATTTAGAATCTTATCTATATGTTAAGTGGACTCCTTTTATTATCAGTGATGGATCTAGAAATTTTTATTTGTGAGAGACAACTTATACATATAAAATAAAAAATTAAAATGCTATCAATAGTTAAATAAAAATAAAATATTATTTTAATTTTCTCATTTACATATTTTAATGTATGTAATAAATCAAATTTCATATCTTTTTACAACTATTTAAAGTAAAATATTTCACTTTTAATTGATTAAATAAATTTATGGGGCAATGGTATACAAATGTGTTGGGGCAATAATTATAAATAATATATATGTGTAATTTTATTTTTATTTTTTAGAGAAATTTCCCCTGCAATCTACAACATAGATCCGCCCCAGCCCATTACCCAAAAAAATGAAAAAAAAGCACAACTGAAGGTCATATAACTTTTCTGCACACAGCCGACTATTGAGCATCAATATCTTTATTTCTCATAAAATTTGTGAATAAGAAAGTCTAAAATTCTTTACTGAAACTGAAATTGATTGTTGAACTCACTTTTCCATCGGAAGCAAGTTGGTGATGAAGTGACCTGTAAACAGACCCCAACACAGACACTGCATCAGTTTTGGCAGTGAAGTGACTGAGGCCAAGCAATCCTTTGAGTTGCTGGAGTCCAATAATGATGGCCGCACCTGCCATGAATCCGACTAGCGCTGCATGTGAAAGAAAATCTACAAGAAAACCCAGCCTGCAAATTGTGGGCCAAAAAAACAAAAAATGGAAAAAAAAAGTGTTAGAAAGAGAGCTCTTAATTAAGAAGAATGAATGAAATTCATACACACAACATATAATTAAAAAATTAGAATTCAATTCAGTTGAACTTGAATTCATTAACAATTTCACACATGAATACAACTCCAAATGAATTGAATTCTCGTTTTTTTGCGATCCCAAACGAGGGGTAAAAGAAAACCTGAAAATTCCAAATGCAGCTTGGAAGATTCCAGCGAAGAAGGTGACTGTGAAGACAAGGTTTCTATAGGCGTCTGGGTTGGCCCCAGGATCTATCACTTTTGTTACTGTGGACGATAGCAGCATCGAAACTACAGCCACAGGTCCAATTGCAATTTCTCTTGAGCTCCCCATGAAAGCATATATAAGTGGAGGAACCGCACTTGTATCTGAATGCAGAATAAAATATTAAGGTAAATAAAATCAGAAAAGAGGAATATTGAAGCTTGAATTTTGTATATGTTGTTGCTTTCTTCCTAAGCTTGATAATTACTGTGGCAGATGCTTACACAAGCCATATTGGGGGTCAAGTTTTGCCAAATTTGCATATCCTATACTCTGCAAATTCCATGTAAAAATGTTAGAAAATGTAATATATCAATATTCTCTGCAATAAATTGGTTTAATAATAATAATAATAATTATAATAATAATAAGGCCATGTTCAGGAAGATGTACATACCTGGGGTATGCTCAGGCTGGCAAGAGTTAAACCAGCTAACAAATCATCTTTGAATTTGGAGGCTTTGTAATTTTTGAGCCAAAGAAGGATTGGGAACAGACTCTGAAGGAGTGAAGCAGCATGTGCCTTTTGAAAATTTTGCTTCTTGGAAGATGAAAAGAACTTGTCCCCAGAAGGCAAGATGATTCCTTTCAGCTTCTTCCACAGAGAAGGTGGATTTGGAGAATTCAGAACCCACTGGGATCTCTCCGTCTGAGCATTATCTTCGAGATGATGATGAACTTGATCTCTCATATTGGAGGCTTGAGTAGGCAATGAACCCATAAAATCTCTTTCTTTTGAAGTGTTTGGGTGAACCCAATGTTATCTATACTCAATGTATTCCCATTTCTGCTAGGTACGAACCATGCCAGCAAGAGGAGTGAGTCGATTCTTATTCTTTTGGTGAATTCTTAAAAGCAGCTCCAGTGTGCTTGTATATAAGCCTTTCACATGAACAAAATGACAAAAGCACTTAACTTTATATACTTGACCTCCCATTTAGTTTGTAGAATCTTTCTCAAATATAACGTGAGATTTCAATATTTAATTTAAATTTTAGAAAAATATTTCTCTAAATGTTACATTTTTGAAAATATTTTTAATTCAATATTTCTTCAAATATTCTCATGGTAAAGATAGGTATTTTACATTTTTATGATATAAGAATAGTTAATTAATACAAATAAATTATTTTACTTACTCCATTATTCATCACGATTAATTATTATCTACCATCATTTACTATTAGTGACTACCGCCTATTACTACTTATTATTGATAATTATAATTGATCACCATTTATTTCCAATAATAATTATCGATCAATCTACCGTTGATGACTATTATTTATCAGTATTTATTATCGGTGATTATATGATGAACAATTATTGTTATTGATAATCATCAACAATCCTATCATTAGTAACAATTGTAAATAATTACTCATTATTAATGACTATTACTATCCACCATTCATTATTAGTGATCATTATCCGTCACAACTAATTATCAATATTTACTATCGATTACTACTCATTGCCCATGCTTATTGTCCCCCACTATTTATCACTAATCACCACTCATTCTTAATGAACATCACTAAGTACCATTTCATCAATAATCACTATTCACTATCATTTACCACCGATGATTATCATCGGCCATTATCTACTACCGGTAACTACTTAATTTTTAATAAAAATATTTTTTATAATCAAACAATATTTTTAAAACTATTCAAAATAATTAAAATATAATATTATAGCATTCCTAGAAACATTTTCTAATTAATCAAATATAATAATATTATATTTTCAAAAATTAAATTTTTGAGAATTATATTTGAAGAAATATTTGATTACACAAACTAAATGTTACCTAAATCCTTTTTTTCCATAGTTAGAAGCAAGATTTTGTGTCATTTTTAAATAATTTTTTTTAAATTGGGTTTGGTTTTATTAGGAAGAGATTACATTTCATTTACGATTCTTAATTTAATTATATTTGTGTTATTATAAAATTTATCAATTTTAGTAATAATTTTTTTTAAAATTTATTTCATTTATCCTAAAAAATATATTACATAAAAAATTTATTTTATTTTTAATATTTTATTTATCTTGATACTATTAAAATTTATTTTTTAATTAAATTTTATGTATTTTTAATACATTCTAAATAAAATGAATTGAAATCATTTTTTTTATATTTTTAAATAATAGAATTTATTTAAAATTATTTTCAAAAATCTTTTATGCCAAACCAACCTAAAGTACGAAGTTAAAATGTTAGGCTTCAAAGCACACAGATCGGCAACTATGCTTTGACTAGCTTATCACGTACTGGAAATTACGTACTACGTATTTGTTTTTCGCATCCAGCAATTGTGTACAAAAATAGTATACCCTATGTCCGTATTCATGTCAAGATTTTATACGTATCACATTTCTAGTAACTATGATCTGAATATATTGAAATGGTAGATAATGGAGTTTATTTGAATGATTCTGTAAAGTGGATAACAAGTAACATTCAGTGTATAATATTTCTCTGCGGCACCACTTTGATTGGCTCAAGTTTAAAGTTGCTAATCATGAATTTAGTATAAATACCAAGACAGCGTCTATGCCTACGTCAACACAGTTTAGCTTTAAGTACGCGGCCAAATTCCATGCTTTGCATAACTTTAAGCAAGTAAACATTTAATAAAATCAACGTAATGATCATTTGGCTGCCGCAAAATTATTAAGCTGAATTATTATTATTATTTAATAATTCATATGGATTGGTTGGATTAATTTCATTATGATTCACATTACTACAATATTCAGAGTTTCAGAAGACCTTCAAAATGGAAATTTCGGACTAATAATTGATAGATGGGGGGTCAACATGAGGTTCATATAACGTGCATACGACGTTTATTTAGATAATAATGCATTAGAGATGATCCAAGATATACACATATTGTTTAATCTTATTTTTTTTAACATCAAATATCATTTTTACCATTACTATTTCATATATATTTTGAGATTCCCAGCCCCAAAGGACAAAAGGGCAGCAGAATAAATGAAGATATGCTTTTGCTCGGTGTGAAGTAAATAGAATCTGGGCACATATTGTGTCCACATTCATTGTCCCCTCTTTTTAATCAAAGGTACCTAAGCCTGAGCCCCGGAAAAAACCTACGGTAGAATTAGGACAAGTCTTAAAACGGGTAAAAACATTTGTAAAAGGGCGCCCCCCGCCCGAGGGACCAAAAGATATCGGAATCAAATTATAAGTTATAATTAGCTAACCAAGCAGTACAGAATTTTTTTTTTCTCCGTATGTAGGCTGAATATTAACCTCCCAATATTTGAGTTGCAACAAGTTTTTGATGATATAATATATTGTACGATCAGGATCCATCATTGCTTAACCTAGAACTTTAATTAGAGTCACATCCTTAAATTTTTTTAAGGACCCTTTGCTACGCAACTTGGGGCATAAATATCACACCTCAACATTCAGCTTGTAACGTTGAGCCAAATCCAAAAAGTTTGCGTATTCAAGTAGTCAACGTCCATTTACGTTTCTATTTAACCCACGACAGCCTGCTTTTGAAAATATTTGCACTCTCTCGTCTTCATTCTTCGTTCACTCTCCCTTATGAAAGAAAAAAAAATGTATTTTTTTTTTTGAATTTGTAAGAGAATAGATCCAATCAACCTTATTGAATAAAAAGGATAATGGAAGGAGAATATAAGAAAAAATATAAATAGGATTAATCTTTTACAAAAAAATTCATTTTATAGAATTCCTCGGTATTAATTTTAATTCACTTAACTTTAGAAGGTAGGGTTGGAAGTTTTGAATTTAACTATTACAAACTATTTGTTCAAATCCAAACTTATGTTATTTTGGTCAAATTAAATATCATAATAAGTAAAAGTGAGCAAAATTTAAAAGAAGATTTTTTGTTATGTGAATGGGTGTAAACTGAAATCGTTTATTTGACCCTAACTGCAATGGTTTGAAAATGCTCCAAAATTATTTTGACATCATGTCATTCTAGTTATTATTTATGAATGTGTTATGTAATTATATCATTTAATTGTAAATGCTATTTATTTAAAACAACCTTTGTTATGGCCAATTTTAAAAGCTTTTTTGTGAAAAATGTAAAGTTGACTTTCTAACCAAATTTAAATTTATTTATTATCAATTAGACCTATTTACATTTAATGATACCCATTAATACATGTGAGATTTGGATCCAAATGAATAACATAATTTTTGCGGGCAATCAAATCCTATTTTATAATTTACAATTTTGGGTAGAAGATTAATTTAGGACCCTTAAAAGATCTAACCATCTAATTTCCATGCTTATTAGAGGCAACTAATAAACATTCAACCTTACCATAACTATTCTCCCAAATCCACAGGCTTATTTAAAATTTCTGCCGCCTCATCAATGGAGCGTTTTATAAAACAGCCAGGGGCAGGTAGCCATGAAATGTCATCCCAATTCATTCCCCGTTCCCAAGAAAATTTGTAAAGCAAATTACACGCATTTATGCTGTTGTGGATTCGTTTGTTGCGTCATTTTTTATAAAATATTAAAATAATAATATATATTTTATTTATTTAATATTAAATATAAAAATATAAAAATAAATTTTTTAAAGAAAATTTTACTTACCTTCATTACAATAATTTTAGGTATCATTCTTTTTTAATTACAATTATAAGTGATATTTCACTTTCCCATTAATATATATGTAAATAACTTTTTTTATGAAAAATACTTTCTAATAAAATAAATAAAATCTTAATATAATTATATTTACAAGCTTTTTATTTTTAAAAACAGATACTAATATTTAATTTAATATATATTAACCTACTTCTCTTCTCTTCCAATTTGAAAATATACTCACTTCTCTCTATTATTAAAATATAATTGAATATATATTTTTAAAAATAGAGAATATGTCAACGTAATTAAGTTATATATAAAAAAATATCCAATTGTCTAATATGATATAGTATTATTGTATTTTAACAAATAAAAAAATTTTAAATTTAATCTATTATTAGTATAAATCAAGATTACACTATCATCCACCCATATGTTGTTATATTAAAAAAAATTGATAAAATATTTTTATTGTTAGTGAAAATTATTATTTTTTTAATGACATGTCATTTACTTGTCCACTAATTTGTGTAAAAGATTTTATATTAACAATATATTAAATTTATTTTTTTGGTAAATAAAAATAAATTAAATATAAAGTCAATAAAAGTTAACTTCTTAAATTTAAGATTCATCTTATTATAATATCAAAATACAATAAATAACAAATAATGATATTGGTACATAGAAAGAAAAGAATCTAAGCAATACGGGACCCATCAAATGTAAAATTTGTTCGCACTTTCAGGAAAACAAATGGATTTTCTTCATTTGAAGAGGGATTGACGTACAATTGAGATATGCAAGGAGAGTGCATGATTTCTTATTTTATGATCCCTTGTATCTTTCTTCTATAATAAAAAGATATATCTTATTATATTTTGACTCGCATCATGGCGCTGATTTTACAGTGATATTATAACATCTAATACTATTTTAAAAATTTTATTTTATGGCATTGATGATATTATAATTTTGATTCTCTTAAAATATAATTTGTATAATTTTAATTTCCTAAATATTAAAATGGTATAGTTTTAGTCTTCATATTTAGTTTTTATCAATTTTCGTTAATTTATATCAATTTTTATAAACTCTTATTTGATATATAAGCATTCACCGCATATTTTTTAGATAAATCACATTTTTTTAAAAAATTTTATTAAAAATTTACTCTTAAAATTATTTAAATCTTTATATGCAATCTAATGATTTTATTCAAAATTTTTAAATTTAAATGAAATTTTCCTTTGATATTTATATAGAAATTATTTTAGGTTAATATAAAGGAAACATTGTATGAAAATGATCTTGTAAAGTTTAGAATTTAATGAAAATCAAACAAGAAAAATTCAAATTGTATCAATTTAATATTTAAAGTAACTAAAATAAATTATTTTATACTAGAAGGATTAAAATCACATAATTTATATTCTAGGAGACTAAAATTACATTTAAATCAAATATATATATATTCACTCGATGGTTAGAATAAGGTATCGGAGATCTTAAAAGGAAAAATCTTGAAAATAATACAACACATAACATTTATTCTTATTTTTTCAAAAAAAAATTGTCTATATAAAAGTTTTGCCCGACCTGCAAATATTAAAAAAATTTGAATTATTTTTTAAGACAATAAAATCACAGGATTAATAGAATATTTATTTTTATAAAATAAAGAAAATAATTTTTATAGTAGGAATGTGTGAAACTTTCTTAAAGTTTAGTCATATGCCCTCTCATTTTGTGTACATTTGTAGGATCATACTAGATGCCAGCAAGATAAATTACGCACTTTCCAAAGTTTGAATCCATATAAGAAAAAGGGAAAAAGAAAAGTTCAAAATTTTTGTCCGATAGTAATTTATTGTTAGTGCAAGAAGTAATCTAAAATTAAAAAATTAATTTAATTTATTTAAAAACAAATTTATAAATAATATTACGTATAAATTTATTTTTAATTAAATTAAATTGTTAATTTTTTATTATTTCAAACGAGAAATGTCAGAAAAATAAATCAAACTTGGTAGGCGCCGTTTTGCAAAGGATGAAAAATAAAGGTTGAAGCGGTAGCATGAAAATGAGTTGCACCGCGCCAAATAGGATCAGCTCATAGTGAGTTTGCTTTTAGGATGGGGCAGTTAGAAGTTTATGCCTACAAAAGGCACCAGTGTCATATTGAAAGTGTGTGTTTTTGTAATAGAAACAAAGAGCAATACAAGTCCTCTCCATTTATCATATTCTTTGCTACATGAGTGTGTGTGTTAAGTGTTGCCATATCCAAGTGATTAGAAATTGGTATTAGAGTTGGCCAAGTGCAGCGCCCATTTTTTTTTTTTTTTTAGAATTTGTAAGGAATAAGAATGTCTTCATAGGTATAATATTTTGTAAGAGTGTTATTTATTCAGTAGTGAGATATGGCAAACAATTACAATATTATTTGGTTTGGTCCCAAATTAGATGGAAAGCTTGATTATAATTATTGAAAAATTTTGATGTCCACTCACTTGAAGGCTTTCAATATTTAGAGTCTTGTTGAACTAGACATTCAATAAGGAGCTAATGAAACTACCCAAAGGCGAGATTAGTTGGCGTTGACATAAATTCATCAAAGAGTTGATTACTCAGTGTTTGAAAAAATAATAAATGCCAAAACAGCCAAAGAAGCATGGGATATTTTGAAACTGTCATATAAAGGCATTGATAAGGCACAAAAATCCAAATTACAATTCTTATGAAGAGAATATGAAAGGTATGAAATGTCCAACTCAAAAAGCATTGAACAATATTTTTCCCATGTAACTGACCTTGTCAACAAAATAAGAATATATGAAGAAAAGATACTAGAGAATAAGGTAGTTGAAAAAATTCTTCGTACCATAGCAATCAAATATGACCATGTGGTGACTACAATAATAGAGTCACACAACATAGATACAATGATAGTTGCAGAATTACAAGGAAGGATGAAAAACCACGTAAGCAGAGTTCTAGAAAAGATAAAAGAAGAGGCTTTAAAGAGTCAAGTAAATTTGAATAATGTTAGTGAGTCAAGCCAAAATGGAGAAGGAAAAGATCGTGATTTCAATAATAAAGGAAGAAGAAGCTTTAGAGGTAGAGGAAGAAAAAGTTTTAGAGGAAGAGGACATGGCAATAATTTTAATCAAGGAAGAGACAACTACTTCAGACGACCCAACCAAGGAAAAGGTGGACACAATTTTGAGCTCATTAACCGAGGAAGAAGAAGAGGTAATAATTACCAAGAAAGCTAATTTTAATTGCTTTCACTGTGAAATGTTTGGACATAAAGTTGCATATTGTAGATTCAGATTTCAAAATAACTACAACACTCAAGTACATACTATAGCAAATCAATACCAAGATATTGGTAAGAGTTCTGATAATCCAAAAAGACTATTTTTGGCAAGTAGTTACTTTGCAGAAGATTAAAATATCTAGTATTTAGATACTGGCTGCAGTAATCATATTGTGGAAAAAAGGAATTGTTCTCTTCATTAGATGAAACTATCAAATCAACAATTAAATTTAGGAATGATACAAATATTCCAATTTTAAGAAAAGGTCAAGTCTCTATTAGATTGAAAAATGGCTCTCAAAACTTTATCTCTAATGTATTCTATACTCCTAGACTTCATCATAATCTGTTGAGTATAGGACAACTATCGGAAAAAGGTTATGACATACAAATTCATCAAGGATACTGCATAATATATGACAAGAATGGAAGATTTATTACCAAGGTAAAAATAACTCCAAACTGACTATTTCCATTGAAAATTTGAACATGAAAAATTTTCTTGCTTGAGTTCTATAATACTTAACGATGATTAGTTATAACTCATGCGTTTTGGGCATTTTCATTTTTTTGGATTAAATTATTTGTCAAAGAAGGAGTTTGTTTCTGGTTTGCCCATTGTAAATGTTCCTAATGGTTTATGTGAGATTTATGAATTAGGAAAAAAGCACAGGGGACCATTTCCAATTAGAAAGTCTTAGCGAGCAAGAAAGCTATTGGAGATTATCCATTTAGATTTATGCACAATTAATGTACCAATACATGGTGGTAATAGGTATTTCATTACTTTCGTTGAAGATTTTAGTAGAAAAGCTTGAGTATATTTCTTGAAACAATAATCAAAAGCTTATGATGCTTTCAAGATATTTAAAGCATTTGTAGAGAAACAAAGTGGTTATAGGATTAAAGCTCTAAGAACAAATAAAGGCCAAGAATATCTTACTTGTGTAGATTTCTTTGAACAGCATAGGATTCAACATTAGTTAACCACTAGATACACTCTCTTTAGCAAAATAGAGTAGCTAAGAGGAAGAATAGAATAATCATGGATATAGTAAGATGCATGCTAAAAGCTAAACAACTACCTAAAGAATTTTAGACCAAAGTTATTGCTTGTGCAGTGTACATTTTGAATAAGGGTCTAATAAAGAGTATTCATGATAAAACACCTGAAGAAGCATGAAGTGGAATGAAACCTTCAATACATCATTTCAAAATCTTTAGATGTATTGCACTCACCCATGAACCAGACTAGCTAAGGAAGAAACTGGATGATAAAGGTGAGAAATGCATTTTCATTGGCTACAATATGAATTCAAAGGCATACAAACTATATGATCCAGAAACAAAGAAAGTAATTATAAGCCAAGATGTAACATTTGATGAAGAAGGAATATGGGACTAGTCTTTAAAAGTCCAAAAGCCATCAGTGGTGATTTCTAAAAATTATCAAGGAGAAAATGAATAGATAAAACCAGCACCTCAGCCAGAATCATTCAATTGATCTTTAAGACATTGTCAATTACCAACCAAATTGGAAGATTATATTACAAGCAATGATAATCATTCATCTAATGAAGAGATTATCAATTTTGCTTTGTTTACAAATTGTGAACTAATGAATTTTGAAGAAGCATCAAATAACTTGTATTGGAGAAAAGCCATGGATGAAGAAATTCATGCAATAGAAAAAAAATGAAACATGGGAGCTAACAAATTTGTCTACAAATAAAAAGTCAATTGGAGTAAAGTAGGTATACAAGATAAAAAAACAAGTTTAATGGTGAAATTGATCGTTTCAAAGCAAGATTGATTGCAAAAGAATACAAATAAAAGCCAGGTATTGATTATTTTGAGGTATTTGCTTATATTACTAGATTAGACATAATTCATATGATTATCTCACTCTCAACTCAAAATAAATGGAAAATATATCAAATGAATGTTAAGTTTGCCTTTTTGAATGGTGTGTTGGAAGAAAAAGTATATATTGAGCAACCAACAGGATATATGATCAAAGGAAAAGAAGATTAAGTCTACAAATTGAAAAAAGCTTTATATGGACTAAAACAAGTACCAAGAGTGTGGTATAAATAGATTAATTCCTATTTTTCTCAACATGGTTTTCAAAGATGTCCATTCAGGCACACTTATATATCAAATTTGTTGACCTTGGAGATATTTTCATTATGTGTATTTATGTTGATGATCTAATTTTTACTGGAAATAATTTAAAGATGATTTCAGAATTTAGGAAGGCTATGGTGAGTTGCTTTGAAATGACAAATCTGGGTTTGATGTCTTATTTTCTTAACATTGAATTTATTCAGAAAAATGATAGGATTTTTATCTCACAAAAGAAATATGCTAGTGATATTTTGAAGAAATTTTAGATGAAGAATTCAAAGCCTGTTTCAACCCCAATTGAAGAAAAATTAAAATTGGCCAGGGGAGAGGTAAAAGTGTGGATTTCACCCATTACAAGAGTTTAATTGGAAGTTTGAGACATCTAACAATAACCAGACCAGATATAGTCTTTGGAGTTGGATTACTCAGCAAGTTCATGGAAGAGCCATATATTTGTGATCTATAAGCAACAAAAAGAATTCTTAGTTATATCAAAGGTACCTTGACTAATGGAATTTTTCATAATAGTACTAATGAAGTGAAATTTATTGGATATATAGATAGTGATTGGGCTAGAGACATAAAACTAGGAAAAACACATCAGGATATGCATTTCATCTTGGTTCAGGCGTAATATCTTAGTCTTTGAAAAAACAACCTCTTGTTGCACTTTCTACGGCTAAAGCAAAATATATAGCAACAACTAGTTATGCTACACAGGCGATATGGCTAAGAAGAATTTTAAAAGTGTTACATCAAAAGCAGAATACTCCCATAAAAATATTTTATGTTAATAAATTTACCATTACACTTAGTAAAAATCTAGTTTTTCATGGACATTCCAAACACATAGATATTCGATTTCATAAGATTCAAGAAGTGGTAGCTGAGAAAGAAGTGTTGATTGTTTATTATTGTACCACAAAACAAATTGCAAATATTTTTACAAAGCCATTAAAGATTAAATTATTTTACAAAATGAAGAAATTGCTTGGAATGACAAATTTTACAAGTTTGATTTAAGAGAGGCAATGTCAAAAAAATAAATCAAATTTAGTAGGTGCTGCTTTACAAAGGATGAAAAATAAAGGCTAAAGCAATGGCATGATAAAGCTGACTCAGTGGCATGACAATGAGTCGCATCGCTTTACATTGAATAAGAATAGCTCATAGTGAGCTTGCTTTTGGGATAAGGCGGTTACAAGTTTATACTTATAAAAGGCACCAATGTCATTTTGAAAGTGTGTGTTTTTGTAATAAAAACAAAGAACAACAAAATTCCTCTCCATTTATCATATTCTGTATTGCATGAGTGTGTGTGTTAAGTATTGCCATGTCCAATTGATTACAAGAAATGAGGCAAACATACGATTTGAAGCATAAGGTTTACTTAGCATTATGGTGGCTGAGGGTCCTTATATTGCATTATGAGCATATGCATTGATATGATATGGCTAGAAAATGATATATTCATGATAAATCCTCATGTTAACCGATCTATCATAGTTCATCTATGGATTGGCCCAGCTTATTATCCGAAGGATGATCCACAGTACTGATTCAATAATTAATAAGTCTTAGCAGGTGGAAGATCGATGTCATGATCCATTCCAAAGATTATAATTGACTAAAAAAATTATTATAAACAACAAGCTATCGATCTTTCTTAAATGTATTTATTGTCATATTTCACATATAATCATGTTCTACAAAATAATAACCAGCTTCCAAAGAAAATCTATTATAAAATGTGTAGACAATTATCATGTATGATTGTTTTAATTATTTCGAAGCCTTACTTTAATATTAGATTTGTTAAATTACCCTATTTCACAATCACATGTCCTAGAGTGTGCATATGTATCATGGATTTAGTGCATCAATTTCACAATCACATGATAATTCAATTAATAATACGTGTTTTACTAGCACTATCACTTCATTTCAATAATATGAATATTCATATATGAGCAAAATCATAAATAATAATTAATAATAATATAAACTAAACATAACCTTTACAATTTGAATTCACAATGCATATGCACATGTTCCAACATATCTATGGCCTTTTACATAACCTCACATCTTATGTTTGTCACTATTCACCATGTAACAATCAATTACAATACCATACAATATTCAAATACACATTAATCCATTGTATAACATAATGTATGAAGCTTTACAAGATATAATCAACCATATACTTGAATATGAAAATTTATAGAGCAATTTTGGAAGGTCATTGTCAACCATATGACTTAAAGGGTCTAGAGAATAATTTTGAAGTTTAAATTGACTACGTAGCTCCTGAAAGCAATTTTGTGGGTTCCTAGTTGACTAGGGGCTTATAAAAAGGAATTCTTTAAGACATAGTCAACTATGTTAGCCAAAAAGTAGGTTTCTAGGACATAGTTGATTATATCCTAGTTTTTTATAAAAATTTCATTAAGAAACACTATTCATTCATAACTAAACCATTCCAAATCCATTTCTTAAGCTACCATTTGTAGTTAAATTACCATATCTTGCATTTTTGTCACTATTTGCAGTATATAAAATAAAGAATTCATATCTAAAATATCTAATCACCATAATTCATCACGATTTAAAATAAATAAGGAAAACTAACTACTTTGATTGAAATCATTTGAATCTTTTAAATCACTTGGGTTTTAGTTAGAATATTAACTCACCTTGTATAAACGAGATGCTTAGTGAAAAGACTTGCAATTTCTTTAATCCTATCTATAAAAAATCACAAGAATCCTAGTTAGGCCTCAATTTCCCTCCTTTTGAGTTTAAATCCCTAAATCAACCCAAAGCTAAAAGAAAATGAGAGAAAAGCTTAGCAAAGATTGGAGTTTGGATGGCCTTACCTTAGATGAAAAATTGCAAGCTATTAATGATGATAATCCCCTTAGTTACATGAAAGGAAAAGAAGAAAGAAGGGAGGAAGATAAGGAGTGGGAAGTTTTAAGGGGGTTGATAAACATATAGGTTGGAGATGGGAAATAAAAGGTGGTAGGCTAAGGAAAAAAAATTTGAAATAAAGATATAGGTTTGAAATTTTAAAATAAAAAATAAAAAAAATTTATGTTTTTTATATATTTTTGAAATCTTTTTAGTTATTTTAGTTTCTTTCCATTAAGTCTAAGTTTATTATACCTTAGTGGAAGTGAGGGTAAATTTGCCTTGATTATGAGTTTTATGAACAAAGTTACAAGTTTTATATGAATAGCTACATAATATATAACTTTTTTATATGATATAAGTTATATGAGGTGAAACTATTCACATAAAATTCATAATTTATTGAAGTTATATAACATATTGCCTAAAGATGAATGGAGCTGTGGAAGCTGCTAATAAGAATCTCAAAAGAATCATTCAAAAGATAACTGTCACATATAAAGATTAGCATAAAATGTTTCCTTTCACATTACATGACTATTGAACATCTATTTGTATATCAACAAAAGCTGCTCCTTTCTCATTAGTTTATAAGATTGAAGTAGTACTCCTTATTAAAGTTAAGATACTTTCATTGAAAGTTTTAATGGAAGCATAATTAGAAAAGGCTAAGTGAAATCAAGCTCGGTATGATCAATTGAACCTTATCGAAAGAAAAAAATTATTTGCATTGTGCCATGGCTAACTTTATCAAAAAGGATTAAAGAGAGCATATGCTAAAAAAAATGTATCCCTGTTAATTTCAAGAAGGAAATTTAGTACTAAAAATGATATTACTAATTTAAAAAGATTTTTAAGGAAAATGGAGTCCTAATTATTAAGGACCATATATTGTGAAGAAGGCTCTGTTTAATGGAACCTTGATCCTATAGACATGGATGGTAAAGGATTATCACAATTTATTAATTCAGATAGGGTAAAAAGGTATCATGCATGAAGCATATTTACCTTTCATTTGACAATGAGGTTGATATGTTCTTTCATGAAAGTAAAGAAGACATTTTGCATTAGGGAATGAAATAAATGAAAGGCTAATATAATTAGACTCATTGTAATTAGTTTTACAAATTGTGATGATCAAATAATATCCAAGGGCAACTGATATCATTGTTCTAAAACATATCGTTAAAAGGCTCAAATCCCTTAAAAATCTTATTATAAATAACATTTGTTACCTTCTATACTAAAATCTTTTGCTTAATAATTCTCCATTCTTAGCCTTTGTTATAGTAATGATACTCATTGTTATGTCCTCTCTACTTTCCTTATTTAAATGTCATGCATCTTCATATAGCAAGTATGCATTGGTACATTATGAAATATCTTGCCTATTTGAATATGTCTAGATTACTTGAATGCAATTAATGATGTATATATGGTTGAACTAAGCATTAGGATTGTCTCAATTCTACTAGATAGAAAATAGGGGCAATGTTAATGTAAGGTTTAAGCCAAATAAAGAGGAAATATGTATAATAGGAAATGACAAAACTTAATACTCTTAAAACATGACCTTTTTAGGAAAAAGTCTCTGAAAAGATGAAGTGAAGAGCTTTTTTAAAGGACAACTAGGTCATTATTGCATACATCACATTCTTACATTAAGTTATGTTTGCATAATTTTACTTTTTCATTAAATTAAACTCAATCAAGTTAAGTTGAGCACATGTCAATTTAAGTCATTTACTTTCTTAAATTGAATCTAGTCAAGATGGGTTGAGCTTATATCAATGCAAGTCATTTACCTTTTTAAATCGAACTTAGATAATCTAAGCTATTTCCTCTTCATCGTTAAATCAAACTTAATTAAGTTAAATTAAACCTGTATTAATTTAAGTCATTTACTTTTATCATTAAGTTAGATTAAGCTTATGTCAATTCACGTCATTTATTTTTTGCATTGTTAAATTAAACTTAATTAAGTTAAGTTGAGTTTGTATCAATCCAAGTAATTTACTTTTTAAACTAAACATGATAAATCCAAGTTATTTCTTTTTCATCGTTAAATTGGACTCAATCAAGTTGAGTCAAACTTGTATCAATGTAAGTCATTTACCTTATTAAATCAAATTCATTCAAGTTGAGTTAAACTTGTATCAATCTAAATCATTTACCTTTTTAAATTGAACTTGGTCAAGCTAGTTTAAGCCTGTGTCAATCCAAAACATTTTCCCTTTTAAATTAAATCTGGTCAATCCAAGTTATTTTCTTACATCATTAAATCAAACTCAATCAAGTTAAGTTAAGCTTATATTAATTTATATCATTTACTTGATTAAGTCATACTTAATTAAGTCAAATCAAGCCTATATCAATTGAAATTATTTTACTTTTTCATTAAATCGAACTCAATCAAATTAAATCTAGCCAATGTCAATCATCATACTAGGTTCAACCTGTGTCAATCCAGGTCATTTACTTTTTTAAACCAAACTTAATTAATTTAGGTTGTTTTCTCTTCATCGTTAAATTAAACTCAATCAATTAAGTCAAGCATGTATCGATCTAAGTTATTTATCTTATTAAATCGAACTTGATCAAGTCAAGTCAAGTTTATGTTAATTCAAGTTATTTTACCTTTTTATTAATTCAAACTCAATTAAGTTAAGTTAAACTTGCGTCAATCTAAGTTATTTACTTTTTTTAATTAAACCTAGTCAAGTTAGGTTAAGCTCATATCAATCTAGGTTATTTGCTTTTTATAAACTAAACCTGGTTAATCTAAGTTATTTCCTCTTTATTATTAAATCAAATTCAATTAAGTTAAGTCAAACCTAAGTCAATCTTATTAGCCTTAACCCCTATTTCCTTCCTAACCAATGTTTCAGAAGTTATTTTGATGATAATAAACCATCTTAGCACTGCTGGACTTGATGCAAAAGTGATGAAAGTTTTATCATTCAAATTAGGATTATAATTTCTTTGTAAAAGGAATTATTCATTAAAAGAGTTCAAGGTTCTCATAAAAAGAAAACATCATTTATTATGTATTTTTAGTTAGAAAATGTTTTTTAATTTATGCATTTGAAAGGTTTGCTATTCTTTATCAATATCACTTGCAAAAGTCTTTTTTTTATGCATGAATCAATTCACCAATCGATTCTAGGCATCCAGAGAACATTTTTGGATACATGAATCGATTCATCAATCAATTCTAAGCATCTAAAGAGAAATCTAGAATGCACCAATCGATTCCAGGCATCCAAAGAGTAATATGAAATGCATGAATCAATTCATCAATCGATTCAGGCATCAAGCAAATTAAACATATGAGTTAATTCACCAATCGACTCCAGTCATCTAGAATCTAAATGGCGATGAGTGAATCGATTAACTAATCAATTCATCATATAATTTTTTAACATGAATTAATTCATCAAGCCTTTTTCAAAATTTTCAAGTGTGCTTGGATCGATTCACCAATCGATTCATAAGGCGCCAACTCTCTATAACGGCTATTTTCTCTAAGTAATGAATTTTTAGCCTTCCTAAACTCTAAATAAAGGTTTCATTTCAATTCAAAAATAGAAGGGAGAGCATATATTGTTACATAGGCATAACAAACATCTTTTATCTTCTTCATATTTTGAGAATCTCTGAGCTTATCTGATTGAATCATTCCTCTCTTAGTACTCTCTTGTGTAATCCATCTTTTAAGAGACTGAAAGCTTGTCAACTGTACTAGTTATTCTCACTTGTTGAAAACTAGGGTGAGGCATCCCTAGAAACTTCAAGAGTGGTGAATCTCTTGAGATATTCAAAGCTTTGAGAGAGTTTTCTCAAAGGGATTATTGAAAGAAAAACAGAGACTGTACTGAGGCTTTTTCAAGTGCCCAAAACTTGAAAGGATAGTGATCAAGAGTTGAAATCCAAGTCAAAGAGGCTTAGTAGTAGATGTACACTTTGAAGTGTTGGATCTTCAAGGCTAGAACCACTATAAATAGTAATGTTTGATCTCTCTTTCTCTTATCTCTTTATTTATCTGAAATTGCTCTATTTTTTCTACTTTACTCTGTGAAAAACCTCTAAACATGCTTATCTTACTAATCTGTTTTCATATTATTTTTTATATATATAAGTTGTTTGCTTTAAACTTTTAAAAACCTAATTCACCCCCCTCTTAGGTAAAATCAAGGTCAACAAATCCAAGTCATTTACTTTGTTAAATTAAACTTTATCAAGTCAAATTAAGCTTATGTTAATTTAATTCATTTTACTTTTTTGTTAAATTAAACTTAAGTTAAGTCAAGCTTATATCAATCCAAGTTATTTACCTTTTTAAATTGAAACTAATCAATTTGGGTTAAGCTTGTATCAATTTAGGTCATTTATCTTTTCAAATCAAACCTAGTCAATCTACGTTATTTCTTTTTCATCATTAAACTAGACTCAATTAAGTTAAGTTGAACTTGTGTCAATCTAAGACATTTACCTCATTAAATCAAACTTGATCAAGTCATTTTACTTTTTTATTAAATCGAATTCAATCAAGTTAAGTTAAGCTTATATCAATCTAAGTTATTTACCTTCTTAAATCAAACTTGGTCAAGTTAAGTCGAGCTTGTATCAATTTAAGTTATTTACCTTTTTAAACTAAAGTTAGTCAATTTAGGTTATTTTCTTTTCATTGTTAAATCAAACTTAATCAAGTTAGATTGAGCTTATATCAATTCAAGTTATTTTCATTTTTCATTAAATTAAATCTAATCATGTTCAATCAAACATGTGTTAATATAGATCATTTACTTCATTGTTAAATCAAAATTATTCAAGTTAACTCAAGTTTATATCAGTCCAGGTCATTTTCTTTTTCATTGTTAAATTGAATTTAATCAAATTAGATTGAGTCTATATCAATCTAAGTTATTTACTTCTTATATTGTTAGATTGAACTTAGTCAAGCTAAGTTGATCTTGTGTCAATTCAAGTTATTTACTTTTTGCATTATCAAATTGAACTTAATTAAATTAAGTCAAACCTATATTAATTCAGATCATTTACATTTTTATTGTTAAATTGAACTTTATCGAACTGGGTTAAGCTTGTATTAATTAGGGTTATTTGCCTTTTTTTTTTTTAACTCAAACCCAAAGCCCATGCCAATTTAAATTATTTTTTCTTGCCATTAAATTGAACTTAGTCAAATTAGGTCAAGCCTGCATCAATTCCAGTTATCCTCTTTTTTCTTGCTAATTAATTCAAGCTTCATCAAGGGAGACTAAGCTTACATTTTGGATCAATAATATTTTTTATAATTAAAATATTCATATTCTATCATGGATTGTGTGAACACCTTTATTTACTTCCTAATCTTAGAAGGATAACTAAAAAATAGTAATTGTTAACATCCATTTTTTTTCCAAATAATAATATAACTAAAGTAAAAAAATTAATTAAAAATAAATAAAAAATTTTAAAAATAATAAAAATTTTGTGTAATGTAAGTTACATTTTTTTGGAAAAAATAGTGGATGAGAAATTATCGACACTTTCCACTTTCCCTATACAACACCTTATGAAACTCATTTTTCTCCTTCAAGCTATAAGATATCAAAATTTTTAGTCATTCTAGTTAACTTAGAATATGTGATGAATGGTGATTCTTTAGTTTTTCTAGCAAACCAATTAAAAATAAATATTCAATGTAGATTTTGTTGCCCAATTCTTCTCTTATAACAAAGGAAGTGAAAACTAACTGAAAGACATTAAAAAAAAATCAAGAAAGAGAAGAATAAGTAGAAGAAGCAAAAATTTTTCATTCTCGAATAAAATTTTTTTGCCATCTTTTCTAGAAATCTCACATTTAAGATTATTGAAACCCTCTTCACCATAAAGCTCCAGATACAATTGTAAGCACAAAGATAAACTTCTATCTTCATGTAAAAGTATATATTATAATATTTTTTTTATACTAAAAAAATTATGACTTTCACTTTTTCTATAAAAAAATTGTATTGTGAGGAGAATAAAAGAATAAAAATTGAAGAGATTAAAAAAGGGGGGAAATAGGATTAATAAAAAAATAGTGAAAAATCTTACCTTATCAAAAATATTAACTTTTGATATGGAATGAAAGAAGAAAAGAAGATGAAGAAGTTAGAATCTAAACTTACTGAGAAAAGTAATAAAATTAAAAAAAAGAGAAAAATCAAGAGAGAAAAAAAAGACATCCAAAAAGAAAATGGATAGGATGGCAATATGTGTGTTTAAACTATCCACATTTTCATTTTTATTTATTTTTATTTTGTTAGAAAATTTTAATATTCTATTTGTTTGACATGTGATATTAAAGTGTTATTTTTATGTAATTTTTGTGACAAAATAAATTAAAATAATTTAGAATTTCAATCTATTTTGATGCTCTTAATGTAAAAGATATTTTAAAAGTTAAAATCACAATGTGTTCTAATTTATCGCAATTGATTGGACAAAAAAATTCCAATATTATTGCATATAAAAAATATCCTATATTTACCATGATGTGTTATAATTTATTTTACTCTATTATATTTTCATGTATAATCATAATCTGTATTGTATCTCCATATATAAAAAAATTCGTTACACATAACCTTTTTACAATGATAAATTAGAATCAAAGAATCTATTAATACTATTAAATATCTTAAAAGAAATTTTCTTGTTTAACTTTTTTTGTTAATTATAAAAATAATTTAAAATAAAAAGAAATAATATAAAAGAATTGAAGAGAGAGGGTTAGAAGCATGATATGATAGTATATAGCAGAGCTGCCCCATCCAAAACTCACATTTTTAATGTATTTTGTTACTATTCTTAAATCATTTAACTTTTGTTAATATAAATACCTTTTTAATTTTAATTTATGGTTCTAGTATTATAATTCCAATAATTGTTATCTAAATTAATATTTTTATTACACCATTTTTCTTTAAACTGGAATTAATACAAGATCTAATGGAATTTAAAACGAAAAATGGAATTTATTAAAATCTACTCTCATTATACATAAAATTATTATGGGAATTTCAATCTTAATCTATTTTCATATGAATTTATAATTTAAACTTTTATGATGATGGAATAATATTGAAATTAATTGTAAGTATAATAAATATAATTTTAATTTTTTGAATAATTTTTTATTTAGATTTGATCATGAAGTTAAATAAATTTCATATTTTAAAAATTATAAAATAATATTAAAATTTTAATTTTAATTTTTTAATAATTTTTTATTTCATATTTGTCTATAAAGCTAAACAAATTTGATACTTTAAATTAAAAATTATTTATTTGAAACTTTTCTAAATAAATAAAGATTACTTAAAATAATTTTTATCCTATTATTTTAAACCTTTACTACAATCATTTTATTAAAAATATTTCTAAAATAATAAAATAAAAATATTTAAAAGATAATAAATTTGTATCTATGACATATCAAAGTTAAGTAATTTGATTGTAAATATGATCATAATGGTACTTAATATTATTGAGATATTTTCTTTTATTCAAATCTTATCACGAAGTTAAATGGATTTGAAACTAAATTAACTAAAATTAAAATAATCATATCAATGTTTTATAAAATCTTAAAAATAAAATTAATTAGAACATATAAGTATTGTTGTAGCATTATAAGAGTGTTATCTAAAAATTTTCTTTTCTTATTTTTATTAAAAAATATATATTTTTTCATAAACATTACTTTATAGTAATTGTTATGGGCATATATATAGCTCTGAAAA
Organism: Sindora glabra; assembly: GCA_020226215.1. Lineage (NCBI taxonomy): Eukaryota > Viridiplantae > Streptophyta > Magnoliopsida > Fabales > Fabaceae > Sindora > Sindora glabra. The sequence continues at coordinate 41,366,755 of CM035227.1, read as the reverse complement.
ATAATAACTTTATGCTACCTATTCTTATAAGTATCATTTACCTTTGTTTATACTATGAAATATAATGTGGCACATATCAATCACATTTTTAGAAAAAATACACATATATTATAATAAAGACCTTTGTAATTCATTTTAAAATAAAATAAGAATAAACAAATAATTGTTCTTTGAATGAATATTGTAGAATACTAATAACTTTCCTACATATAACTAACTTTGAAATTTGAACTTTGGAAATACAGACATTTTTCAATGTTCTAATCATACTTTGAAAAATGATTAGTAGTGACTTTTTTTTTTCATACATTAACATTCTAATGAGGTATAAAAATTACTCGCCTATCAAAACAAGTTTAGCAAAGTATCTTTTTTTTATTGTAGCATTAGATACAACCTTTCACTATTTTCAAACTTTTGTTATTCAATTTATTTTTTAAAATTATTAAAATTAGGATTTTATATTATCATAGGATATATTAGTTTTTGGGTAGTGAGCTCTATAGGGAAGAATATAGGATGAATAGGAAGAATTAAAAAGAACAGAGGGAAAAAGGTTAAGGTCTAGTGTTCTATAAGAAGGAATATAAGGAGAATAGAAAAAACTATAAAGCAAGGAACATGAGGATAATATTAGGGTTGAAAAGGTGGTAAAACATATCATGTGAGTTATTTAAATAATCCAACATAGTATTTAAGACATTTCATTTCAGTGTTTTTTAAAAAATTAACATGTAATATTATTTCCCTACGACCCTTCAAAAGGAATAATGTTGGTTATTTTTTATATAATAACTAACATTATTATTATTATTATTCATAATGGTTATATAATCAACATGAAAATATATTTATAATGATACTCAATTAGATGTCAGTTAAAAATTGGTGTGTAATTCATTAAACACTTGACATCTATTTACAATTCTGTAGTAATGATGAATAGTCAATCAGTGGTGAGGTAATATAAATCAATTTATAAGATTAGTTAGACCTATATTCTTTGTTATCCACCTAAATCTTTTACCATGTCATAAATTGATTAATAGCAACTCTAAAGAAAGTATTGAGATATTTGACTCCGTACTTTTCTAGGAAGTACATTAGTTATCAATTAAGTAGAAAGAACATGATAGATTATAGTAATCCCTAGATAGTATGAAAGTACTAAGGATAGCTTGTTAGGTGAGTTACTAATGGATAAGAAACACAACATAATTAAATAACACTTGTTAAGTTATATGTAATGAATAAGAGTTAGGCTAAGTTAAGTTCAGAAAGGTTCATGTCTTCAATAAGAGCACAATTCACCTTCATGAGTAAGCTAAAAAATGATGATATGTGACCAATAATATCTTAAATACTTTCTAAATATTAAGAAGTTTTTGAGCTTTCTAATATTTCCAATATGTTACGCACTTTTTCCTAAATATACATTATCATATATAAGTGTGTTACAAATGATTGCATGAGAATATCAATTTGACTATATGTATGGAGTGTATGGCTAAAATAGTTTTACACCCAAGATTAAGGTGGAACTCTGCTTACTGAGCTAGGTTTTGTTCATTCCCTTTTATTAATATTTTAGATTTAATTATATGTATTGAGGTACCACTAGTTGTGCAATCATCTACTTGTGTATTTTCATGAATGTTAGATATACAATTGATGTTATGTATACTTTAGTGAGTAGATTCTAGTCAACTTTCGATATGCTTTAAGGAAAAAAACATGATCCTAAGTTTTCTTAAGAAATTAGTATGAAATTTATTTCATATGTATATTTAACTAGAGATGCAAGTGCACACATAATCTATATTCATGAAGATAGTTTTCCTATTTATAAAATCCATGAAATGTTATATTAAAATAAAATAAATAATTTATTTAGATATAGTTATATGGATTAACATTAATTAATTTATTAGAATATTTATTTAAGTAATTAATTTTATATTTTAATATTAAATATAGAATATATTGAGCCTCGGTTCAATATATATAATCCGTGATATGTTAAATTATATAGAAGCCCATATAGATAGAGACCCTAACTTGCAACCTTTTAGTAGTCAGTGGTTTCCTATCACAAATCTGATTATATACAGAAAGATGAGATTGACATTCAATAACAATAAGGATTACTACTACTATAAAATCTCTCTATCTCTTTTCTTTGAATAACCTAAGGGGTGAAATAGATGGTAAACTTTACACATCATCATTATCTAGATTGATTATGACTTTATCAAATTATACATCAAGTATACTCATGATTCAATTATAATTAATTTACATTGTTTAATATTTTAGATCATATTATTAACAGATAATATCAAAGTAATGTTGATAGTATAAATTATTTGATTATGAGTAATTTAATAGTATGAATAATCTTATTATGAGTGATTTTAATTAGTCTTGACAAAATTTATAAAATTCCTAATTTTCTCTTTTCTTTTTGTATATGAAATTATCAAAATTGGGGTTTTTTCATTCTGAGATAATTTGAATCCTTTTTCTTTTCAATTAAATCATAAATTTTGCTTTTACATGTATATGGAATATGATACTATTGTTTAATTGCATTTTATTATGTGATTATTGCAGATCAAAGGCATGAGTTTTTTGAATTTATTGGCTTTTGTTTGCATAATTTTAAAACTTTTTTTTCAAATTAATACATGAATCTATGTTAGGATGGAATAGATGAATTTTTATTATGTTAAAATGGCCTGAAAACCATTTTTTGAAGCATGAAAGCATTCATTAATGGCTGAAAATAGCCATGCCCAAATGTTAGTTGAAGCAAGGTTGAAGATGACCTTGCTTCAGCTAAGCCTACACGTGAGGCCATGCGTGTGAGAGCACGTGTGCCTCACGTGCTAGGTTGTTTAGGCCACTCTTTGGTACAATCCACTTGGATTTTAATTTTTTATTTTTTAATATTTTTTTAAAATTTTTTGTAGCCAATAAATATTTATTTTGAATTTTATAAGATTTACAATGTATGAAAATGTATTTTATTTATGAAATTTTGACCTGTAAAAATTTATGAATAATCCTCATAATATTTTTGAACTTGGTGATAAATCACTCTCTTTAGTTATGAGTCTAGCTATGCCTAATAAATTGTTAAACCTTTAATTATGCACTTTTCATACATACATGAGTACTAAAATTGTTTGGTTCACATAAGTGAATAATTAGGATTATAATAAGGTTATTTTTCATTAAAGATATTATCCTTTTAGAAGGTTTAGGAGCATATTGCATTAATAATGGATGCACCTTATCGGTATGACATTATTAATATAATTTTAGGGTTTGGACTCTTTTGAATAGGCATTCAACATTTATAATATTTCAATATTTCTTGTACCCTATCAGTATAGTTATATTGATTACATTCTTGTGCAGATTTTTCTATAAGCCAAATTATATGGTATACGTAATTTCATTAATGCCACTTTATCATATAGTTGCTTGACTGATTTTTTTTAATTGGAAATCTTGTATTATAATTATGTTATACACGCATAATTAAAATTTCTTAATTTTATAGCATCAGTCTCGGCTTTTCAATAACTATCTATGGTAAAGACTCTTAATCGAACAAATTATGATGAATGGAACGAGTCTTTGAACATATACATGATAATTTCTAAGGAAGATTTGACTCTCAAAGAATCAAAGTCGACTGATCTCTTACTTGAGTATAGTGCTACATATAAGACCTATCACAAGTAGTGGTATGAATCAAACCAGATCTGTCAGGCAATGATCAAGTTCAACATTGAAAAAGGAATTAGAAAAAGTATCCTAGATAAGGACACTATTGTAGAATGCATGAAAGCAATTGGAGAGAAATTTAGGAAGCTTGACAAGATTCAAAAGGTCTACTACCTCTCCTTGTTTGACAACACTCGCTATGATGAAGTCTCAGGTGTCAGAGAGCACATCATGAAGATGATTCACTATCATGATAAGTTGAATCATATGATGTTAATCTAGGAATGAGTACTTTACTCTACAAAGTACTTTAATTATTGCCATCTGAATATAGTTACTTGAGGATTTCCTATAATTCACAAAAGGCAAAGTGGTTAATAGACCAGATGATTTTCATAGTAACTTAAGAAGAAAAGACCATGAAAAGTAACTCAACCACCTTCTATAATTCACTTTGTCTCGGGGTTTTAATAGTAAGTTAAGTGGTAATGATAAGAAAGGAAAGAAACTAGATACATAGATATCTGGAAAGCCTAGGTTTAAGAAAAATGGTGAAAAGGGCAAAAGACAACAAAAGAAATTTAAAGGCAAGTGTAATTATTACAATATCCCTAGACACAAGATGTCTGAGTGCTATAAGTTAAAGAACAAGCATGAGAAGGAAGGTACATATTCTAATTCTACTCTTCTATCTCTAGTGTGTTTTGATTCAAATAATCTTGAAACATCTTTTGATTTTTAGTGATTGGATTCCAGTACAACTGTTCATGTTGCAAATTCCTTGTAGGGGCTTAAAAACCAGCGAATCCTAATGAAAGAGAGAAGACTGTCTTAGGAATAGCAAGGAGTAAAGTTGAAGTTGAATATATCCGATCAGTTTCTTTACAATTATCTTCTAAACATATTTTGGATTTAAATTATGTCATTTATGTACCTTCTATGAGAAGCAATTTGATTTCTAGTTCTGTTTTAGATAATTATAATTATTCCTTTTGGTAAGGAAATGGAAAGATTGAAATTTATTGTGATTCTGCTATTGTTGGTACTGCCATTTTACAAAATAGTTTATATCATTTGAATTTAAATAATTATCCTATTATGTCTTCTAATATACCCATTAATGTTGTGATTAGGCATAAATGTCCTAGAATGAATGAGAATTTTTTTCATTTTATGGCATCAACAATTAGGCCACATTTTTAAAGAAAGATTAGAAAGATTGATCAAGCAAGGTGTGTTGTTAGCTAGATTTCTGATATTTTGAAACTTGCATTGACTACATTAAAGGAAAATTTCCTGCTAGAGCTAGAAATAAAAGGGCATGAAAGTTTGAAAACATCTTGGACCTAATACACATTGACATATATAGGCCTATTACACTAGTAGCTATTGGAGGTTTTAATACTTCATGACATTTACAAATGACCATTCTAAATATGGTTAGATTAAGGTTATACACAAAAAGTCAGAGTCTTTAAATGTATTCAAGAACTTTAAAGCAATAATTGAGTTAAGGATTGGCAAAGTTATAAAATGTGTCAGATTAGATAGGGGTGAAAAGTATTATGGAAGATATACTAAGGCAAGAAGAAATCCTAGTCCATTTGCTCTATTTCTATAGGAACATAGTATTGAGGCCCAGTATACAATGCCTAGCACACCATAACAAAATTAGGTTGCAAAGAGGCATAATAGTATTCTAATGGATATGGTCAGAAGTATGATTAGTCATTCTTCATTGCCAAAATTCTTATGCGGTGAAGCTTTGCGGTTTATATTTTGAATCAAGTACCTAGTAAGTCAGTGCCAAAGACTCTATATGAACTCTTTACTGGAAAGAAGCCCAATTTAAAATATTTTTTAGTATGGGGTTGTAAGGTAGAAGTGAAATCACATAATCTTTAGTTGAAGAAATTAGACTCTAGAACAATTAGCGTATTCTTCATTAGGTATTGTACAAGATCCAGATGTTATAGATTTTATTATCTTACTCAAACTACTAAGATCATTGAGTCTGATCGAGCATTCTATTTTGAAAATGACTCGAATAGTAGGAATTTAGTACCTAGAACTATCAATTTGTATGATGAGACCACTATTTTACCTATCCTTATTCTAATACCTTCACCTAATTTAGATCAAATAAATAAAGAACCTTATGTTAAAGAGCTTGATCATCCAACCATTGAATTAAGATGACCTCAAAGGGTCTACAAGCCTACAATACTAAATGACTATATTGTGTACTTGCAGGAATTTGAATTAGACAATATTGATAAGATAAATCCCATATCCTTTCAACAAGCAATGTCAAGTCTTCATTCTTTTAAGTGGTAAAAGGTTATAAATGATGAAATTTCATCTATGTATCACAATCATATATGAGAGCTTACTGAGTTACTAGATGGATACAAACCATTTGGTTGTAAATAGGTCTTCAAAACTAAACGGGATGTCATTGGTGATATTAAAAGGTATAAGGCCAAATTCATAACTAAAGGCTACAATTAAAAAGAAAGGATTGATTATACAGAGACCTTATCTCCTTTGTCTATTAAGGATGCTTTCAGAGTTGTCATAGTACTTGTTGCACAATTTGACCTTAAACTTCATCAGATGGATGTCAAGAATACTTTTTTAAATGAAGACTTGTATGGAGAAGTTTACATAACTCAATCGAATGGTTTTGTTGAACTCAGCAAAGAGCACTTAGTGCATAGATTACACAGATCTATCTATAGGCTAAACAAGCCTCTAGATAATGGTACTTGAAGTTTCATGAGGTTATCACCTCTCTAAGATTCATTGAGAATGCTTCAAATCAATGTATCTATCATAAATTTAATGGAAGCAATTTTGTCATCTTAGTACCCTATGTTGATGACATTTTACTAGTTAGTAACTCAATCGATTTTCTAGATGAGTTAAAATACATATTGTCATGCCATTTTGATATGAAGGACCTTAGTGAAGCATCTTGTGTTCTTAAAATTTAGATCTATCGTGATAGAACTCATGGCATTTTAGGTTTGTCTTAAGTTAATTACATTGAATGAGTGCTTAAAAGATTCAAAATGGATACATGTGCTTTTAGTCTAGTGCTTACTCAGAAAAGCAATATGTTGTCTTGATCACAATGCTCTTAAACTGATATTGAAAAGGTTGAAATGGATAAAATTCCTTATGCTTCTATTGTTGGTAGTCTTATATATGCACATATCTGCACTCATCTAGATATAGCATTTGCTATCAGTATGCTTAGTAAATACTTGAGTAATCTTAGGATAGATCATTAGAAAGCAATCAAGAAAGTAATGAGGTATCTTCAAGGTATAAAAAATCATATGTTAACTTATAAAAGATCTGATTCACTTGAGATTGTTAGTTACTTAGATTTGGATTATGTCTCATGTATAGATGATCGTAAGTTAATATCTGGATACATCTTTATGATATCTGTAGGAGCTGTCTTATAGAAAAGTGTTAAATAGATACTTAGAGCTACTTCAACCATGGAAGTAGAGTATATCGCATATTATAAGGCCACTTGTCAAGCTCTATGGTTGAGGAAGTTGATATCTAACATGCATTTTGTTAATTTTATGTCATAACCTCTAATGATTTTTTATGATAATTCTTCTACTGTGTACTTCTCTCAAAATCACAGGAATTTTAATCGTACTAAACATTTTGATGTTAAACTCCTATTCCTTAGAGAAAAGATTGTTGAATCTTAAGCTTGCATTGAACACATCTCTAATGGAGACATACTGACGAATTCGTTGACTAAGCGCTTACCTGTAGGAGTATTTAAGAATCATGTAACTCATATGGATCTTGTTAAATCTTTTAATGAAGCCTAGGTTTAGTGGGAGTCTGAGATATGCTTGTTTTGCTTTATTACTGTCTGAAACCACTTATGTAATCATTGTTTAGTTTGGACATTGAAACATTAGTGATATATATATATATATATATATATATATATATATATATATATATATATATATATATATATATATATATATATATATATATATATATATATCATTTGTTTCTCTATCAGATTCAATGATTTTGAACTGTTTCTCTTCTAAATTATGGTCGAAAGACTAACTTTATATATTTTGTTCTTTTCAGATTATGAGATATTATAATTAAACATCACTTGTCTTCCTATCAAAATTCAGTGATTTTGTATAATCTCATTCTCTTAATTAAGTTTATAGTTTAATGTATACTAATTACTTAATTATTGCTATTTTAAATATTTCATATAATTAATTAATGCTATCCAAGTGGAAGATTGTTATATTAAAATAAAATAAATAATTTATTTGGATATGTTTAAATGGATTAGCATTAATTAATTTATTAAAATATTTATTTAAGTAATCAGTTTTATGTTTTAACATTAAATATAAAATAGATTGGCCTTTAGTTCAATGTGTGTGATCCATGATAAGTTAGATCATGCATAAGCCTATATGGGTGGAGGCCCCAACTTACAACCTTTAAATGATCAGTGATTTCCTATCATAAATCTGACCATATATAAAGAGATTAAATTGTCATTCAGTAACAATCAAGATTACTACTCTTATAAAATTTCTCTATCTCTTTTCTCTTAATAATCTAAGGAGTAAAGTAAGTTGCAAATTCTACTTATTATTATTATCTAAACTGATCATGACTTTGTCGAATTATAAGTTATATATTAGGTATGCTCATAATTCAATTATGATTAATTTATATTATTTAATATTTTAAATCATATTATCAACATGAAATGCATTTAAAAAAAGTATGACATTCGTCAGTTTTTTATTCCCTAGAGGTAGGTTGGGCTAATCACAATTTGAAAAATTAGAATGCAACAAAAATTGAGATATTATGATTTATAAATCAAGAAAAGAATCGGGATTTTTGAGATTTCAAATAAATCATTCTCTGTAACTTGTTTTAAATCAACATTTTTAGAATGAAATTTAACTTCTGCATCAACCAAAACAAATTTAACATATATCATATACATAATTTTAATAGATAAAGTGACAATAGTACTGAATTAATATAAAATTTAGGAAATTAATTTTAAGTTAATATTAAAATATCTTTCAATATTAATTTAATATTTCCATAATCTTTGAGATACCGGTTCCATGATATACTATTGAGTTAATATAGTACAAAGCGTGTACATGAGGCTAATGCCTTTGTGTTTTCTAACGGCGGAGACGTAAAGAATTAGAGGTGGTTTGATTCTAAAAGTAGTATGGAAAGTGTAATTTTGTAAAAGGTCAAATAGAAGAAGTAAAATTTTTTAAGATGTCCTAATTTCTATCAATTATAAGAACTTATTTATTTATATTCTCTTTCGGTAAGAAGAATTTTTTATATTATTTATAAGTAAAAATATAAAATTATTTTTAATTAATTTAACTAATAATTACTTTAATCTTTTATTCTTATTATTTGAAAATTATAATAAATATGATTTATTAATTATAAAATATAATTATTTTATTAGTTATATAATAAATATAATGAGTATTATATAAAATAAATATTAAATATTATGTCATAGATATAAACTATAAATTTAATTATAAATAGAATTATATTTATTATATATCTATTATATTACTTTATTTATTATTTTATATTTATTATTTTAATATTCAATTGTAAAAATAAAACATTTCTTATATATTTTATATAAATTTAATAGGATTAATTATTTAGTTAATATTTTTATTCATTTAAATTATATTATAAGCAATTATATTGAGATAATTTAAGATATATATATATATATATACATATATATATATATATATATATATATATATATATATATATATATATATATATATATATATATATATATATATAAGAGTTGTTGATTTTTTTATAAACCTATTTTATTTTTTATAGTAAATTAAAATTAAGAAAATGTCAATTTAAAAAATTATGTGGGAAATAGAAATTAAAAATAAAGTTCAAAAATATAATTAGTGATAATTAAAATTTATCAAAATATTTTATTTTTCTATTTTATAATTTTAAATAATATATTAATTATTTTAATAATACTTTTTAGAAAGTTTAGAATTAAATAAAAATAAAATATAAAAAATTAATTCTTGAAAAGTATAATTTTTTTAATATTTATCAAATAATTTTGAGTATATTTTAAAATATTTATAGAAAATTTATCTTCTAAAAAATTCAGCTCTCACAAAAATATATTTTCTGTGCCATCCCAACCAATCCTTATACAAGCTTTGCATTGGTTTCGTTCCCGCAACTTTTGTCAGGCGATACCTGAATCAATGTTCACCTAAGGCAGATTACCTCTTAAATCTTCTGAAGTTTGATAGTGTCATATACATTGAATGGGGTAATTGGGAGGAAGGCCACGCGCCATCTGCCATCGTCCCTCCTAGTTATACTGCCCTCTGGTTTGTCACCAGCATGAAAATGACCAGACAACCAAACATTACAACTTTTCAAGCCGACCCACTTGTTTTTAGAATCTCAAAATGCTAGTTTGGCCACCATTCTTCGATCCAAAAGGCATGTTTTTTACTTTTAACGACCATCCTGACTTTCTCATTAATTTTTGTAGCATGTTTAAAATAGATAAAGAAATTTATAAATTTATAAATCATAAATAAATCTTATTAAGATATTTGCATAAGTTAAGTTGAAAGATCATCCTACATAATGAGTTTTCCAGCACAACAAGTTAAAAAAAATAATTTTGAATAGAGAAAAAATTTTCATTCAATTAATATATATTTCATTCTATAATTTTAAATATACAAAAAATAATTTCAAGTTAATACATCTGAATTCTCAATTTAATGTTAAGTTATCCTGCTAGATTATTGTCATTTCACTTTCCTAAAAGGCATTTTAAACAAAAATTCATCTAATATAAGTAGATGTACTTTTTTTCAAAATAATTATAAACTTTTTTCGTCATATTTCAGGTGTCCAATAAAAAATATAATACATCAAAACGAAGATAAAAATATAAGGATTATAAATACAAAACTTTCAAATTCTTTCAAGTTATCAAATCATACCAAAATTATTAAAATGCCTCCAAAATAAAAAAATTTAAAAAAATAATACACATATTGTATTGATTCTAAATTTCAGAACCTTTATCACATGCTTGATTTCTTTCACTAAATATTGTCCAAAAACAAGCACCCTACAAGGTTATAATAGCAAGGGAACTAAAGACAAATTAATTGAAGAATTAAATTAAGTATAAATTTTTAAAAAGAATTATAAAAACACATTTAAATCTGAAGTCTATACCTGAATTTTTTGAAACAAATAAATTAAAATTATAAAATCTTTTTGTACTAACTGTTTCTTTTTTAATGCATAACTCCAAAGATTGTGTAGTTCTTATGCTTCAAAGAAGCTCTGCCACCGATTTTACTTCTGCATTAGCATATAACATAGCATATATATTACATGTAACAATTTGTTTAAAATAAATAAAATTATATTATATCATGTACATACGTGTATTAATGAAAAGACTGTGTGTACATTCAGCATTATTTACTTTTGATGCAATCTCCATGTACAAGTAGGGCTTTGATCCTTGTGACAGCAGTTGTCCTTGGAGCCCATCCATTCCTTTGTGGTCGTTGAATCTTGAAATTTTCTTCTCCTTTCCCGACCCCCCTCCCCCAAAAAAAAAATTGAAAATTTGATCATTTCTCCTTCATTTGAGTGCAGTTAGATATGTGGCCTCAGAAAGTCTCATCCCTTCCTTTCATTTCAGCATGTAAAGTTATATATATTCCCATCTCCTGTCCACAAAAGTATCCAGAATCCACTTTCAACAGGAAAGACCCCTCCACTATGTCCTAACAGAAGAAGGCCACAATATTAGGTTCTTTGAAGAAAGAAGCAAAAGGAGACAAATAATAGCATCATTATTTAGATATGGCTGTGAGAATTAGCAATGGTGCTGAGATGATAGTGTGTGTAAGTTGAAGTCCTAACTCCTAACTATGCCATAAATTTCAAAGATGCCTTGCATTTTGAATGATTGCACCTTTAGTGGAGGTCAACTTCTTTAGCAAGTCACTTTGTTGATATGTTGATTGGCCCACAGTGGCGGGACAGCCTGGCTAGTGGTGGTCTAGCCTTCCAAATTTTCATATATATATATATATATATATATATATATATATATATATATATATATATATATATATATATATATATATATATATATATATTGGTATTTCGATACTCTTAAAACTTTAAAATACATACAATCAAAATATAAAAAAATATGTATTTATGAATTAAAAATAAATTATATTAAAATATAAAATATAGATACAAGATGTAAAATTATAATTATTTTTTAATTAATTAATTAGTTATAAATACTTTATACGTTAATTCTTTATCTTTTTTTCCTCTTGCTAGATGTAAACTTTTTTACAATATTAAATTTCAAAAATATGCTATTGACATATCAATTTAGTTCAAATAAAAAATTTACGTGACTTATAATATATATATATATATATATATATATATATATATATATATATATATATATATATATATATATATATATATAAGTTTCACCAAGCTCCAATTTTATTTTTTAGAAAAATAACATGTGCACTAAAATTCACATGTACTTATTTGCATTATGCATATAATATAATTGTACTAAAATTACTACTTACCATCTATTCTAATTTTATCATCTTAAATTTTTATAATCCTTTGTATATATCTAAAAAAGTTTATATGGATATAAAATTTCATGAAATTAATTAACTTTTTCCAAATTTTATGAATTTTTATTGCAATTTTTTAATAAAAATTTAAATGATTTATGTGTAGCAACCTTTATAAGTATTACCTTTTTTTTTATTTATACTATACACATATTATAATTACATTAGAATTACTACTTATTATCTATTTAATTTTATAATCTAAAATTTTCAAAGTAAAATATTTATACATGTCTAAAACATATGCATTAATATGAACTTTATTAAGTTAATTAAATTTTTATAAATTTTATGAATTTTTATTGTAGTTCTTTTTCTAAAATTTTTTGAATAATTTATGTGTTGCAACCTTTAAAAATATTTTTTCATAATTTTTTACTATTTTAAAGAGACAAAGATATAATATATTCCCTAAAATTTATTACTTTTTTCATTAAAATCCACAAATTAAAGTAAAAAGATTTATATATATTTTTCTGCAACACTCTTTTCATCATTATTTATTTATTTATTTATTACAAAAAGGCAGAGGATGTTCATTCCTCTTTCTCTTTCTTCCTCTCACTTTCCTTCTCTCTTTATACAGAAAATGCCGTTGGAAATAGAGAAGGGGATTACTAGTTAATTTGGATGCAATCAGGGGACGATTCATGAATGGAGATTTGCGCTTAGACCCGGAAGCGTGATTTGCTTTGCGTTTTCCTTTCACTTTTTCTCTGCCATGAGAAAAACAGAAAAAAGCCGGACCTATTCGTGTAAGTAACTGACTGATATTGAAGCCAACTGGCGAAGCCGATTTCTACTTTCTTATCGAAAAAAACGAAAAGAAAAAGCTGAAAGGTCTCGGGGTTGGCGTGGCTATCGCATTTAATATTTTTCTTATAACAAAATCGGTAGATTTTTTTAAAGAACAGAGAAACACGATCATCTTTGATTTCGTCCAGTATTCTCTCAAATTAAAATATTTAATTTAAATTATAATTATTATTTATCAATATAATTTCATCAAAATATGAATATAGATCATTTTAAATTTAATTTATATTCAAGTAAATGAAAATTTTTAATTTAAATTTGACTCAATTCAGTAATTCATGTTTAGTAATTTGAATCATTTAATTTATTTAATTTAAAATTATTTAAAAATGGATATATAAATTTATTTAAATATATTACATAATATATAATATTATATTTAATTTATAAAGTCAGTTCATAAACTAAACAAGTCAAATTAATTATAAATTAAATTTAATTCATTTGGCAATCAAGCCAAATTTTTTAAATTAAAATTCAACTCATTTAATTTATGAGTTCACTCAATGAACCAATTTTCAAATCGGATCACAAGTAATTCATAAGTTTATTCAATTTATTTTGGCAAGAAAAATTATGAAAAAAATAAGTAGAAAATAACAAAGAAGGAAAATTATATAGAAAAAAATTATTTTTATTTATTATTTAGATATAAAATTTTGGTTAAAAAACGTGAAAGCATTATTTTTTATTTAATTTATTAAAAACATTAAAAAATTTATTAAGTAAAAAAAATCGTTCTTATTACAAGCTCACAAATTAAGTTGTTTACCCACGAAAGGGCAATTTTTTAATTATAAACTTTCAACTCCTTTTTCATTTATTTTGTGAAAAAATATTTTAATAACTCTTAAGGTTTTTTTTAATCTTTTTCTTGACGGTTTAATTTTCTCATAGCATTTAAATACTCGAATTTTTTTTTTAACTTTTTCATATTTTATTTTCATATTTTTCTATAAAAGGGGAAGGGAAAAAAAATGCTTCTTAAAGCAACAAAATGACACTGCATACAAGTAGAACTTGGTATTACAACATGTTTAGTGCTTCCCACCATCATCATTAGAATAAACCTGCAAACCTATCGATTTTCATGCTTTAACTTGTTAGGAAACTATCATTTTAGGTTATAAAATGAGTATTATACTAATTGCATAACCAGTATTTAAGATATGATTATAGTTGTAAGAAATTACTAAAAAATATATAAAATGAATAACATATATAAGACAATATTAGTGTGATGTAGATAAATAAATAAAGTAAATATGTCATTAAATATGATTTAATAGTTAAAAAATGTAAATAATATGCTTCATTTTAAGTTCAAATCTTCTCATCGTTAATGTAAAAGAAAGAAAAGATATCATAAATTATAAAATCATATGAACACACATACAATTAATTCCTATAGATGGTGCAATTTAATAATGTGCTCAGCATTCAATTACAATTAGTAGACTACAATCAAATACAAATATGAATTCAACGTAATAGTATAATTAAGACCTGCATTTGTATAATTATAGGATAATTGTGAGTAAACTAATTATATAATTATAATTTCTCTTCAATATCTTCTTTTTTTCTCAGTTATATTTCATATTTCTTTGTTTTTCTCTTTTTCTCCGAGCAGTTGCTTGTCAGGCTTGCGAATGTAGGGAATATATTAATGCAATGGAGTTGTCATTAATATTGCCGAAACTGCAGCTGAAGTGTGATGTGCATTTCTTCAGATTCTAATTAATCTAAACCAATCAGAGCTTTATCTCATCTTTAATTTCTGAATTTCATGTTGGGAGAACCTATCTTTCAATATATTTCATTAGTTGTTGGCCAGTGCTTTTTCGCATCCCTAGCCCAGCTAGGCAGCAAGGATCTTGCCTATCCAAATAAGTATTATGAAAAGAGTCTTTCCGTACATTTCTCTCTTTTAAACACTAGAAAATCACTCTCATCAATGGTAAAGTTCACAATTAAATAAATCTCATAATTTATAAAAAGAAATGTATGATATATTCTTAAAATGAGAGTATATCAAGCATTTCACTTATAAAAATGAAAGAACTGCTAATATTTTATAAAAATATTTTGCTGGCCAAATCATATGAATAAGCACAAATTATACACAAATAATAATATAAAATGAAATCTTATAAATACTTGCACCTTCAACTAAATTTATTTCTCAAATCATGATCTCCAATTTGTTGTGTGTGGAATGGATGTAGAGTACACTTCTCTTAATTACTCTAATTGTATAATATGACTTTAGAAAAATAATTTGACTAAATGCAAATCGGGCACATATAGTCTCATCAAAATATAGGTGTAGGGACTTTATTTTTACAGAAGTACTAAACCAGGTAAAAAAATGACCTATAATCGGATCTTAGCCTTTTAGTTACTAGGAATTATGAACATAAATTATGTCTAATCATTAGTATTAGCATTCATTAATGGGCAATTAACCCACATTAACATATTTCCATTTCAATATTAAGTGGTTCATAATGAGATTTTAATTTATATTTAATTTTACAATTAAAATTCTAACAATCCTTCACTTAGATTACATAATACAAAAACTATGGCCACTTTAATGTGTCGATGAAAAATATAGTAATATTACATCCATTGGTCTAAGTTGATATCATAAACATCCAATAATGCATAATAGTTATACTTAATGAGGATATTAACATTATACATATTATATACCTACACTTCATTAACCAAATAAAACTCAATACTCGATAGAGATATTGACATAAAGTATGCATAATAAGATTTACATGATGATAAATGTGATTATATGTAAATCTTCATACAATAGTTTCAACATCTACCCAAGATATCAAATGAGGATTCAAGTCCTTAACACTATAGCAAGATGTGATTTAAACATCTCTATTAACATGCCAAATCAATAAAATGTGCACAATTAACAATGTAAAGCAAAACATAAATATTTTATTAATGTACATCTCAAGATAAACAATTACATCAAAGTACTCTCACTAACTCTAAGCAATAAAAGACTTAACCAAACTTATATTAATTACAAGATTATGATACATTTCAACTATTAAGTCTTTGGTTAATGGATCTATAAGCATATAATCTATGGAAATATATTTAATACAAGTAAAATACTCGTGTATCTTGTCTCTCACAAATTGGTACTTCATATTAAAATATTTCATGCAAGCAAAACTTTTATTGTTTTGAGAAAAGTTTACAGCAATAACATTATTGTAATAGATGGTTAATGGCATTAAAATGCTCTTAATAATATTAAAATCAACCATAAAGTTCCTTAATCACACAACTACATGATCAACTTCATAATATGCAACATACTCTACTTTCATAATGGAAGCTACTATAAGGAATTGTTTAACTTTCCATGACATAACTTTTTTGCCATTATAAAGATATATCCAAATGTCAATTTATGATCATCTCAATAACTAATAAAATCTAAATCTAAGTAGCATGTAACTTTGAGATCTTTTAATCTCCTGTTGATTAGCATATAATCTTTTATACCTTACAAATATCTCATAACTCTTTTAAAAGTTAAAAGCAGTCCAATATCTCTAATTCAAATAACTTAAGTACCTCTCCAGTACACTAATAACATAAGTTATATGAAGACATGCACATACCTAAACATACATCAAGCTACCTATGATTGATGCATATAAAACACCTTTTTTTAATCAATTTCTCTTTTAATAATCATTTTAAAGACATTAAGACTTTGGGAAAATCTCACCTTTTTTAAATGATGCAAAAACTTAAGAGCATGTAGATATGTTGAACTTTGTTTTAATGTATGTTTGCTGAGACCAACCAAGTAAACTTTAGAATCTATCAAACAGATCTTTATGTCCAAAATATAAAAGGTATTTTCAAGATCTTTCATATGAAAGTACTTTAACAATATTTGCTTGGTCTTAGTCAATAAGTTCACATCATTGCTAGTAAGAAAAATGTCATCCACATATGATATCAAAATTACAAAACTACCCATACTCATTAACATATGGATACACTGGTATGCACTATTCTCCTTAAATTAAGAGAAGTTACTATATCATTAAACTTGAAATGCCATTATCTAAACCCTTGTTTTAAGCCATATATAAATTTATTGATTTTACGCATAAGGTATTCTTTATCCTTCTCTTGGAAACCATCATATATCACCATTTAGAAAGGCTATCTTGACATTTATTTAATGTAGTTATATATCAAAATGAGCCACCATCTCCATAACAACTTAAAAGAAGTCTTTAATTAAAACTAGTGAAAAAATTTTTTTGTAGTCTATGGCTTCCTTTTAAGTGTAACGCTTAACTATGAATATAGCTTTATACCTCTCAATTTTGCATTAAGCATATTTTTGTATTTTAAAGACCCATTTGCACCTAATTAACTTATATCTTATAAGTAATTTAACTAGATACCACACCTCATTCTTATACATTAATGCTAATTTATTCTTTATAGCACTTATCTATTTAGAAGAGTTTGAACTGAAAATAATATGTGAAAACTTTATGGGATTAGGATTGTCATTAACATCATACTCATACTTTTACAAATAAACTAGGTAATCATTAAGAATTACTAATTTACAAGTTATATGAGATCTTAAAGGAATCTCTTCAACTATCTCATTTGAATTAACATCTCTTGCTATTAGTTGCATTAGATTATCTTATAGGATAGCATAAGATGACTTTTCCAATATAGGTGCTAGTGGAATAATTGTACTTTCTTTAGAAAATTCTAAAGTGCAAGGTACCTAGTTTCCATTATCTAACTTATTCTCACAAAGAAAAAACCTCAATCTCATTTTATTACTCTAGTTGTGTGAGTCAAATAGTAAAATTTGTTACCTTTTAATCCATTACAATATCTAATAAATTATCATTAATTGTCTTTGAATTAAGTTTTATTGTTGAAGGAACATATGAATTCACCTTATCTTACAACCCCAAGCTAAAAAATGCCTCAGATTAGGCTTTTTAACACATAATAAGTCATAAAGGATTTTAGGTATTGACTTGATAGGAATTTGATTTAAACTATACCAGCAATTTATAATGCATTACCCTATAAGAACTCTAAGAATGAAGTATAGGCCAATATACACCTTAGCATTTTTATGAGTATTTGATTCCTTCTTTTTGCAATTTCATTTTGGGCTCAACTACTTTCTTGAACAACTTTGAGTAGTTCCACTTAACCATATTAAAATAATCATTGATAAATATAATGAAGTATTGATGTCCACCTATAGTACTAGGTGTAATCCATTTTATTGATGTCAATGTGCACTCGTTCTAAGGCTTCTAGTTTATACTTCTCTTACCCAATCTAACTTTAATGGAAAACTTCCTTCTGATATGATTAACATATCTGTCAAAGCCTGAAAAATAAGATCATTGATAACTTTTTCCTTTATAAGTCTTTACATCTTTACTTTGGAAATATTCCTCAAATGTATGTGCTAAAATAATGAGGATGTCCTATCGATTCTTCTTCTTTTCTTCCAATAATGATGTTTATCATTTTAGAAAATTTTGGATCAAATCAATTTAATATAGCCATCACACAATGAACTAAAACTAATAATAGAAGAATTTTAAATTAAATTAAAATTTTCATTTCCAAAATAACACAAGTATCCAATATAATTATAGAAATTAAATTCTTTCTCATAGAAGGTATAAAAAGGATATCATTGAATTCTAAAAACATGACCAAATGATAAACATAATCTAATATGCTCTAATTGTACTTTGTCTTCATTTTCAAGTTGAACTACTAACTCCTTTTCACTTAGCTTATTTAGATTCTTAATACTTAAAAATAGTTTATTACATGAATAGTAACTCCTATGTTCAATTACCAAGTATATGGCACATCATCATAGTTAATTTAAAAATATGCTAAAGTTAAAAGGGTACCTTTTTATTCATATTAGTATTTTTCTTGTGCTTGAAATAGTTCACCTTCTTATGTTTATACTTTTTATAGATTTTGGAGCTTCCTTTAAGTTAGCCCTTCTTGGGCTTGTGACATTGTCCACTTGTTTCATTCTTCTTTCTTTCATACTTATGCTTTCCTTTGTTATCTCTCTAATGCACTCTTACGCCTTGTTATGAAGTTAAACCATGGGAACTGTAGTTGACAACAAAAACCTTTCTTTCTTCATATCCTTTTTTACTTAACTAACAATTAAGATTAGCTCATTGATAATCCATTTACTTTCTTAAGTACCATAGAACATCTTCAATACATCAAATTGCATTGTTAGAAATTTCGGTGCTGGCTAAATCAATTAACTATTGCCCAATTTTGATTTTCATACTTTTAAGCTTGTTGTACTAGTTTACAAGTTTTAGAATGTACTATCACCCTACACTAACACTATCATATACAAACTTTTGAAATAACAAAAGGCACTTAACTTTTCTCATCCTTATCAAACTTTATTACCATCAGGCACACTCCATTTTAGTGAGTTAATTTTACCATGCTCAGCCTTTTGTTCATCAGTGAATTTTATATTAATAGTGGGCTTCATTTCCCTAAGTGCTAGATTAAAATTAGTGACAACAAGATGAAACTTTAATAATTTGGCCCAATCCTTATAATTTATCCTATTTAGTATTTTAATAGAAGTTAATTGCATAGGCATCAAAGTTAAGGAAAATTACTACCATGTTAATAAATGTATTACTTTATTCATGCTATTTAATTTTTCTCATTAAACTATACAATTATGCATATTATTATATTATAAGACCTAACATCAATAGTGCATTTAAGTCCTTATAATATAATACAAGAATTAAATATTGTATTTTTAAAAACCTAACACTGATAAGATGTTAAAAATTTTAGAAATGCAATATTTAATTTTATACTCATATTATCACTAACTAATTATATTAATAATATCATATCGATAAGATATTTAAATATTATTATCATAATGCTCTTCTTAGTCCAATTAATATTTTATTATTTTTTAACAAAATTTTATACAATTGGGCCACTATAAGCAGGTCTGCAATTATATAAAATTTCATATAAAATATTTCCTTTTATACATCATCCATATAAAATTAACTTGTAGGCCAAACAATAACTAAAAATTTCATAAAAATTTTTATGTGGTGACCTAAATAATAAGAATCTCATGTTAAAATTTTCAAGCCCAAATAACCTTATTTAAGAGCTCGAAATAAAATGAAAAAAATAATAAAATTATTTTTAATTTCAAATAATTCTAAAAAATTACCTAAAATTACAGACTTCAAAAGTAGGGTTCAAAAATATAATTTTTATTGCTATAGAACACCAATAAAACTAAAGGTGGATTACACTATCCTATAGTACAAGTGGGCATACACCAAAAATTAGTATTCATTATCTCTAACAATAAATTGGGTTAGTAACTTAGGTCACCCGACACAAGTTTAACTTAGCTAGCAAAAGATACCATTTTACTCATTCCTTTAACATGATTTTTGTACTACATTAATCTAAAAGCATTTTAATGCATAATAAAAGAAAGTAAACTAAAAATATAATGATTAGCAATGAAAAAATCTATACTAAATTTAAGAAATTGATCATTGAAAAAAATAGCAACAAATCACTAGGTGTAAGTGAACAATGCATCGATAATTTAATTAGCAATAGAATTTTGTTATTTGTTATTGTTTCCATTGCTAATTTTGGGATCCAACAACAAAGAAAACATACTACGAATAGGAGTAATGATGCTGTTCTTTGTTGCTAACTATATATTTATAGATGAAATGTCCATCATTGATATGGAATTCAATGATAGGGTTATCCATCGCTAATTTATGTTCGTCGTTAGAATTCCAATTTAGCAACCAAAAACTCCTTTGCTAATTTTAATCCATTAGGAATTCCATCACTAAAGTGGGAAATTCTTGCAAAATTAAGGACAACGTATTGAAAAATCTATCACTAATTTGGAATATATTTGTTGATATGTTGCTTATTTTTGTAGCAAAAATTTCATAAGCTAAATAGCAAAAATTTTTTCAACAATTTAAATTCATAATTCTTAGACTAATCTTAAATCAAATGTTCAAATTGAATTTCATAAAACAAAATTGAAAGTAAATATTTTATTTTCATAACATAAAAAATAATAAAAATTAATAAATCCAATGTAAAGAATAATCATAGAAATGTAGATACATATAAAAATAAAAATCCTAAATAGCTAGCTCTCTATGTGTCATTAGTGGTCATCCCTATTTCAAATAAACAACAATGGCCATCTCTAGCCTATCAAACAATTCTCTAATGTTACGTTGATTCTCCTCAATTGGTAATTATTATGAAACAAGTCACTGTTCTTGGAATGCCATCCTTTATCATGCTTATTCGAGCTCTACATGGTATTATTGGATTATGCTCTACAACTTCTCTAGCTTAAGCTGTAAGGACAAACCATCTACAAAAAATAATAACTACACAACCTTGCATGCCTTTAGTCTTATGTCATACATGTAACTTTTTTTATTTTGACCATTAGTGGCTTTCATCCATAACGAAGTATCATTAACTTGTGTAAAGCAAACCTTACCACCCTCAACTGATGCCTGAAATGAGTATGCATCCACCATTCTAGAGAACTTAGCATATAAAATTAAATATTTATGGTATAGAATAACATATAATATAATGCATATTAAAAATAAAAATTACAACAGACCCTGATCTTCTTGACTTTCTCATTTACAAATTGTTAGGTGCCTTCTAGAGTTACATGGATATGAGTGCATAAGGACACTCCTCATCAATAGGTATTCGGTCAAGGCTAACTATTAGGAAATTCATGAACATACACTAAAATAAGTAATAAAATTAATAAACTAATATTAAAACTAAATTTAAATTGATACTAAAATTTACTATTTTTCCTTTATACTTTGATATGAAAATGAATCCACCAATGTGCAAGCTTTCTTCAGTAGTAAAAGCCCTATTTCTTTTATTAACTTCTTACTTTCTCTTGAAGTTAACATTTTAAGCCCATTTCTCTTTGATGATCTAAAAAATGTTGTTAGACATATACTTGAGCCTTTTTAGTAGGCCCATCCATATCTAATCCATCATGCCTTATAATTGGTTATAATTTTATGGGCAAAATTTCTTTTTATCAAAAGTGCATCCTTAAGCCACTACTTATATGAAGCCTATAAAATGTTGAATAATTGAAATCAAACACTAATAATTACTGAATTAAAATATAAATGCAAATATATGGTGATACTAAATCTTAAATTTACCCATCAATCCTTAAATTAGTCAGTCTTAAACCTCTTAGAAACATTGATTTAAGTGAAGGTCACCTTCGTAAAACATACCTATATCACTTTTGTTATATCCCTAATAAGATCATGGGTAAATGTAGTAATCAACTTGCAACCAAATACGACTAAGTACACTAATGCAAAATTAACATAAATGTTAAACAGTAGTAATTAATACAAATTAATACATAATTATTAAAAATTAATTAATACAACTTAATATTGATAATAATCATATTATTGAATGTTAAATAATGGTTATAAGTCCCCTTTTGGATGCACCCAAATTTAGTTATCATTAGGGTCTTTACCTTAAAGATGTACTAGTAGGTATCTTACATGAGTGGCAAGGTGCTTTGCAGCTTACTAAGTGAGTTCCTAAGCAGTAGGCTAGGAAAGGTTTTCATGAATAGTTAAGGGACCTTACGATTCCTACCAAAGTGATAGTAGTGCCATTTGCAGACTCATGGTAAGTACTAGTGTTGTAGGTATCAATATACTAACACTCAAAGTGGTTAAAGATAATAGTGTCGCTAAGCCAGTACAACGACCTCCTCGCCCATGGATACCACTCTTAATGGGAGTGATTCTATCAATTCCACATGATGACAATAAAATACCTTACAAAATTTAACAAATAAAATAACTCAGGTGAACAACTTATAAATTTGTATAAAATTTTCCAAACAAATCCTAAAACTAATAGAAATTTACCAAAGTGCAAATCTAAATCCAATTAGATGCAGCTAACTATTCTTAACCTTTAATTAGACTAGTTCATGATAACAATAAGATGTATTCATATATTTCTAATGTATACATCAACAAAGTACCTCATTCATCATAAACCAATCCATTTTCTAATATTTTCATCTATGTATTGCATTTCTTGATTTCTAAACCAGTATGTTATAATATTAAAATAAATTAACCTATTTCCTAACAAGCATGAATCAATTTTTAAACACTCATTAAAATAGTGAAGATGATTTCTAGAAAATGTCATTATAAGGATTTAAATTCACAAACTTATGTTAAGAAACAAATGACATGTGTGTGAAATTAAAAGCACTCCTTCATTGCCTTGGCTTAGGCACTTTCACTAAACATGTAACAATGAAGAAATCAAGGTTATCATTTCATTAACTTATTAAAAACTTTTTTAAGGGAAATAACTATCAAGCTAAACAAGATTAAATTGCCTGAAAAATCCATTTTGACTAGAAGATAAAACTAAGGAAAAGGATTAAACTTGTTTGAAGCCATTTTAATACATGGCATTAAGTATTCTAGTTTTCACTAAAGATAAGAAAACATAGAATTCCTAGTGGAAAAGAAGCTTCAAATATAGAGTTCTTATTAGCTGGTTGCAACTATTAATTTATAATCATATTACCAAAGGTTTAAATTTACCAAAGCATATCACAATTATATAACAATAATCATTCATCAAATGAGCTTACTGCTTTCATTTTTTTTAATAGAATCTACTAAAGCATATCAATCATTAGATTTCATGCAAGCATATTCGAAAGAATAAGCAAAAGTAACAAAATCCAAACATGAACTAATATAAGCATAAAACTAATAGAAATTTACCAAAATATAAACATTTTTTCAATTTAAACCTTAATACTACCAAAACAAATGGAAAATGAAATTTAGAGATCTAAATAAACCTAATAGGAGAAAACTTACTAATTAGAATGGAGTCAATTAGAAATGAAACCTCTAGTGGTGACAGTAAGTAGCAATTATGGTAGAATGGTGTTTAAAATAGACAAAAGTAGATATGATGAATGGTAGAGGGGAGAGAAGCAAAGGACGAAAAGGAAAGGGGAAAATGAGGCTCTAGCATTAGGCTCTAATATGCATTTTTGATTTAGTGATGGATTCATCTATTGCTAACATATTTTAATAAAATAGTATGTTTTAATTAGCAATAGATACTAAGACATATGTCAATAATTCTATAACTAATTGCCAAAAATTTCATTACATTGTTAAACAAAATTTCAAATTTTAATGCACAAATTCATCACTAAGTTTGTAGGTAATTCAAAATAAAATTTTTAAAATCTGTCACTAATTTCGTCAATAAAATTTACTAATGAATTTATAAACATATAGTTTTATAAAAGAAAATTCTAAAAAATCTAAAAACCTAGCAATTAAATTACCAATGGATGGAGAGATAGCCATCACTAATTTTATCATTGAAATCATAACATAAATTTAACTCCTATAGTCTCAACTACCAACAATAATTTCATCATTAAATACAAATTTTCTTGTGGTGATATATTCAAAATCAAGCTGAAAGTTTTGATTTTAATAGAAACTATTTTTTTGAAAAAATTTAAGTGGCCTTTAAAGCCTTAAAATGGTAAGACTCTTAATTTTAGCCCATTTTAAATGCATTTTCATCAAACAATAATCAATATTAGTTAAAATTGATGAATATATTAAAATAAAATAAAATTTATTAATAAAAGTTTTTCCCTAAAAAAATTAAAACACATTCAAGCGTTTGTGCTTACTAAATCAAAATTTCCAAAACACTATGAAAACTATCAATACCATATTGCTGACACATTCCCTAAAACACCTTAATCAACCATATATCTAAAATTGGTTTTAAAGTACATGGCTATGGTTTTTACAATAACAAGTATCAAGCATAAAAATATCATATATTCAAGCATCTAAACGTAATTGAATAAACATATATTCAAGAGTAAAACTAATATTGGATCAAGCATCTAAACATATCTA
Source organism: Sindora glabra (assembly GCA_020226215.1). Classification (NCBI taxonomy): domain Eukaryota; kingdom Viridiplantae; phylum Streptophyta; class Magnoliopsida; order Fabales; family Fabaceae; genus Sindora; species Sindora glabra. Next base: position 41,341,254 of record CM035227.1, on the reverse strand, counting down.
AACATATGGATTGTTTATAAACATGTTTCTTTATGAAACCAAAAGAACAATATGATATATATCAAAAACTAATTTGAAACTATCATTTTCCTATAAGCTTGATAAGCTTGATGTCATGGCCTACCAGTCTACCAAATACTATATTTGAGTTTGTAATATATTTAAAACATATATTTTCTGAAAATTTTAAGGCAATGATGTAGTAACCAAAACAGACAACACCATGCACAAAATGTTTCAATAACCATGCATATAGTATAAATTCTAGAACGATGATATTGATCAATACCATATAAGCAAAATTTTTAGAAAGATTAAAATTATTTATATAAGATATTCATCCAAAATTTTATATAGATTACATGGGATGAATTATACAATAAATTTGATAAATAATTTATGATGATTACATACTTTTATAATTCATCATGAAATTTGAAGCAAAACAAAGTTAAGAAATAATTGTAAAATTCATGACTTAATTTTCATTCAAAAATTATAATCACAAATTATAAAATTATAAAATCATAATTCATATCTCAAATCCACATATCAAGAATTGGCCATATTTACATGACTTAGAGGTTCTAGTACCAACTGCTGATATTTTATGAAAATGTTCTAATCATCAAATCATGTAAACAAACACAAATCATATATAGATAATAATGAAGAAAGAAATCTTATAAATAACTAAAACTCCTGCTAAATCCATTTTCAAAATTATGATCTCTAATTTGCTATGCATGGAATGGATGTAGAGTATACTCCACTTGATTACTCTAATTGTACAATATAACTTTAGGGAAGATATTGGACTAAATATTAATAGGGCACGTTTAGTCTTATCAACATATAGGAGTAAGGACTTTATTTTTATAAAATTACTAAATTAAGTAGAAAATGATTCTTAACTAGATCCTATTCTTTTAATTATGGGAAATTTTACCATAAATTTCATCCAACTATTATCATCACTAATGAGCAATTGACCTACATTAATACATTTCCATTTTAGTATTAAATGATTAATGATGAGATTTTAATTTATATTTAATTTTGAAATTAAAAAGCCGACAAGAACATCTCTTGTGTTAAATAATTAAAGTCTTAGGACACTAAGTGAGATCCTTTGCCCTTAAAAAAGTAGAATTGAATTAATTTGAATTTAAATTTATAAATAACTTTATGCATAAACTTAATTTTAAATTAATTGAATTTTATTTTTTATTATAAACGAGTGGTTAATGTTAGATGCCCCGCGTTTGATTCTCCTCTGGAAGTTCTTGTAACTGTGAGAAAAAACTTATACTACAAAGGCCACGGTGATCTAATAACAAGAGGTTTTACTAACATATTATAGTGTAAATTACCCTTACTTTATTAAAAATTAGTTTAATTACTTTTGCACTCCTTATATTTTTTAAAATATACATGAACATCCATTTCTCTCTCTCTCTCTCTCTCTCTCTCTCTCTCTCTCTCTCTCTCTCTCTCTCTCTATATATATATATATATATATATATATATATCTACGTTCCTTTTATTTTATTTTAAATGCTCACCTCCTATATTTTTGAAAAATTAAAGAGGTGACGTATATTTTTAAAAAATAAAAATAAAAAAATGTGAATATAATTATATTAAATTAACTTCAAAGGAAGTAAGTATAATTTACCCTATAAGTTTAAAATTTTGCATCGTTAATATATGGAATTTCCAAAATACATGGAATTTTAATCCACAATTGTTGTAGTATAAGGTGAGGAATTTCAAATTCTGTCTCAACAGGTGGAATTTGCAATTCCATTTCCATATTCGTTGCTCCCACCCTCTGGACAACTTCGGTTTGCTGGATCCCCTGCCTCTCCCATGCTGCACACTACGTTTTTTATAGCATTTATTTTTTACTACATAATAATGTAAAATAAAATTACATTAATAAATTTTTTTATGTTTCTAATGTTTGCTGACAAATTAATATTATAAATAAAATATTATTAATAATTTATTACATAAGAAATAAATTATGAAATGAGCAGTAATTTATTTTTCTTTTCAAAAGTTTGTAAATTCATCAACACATTTCAAATAAGTTAATATTTAAATGGAGGAAATTAAAATGAAGTTACTTTTAATTCTTTCATTTTAGATTTCTTGCATTTTACAAATACTCCATCCAAACACAACCTAAAAGAATTTTATATTTCAAAATGTTACTAATCTCTTTTAAAATTTAATTTGATTATTATATAATTAATTTTTTATAATTGTACAAATAATAATTTACTTAATATACAAGCAAAGTCAAGAATTCAAACCCATAATGTAAAAAAATAAAATTTTAAGATAATATCATGTGCTACGATATTATTGATGTTGCAAACATAATCGATTTTTTTTTTAATTAATATACATTTGTTTCTGTTATTCATAAGTTGTAAAACCTCATTGGCTTTCTCTGTGAAAAAAATAAGGAAATTAAAACGGAAAAATAGAAGAGTGTATGTTTTGGAAATAGGGAAATTATTCATATTTTATCATCCTTTCTCCGTTCATTGGGTCCGAAGGAATTTGACGGAAAACTCACATGGTTAAGTGAAAAAATAGTTCGCCGGATTAAATACCATAAAATCTCATCTGATCTTATAGATGCTAGTTTTACTCTATTACCAGAACCTACTAGAAGTCTATAATACATACTCTCCCAAGGGTCATGCGAGTATTTATTGTAAAATATCCAAATGAGAGCTCATCCATTAAGTTACTAATATTTTTAATTGTATATGTATTAATTTAATATATATTGGAATATAATAGTTTTTTTTACAAATAATAAATAATTATTAATTTTTTATTAAATATAATAAAATTAATATACATTATAAAATAAATATTATAATATACTAAAAATTGTGTTATATGATTAATTTAATAAATTCAAATTCTTTTATATTAAAAATAAAAATTGATAAAATTAACTTATACACATATATAATACATATATACATAATAACTTATCTAATTTTTCGTTCAATCTAATTTTTATAATATTGTATAAATTAAAATGGATCATTTAAGGTGCAAAATATTATAAAAAAATTACTTTTTATCAAATTACATTCTTTTAAAAAGATATGATGATGGAGAAGATATATATAATATGAAAATATAATATAACTATTAAATATATATATATATATATATATATATATATATATATATATATATAATATGTTGAAAAGATACTTCAATATACTTATTTCTTGAAAAAATTAAATGATTACAATGAATTATAATTATTTATTTTTTAAACAAAATTTTAACAAATATAATAAATTTTAATAATTTAATTTTAAAGAACAATTCAATAAATAATAAATTAAAATAATACATATTTTAGAAGAAATTTGAATTTAATAAATAATAAATAAAATTTAAAATATTATTAACATACAAAATATACTCAAATAAATTATATAATATTATTATCATATGTGTCAATAGTTAACTTCAACAAAAAATTTTATTAAAACTTATTATTATCAATTAAGATAATCAATTATTAACTACCATTTAGATGACATTTGGATTTGTTAAATCTTTTTTACATTCTTCAAAATGTTTTAAGTGAATATAAGATTTTTATATTTGATTCAATTATTAAAAAATATTCCTGGGGATATGAATATTTTCAAAAATCTTTTTAATCTAATATTTCTTCAAAATACTCTTATGAAAAAGGTAGGTATCCTACATTCTTAGAACATGAGAATATTTTAATAATATAAACAAACTATTTTACCTACCCTCCCATTTAGACTTTATCACTATTAACATTTTTTTTTCACTATTACTTATTGTGATTAACCATTGTTAACTACTACCCACCATCACTAATTATTATAATTCATTACCCATCATTGACCACCACTTAGCACAAGTAATTGCCGCCATCATTATGTACTGTCGGTAGCTATTACTGACCATTATTTATTGTCAATGACTATCACTAATTATCACTTATCACCTATCACCTATCACGTGTGATTACTATCACCACCTATTATCAACAGTAATTATTGTCCATTATCACTTATTGTCAATGATCACCATTAGCTACTACCTATCACTCCTATAAGGAGTGATTGCCATTACTACCATCCATCGTTGATGGCTTCCATTGACTACCTCTTACTATTGAAAATTAATATTGATTATCACTTATTATTAATGATTACCTACCACCACTACCCACTACAATTAATTACTCAATTTTTTATTAACATATTTTTTATAGTTTAATAATATTTTTTAAAGTATAAAAATTAATTAAAATATAAAATTATAACATTCAACAATATATTTTTAAATGAATCAAATATAATAATGTCACATTTCTAGTAATATTAAAATTTTCAAAAATGTATGATTTCCCTAATCAAACACCATCCTAATTTAATAAATCAACCGCTATTATAGAGAGATCAAGAAACAAGCTAACCTTTACTTTCACCCGTGGGTTGAGAGACACCATGTAATTGACAGTTTTACTCCTTAACAGCTGCTTGTTTGTGTGGGAAAAAAATTTTAGTGTTATATTGATAATAAAAATAAAAATTTACTATTATTTGCATGTAAATATTAATAAATATATTTTTTTTTAAATTCAGTAATATAATTCTTTATGAATAAATGATTTCTTCCCATAAATAAATTATTTCTTACTAGGTCAAATTGTTAAATTAAAAAATTATACATTTGATAATATTTGAATAAAATTAGTCTTAAATTTTAATTTTAATATAGAACTAAAAATTTAATAAATAGTGTATAAAAATTTTCGGTACCAGACAGTTGCAGCCAATGCATTTTCTTTCTTCTCGATGAGCTCTCGTAATGCGTATATATATCATGCACGCGCGCGTGTATATAATTCATATATTCGTTTCATATTTTTGCTCCTTTCAATTTTCAAACAAAAATTCAAACACTAGTGTTCTAAAAAGTTGTTGCTAAGGAAGCTATTTAATAATCGAGATGCTATTTATGCAGCGAATTGACAAAAATTGACGGATAACAGCAACAAATAGGGAAAAAATATGCCTCCGATGTGTCTTCCATTGCTCGTACTCTCGGACATATTATCCTAATATATATGTCATTTTCTCAAATCATTTATCGCGCAGTGAACTCAAAAGGGGAAAGGAAAATGTAATTGAGGGAATTTTTTCTTTTGATTTCAACCAAACATGCCTTCAACTTCACTTCAAATTGATTGAATCTAATTCCCCTTTCCTACTAGTCAAATCTAAAAGCAACTCAAGAAGAATATCAACCATATAACATATATGTTATATTTTTTTAACAAGATTGATAAGTTACTTAATATATATACATGTGTGTATATATATATTAGGTTTAAACTTAAAATATATAGAAGAAAAAGTTTCACACACAATATCAATATTATTGTGCCATTAAAAATAATGACTACACACACGTAGCATCGATGCTACATATAAAGTTGTATAATTTTTTTAAGTGATTATATAAATTTTTTAAATAATTACATAATTTTAAATGACATTTTAATTTTTATTATCAATATAAGATCTAATGATTATAATTTATTCATCTTATTTCTTACATAAAAACACCTCTTTCACTATATATATATATATATATATATATATATATATATATATATATATATATATATATATATATATATATATATGTGTGTGTGTGTGTGTGTGTGTGTGTGTGTGTGTGTGTGTGTGTGTATGTGTGAGTGAGAATTGCTAATAATATCCACACCAATAAGGATGTAGCAACCTTAAAGAGTATTTAAATAATTTTAATAGAGAAATATTAATTTAAAATATTTAGTTAACTTCGCTCATTTCCTCTCATATATACAATAAATAAATTTATTAAATTAAGAAATTAATGGTGGTAGCATATTAATTATAATATTTTTTATTATTTTATTATTATTAAATCAGTAATATAATAAAAAAGATTAATCTTCATATATGTGTGAAGATTAACAATCTTATGAATGTGTGTGTGCAAAGTTATATGAATTAAAAATGAGTTTCGAATGCAAATTAAGAATTATTATTAAATATCGGATGGTCAAGCAAATTTATAAAATTTAATTCAATTAATATAAAAAATTTAGAATTCAATTTTAAATTTTATTTTCAGTGTCAATAATATTTTTTTATAATATATATATGTGGAATTTCTTCTTTTAGACTATCCTATATGTCATGTTCAGATTCTCGTATCTATACAACACTCTTGTGGATTGGATTCTCTTAATATTTTGAAAGATATATTTGTAGACACAGTAAGTTAGTTTTCCCACGCTCCAGCAGGATTAGAATATGGCTGACTTATATATATACTTAAAAAAAATTATGACAGTTACCAAAAAATTTTATGACAAATACTTTGTAATTGAAAAGAATAGTTCTCCTAAGTGGAAATTGGGGTATGAACATCTTTAATAAATGATAAATTTTGAATCATTCAATGTTCAGCCGGTTGTAATAATTTAATTGATAACTTATTTAATTAATCAATTATATATATTGTAAAAATATTCATAATATCTTATTATTAACAAATTTTTCCATCATTTATCATATGTTGTCCATCTATTAAAATCTTTGCTTCACTCATTAAGATTAGAAGAAAATTTTATTTTTTTGGTTATATTTGAATCAAATATTAACATAATTTAAAAATATAAACATAATTTTTTAAAATATTGTTAAATATCAAATGAAATATTTATTACTTTTATAAATGTACCTAATTCTTATAATAATTTTAAGATGAGTAGAGTTGATAAAGGAGTCTTATATTTTATTTTTCATACATGAACTTTCACCTAAATCCCATTTCTTCTTAAAAAAATAAAGAAGGGCAAATTATATTTAGAGTAAATAAAATAATTAATTATTATTTTTAAAATTAGTAATTATTATATTTTTAAAATTTTATAACTAACATTATTTATTTTTTCATTTTTATTATATTTTTATAGAAATTAGAAGTGATTATTTTTCTCTCACTAAAAAGCCATTTATCTTAATTCTTTAGTATATAATTTCAATTTTATTTAATATATAAAAAAACTATCCAACACACTAATAAAAAAATTGAATTTAATTGATTTCTATAAACATCAAAATTCACACCTATTTTATATTTTATTATATAATCATGAATAATCATATAATTATCATATTATATAGATACAAATGATTTATTTTATAAAATATATTATCAATTTTTAAAAGTAATTGTAAATATATTAATTTTTATTAATTATATTAACATAAAATCATTACATATATCTTCATAATTTATTGATAGTAAGGGATGATGAATGAGACATGATTAAATCATATTTTAATTTTTATTTAAGGTAAAATTTATTTATCTATTAAAAAAGTTCTTGTATAATCAAATATTTAATAAATATCACAATCACTTAAAAATATAAATATAAAATTTTTGATCAAATATAAATTTAAGAAAAAGTAAATTTAATTAAATAAATATGATATAAAGTCATATATTAGAATAAGAGTACTTTTTAATAATTATTTCAAGTAAAATTTAATTTTAATTTATTTTATAAAATTTTATATTTTCAATCACCATTAATGACTTAACAATTAAGTTTTAGATATCATATTAAATATAATGAGCCCGTATTTTAATTTTTACTTTCTATGCTATATTTTAATTATTTTCTAAGCTTATTTTTATAAAATTTTATATTAATCATATAATATATTTTTTAATGTTAATGATGAACAATAAGTTAATTCATTAAAAAATAAAAATAACTAAAAATTTAATTAAATGTAGAAAAATTGTAATAGTTTTCAGTAAGTAATATTATAAAATTTTGTTACATTTTTTTAACATGTTAAAATAATAAAATTTATTGAATAAATTGATTTTTAATTAATAGAATTTAAATTTATTTATTGATGTTATAAGGAAAATAATTTTACACTATTATTTATCATGTATTTTAAAATTATTAAATTATTTTTACTAAAAATAATAATTTATGATCACATTTAATTTTTTAAATAACATGACGCTTTTTAAGCAAAAATTTTCATTAATAATAAAATATATGATATTCTAATATTAATATTACTAAATAATTATATTTTTATATTTTTTTATGTCACGTACAATATAAACTAAGAAAAAAATTGTGTATACTTTTTGAAAAAATAAAAAATATTATATCTAATTTATTAAGATATGTGATTAATGAATATAAAAAACAAGTGGGTCAAAAAAAGAATTTTATTTTATCTCATTTAGGTAATAAATAAATATAGGCCCCATAAAATAGTAGAACTAGCAAATGTTTATAATTATTATATCGATACCCAAATTTTTAATCTAAATATCATAGAATTATCCAATTAAAAAAAATAGTTCTTTTATACCTATACTATAATTATGAATATGGATACCTTGATTAATAAAATGATGATATATTACTTGTGTGAAAAAAAATTTTAGGTTAATTATTTCTTTATATATATTTTGAATCACTTTAAATTTATTTTAATTTTATTTTAACCTTAAATTGTTTTAATAAATTAATATTTAAATAAAAAGTAAGATTAAACATTTTTTCTCTACACAAATTTAAAAGTTTCTTACTTCAAATATTTTTTCTCTCTCTCTCTCTGCCCATCTTTTTATTTCACACATATATATTTCTAAAATTTATATTGGTATTTAACCTTAAAAGTACATAATAAAATTATTATTTTATTAAAAAATTAATATATTAATTATTAAAAATTGATAAAAATTATTATTCATTATTTAAAAATTACATGAAATTGAGAATTAGTTTTCACTATCTAAAAATACTCATTTATATTAAAGAAAATGTATATAAAACTTAATATTTTTACATTAAGTGAAGAAATTTGTTGTTTACTTAAATATTTAATAAAATCTATATACTATATTTTTAAATTTTTTATTTAATTATTTTATTTGCAATGTTATTTTTTTAATAATAAAGTCCTTACTTGCTATAAATTTATTGAAGAAAATATTGTTATATACAATGCAATGAAATAATATTTAGATATTAATGTATTATGTTCAAATAATTTTAAAATTTTTATTTAAACTAATTATTTTTAATAAAGATTATGCTATTATTCTTTTTGATATGATATAATATTTTTCACTTTTTGTTCTTTTAAATTATTTAAATTTGTATATAAAATCAAATAATATCAAGAAATCATTAGTAAAGAGCCAATATACATATATACATAGCTATTTATGTATGTTAAAATATATTTTACTTAAAAATTAGAGATTAAAAAATATACTTATCTATATATGTATGTTCAAATTTGTTCAAATAGAGGTATCCATAAGTGTACGTATGACACTTTAATTTCTAAATAAAAATTACTTAATATATTTTAAACAAGTTTAGAAAAATTTAAATTTGGATGTGTGTAAGAAAAATAATATGTATAAATATTATTTCTTTCAAAAGTATCAATAAATATTAAAATTTTTATTGAAAATAATACTAAAATTTATTACTAAATTGAGTATTTTAAAAAATTTTATTGTGTATTAATGTGTAAGAAATAAGTGAAAGAGATTATTGAAAAAAAAAGAGAAGAAGAAATAAAAAATAGCTTCATAAAATAAAAGTTTAACATTTTAATTTATTAACTATTAAGTAACTTTTATATTTTTAAAATGATTATGCAATAATTTTTTAAAAGAATTTTAATTTTTAAAATTTTAAATTACAATGTATTATAAATAAACTTAAGTTAATAATTATTAAATTAGATTTATTATATAATAAAAAGGTGTAAAAATATACATACAAATTAATATAGATAATTTACTCAAATTACTTATTTTAAGTTATTGATAAATCTAAAATTAAAAAAAAATTATGATTCAAAATAAAAATATCATGTTATCAATTTTTTACCTATTAAATAAGTCTTCTAATCATGAATATTAACTATTTATTTTTATATTATTAAAATTTAATATTTTTATTCTGTCATAAAATTAAAATATTAATATCTAAATTTTTAATTTGGATACATTACAATTGTCTATTAAAAAATATTATGCATTTCTTCCTATCGGTTTAAGTTTTTGAAAATAACATTTACCCAAAAAAAAAAAAAGTTTTTGAAAGCGACAAAAAATGAACATAATATCAGAAATTCTTAAACCGAAGCATGAAAAGTTTGACTCTGTTGCCTGAGAAGACACTTGACTTATCCTCATTCTTAGTGTACGTCAATGTCTTTTGAGGTTTATGGGAAGACGCAACGGATGTAACTCATGTACATCTGGTTAGTGGCTGCTATTTAAGTTATCCAAAACCCACTCCCAACTTGATATGATGTCGTTTCCACTTCAAAAATTTGTCGTTTCATGATTGATCCATTTTTTTCCCTGGTATTTTCACACTTGCTCTTGTTCAGATTTATGGCGGAAAAAATTTGACCGAAAGCATGTGAAGAGTGTGAAATGTGGGACCCATATATATAGTTATTTCATTTTTTATGATATCGAAATTAATCAAATATTCTTCTATTGGAAAGATAAGGTATAAAATGATAACGCACAATATCAAATATTGGGGAATGCTTTTGATTTTTAATTGTTCTTTGTTGTCCTATGCTTGCTTGATTTTATATTTTATTATTTTAACATGTTTTAAGTCTCAAAATGAAATAGAATTGAGTTATACTTGTAGTTATTTTTTATATTGATGATATATTAAGAAACTATTTGATTGGGGGTAATTTAGAAAGGAAAAGAGAATTGTAAGGTTTTATTCCTTTTATTTTTATTTGATTTAGAAAAATTCATTCTCTTTCTCCATTTTTCCTTAATAAAATTATTCTAAATAAAGGAATAGTTATTCCCCTCAAATCCTTATCCTTAAGAAATTGGATTCCCTCATTCTAAGTTTTAAATTTATCATTTTTAATATGATAGTAATAATTATAATAATAATAATTTATTATTATAAAATAATAATATAAGTAAAAATAAAAATAATTATTAAATAATAGTTAATAATAAAAAATAAAATATAATAAAATTAATGAAACAAAAATAAATAATTATAATAAATATAATAAAGTATTTAATAATGTAAAAATTAATAATATTAATAAAATATTAATAAGTTAATCATAGTAATAAAATAATAAATATTCATAATAAAATAATAACTATCATAGTTACAAAAAATAATAAATAAATAATATAGTAATACTTGAAATAAAAATAAAAAAATTAATAATTAAAATTAAATAATCATGAAATTTAATAATATTAAATAACATAAAAATAATTAATAATATTAATAAAATAATAGTCAATATTATTTATGATAATATTAAGAAAATAATAATTATTAAAAATAATAATTAAATAAATAATAATTTTATTCTTAATAAATATAATTATAATATAATTAAATAATATTTAATTTAAAAAATAAATATTTATTATTATACATTAATAATATTAATAATATTTATTTAATAAGTAAATAATATTATTAAATATTAAATATACAATAATTATTATTATATTATTTCTATTAGTAATATTATAATATTAATAATTATTATTTTTTATATTATAATATTTTTATGTTATTAATAATTAATAATATTAATAAAATAATAATAAATTCTAAAAATAATATTAAATAAATAATAATTAATATTATTATGATAATTATTATTAATATATTAATAATAATTAAAATAATAAAAGTAATAATTAAAATAATATTAATAAATTATTAATAATTAATATTAAATAATTATAAAAATTATAATATTAGTAAATAAAATAAAAATAATAAGATAATAATTATAATAATTATTATAAGTAAATTATTTTCATTGTAATAATTATTAATAAAATAAATTAAAAATACTTGATTTGATTTCCATTTTGAACTAAATAAATTGGGTAATCAAGAGTTATTTCTTTCTCTTTAATTCTCTTTCCTGATTCTATTCCTTTTTCCTAATTTGAACCAAATGACCCTTAAGTATTTGTGCAAATCATCGATTAGATCAAATTGCTCATTTGCTGTCAGAATGTATTACACTATTTTTGTAAAATTTTTGCACTTTTAGGAACTTTCTTTAGATGCCAACTCATATTAAGTCAACATGTGAATATGTAATCAAATTAAAAAGGGTAGGAAAAGTATTATATTTTAAAAGTGACAATAGATGAAGAAAATTCAAATTTTCTATAAGAATAGGTTTATCGTACTTTAAAAATACAAAGTGAAAATTATAATTCAAATCAACTAAGAAAAGAGCAAACTTTGCACATTTAATGACTAGTTCTCATTCTTTAACTATAAATAGAAGGCTTCACTTTAATAAACATTCTCTTCTTTCTAAAAGACTTCTCTCTCTAAAACTTTCAATTTCTTTGTAATCTTCTTTTTTTTATGCTTAAAATTATATATCTACACTATTAAAGTATATAAATTTTGTAGTATCTTCAAGAGATAAACTTTATCTTTAAAAGGTTCACTAGCTATGATAGAGAATAAATATGACTCTTGTAAACACTAGTTTGTTGAGAAGAAATTCTAAAGTATCTGAGATGGGATTATTGCTTGGCTCCTTGAGCAATCAAATAGGAAAGGTATACTTGAACCCTGTAAAAGAAAAAATACAAATGGATAACAATTAAAATTGGATTTAATCTTAAGAGAATAGAGTAAATTCAAAGAGACAATTTTTTTTTTCTTTGAACAATCAAATCACTATATACTAGTGCTATCTTTTCTTTCCTTTACTCTTTAATTTTTTGCACTTTATTACATATTTTTACTTATATTTACTTGATCTTTTATATTTATAATTTAGTTGCTTTTTGGGGGGTTTTGAAAAAGCAAGTTATTTTTAAAATTTAAAATTTTAATTTATTGAAACACAAATTCACCTTCTCTTTTGATGTATTTTTGTCCTATCAAAGAGAAAAAAGATTGAAAATAAATTTTTTGGATATTTGAATGCCATGAAAATTAGGATGAAAAAAAGGTTTATCAAATAAGCACAAAAAAAGGTAGAAAATTTTCTAATTTTAAAATTGATCTTTTTTAAAATTTAATAAAAAAACTGTAATAACTTGCAATATTAGCAAATTTGTTATTTAATATATTATTTTTTATTTTTTTTACTTTTTAATGCAATTAAATAAAAAATTTACTTGTATCATTTTTTATACATTCAAATAATAATTGAAGAAGTGTTTTTATATAATTTTTTGTACACTTTCTATTTATATCTATTTTGTTTTCATTCTTTTTCTCATCATATTTAAATAAAGGGTTAAATGTACACTACCATGTATATCACCTTTTTAATAAATAGTAGCTTTCTTAAAATTTACAAGTAATTTGGTAGCAAGTTTCTTAATAAATGAAAAATAATTAACGAGTAATAATATTTTTAAAAAATAAATAATTTTATTAAAATATAATAATAAATGAGAGAAGTGATACGTAATGACGTGTGGTTAAATATTATCATCGTTATTCTGCCCGTAAATTGGTAGACCCATTTGTTATTATATATATTTATAAAACACATGGAGTCAAATCTTAATAGATGATAGCACAATCAAACTGCAGCATGTATTTAATCTTGAAATTAAAGTTGTCAGCAGTTGAATTATTTATTTGATCATATAGTTTCTTTTTTTTAATTTCAAAAATAATAATTTACTTAATATATACATATAAAATTAAAGATATAAACTCACGATTTAAAAAGAATAAAATTCTTAAAATAATATTAATTATTATTACATTAATATCAAATATCAGTATTGATTTTTTTAACATGATATAGCTTATCTACATCGCTACCTAACTTTTTCACTTGAACTATTATTATTTATATTGAAATGATTTATTATCAAATTCAATCATTGCAACACCTAAGATTGACCCGTTTAATTAACTAAATGATTAAAGATTCAAGCTTTAACCCAAAAGAAAAAGGGAATTCACCCTATTTTTTTTGGGTTTTGCATTGATTGGTTTGAAAGATTTGGTACCAATAATTCGTGTCATTCGGGTCGATCCATTTATTATCCGTGTTATTCGTATTAACCCGCGGATCACCCATTTAATTTATTTAATAATTTTAAATAATAAAATATATATTATAAAATTATTTATTAAATTTAATTATTCATTATTTATTATAAAAAATATTTTTAATTATCAATAAAATAATATTTTAATTTTTTATTATTATTTTATTAAATAAATAATTTTATATTTTTATTATATATATCTATTTACGATTAAAATATTATTTATTTCTTAAATAAAATTATTAAAAATTTAATAAAAAATTTTAAATGAGTTGGGGTGTCAATCCGAACTCGAATAAATGTATCGCGTTATCGTACCGTATCATAAATTGTCACCACTAATGCCGGTCACAAGATTTTATTTTTGAGGGGGGGGGGGGTGAATGGTTGCAAGTAGGGGCACAGTCCGTTTGAAATATCTAATCTGGCGCCAACCAAGGGCTGGGGGAATGATTGCAAGTAGGGGCATAGTCCCATTAAAAATATCTAATGTTTTCAATTTTATTCGTAATAATTTTATATCATATATTATATTAAATTTAAATTTAAATTCATATTCTCTTACATTCGTATAGTCTTGTTATATTTGTTAAAAAAAATCTTATTATTGGTGTAAACATAATTGCAACAAAAATGTAGGGGATAAGATATCTTTTTTCAGAATATTTTTATCAATGTAATTTTATGTATTTAATATAGAGTTTAAATTTAATTTATTATTAATAAAAAGGATTGGTACATGAAATATGGATCAAAAATTAAATTTTGATATACCTTAGAACAATACATTTTTGTTGTTGAGAGATATATTAGTAGTTACAGATCATTTGATTGAAATGAAATTTGAATGTTCTATATTATCAATTAATGAAAAATATATATCATAAAAATAATAATTAAAAACATTTAACGATAACAAAAAATTTTAATAATTTTTTTATTAATATTAAAACATACGCTCCAATAAAATTATTAATTCCTCAAAATTTCAACCCACATTTTGAGAAACCTTTATAATAGTTTCTTTTGCTCATGTTATATAAAAGCAAATTTTCCCTTGTAAATTTTTCATCCAAAGCTCAGAGTAAAGAGATTTCTCGCTCTTATTCTGTCAAAGGTTTTCTTAACCATAATACAATAAAATAAAATATATTTGAAAGAAAGATTAGAGCTCTAATAATCTCAGAACATTGTTCATGCAGTTAACAGACAGAAAAAAAGATGAAAAAAATTAACAAAAATTAAGTTAGGGTTTTTTCGATAACTCTATTGTGTTTGATGCTCGATTGAAATAAGTCTTAAAATTAATATATTTAATCATATTTGCATGAGAATATAGTACCCTGGCAATCTATTACCCCATAAAACATGGGACAAATTTTTTTTAACAGAAGGGTACAAAACATTAGAAAACAGGAAACATGAATCAAATGTAAATTCAGAGAAAAATGTGACTAGATGAATAAATCACCGGCAAAAATGAGACAATAGATCAGAAATATTTTTAAATGGGAATTAACGTATTGTTTAATGCAAGTAACCCAGTACCATAAAGGCCCAAACAAATCAAAAAGTCTTCAATAAAACAGAAGGCTATAATGTGCAACAGAAAAAAAAAAAAGAAAGAAAAACCATCATACCTCAAAAGAATTGGCTTAGGTTATCCACCAAATTGTATCATAACCGTTGACCCAAGAAAAAAATAAAATTGTATCATAACCTTAGGTCCATTAACATTATAGCTTGCAAATCTATACGATGACGGCAAATGATGCAAGTTAGCTCCCAAGTACTTTGTGGTTTGACTACATTTTTCTCCATTCTTTTTTTTTTTTAAGGAATGAGAATAGTTAATTCATTAGAGTAAAAAATTCACAATCAAATTTTGAATATAAAAATTTGCAATAAATATCAAATGTTATTTAAGTCGATGATTCTTAAGTATCATCTATATAACTTTTGAGATAAATAAGTGATTAAAAAAATTAATAATCTCTTTTTTTTTTTTTTTGTTCAAAATTGAATATACTCCTACATTATAAATAGGTCAAACTTGTTCTTAATTTCGATATTGGACTAATTTTGTTTTTCAGCATGTATATATTACGTTTTATTTCTTATTAAGACTAGACCACTATTATCTATATTTTTAAAAGAAATCGGTATATTTATATTGGTTTTCAAAGAAATATATACGATCAAGCTGACAAGTCATGAGTATGTGAACAAATTAAATGGTGTTAATAGACGTTTTTACGATCAAGGTTGAAAACCAAAATTGCAGATTTCTAAAATGAAAATGTATTGAGTTGGAATTTCAATATTCACAAGTGTCATTTTTCCTTTTTACCCCGGAAAGATGAACTATTCGACTGGAAAAACAACTAAACGTCTAAGGATGCAATATCCGAACTAAAGAATGAATACATAAAGAAGAAGGGACCTGGGACAGCCGATCTGAATCATTTATAATGGTCTTAATCGCTCATTTGATAGCTTTCATGAACTGATATGTTAGATTCTCTGAAATACCACATCAGAATTAAATTATTATTTGCAGCCATATATCTATTAGCTAATTTCGCTACTGGCAACATTCGCCAAGAATACTCAATCAAGCCCACCAACACATCAACGACCATTTTACAATTATTTTAACATAGACCATCATTTCAATGAAATTGAATGAAAACACCACCGTTTTTGGGATTGCCATTAGCCCTGCAGCCAGAAAAGAAGCACACTCAGAGACATCGTACCAAAATCCCAAATCTTGCCCACAGGAATTTTGGACCAATATCGCAACAGTATCAAAACCCTAACTCTAACAAGCGTCGACATTTAATTTTATTGTATCACCTACCAGTGGGCGCTGATTAACTTATCTAGGCCTGTTAAAAATGGACCCAGCAAAAGCCTAATTACTCAAAATTCCCAGGCTCTACAGTTTAGAGTCTTAATTAATTTAAATGACTTATACCATTATATTTAGCAAACAGAAAGCTAACAGAGGGACTACAGATATTCTACATGAAATTTAGATAGGATATTTACATTTTTCCGTATTTTAAAAAGTTATGTACGATAATTAATGTTTATAATTTAATCAAATTTGTTTTCTTTATCAACATTATGGTAAATTTTTCTAAAATGGTATTTATTATTTTGATTGGAGTTTAGCTGTGCCTAGTAAGTACCAAGTATATTAGAAGGTTTAAAAATTTAAGGTGAATGATAACTACTTTTTTTTTTAAAAGAATTTTTCTATGGAAAGTGATGAATATTGTGATTTATGATGATGTTTTTGTCACTTTTGTGTGTGGCAATATATAAAGACATGGTTTTAATTTTGTGCCCTTTTGAATGTTGTTTGATGATATTACAATGTTATTGAGTTGATAAAATTAGTGGAAGAAGTTCCACTAAAAGAGATTGAAAGATGATCTTAAGGATTTACTAGAAGGAAAATTCTATTAGGAAGGTTTTAGAATATGTTTTTGTTTGCTTTTGGAAATCATGAATAGAGCTTACTTAAATTCTAAATTTTAATGTTTTAATGTCATAAATGATGTTCGGATATGTAAGAAAAAATTTGAGAATTTTTGAAAAATTTTAGAAATGTGAAAAATGAATGTTCATAAGCTTAGGAAAAATGGAGTCAAAAGCAAAACACTAGCAATTTTTCTTCTATTTTTGGGGTATTTGGACAACCAAATCATTGAGAAAAATTATGAAATTGGTTTCCTTTTCATTCCATATGTTAGAAAACTCATGGCCAAATTTGGTGGCATTTAGAGCTCGTTTGGTTTTCGAACAAAATTTTCTATTTCAAATGTTCCAATGTAGTCTTGATTCTAGACCCTCACAAAAATAAAATTATTTGACCACCTAAATTATAAAATTTTTAAGATGTAATGTTTTATGCTTATTAACATATTAGAGATATTATATCAAAATTTGAAGATTTATGAAAGTAATTTAAATATTAAAAAAAGTCCTTCCATTACATGACAATTCATGCTAGTCCTATTTTGAGAATATGCTTTTACTTTTGCATGAATAGTACCAAGGAACCAAAAAATGGGTTAATAAGATGTCATGAGTCTTAAAAAAAAATTTGGTAAAAATTTGAATGAGTTTAAATGATAATAAAAGAGGGTTTACCCATAATTATCCCTTTATGACCTAATAAGGCTTTTGGGTTAATGAAATATGTTTTGAATTGATATTATACATTTATTATTCAAATTGCTTTTAATCTTGAAACATTCGTATGTCATATTTGTTTTTAGAATATTTAATAAAATACTTATGCCTAAGTTGGTATTTTGACCATATCTACGATATAAGATAATGAAATGCATAGTTGATACCAATAGTGTCCCAACATAGTTGATGCCTAAGGTGTCTTAACATGATTAATGCCTATGGTGTACTTTCAAGGTTGATGTTTATGATAGTTTGATACTTATTTATGACATGTGGGAAAAATATGCATCTATCATATGATTGATTCGTAGAGTGGAAAGATATAAAGCATGACTAAAGTTATAAAGGAGAGGAGACGTACAAGATAGGATCAAAGTTACAAGAGGAAAACTTAAGTACCAACTGTAGCCATCTAACTTAATAATTTAAATAAATATCATTTTAAAGAAAATATTATCAAGGATTTATTAGATAATTGTTTAAATGTATAGATAAATATTTGATTTTTTATGACAAAAATTCTTTAAAAAAAGAGGAAAGTAATCATTGACTAAGTAATCTTTAACACTTATACTGGTGAGTATTATTTCTTTTGTAGATACTAATCATGGTCTCAATAAAATAAATTGATATATATATATATTGGATCCTTTCCCCACTTTATAAAGGCGTGCCAAAGAATAGTTTATAAGATAATTTGATTTATTTAGCAAGGAGTACTCCTCAAAATGTTATGTATATAATAATAACAACACATTTTGTATACTTTCCAAACTTATATATATGTTTCCCTTGTTATACCTATCAATATAAATTGGTTTTCTCTTATATCTATATGTTTCAATACTTATATAACTACAAACGTTTTTCCTACTATATATAATAATAAAAGTGGCGAGAAAGTTGTATAGTGTCAAGGCTTGTAAATATATTTAACTAGTGAATTTATACTAATTAAATATTTTTGTGCCAATAATGATACTTGAAAATCGAGTTATGACACACACACACACACACACACACACACACATATATAAGGAGCTAATCAAGTGAAATGAGTACTTTTATATAAGAGTAAAAGAAGTCAACTGTGGCTATCAAATCTAATATTAAAAGGTTATAATGAATATATAAGTAATGTGACTTTTTTTAGTGGTTATATGATCTTTAATTACATTTTAATCCTGATCATTAATCCAAGATTTGACATTCATTATTCGCTCATCTTATTTTTTACATAAAAATATTCTTTTTATTTAATATGTCCTATATATATCATATTATTTAATCAAATTTATGTATATTTGATTGAGAATGTAAATGTAGAAATATAAATATTGAGAATTGAAAATTATATTTAATTTAAAAGGAAGCTTACAAAGAGAATTTGAAAGAGGATTCCAACTTCGATGTATATGTGAAAAAATGTGGAGTTTACATTTGGAAATGGGGCCTATTTATAGGCAAATTTGGATTACTACAATAACGATGAATAATTTACCACTATAATGTACGATATACGATGATTTGTGAGTAGTAACCATTACATATACTATTTGCTATAGTTATAGAAAACAAATTTTACATCAACTTTAGTCATTTTTAAAGCAAAAAATTTCTCTATTTTTAACAAAGCTAATTGGAATCTAATCATGAAAGCATTTTTGTCTTCTAGTATTGGCAAAATTATGGATCATACATACACACACCCATACATACATAAACTTTTCAACCGGAGAAGGAATCTTAGACACATGTCAAACTTTTAGAGAAAATTTTTTTGCTCCAAACAAAAAAAATTTCTTAAATTCATTTGACAAAAAGCTTAAATTAAATGATTATTTACAAGTCAAATATAATTAATATGAAATTAAATTAGACAATTATTATGCTATTAAATATTAAATCAATATTAATGATTTTAAAAAACTTAATGCAAACATTAGAAATTAAAAAATCTAGTAATATTTTTATCTAATTTATTCCATTTAATGATTAAATGCAATAATTGTTATCATCTTATTATTATATTTCTAATTTATTACATTTGATATCTTTAAACTCAAAAGACATAAAATGAAAAAATTAATCCTAAATTAAAATTATAAACTCATGTCATTATCATATTTAATACAAGATTTGGTTATCTGTTAGAATCATATTATTATTATCATGTAAATACTTAATGCATTATTTATAAATTTAATATCTAATATGCTAATATAAATCTAATATACTATTTTTATAAGGAATTACATTGGAGAGAAAAATTTGGATAGGTGCTAGCCCTTACAAAAAAATATATTTTGTTTTTATAATTGTAATTTGAGAAACATCTTAAATCACATTATTCAATATTGAAATCAATAAATTATTTTGTAAAGAAATATCTAATCAATGTAATATTTGAAATGTAAATTCAAAATCAATCATCTAATTTAATGCAGAACTAAATCAATGAAATTCAAAATTAACCATTTAATTTAATGCAAAGCTAAATCAATGAATTGATGATTTTTTACTTCATTGAATTTCTCCAAATTTGTTATTGTTCTCGGCCCTTTTTTTTTAAAACATTCCTATTCTCTTTTATTTGAACTTTTCCTCTTTTTCTCTTTCATGGAGTTTCTTTTTAAAAGTCCCTTGGATTTTCTATCCTTCCCTTTCAAATTCGTGTAAAGCTTTTAATGCATGTGTGAATGAACTTTTTTGGTTATTTCTCACATATTCATCTCTATATTTATGTATAGATGAGTGTTCTACTTCAACTTTCTTTTTTTTTCTATGGTTCTAGCCTTTACAAAAAAATATATTCCACTTTTATAACTATAATTTGAAAGATATCATAAATCACGTTATTGAATATTAAAAATCCAACAAATTATGTTGGAAAGAACTATCTAATCAATGTAATAATTGAAATTCAAATTTAAATTCAAAATCAACCCTCTAATTTAATGCAAAACTAAATTAATAAAATTCAAAATCAACTATATAATGTAATGCAAAGCTAGATTAATGGATTGATGATTTTTTACTTTACTAAATTTCTCCGAATTTGTTATTGTTCTCAGCATTTTTTTTCTTTCAGATATTCCTATTCTTTTTTATTTGAAGTTTTCCTCTTTTTCCCTTTCATGGAGTTTCTTTTTAAAGGTCCTTAGATTTTCCATCCTTCCCTCTCAATTTTGCGTAAAGCTTTTAATTCATGGGTAAATAAACTTTTATGGTTATTTCTTATATATTCATCTATATATTTGTGTATAGATAAGTGTTCTACTTTAACTTTTTTTTTCCTATGGTGTTACTTTGTTCTTATGTAGAATAGTTAATTTTTTACAAGTACTTAATTTTTTTTCCATGTGTTGTTATTGAACTTTGAAGCTGATGAAAATATTGGAGGCATTATTGGAAAAAGTTGTCATACACTTTTAGCAATGGAGGAGGTTGAACTTACGGAAAAATTTATCACAATTATTGAGTGATTGTTATGCTCATCCATTTTTTTATTTCTTTTATTTATGCTTTGTTACATTGCTAATGAAATGGAACTAACCTTTTCCGTCAAAAGAGTCTAAAGCAAAATATCTAAAATGATGCAAATACTATCAAATTTAATGGTTTTATTTTTAGGTAAGCTAATAAATTTTTGGTTTATGAAGACATATTGAACACTTATTCAATGCTTATTATCAATGCAAATTTCTTTTTCAATAACAAATTTATTTGATTTGTATTTTTATTGTTATTGCTTACAATAAATAATTTGGATATAGTTCTAAAGCATTTATTTTTATAATCTAACAACTATTGACTCTTTATTTAGGAATTTGATTGACTTTTTATGTTATATGCCTTTAGTATTGAAATTGGTTGATCTCTTAACCTAAGATCAGGATAGTCAATGTATCATTTGGTAATAATAGGTAGTTTACTACTTTTATTTAATGCCTTGAATAATGTAAACTTTGAACAACAGCATACAGGTTGTTGAATGTGTTCTTAATATCTCCTATTAAATTGCTTAATGTGAGTATTGATATGAAGTATACCAAACTAAGGTGATATTTTAAAAATTCAATTGCTTAATTCAATAATATAATGTTTATAGAAAAAAGGCTAATTGGATATTTAATTATCAATGTTAATTTTAATGATCTATTTTAAATTATTGCTATGTTATCTTTTCTTGGGGAGCTCTATTTGCTTTTACCAATAAGAGTTATATTGATGTCTTAGTAAAATGCCTAACAATACCCGCATAAGGGTTCAATTGTTTTCAAAAATAACAAATTCTATATTTAGTTTTATCAAAATTAATTTTGCTATTTAATAACAAGAGAATTATGTACCCATGTTTCATAAATTTAATTAAATATCTATTAATTGTGTATATCATGATTGATATCATTTCAAATTTTAGTAAAAATGCAATTTTCCATTGATATTTTATCTTGATACATAAATGATATATTGGTACATTACGATTATAACAAATGGTTGATCTTCAAAAATAACTTAATTGTTATATATAACTTTTATAAAATATTTTGGTTATTTGATATTTAATTTTTAATTTTTATTTTATTATTATTATTATTATTAAATGCTAATTATTTCTTTATTGTTAATAGAATTATGAAAAGTAATTAATTTTATATTTACTTTTCATCAATGTGATTTATTATTGCTAGTGTTCAAAATTATTAATTAATCTAGAGAGGTAATTATGTACTAATATTTGATAAATATAATCAAAATGAATATCATAATTTTTAATATATATTGTATTTATGATATATAATTAATTATTCACTAATGCTAATTTTGTTGTTTTAAACACAAGTGACAATTTTGATTTAGACATTGGATGCAATAATTTGGAAGGTAATAATGCAACAATTATAAATGGCTATAACATAACTAAATTTTTATGAATTATTATGTATAATATTTTTATACTAATTTGACATAATTTTTATTTTTAGCAGAGACAATTTGGTATCAAATTTTGGTGAAGATCTAAAGGTTTGAATAATAGATAGAGATTAAATATTGTATTTAACAAAATATTATTTCATAATTTGTGATAACATTTTTGTTATATATTTTGTTACTTTCAATTAACTTGTGATTATATTAGTTTGTGAACACTTTTTTGAACTATTATGAAAATGAGGTTCCATAAATTCTTATTGATAAATATGGGAATGTTATTATACAAAATATAAGGCTTATGATTTATGAAATTTCTACTTAATTTTGTTTATATTTTTAGAATTTGCCCTTGTTTTTCCCCTAAAATATTATTTTATTTATGTCTAGAATTAATTTTTTAATAAATAATTGTTAAATACTTAATTTTATAAAATATTAAAATATATGTTTACCATGCAATACAATAGTGATCGATTAATATGTGTATACACACATATAAGTTTTCTTTGGTATGGATGCATAGATGATGCATTGTTTGTAGTAGTTTTGTATGAATATTGACATATAGAGTATGCATCAGCTGATGCCAGTTCATCCAATGGTCCAAAATTTGGACAAAATCGAGTTGAAAATTTAAAGAAATAAGAAAAATGTAAATAAAATAACAAAAGTTTCTCCATCGCCCTAAAAGCTTAAAAATGAAAAATTAGAACTCACTCATTACAAGAAGGGTAGAGTTATGTTGAATGAAGGCTTGAAGTATACTATCATCTTAAGATTCTAACATTCACCCGGTTACTTTAAGGTGAAAAATGAAACTTTTGTTGTCCATATTTGGAAATTCCCATTTACATTTAGATTTACTTCCAATAAAAGATAAATTTTATATTAATGTTCATTTAAGATTAAAAATTTTGATTGTGATAAATTTTTTAAATCCTACCACTAAAGGTGTTTGCATGTCAGGTTATCAGGTTTTGCACCTAGTTTTTCATGCATAATTACATGAAATACAATGGCTTGAATTTGACCTATTTAGTTTTTAAAAATTTAGGTTGACTTAAACTGATTAAAATTATATATGGCCTAAAGCCCAAAATAAAAACTTAATTATTTTTTTTTATTATTATCTTAAGTAAAAAATATTTTTTATATAAAAGTACACATAAATAAATAATAGGATATTTACACATATAAAATATTTAATTATATCAAATTAAAAATTTTTTAATTAAAAATAATTAGATATAACTATATTTTATAATATATAATTATATTAATAAAAATAAATTTATGTAATCAAACCCAGTTATGCTGACTAGTTTCATATTATTATAGCTTGAACTTGGCCTAAATATTAATTAAGCAATAAGGAAAATGTCTTATAAATATTCAAACCATGAAAAAAAGTGCTTAAATCATATTTTTTTTGGGCCAAGCAACCCATCGAACCCATGTACATGCCTCCTGCCATCACTAATGAAAATTATACTACAATCAAATATAATTTCTTTTTTATTTTTTTTAAATTTATTAGTTCATGAGTTGTCTTGATATGAAATTATACTTTAAAGGTGATTGACTAGGTTGAAATAGTATAATAACAAATGGCATAATGGTTGAATCAAAGACGACTAGTATATGTTACATTTTTCAACACAAGTGCATTCTATCTAGTCATATATTCTATTTCATGAAGCACAAGCATATTAATAGATAAAAAAAGCTAAGAGTCATATGGGTCAAACAACGATGAACAAAGAATAGAAGGTTTTTAGTAGTAGTAACCATACACATACATATTTATACTAAAAGCAACCCCAGTAACATATTACATGTCGAAGAAAGGATAAGAAGAAGATTGCCAATTTATTTCGTTTAATTAGTTCTTGTTTTAGGGAAGCATGATTCTATCTAGTTTAATTTGCCATGTCCTAAGTATGGCTCCAAATTCAATTACGGATTGTTAGCGAATCATATACTTATGTTCCAATGTATATTTTCTACTATAATTCTTTCTTGTGTTTTTCTTTATCTTATGTTTTCTTGTTTTATAGTTATAAGGTTATTATTTTTGGGCTCTTTGTAAGGGTTTAATTACAAAATTGTATATTTTGTAATAGAATGATCACTAGTATTTTATCATTTCTTTGCAAAAATGTGAGAACATGCCATATGGACCATGGTATAAAGTCAAAAAATAAGTTATGGAAGAAGTTTGGATTTACCTTGCTCATGGTTTGCCAACCACTAAAATTCATATATTGGTGTAGGAATTAGTATCTTAGAGTAGGAATTAGTATTATATATGTTGTATGTTTAATAGCACCTAAAAAAATGAGTGAACATATATGCTTCGGTGAGTGTTGATCTAATGTGTTAAGATATAAGCTGCTACATGTCCTACCTTTTTTTAAAGGAGCTTAAGTTCTGGAAGGAGACAAGTTTTCTTAGCCACCCTTGATTATAATTTTTTTTGTTATAATTTCATTAGAAAATTTTTATTTTAGTTTGTATAATTAGTTCTTATTATACTAATTATAGGAAGTACAATTTAGTTTAGTTTGTTGCTCTTCAATCATAATGTTATTTACAAGGTCATTTTCATTTGATATTGCTTGTGTCCAATCTTTTCATAGAGAGATCGATGATGTGAAGCATCACATATATGATGGTTAAGATTATGAAGTGAATAGAGAGAACATAAATTAAGGAAAAAGGTGGATAAGCACAAGCTACAAATGGTCAAAACATAATGAATTATTAATATTTTTATACTATTATTTATTTTAACACCATATACAAGAGATATATAAATTATTTGATTTGTTGGATGGATGGGCATTGATTAAATGCTAAAATTGCTTTATTTCCAAATATATTACTATATGTCTTACTTAATGTCAAAATATGTCTAATTGGAAGCAGTAGCCAAGCTTATCATTCATTGGGTCTTTACAATTATAATCCATTATTTTTTTCTCAATGGTTACATTCCATAGTTTTCTTTCTATCTATATTTATCTTATTACTTGTAAGCAAGCATTTTTCATGCTAAACCAATTTTACTTCTAACTTATGGCATTTCTACATTGTTGTTAAATGAATGAGAGGGCTTATTATGTCTTAAGATATATATAATGTTATCAGAAATAGTGCGACCACACATGCTGGAGCTTTTATCCTAAATAATTCACCTTAGAAGCATTCATAATGAAAATTATTAATTGTATCTATGGCCTAATTATGAAGTAATATCTTACATGCAAATGCTAACCACATTGAGGATCATCATTTTATTCTTATATTATCCATGGAGGAAAATGTTATCTATGCTATATGGAAAGTATTCAAATAATCAATAATAGTTTAAGAAAATGAGATCTATGCTACATGATAAGTATTTGAATAATTAACTACTACATCAAGCTTAATCTTGGGATATGAAACTTCATTGATGAAATCATGCATTAATCGATAATCATACATTACAATTCTTGATAGAAGAAAGGTGTAATAAGTTAGTCATATAATTAGGCTAAATTTTTATCTTGAACAAGGTCGTTACATTTTAGGTCCACTAAAGAAATGATAGAGCGATAAGTTAACATAATAGTTATGCTTACAACTAAGGTAAGGGTGGTGCCCTTGTAATCAAACATGTTACTTTTACTTTGTAAGTAATGACACCCCTCAAAACCCAAAAGAGTTAATAATTCTTTCTCATCTTTAATCTAGTTTTTAAGAGGCTTTGATCCTTAAAAGCCCATATTAACTCATAAGTACTGTTATTCGAATCATATCATGTGTGTTGAACTCTTCCTCTTCTATTTGTCTCATAGTTTTTTTATTGTTGCTTATATGCCTATGCTACACTAATCCTTTTTATCTATCTTTATCTTGTTACTTATAAGTAAGCATTTTTCATCCCGAGCTAGTTTTACATCTAACTTATAACACTTTTACATTTTTATTAATTAAATGAGATGGTCTTTATGTCTTAAAGTTTTGTGCAATGTTACCTGATACAACATAACCACACATGTTAGAGGTTCTATTCTAGATGGTTCCCTTTAGAAATACTTATAATGTAAGTTATTTATTATATTTGTGGCCTAATTATGAAGTAATATCTTACATATAAATACTAATCATGTTAAGGATCATCATCCTATTCTTATGTTATCCATAAAGGAATATGCTAAAAGTAAAGGTGGAAATCCTTTGAATGCCTTCATGATATGTGCAATTTACATAAACAGCAGACTTATGTCCTTAGTAAGGCTACTTTATTTGAAAACATGTTATTACATGTCGCATTTAAGGTTAAGATGGGTTTAACTATGTGAAATAGCTAAGTGTTCATTTGTTGGATTGGCGATGACATTCATAAACTTTTTTAATAGTTAGTTATTGTAAAGTTTAACTACCATATAATGTTAGCAATGTTAGTACTCCAAGGATGTCATGAAATCAAAATACATGAAAAAATGCAATGCTAATGAAGAGAAGAAAGTTCAATATAAAGCTATATAATGGTATACTTGAAATATTATATAATTGATAAACATTGCATTCCAAGTGTTACTACACTTAGGTGGTCTTCTCTCATATGACAAGTCTAAATTATAAATAAGGGAAGGAAGTTTTTCTAGATTAAATATTATATTTTTCTTATATCTTAAGTTCTAACTAACTTAACCAAATTACATTTTTTCCAACTTGTCTACACTTTGTCAAAGTAACATGGGTAGTTCCTTGCCCTTAGCTTTGCGTGGCTCCAAGTCTTTTTTTTCAGAATTAGTTAGGTTCAAAGTAGTGTATTTGGATAAAATACTAACCACTCACCATTGCAATTTATAGTTATATAGAATGAGTGAATTAGTATAATGATTAATGGTGAGAATCTTCAAACTAACAAGGTTTCCAATTTTTCTTCCCTTGATGTAGAAATGTAAGGGAATGCCATGGAAAAGTTAGATATGATGAGATAATTTTGTTATATGATGGTGGAATGAATGGTGTTATATTGAGACCTTTAAAAATTATGCCTTTTGAATAATGATGTACACATTTTCACCTTAAGCAATTCTAGAAGACATAAATTTATAGTTTTAATTTTTAGTTAAATCCAAAGATTGTAACTGCAAGATAGATGATAAAATTCATGACAATTTAAGTGTTAGTCTTGAAAACCCATATAGATAACTTGTCAATGACAAAATGCTAAATTGACTTCCTATTAATAATCATGGATTCAACTTCGGGGTCTTGGTTGTTTATGAATGATGGCAGCGATGATGGTGGACAAAGTAAGAAATGATAATAAAGGGTTAGGATAAAGAAATAAGGATGATTGGAAACTGAGGACTTTAGTGGTAGTAGTGGCAAACGATCAAAAAAGAGATGAAAGAAAGGGTTGGGAAGAAATAAAGCCAAAATGAAAAAATTATAAAATAAAAAATTAAATAAATTGAAAGAGGAAAATTGGTGGACAAGGTTACACACATCAATAATAGCAAAAAATGATACAGATTTTTCTCTTGATCCCAAATTACTTAAAGGTATGCTACATTTTATATAGTAACTATATTGACTAAACCTTGGAATCCCCATGTGTGTATATATATTGAATTTATAATATTTAATAATTTCAAGCTAGGAAAATGGAGAAAAAATGTGGGTTAAGGTGGTTTTATTATCAAAATGGGCATTTTGATAATTTTAACCTTTTTAAGGGTAAAATAGGCAAAATATTTCTTAAATCTCCTTCATTTACATCTACTTAAATCAAATTTGGCACAAAATATTTAATAAATTCTATTCTTCTTATTTATATCATAAAAATTTATTTTCCTTAAATATTTTCTCAACTTAAACACATATATAACAATTAACTAATTATCACATCCACATATGTATATTAATAAAAAAAAATGAGATAAATAAAAAATTTCTAAGGGATGTAATAGGCATTAATATTTTTAAAAAGAAAATATTTAGTTAAAATATCAATCACATGATTTGATAAATATTTAGTTAAGATTAGAAAAATTAATAGTTTCCTCTGTAAGATGGAAAAACACCAAGATTGATTAAGTGTATATTAAGAAAGTGATTAAACCCAAATAATTAGTAGCTAGCACTACATTAGGAGAAAGTGTGATTTTATTCGATACCCATTAGAGATTTGAGTGCTCCTGTGAATATTACAAAGATGTTGGCCATTCAAATGGTGTTTTGTGATTTACGTACCAATCCATGTGTTCATATGAGTTTTGTTCATGCATTCATGATTAATTCACTCAGGATTAGTGATCAATTTATTCATCAAAAGTAGACATAATTCATACTTGTGTTTATGAATTTAGATGCAACAAGATTTAGATTATTTTGTAGTAATTCAAATCATGCTATAAACGTACACAATCTAACACTAGTTTATGATTCCCTTCATGGATCCTTGGCAGGCTTCAAAATAAAGCTTAAATTTTTTTATACTATTTGATGTAAAACTTAATAATGGTATCAAAGCTGCTTGTAAAACCATAAACCAAATTATGTGTTTTTATCTAATTTGCTGTAGGTATGGTGTATGTGTGTGTGTATGTAAATTAGTTTTGTTTCTAGATTGAAATATACATGCAATGTATATAACAATAAGGTTTTAGTTCTAGATTAATACATATACATTGAATGTATAAATTGATTATCATTCTGGTAGAATACATATTTGTGATATATATATTCACTTATTTAATGTGATTAAATTTGCACAGAAATATGTACAATATTTTTTAGGATTCTAAAATTGTTCTTAAATTAAGATTAGTTATACGACACCAAGAGTTAGTATGTTTTTTAAAAATAAAATCATTTTTAGACCATAATTTGAAACCATTGTGCTAACTAGTCCTAATGACCATAATTCAAAACTAAAATCCAACCATGTTTTAAAAATGAAAGAGATTAATAAAGATTTTAAATTTTGAAATTTAATATAGTTTTAATCATCTCTTGTGATGTTTACATGCCTTTATATGTTGCATAATGTATGGTGCATAACATAACCCTTTTAATCCAATATGATTGGAAATTATTTCATTGTTTTAATTTTAAAATACAACTTGCATGTTGGTCCTCTCTCTATTTTTTTTATTTGTACATTTTCTTCTCACCTAACTCCCCTTGAAAATAACTTAAAGTTTTTTTTTATCTTATTTAATGTAAATCATACACAACATCCTTTGGAGAAGTTGGAATTATAGGGAAACCATATAAGGATCACCAAGGAAGGCACTTAGAGAAGTTATTAAATCTTATGTTGAATAGTTAGTCTTTTCATTGGCTTAAAAGGATCTAGGCAATTATGGGCCATACTATGTCATATTTTAATTTTATGCTTTATTTAATGTATAAGATGCATTAAATAGAATGTAGAATAAATGAAAAATAATGGTGAGATTTAAAATAATCATCTTAATTAAATCCCTTAATATAAATATTAATTTAGTGATAATATGTTATGTATTCCAATGTTTGGCATTCGTTAAGCCATTAATTAACATAAGGTAAGTTTGTTAAAGCAAAGTACCTTGTCTATCTTGATAAGATGATGATGATGATGATGATGATGATGATGATGATGATGATGATGATAATGATAATGATGATAATAATGATAATAATTAAATATCGATTAGTAAGTGTGATTTAATTGGACCATTTCAATAGGATTAACGCTTAGCGTAGAGTTAAGTTTTAGTTCATAAGATGAATAAGAACAATTGTTGTTCATCTAACTATCTAAGAATTGTATATAATTTAATTAGCAAGTGTTCTAACTTGAATAACAAAATCTTAAATGACTAACCAAAGCTAACATGAGGCTTGGTGCAATATGTATATTAATAAAAGAAATTAAATAAAATGCTTCTAGTTTACTAGTTTATTGCCTAGTTACTCTTTGCTTGCTATTTGGATAACTCATAAATTATTTCAATTGATTTTACTTTTTTTAATACCTTAAATGGAATGAATTTTATGTATATGTGCCCTTACTTTCCAAATATCTGAATAGGTGAAGCTTTAAACTATAAAAATTGAAAATAAACAACTTTAGTTAAGTTGCTCTTTCACCTCTATATGTTGTTAACTCTATTTTTGTATATTTATGCAATTTATGTAGATTGCTTTTGTATGTGCCATGTAATGCTAACTCAGCTCTATATTATAATATTCTAAGAATTGGCAAAGGAGCAAGCATTATACTAGCCTTTGAAAAAGACTTGATAGTCATCAAATTCAAATTTTACTAAAAAATCAAGTAGCTTAGACTTTCATTGTAGTTTATGAAAAAGACTTATTAAGACATCTTCTGAAAAAGCAAGTGCTGCATATCAAAATTTGTTAACCTTGAAAGTGATTAAACATTAACTTTTTAGGGGGAAAAAAACCAAACTACCTAGAAGACTTAAAGAAAAAGAAGAAGCCTTTTGGATTATGATTGCACTTTGAAGTTTGAAAATTTCTAATAGCTAGTTTCACCCTTTGGTTATAAATAGGAAAGTTCATATTATTGACAAACAACTATAAGCAAGTTTTCTTCTTTCTAAAAGGCTTTATCTCTATATATTCTTTCTATCTTTCTAAGTTTTTTTTTTAGTTTAAACTTGCATATTTATACTATCAAAGTGTAAAAATTTTGTAGTATTTTTGTGAGATAAACCTTATAGTCTTTTTGTAAGACAAAACTTAACCAGTAAAGGTTCACCAGTTAAGGTGAAAAGTGAGTAAAGCTCTTATAAATACTTTGAAGTTAGGTTATAAGAGAAAAATCATCAAGTTTTTGAGTTGGAATTGCTTGAAAACTTGAAAGATCAAGTAGAAAAATGTAATTGGGCTTTGTAAATAAAAAATTGTTAGTGGATAACCATTAATATTGGATGTGGCCTTAGGAGAGTAAAGTAGATCCAAAGGAATAATTTTTTCTTTAGATTATTAAATCACTATATACTAATACTATTTTCTCTTTTCTTTACTCTTTACTTTATGTGCTTTATAGTCTATTTTTATATATTGTTTACTTGATCTTTGAAATTTACTTTCTAATTATTCTTTGAGGAAATTTTGAAAAAGTTAGCTAAAAAAGCAAGTTATTTTTTAAAGTTTAAAATGTCTAATTTTTGAAATATCAATTCATTTCTTGATGTATTTTTGTCTGATTAGGATATTTACTTTAAACATTTGTTACCTATTATTGATATTTATTTCATATTTTCACTATTAATTAATTTAGTATTAAATAGGCGGTTAGTGGAAATTTAACACCTATAATTGGTCTTATACCAAATATGTTTTCATCCACATTCATATAACGATTCCTTGATTATGTTGTTGGTGAAAATACAAACCCTAATGCATATATGTTTATTCATATGTAAACTAAGTATAAGGATCCTTAAACTCAACATTCAACAAAATATATTATATAAAGAGAGTTTGCTAAAGTTCATAACTATCCATACGTATATATTGTATGAGCATTATATATCAATGACTAAAGGTTGTTTATACATTTTTGTACTTCTGTTTTATTTAGTATTTTCATTTATAAGCATGTATTTAGCTATCTACATGTTTAAAAGTTAAAACTTTTTCAATAGAATAGTTCTTTGATACCCAAAGTGAAATTTAAGGTATCAATACTCTAATTGATATACTAACAATATTTTCATAAGTGGATTTATATTATAATTTTACATTTATTAAAATCGCCAAAACCTACTTTTATAAGGTAAAAACTTATTAGTAAAATTTATAGATTTAACCCTAATTAAACAAATATTAAAATTATTAAACTAAAACATATTTATACTTTCGTATTTAAGTTTACAAATATTTTATGCACATATTATTACAATATTTGTAATAAGTGTACATAAGGTTTAATTTTATAATATTATAATATTATATTTATAGGTATATTAGTACTTAATTTTGATTGTTTAATGCTTTTTTTTTCTAATTTCTAAAAATATATTTTAAAAAATCATTGCTCAATTGTTATATGAATGCCTTTAAATGCTATTTATTTATCTTTTGTCAAAATTATATATTTGCTAGCACCCTTAATAAATTGTAATGTCTAAATGTTGTTAGTTGCATTTATGACTTTTTTTTCTTAATATTTTGAATTGGAACCTAAAATTATTTGTCATTAAGTATCTTGATAATTCTATTATAAAAAATTAAATATGTTTTGTTGTCCAAAAAATAATTATTCTATCCTATAATATATATTCTTTTAAATATATTATATTATACATTTATTTATCCTTGAATATAGTACATGTATCATATATTTAGCTCTAGACTCACACATTTTTCATTACATGTATGGCAACTTTTAGAATTATTGTAAATAATGTGGATGATAAAAATAATATTATATAAAAAAAATTATTTTTCTAATAAGTTGTTAATAACCCTTTATCAATAAACTTTTTAAATCAAACGTTAAAATTATTTTAATTTTATTTTAACCTCAAGTATTTTTTTAACAAATTAATAGTTAAATAAAAAGTAAGTTAGCATAAATGCCTTTTTTTCTACACAAATTTAAAAATTTCTTGCTTCAAATGTTTCTTTATTTTCTCTCTTTTTAATTCTTACACACATATTTTTAAAATTTATATTTGTACTTAACCTTAAAAATATATAATAAAATTATTACTTTATTAAATTAAATAACAAATTAATTATTGTAAAAAATTAACCAAAAATTACTATTAATAATTTAAATATTTCATGAAATAAAAAATTACTTTTCACTATTTAAAACTACTCATTTGTATTAAAATAAATATATATAACACTTGGTACTTCTATATTTAAAGAAAATTGTTCCAAAAAAATAAAAAAGCCATATACTATACTTTAAATACTTTATTTTAATTATCTTATAGGCAATATTATTTTTCAACAATAAAGTCTTTATTTGTTATAAATTTGTTGAAGAAAATATAGTTATATATACAATACAATAAAATTATATTTAGTTAATTTTAGAATATTTTTAATTTTAACTAATCAAAATTTTTAATAGAAATCATGCTATTATTCTTTTTAATATAATATAATATTTTTCATTTTTTATTCTTTTAAATTATTTAGATTTGTATATAAAATCTAACAATACCAAGAAATTGTTAGTAAAGAACCAACTTACATACATACATACATACATAACCTATATATGTAAGTTCAAATACATTCCACCTAAAAATTAAAAATTAAAAATTAAAAAATATAAGTGATTTGTTATTATAATTTTGACCTAATATAAATAGTCCATTTTTAGACTTGATATATTAAATTATTAATTGTATTTTCTTTCTTAATGTTAATCTCTATTTTTTTTATAATTTTACACATTATGAACAAAAAAATAATTTCATCTCATTTATTTTTTTATTTTATCTTATATAAAAATTAATAATAATAATAAATTAAATCAATAAAATAAGTATTTTATTTGAGATGGTATGTATATTGTAAAAGCTTGTATTTGATATAATTTATAAGATGAGAAAAATAAAAAAGAGATGAACATATTATATTTCTATAAGTATATGTATAACACTTTAATTTTTAAATAAAACTTACTTAACATATTTTAAATAAGTTTAAAAAACTTAATTTTGGATACATGTAAGAAAAATATGTATAAGTATCATTTTTTTTAAAGTATCAATTAATATTAAATTTTTTATTGAAAATAATACTAAAATTTATTATGAAATTAAATATTTTAAAATTTTTATTATATATTAATGTGTAAGAAATAAGTGAAGAAAATTATTCAAGAAAATAAACAAACTAGCTTCATTAAATAGAAGTTTAGATTTTTAATTTATTAACTATTAATTATATTTTATATTTTTAAAATAATTATGTGGTAATTTTTTAAAGTATTTTAATTTTAAAGTTTTAAATTACAATGTATTATAAATAAATTTAAATTAATAATCATTAAACTAGATTTATTATATAATGAAGAGGTGTAAAATATACATATAAATTAATGTAAATAATTCACTCACATTACTTATTCTAGATTATTGGTGGATCTAAAATTAAAACAAAAATTATAGTTTATCATTAACTTTTTACCTATTAAACAAGATCCTAATCATAAATCTTAACCATTCATTTTAGTATTATTAAAATTTAATGATTCTTATTTTACCACAAAATTAAGGTATCAATATTCAAATTTTTAGTTTGGATATATAAGAATTGTTCTTTTCAATAATAAAAGAACACTTTCAAAGCAACCTATTAAAAGTATTAGAAGATGCACGAAAGTATAAAATAATGTTTATGCTTCTTATTATGGAAAAATTTTCATGAACTAATTTTTTACTACAATAAAAGGAAATATGGATTTTCACACAATTTTTAATATCTATTCAAAAGGGTGATTAACATAATAAAAAAATAGCTGAGCCATAACTTTCTTAGCATATTTTCCACGTTGTGCAATAATTATCTCCAATGTGAAAAGAAAGGCAATTGATTGAAAATCTCAAAATTTGTCATGTTAATGAAACTTTGATTTCCATCCATAAAGAGCACTAGAGCCGTTCACTTGGCCTAGCGGCTGCTAGTCCAACCATTTAAATACGGGTCTTTTTCTTTTTTTTCTTTTGCTATATTTTTTATTATTTTAAAAAATAAAAATATAGTTTTTATTTTAAATCTTATTTTTATTAAAATTCATAATTTCAAATAAAAATGTTTTATATTTATTTTTCTCTAAAATTCACCTAATACATTTTCCTACAGCTAATCTATATCCTAGCCAAATTCAATTAGATTTGCAAGATTTGCGATTTGCGTGAGTTTAGCCGGTTCGCATATATATATATATATATATTTATATGATATAATTTTTTTTTCTTACAACAACAAAATAATAAAGTTTTATTCTACTAATTGAAGTTGACTATAAATTTTTATTCTTAATTTATATAAAATTATATATTTTTATTTTTAGTTATATAAAATTATATTATGAATTATTTATAGATAATATTTTTATGATGTAAATATTTTATAATTTAATATTATACATGCATAGTATTTTTAAAAAAATTATATATAAAATTTAAAGTAAAATACATAATAATTTATAATATTTTGAAATAATTTTAATTTTTTATTATTTAGATATTAAAAATTCAAAATAATGTAAAATTTAAAAAAATAATAGGCTGGCGGGTCGACCATTTACCCGCAGCCCAGTCCATTCCGCCGACCGTCGAAGTGTCGAACAGCTATTAAGAAAACGCTGCGTTTTTGTCCTTTTTATCCCTTCTCCAAATTCCATATGTAAATATCTCCCACTTTTCCCAGTTAATACAACTTTCCGTTTTCGAGGCTTCTTCTATAAAAAGCCTTTACGCGTCTTGATTGGCATTGAAGGAGGATGTGAGATTCATCGAACCTGGACAGTGATTGGAAGGTTAATTTTGTATTTTTAAATGCCTCCGTCACTGCTTTTGCCTGTTCCAGTTATGATACCAGAAGATGGTCTTTTCCCAAAAAAAAAATTGAAAACCACCGTTGTGGAGGCCGCGACCTGCTAGGGTATGTTTTTGGGTACTCTCCTTTTGTATATAAAATGCATTTTTTTTTTCTTCAACACTCTCGAAGAATCAGCGTCATCTAACTTTTTAATTGTTTTGTTTGGATAATTTTAGAGTGAGTTTCACCTCTTGTAAAGTGGTGTACTTTTATCGTTAGATTTGCTCTTATTTCAAACCCCAAAATGAATTAGTGAAATAAAAATATAAATTTTAATGTAAAAGATGTAATTTAACAATAAAAATATTTAGTATTTTAACAGTTGAAATTATTTATAGAATTACCTTTTTGAATATTTTAATATTCTAAGTCTAAATCTTAAATATTATGTATTTATTAATTTATTAATTGATTTGCAAAACTACTACCACAGAAAAAAAGTATATTTTTTACTGCATTTTTTAGTTCATTGTCGATAATTCCTTAGTTTTAATTTAATATTTTATTTTGTGCTTCGGCAGGAAGAGTCAGTGCATTTTGTGGCAAGGAAGATTTGTTGATGGAATCGTCGGCACTTTGAATGGCTGGCAGGAGAAGCGTAGGACGCAAAGGTAAGAGTCTATTTCTGCCCAAATTCCCCAAATTCGAAGATTTGTAATGGACCCGGCTACCATCACAGTAGCTGTTATGCATGAAATGATAAACTCAAAAGCAACCATATATTGTTGCCCACAATTAGATGCAACGGACAATTTGTGTTATTTAAATTGATTTTAAATATTCCGACTTTGTCTTGTCTCTCAAAGATTTTATATTTTTCATTCGTTATATTTAGAGAGTTTCATTCTTGATTTTTTGTATGTATTAATTATGCCTACTATTATAAAAAAAAAATATTACAGGCTTTTTCCTGATAAAGGCTGTTTGGTATGTACACACCCGTTTTGCCATATTATTTCATTTTTAAATATTATTTTTTAAAAATAATTAGACTATTCTATGTTAATATTTTAATTATTCATAATTAATTGAATAATTATTTAAAATTAAGTGCACATGCTTAATTTTTACTGTATATTCATTCATTTAATAAAATGTGAAGGGTTATCATTAAAAAAAAGAATTGTGAAGGTATCTTTCGGTCTATAATAAAAAAATTTTACTGCACATGTCAAGCACAGAATTACACTGAATTGATAAATAAATTTTTTAAAAAACCTGATATATATTGTAAAAATAAATATATGAATTTATTTAATATATATTTTGTTGCTTATATTAAAAAAAATAATTAGATGACAGTTTTTGATATAATACTGTAACCCAACAAATACGAGACATTTCATATTAAATTGGATTGAATTTATATAAATTCATATCATAAGCAATTCAATCCATATATTACGAATAATAATAAATAGATGAGGTTAGAATCATTAAAAAAATAATAATTTAAGAATAAATAGATGAGGTTGGAATCATTAAATAAATGAGGTTCGAACATGTGAATATGAATGGAAAATGGGTTAAATTAGAATGGGTTCATTTAAGAATAATAGCCGTAAACTTTATCTTATAATAAAAACAACAATAACAATAATGCCTATATGAAAGTTTTTTTTTCTTTTTTTAATCTATTAGTTGTACTTAAAACCAAAAGAAATGTGTAAAAAATTAATTAATTTATAATTTTCATTGTTATTTGTGACTTTTGTATTTTTTTTATACTTATAGTTACAGACTTACAGTTTATAATTTAATAATTTCCATTACATTTTTTCTCTTTAAATATATAGATATTTCTCTCACATAAAGTTCAAATCCAAAATATTTTTTTTCCATTTATCATGCTTTAAAATTTCGTTGTTAAATCATTAAAACGTGGCTAGTCTTATATATATATATATATATATATATATATATATATATATATATATATATATATATATATATATATAATGAGTAAAGCGTCATACTTGGTGTTTATCATGGGAGATTTCAATTTTTGGCCCTATCTAATTAGATTTTATTTATTAATTTTCTACTAATGGTGCTACTTTTATATTTATATTTATATATTTATATTTTATATAATTTTTTCTATCAATTAACGTAATTTTTAACGCCAAAATACAAATAAGTGCTCCGCCTATGATATGTCTGGAAGGTTTCAAATTTTGGATTAACATAATTAAAATTATTTAATTATAATTATTTATATTTTAATGAATATAATCATTCAATTTTAATTTAATAATTCTTGAGACCCTTTCAACACTTCAAATTTTAACATTGGTACCGTAAAATCTACCTAAATAGATTCTTAACTTATTTTTATTTTTTTAATTTAAAAGGTGACTTCTCTCGAAGATAGTTTTTATCTTATGTATTGTAGTTGTCCGTATCAATCAACCAAATTATTAGTGTAGTCATCACTAGTATATTAGGCACTTGGAAGTACTATCACAAACTGGCATTTTGGAATGATATCAATTTATGATTTATTTAGAATTTGGATAAATTAGATAAATGAGATAAGTTTAAATTAAATTATACTAAGTATATTAGGAATGACCATTAAGGGGAAAATAAATAATTATAACATTACTATCCTCCAATAATGTCAGTGTCAGGTATCAATCTAAGTAACGTTGAAAGTAACAATGGAATAGGATTTTCCCCACTGGGCCATCCTCTTCATGGAATACTTCACAAAAATCTCAATAAAATTCAGAATTATCCCAATAAAATTCAAAATTGAGATCGCACCCCATCTCACACACTAATTGACTCTATTCTGCTGGTAATTTAAAAAATAAAAATTGATGTTAATTTTTTTATAAATGATAATTAATTTATAATAATAACCTTCCGAACAAAACAAATAACTTTAACGTGTGTGATTTTCAATACTAGGTGTTGGTCCCCGTCTTCTTAAATTATAAGATTTTTTTTTACATAAATAAGAATTATCTCCTTTTTTTTTAATAAATGAAAAAAATAATTAAATTATCAAACACACATCAAGAATCAAATTTATCAAATTTTAGATATAATAAAAAGTATAAAACCTTTAAAAAATACTGAGAGTACTAAATCGACAATAAGAATTATCTCTAACTCTTCTAATTTATCTGCTCTAAATTAATCAAAATCAAAGTATTCTTAATATTTGGCGAAATAAACTTGGATATACTCATACATAGAGGTAGAAATATACCAAGCCATTCATAAATAGTTTATTTTTTTATTCGGTAGAAACTAATTTATTTATTAAGTTAATATATTAACCTATTTATTTAACAAATCTAACTTATAGATTTGGTTTGTTGGCCTCTGGTTTATATAATTAATATATTATCTTAATTTAATATTCTTAAATTAATTCACGTAATTGTATTATCATCATACCTTTTTTTTTCTTTCTTTAACATGGCCATCAACTTTCTCAAAATTTTAAAACTTAAGAGTGTGATATAATTTACTATTTTTAGGATTTAATTACTGTTACAAAGTGTCGGTATATTTAATATTTTATATTTATTTAACAAAATAATTATTTTTTTTATTAAAGTACTAGTATATAACTCATTGATGATTCTTGTTATGATACTCAAAGAGTTTTAAATCTCAGAATGACATAACATGTTTATAAATTGTTCAATGAGTTAACCCAGAATAACATAGCATGTCTATAAATTGTTAGAATGAAATTATTCAATTACAACTATTCAATTTTTAACTGATATGATTAAACAATCTTAATATAATGATTTATAAAATTATCATATCATCTCGAATTTTAAAATTTGAGGGGTATTATAAATTTACTTGATTTATTTAAATCTCAATAATAAAGCCTAAATTAACAAGCTAGATTAATGAACATGTCCGATTGGCTTACAAGCAAGTGGACTAAAAATTTTTTAAAACAAAGCTTGATCTTGGAATGATAATAGGAAGGATATGGGTAGAAGAATAAGATCCTCTACTAATTCCTATTTCAAGATATTCTATTCTTCTTTATGTTCATACTTTTGTAGGTAGAGTTTTTAATATTCATTTTCATTTTCATCAAATATCTGAATCGTCATACACATGTTTATTTTTTTATTTTGTTTAAATAATTCATTTTTATTTATATTTTATTATAATTTTTTGATAAAAATAAAAATTAAAAACATTCAATTATAATTTATTTACATTTTATTATATTTACTATATCTATCCATTCTTATTATTCTTTAATAAAATAATAATTAGTTGAAAATTTTAATAATACTAATACAATAAAGAATAATATGAATTCTTTTATTAATATTTATCTTTAAAAACTTTTTGTATTTTTACTTTTTATTATATAATCAAATATATATACATGCATATTATTATATATTATACAAATGAGTATAGCGAAGGTTTAGTAGTATAATTTCCATATCCACATTTAATAAAATTCCCACAAGACCCTCTTACCTATAATTATTTCCATTTTCAAAATTATATAGTTACATCCAAATAGGTACATTACATATGGATAAAATTGTCATCCCCATTTAACCTACTCATATATATATATATTTAATTTATTGTTATTTACAAAATTCAAAACTTTAAATTTTCTCATTAAAAATTATAATTTTATACTTTATCTTTTAAAATATGAGGAGCTCAATCTGATACGTGGTAAAGCCAGGCTTGGCTTGGATGATTTCCGGCCTACTTAAAATTTCAGCTATACTAAACATTTTCAACCGCTGTTCCAGACTTTTAATAAGCAGAGAAGTCGGCTTAATTGTCTCCTTGTTCTTTCTTTCCAACCTCTAACGTTGACTCCTCGCCTTCAAAGCACCACAATATATAATTGCAGTTTGTCATTTCAGTTTATCAATTTTTAGCCGCAGCAAATCCTGACTTCCTCGTCACAATCTTCTTTATATATATATATATATATTCAAAAATACTATAATTACTGGATTAGTAAGCAATCAGCAGGTCCCGAAATTCCACGGT
Organism: Sindora glabra; assembly: GCA_020226215.1. Classification (NCBI taxonomy): domain Eukaryota; kingdom Viridiplantae; phylum Streptophyta; class Magnoliopsida; order Fabales; family Fabaceae; genus Sindora; species Sindora glabra. Next base: position 41,299,290 of record CM035227.1, on the reverse strand, counting down.
TCTTTGGTCTACAATTGAAAATTAAGCTGAGATTGTTTTCATCTTTGCATGCCAGTCATATGTTCACACTACCTTATCTTGGTTTTTCAAGTTTATCCTTTTCTGCTCGTAAACTTTGACCCACTGGAAGTCGCATCAAGTTATATACTCCAAGAGCTGCACAGAGGTCTTCCAGCTCAACAGCAGCTTTAACCAGTGACCATTCAAAACCTTGGGTCGGCAATATCCTCTACCTTTTATTCTGGGTTCCTTCTCTATTCTTTCTCATTTTTACTTGTACTTAGTAAGGTCTATAAATCTTTATCATCACACTACCTTTCAAATTCCTTTGGAATTGTTTTGCATGAAACAAAAACCATGTTCAGTTCAGTGCGGGAGTTTGGCGTTTTTTCTATTGGTCTCTCGTCGTCTCTACTATTGGTGTTTCGCAGTTTTCACCATTCCATTATATTTACAGGTTGTAGTTATTGTGAATGACTGGATGTCTTCAAAGGCTCATTCAGCTGATGAAAATCCTGAAACAATAGAGATGGACGGGAGAAGTGTGTCATCTTTACACGGTCATCAGGCGCCGCTAAACGTCCACAAGGTGGGAATTCCTCCTAGACAAAACATCATTGAGGAATTCAAAACCACCGTAAAAGAAACATTCTTTGCTGATGATCCTATGCGGTCATTCAAAGGTCAACCCAGATCTCGGATGTTTGTTCTTGGCATTCAGGCCATTTTCCCCATTCTTGAATGGGGGAGGAGTTACACTCTGACAAAATGTAAAGGGGATATTATAGCTGGTCTTACTATTGCAAGTCTCTGCATTCCTCAGGTGAGTTAATTTCCTTTGAAGATGATGGAATCATGGAAACAAAAGGATTAAAACAACTCCATGTTGCATTCTCCCTTCAAATATTCATCTACGACTGTTATTGTAAGCACAATTTTGTGTCAAATTGACTCTGCTTGTTTTAAAATAATTGAAGCCAATTATTAAGGGGTGCAATTGTCTGAAGAGAAATAAATAAATAAATAAAAGTGATATGTTATTCTTCTTTAACATTGAGGTTTTAATAAAACAAACTGCTTCAAACAACAGGATATTGGATATGCAAAGCTAGCAAATTTGTCTCCACAGTATGGATTGTGTAAGACTCATTGTTACTTTATTAAAATATGAAGAAGTTATCTATATAGTTGTTCTCTGTTGAATTGAGGTTTTGTTAATCTCTAATCGGTTTTACAGATTCCAGCTTTGTTCCACCACTGATTTATGCTGTCATGGGTAGTTCACGTGATATTGCTATAGGACCAGTAGCTGTGGTTTCTCTCCTCTTAGGGAACTTAATTAGCAATGAAATTGATCCTGTTGCACATCCAGCCGAATATCGGCGGCTTGCTTTTACAGCCACCTTTTTTGCTGGGATTACCCAAGCAACTCTTGGGATTTTGAGGTAATACTCAACCTCAAATATTTTTAAAACTGGAATTGCATATAAACCTTCTAGTTCCTAGTACTGATGTTTTCTGAAAGCTCCTGGGAAGACCTCCACTTCTGAATGTGTGCGGTAGTTACCTTGATTCACTAAAAATCCAAGTTAAATTGGTCAGTGTGCAAAGAGGGACACCAAGTAGATCAAAATAAGTGTGACTAGTCTGACTCTAACTCATTCTGAATACATATTTATGATGGTGAGGCTGTGGTTGGATATGTGATCAGGTTAGGTTTCTTGATCGACTTCCTATCCCATGCTGCTATAGTGGGTTTTATGGGGGGAGCTGCCATCACAATTGCCCTTCAACAGCTTAAGGGTTTCCTTGGCATTAAAAATTTCACAAAGAAAAGTGATATTGTCAACGTGATGCATTCAGTATTCTCATCAGCCCATCATGGAGTAAGCTGATCTCTTTCTCTCTATTTCTCACTACACTCACAAGCGCAAAAATTATCTTCAGCTTCTCTAGTCTTAAGCGTTAATACCTACCTAAATTCTATGTTTGCAACAATACCTTGCAGTGGAACTGGCAGACTATTGTCCTTGCAGCAGCTTTTCTATTTTTTCTGCTATTTGCTAAATACATTGTAAGAAACTGCAAATATTTTCTCTATTATTACTGAAATACAATCATAAGGATCTTGAATCGATATTTTCTAATTATCTTAAATATGGGGCACAGGGAAAGAAGAACCGGAAATTCTTTTGGGTACCAGCAATTGCACCATTGATTTCTGTTATCCTATCCACTTTTTTCGTGTACATAACTCGTGCAGACAAGAAAGGTGTTGAAATTGTAAGCATTTATTTAGATATTATATGATCACAGTAATAAAGTTTAGTATGATAGTAGCATGGCTTAATGTTAGTGTCTTGTCAATGTGCCATTATTGTTGTTGTATGAGGATATGTATCGCTGTTTAATTTTTTATAAACTAAAAGTCTATTTAGATTTCTAGAAGGTTGAATTTTTATTAATTTCATCCTTGACAAAAAATTTGTATTAATTTGGACTCTATAAGATTAAAAACTCTCAAATTTTAATCCTTCCATACAAAAGATATAATACTAAATTACTGTACAGAAGGATTAAAATTCAAGGATTTTTATTTTTATAAAGACTAAATTAATACAAACATTTAGTTAGGAATGAAATTGATAAAAATTTAATCTTACAAAAACTAAAATAAGTTTTTAATTTTTTTTATAATTTGCTCCACAGTGGCATTTTTTTTTGGCATTTTTTCTCTGCGATTTTGCTAATTGCAGATATAATTGCAGTTGCAATTTAGAACTGCGGATGGTAAAGATGAATTATTAGTAACTAATTGCAGGAACAGTAATGTCATTTGAGTATTTGATGTGTGAAGGTAAGGCATATAGAGAAAGGGATCAATCCTTCATCTGTCAAGAAAATATATTTTAGTGGCGAATATCTTGGCAAAGGTCTCCGAATAGGCATTGTGGCTGGCATGATAGCATTGACGGTGAGCTAATATTTTTTACACCAAAATATACTGTTCCATATAAAAGGCATCTTATCAACTACTTGTACCTAACTACCTATTACCATTGTGTTTTGGTTATATCAGGAAGCCATAGCAATTGGAAGAACATTTGCTTCTATGAAGGACTATCAACTTGATGGAAACAAAGAAATGATAGCTTTGGGAGCTATGAATGTTGTTGGTTCAATGACTTCCTGCTATGTGGCAACAGGTCAGCTTTAAGAAACAACTCTCTATGTGCCTAATTTTTGGCACTATCTGCAAATTAAAACAATTAAATTTTGAAAAATTTCATTGCAACTCATGATGAGTTATCCTGTCTTGGTTTTCTGAAAAAAAAAGCTGGACTTTCTGCTACGTTTCTACGCAGAGGGAGCTAGGAGAGTTTCCTTGGTGTATAAAACAAGAAAGAATGATTTGCTTGTAAATTCATCCAACTTCAAGGGAGTTGGTGTAAGTGACTGTAAAATTTAAAGACAAAAGCAGAAGGTGTCATAATATAAAGGAGGGCTGCTTCCTAATTAATAATAAAACTGAAGTGCATGTTAGTGGCACTCACCTGATTGCATTGTCTCAGTGCGTCTTCCGGAGATGCTGATCAAGGAGTTGATCTGCACAAATGAGCAAACGTCAAATGTACGCAGCGGAGGGATGGTCCGCCATGTAACTATGATGCTTAAATCAATGTTTTAGCAGAGTAATAATATGAAAGCCACTTAAAGGAAAAAAGCTCGTATCTTAACCTTTTTATAGACTCTGTGGGGTTTGAGGGTGACAATAGGCGTGATTTGGAAGGCTAACGAGGAGTGTACACATAGCTTGGCAAGTGGAGGGCATTTCAGTGCTAGACTGCTTGAAAGTGTGATCAAAAGCCTTTTTGGTATGATTTTAGCGTGCTTTGTGCGCTTGGAAGGGTATTCCTGTCATTTGCTATTTTTATCTTGGTGATGGGCAGTTTAGTGGGTCACAGGTCCAATGTGACGCTGGTCCAATTGATAAGGACTGGGTCATTCGACCAAGTGTATGGTATCTCTAGCCCTAGGTAGTATTATAGCCGGGGTGTTTGATATTCTGGGCTGGGTTTCGTGGGCCAGTCAACCGAGGAGGGGTTGTTCGTTCGGGTGAGATGACTTGACAAAACTGGCTGGCCACCTGTCTTTGTGACCAGGACTGGTTTGAAGAATAATATTGGGGCCAGCGATACTAGGTTGGGCCATTAGGCCGAAAAAGATAGGTATTATACCATAAGGGAGGATTGCTTCCTAATTAATAATGGAACTGAAGATCATATATTTTTGCTGCCTTTCAGGTTCATTTTCTCGGTCAGCAGTAAATTTCATGGCAGGCTGCCAAACAGCAGTCTCAAATATTGTGATGTCTTGTGTTGTGTTCTTAACACTGGAATTCATCACACCTCTTTTTAAGTACACTCCAAATGCCATTCTGGCTGCCATCATTATAGCTGCTGTCATCAACCTCATCGACTATCAGGCAGCAATCTTGATTTGGAAGATCGATAAATTTGATTTCGTAGCTTGTATGGGGGCTTTTCTTGGTGTTGTTTTTTCTGGAGTTGAGACAGGCCTTCTAATTGCCGTAAGAACTAACCCCTCCCCACCTTACATGCTCTGCAATGTCAAAGTGGTTGGGAGTGGTCATAAAGACTAATTGGTTTTTTTGCATTTTTGGTTGTGCAGGTTTGTATATCCTTTGCTAAAATCTTGTTACGAGTGACGAGGCCACGAACTGCTATTCTAGGAAAGATTCCTATGACAAGTGTTTATAGAAATATCCAGCAATACCCAGATGCTACAAAGGTTCCTGGTGTTCTGATTGTAAGAGTTGATTCTGCAATATATTTTTCCAACTCCAATTATGTTAAGGAAAGGTAAGGATATTTCTCTTCAATTTTGAATTCTAATGGATTTTGATCTTCTTAAGTAATGAATGATCTTTGGATAATGTTTTCGGCAGTCATCTAAATTTGCTAATGAGAGCAATTATGCGGTTTGAAAATTATAACAAAATGATTTTCCCAAATTTAATTTTTGTTTATCTAAAAGTTAATGAATTGTTTGTTTCAAATAATTTCTTCATATACATATATGGTATATGGAAGTTTACAGGACCCCTTTGTTGCAGGATATTGAGATGGTTGATAGATGAGGAAGAGCAAGCAAAAGGGGATCCCTACCAAACAAGAATCCAATTTTTGATAGTTGAAATGTCACGTAAGTTTTCTTCTTTTTCATAATATCAAGTGTGATAGTCCATTTTATATATACCGCAGTAAACCCAGGACACCGAAAGGAAAATTTTTCCAAAAACAGCATCGAAAATTACTGCACCACTAAAGATGTTGACTAAGTTTTTTCTCTTAATTATCCCTTAGGTTGAACCTAATCTTTCCTAAGCTAGCTAACAATCACATATCATAATAGAAATTGTTTCCTTTTAAAGCTCATCTTTTCATTTGTGGTTTTGTTGCTGCAGCCGTTACTGACATAGATACCAGTGGCATACATGCCTTGGAAGAGTTGCACACAATTCTTATGAAAAGAGATGTTCAGGTAAACTAATTATCACTTCCAAAATCTAATTAAGATTTTCCATAACAGAAGAAAGATTATACACAAAAAAAAAAAAAAAATTATATATATATATATATATATATATATATATCTCTTAGGGAGTTGATTTCGGCCCTTTTTATTCCCAAATGCAGCTTGTTCTGGCAAATCCAGGGCCGGTGGTGATGGACAAGCTTCACGCATCCAAATTTGCAAATATGATAGGAGAGGATAACATCTTCCTCACTGTTGCAGAAGCTGTTTCATATTGTTCTCCAAAGCTACCTCAGCAAATACTTTAAAAATGTTTCAGTTTTTTTTAACGTATTAGATTACATCAGAGAACTCGGCTTAACGTCGTTCTCCACTTTCTCCGTAATCGCCCTTTTTTTTTTTTTCTTTTTTTAATCCTCCAACTTCTGGATTCTGCATTTCAGGTAATTGAGATGTGCTCTCGGATAAACCACTCAGGAAAAGTAGTTCCACAGTAGTAAACTAGTAATGCTCGGTTTATTCTCCTGTTACGCAAAAAATCTCTTGGTAACTGTACAACGACGTACCCCAGCCCCTAGTTTATTTTGGTACATTGATGGAAGTTTGAGCTCTAGACCCCAATCCTCACCGCTAACCGTCACTTATGTGGTGATTTGTCGGCGAAATTACCCAGACGCTATAATTAAAAAAAGAAATGACTATTTTACTATAATTAAAAAAGTATTTCCCCAAATCCTTAAATTTGTTACTGTTTGGCATGAATTTCTGAAAATGCACTGTGCATACAGTAAGCACAGTACACTGCGTGTGCGCAGTGTACTGTGCATACTGTATGCACAGTACATTTTCAGAAAAATATAATAATAATTTAATAAAAAATTTAATAAAAATAATTTTTTTAAATCATAAAATATATTATAATAAAAATAATTAAATCAAAAAAATATTTTTAATTAATTTTATTTTAATTTAATTAAAATAACTTTACTTTATTTTTAAATAATTTTTTTTCAAAAATTTATATAAATAATATTTTTTATACTTGTAAATAAATTTGTTTAATAAAAATGTATTAATAATATATAAAATTTAATTAAAAATAAATTTACGGGTAGTGTAGTAAATATAATATTAAAAATTACTTTGTATTTCTAATTTTACCATGAACTTTTCATTTTATTCAAAATATACTAACTTTTTATTTATTTTATTTTATGTAATTTAATTTGTTTCAGTCTCAAAATTTTTAAAATTTTTTAACATGTATTAACCTTTTATTTATTTTATTTTAACCCCTTTAATTAAATTTTTCACATAATTTTAATCTATGGCTCTTATTTAATTTATTTTTAATTTTAACCCAATTTATATCCATTTTAATTATTTTAAGCACAAGATATTTCTCTTATACTAATTATTGAAGGTTGTTAAAAATAAATAATAATTTTATTAACTCCCATAATATTATACAATATATGTACAATATAATTAAATTAGTAAATATTATAAGATAGTTGGAATAATTAAAATTTCAAAAAGTATAAATTATTATATATTTTGTTGTCATTTTTTTATTTAACCATAAAATTTTAATTAATTCAAAATTTCTTTGTAGATAACCATGAAATATTAAATACTAATTTCATTGTAGAAAATTTTAATTAATTCAAAATTTCTTTTTTTCCTCTATTTTTTTCTCCTCCAGACAATGAGTTATGGTTACATTCCAATTTAATTAAATTAATAAAAAAGTCTTTCATGTATTCCAATTTTAAAAAATATATAATATATTTCCTTCAATCGATAATAAAGTCAACAGAACTTTAATTTCCATAATATACAAGAAGAGAATAAATAATAATAACATTTTAATAAAAATTTTAATAAAAATAATATTTTTTAAATCATAAAATATATTATAATAAAAATAATTAAATCAAAAAAATATTTTTACTTAATTTTATTTTAATTTAATAAAAATATTTTTACTTTATTTTTGAATAAAATTTATATAAATAATATTTTTTATACTTGTAAATAAATTTGTTTAATAAAAATGTATTAATAATATATAAAATCTAATTAAAAATAAATTTAAGGGTAGTGTAGTAAATATAATATTAAAGATTACTTTATAAATTTTACATAATATATATTTTAGGCAAAATATAATGAAATAAATTATAATAAAATTTTTATTAAATTTGATAAATTTTATAATGATACAAATATAAATAAAATAAAGAAGATTATTTTTAATTATGCGATGAAATAAAAATTAATTATCATATTGTATGAAAGAATATATTTTTATTTCTAATTCTATCATAAACTTTTTAACTAAATTAAATCAAACAAGTAAATAAAAGTATTAATGCAAATAAATAAATTAAATCAAATAAATAAATTAATAAAATTAAATTAAATAAATAAATTAACTACATTAAATCAGATAAATTAATCAATAAGTTTAAATTAAATAAATTAATTAACTAAATTAAATCAAATAAGTAAATTAAAAATATTAACTTAAATAAATAAATTAAAAAAATTAAATTAAAAAAATAAATTAAATACATTAAATCAAATAAATAAATCAATAAAATTAAATCAAATAAATTAACTAACTAACTAAATTAAATCAACCAAATAAATTAACTAAATCAAATTAAATAAATAAAACTAACTATCAAACAAATTAATTAACTAAATTAAATCAAACAAACAAATCAACTAAATTAAATCAAATAAATTAATTAAATAAATTAAATTAAACACCTAAATTAAAAACATTAACTAAAATAAATTTTTTAAATAAATTAAATGAAATAAATAAATTAAATACATTAAATCAAATAAATAAATTAATTAAGTCAAATCAAATAAATAGATCAAATAATTAAATTAAATAACTAAATTAAATTAAACAAGTAAATTAAAAATATTAACTCAAATAAATAAATTAAATTAATTAAATAAATTATATCAAATAAATAAATAAAATACATTAAATCAAATAAATAAAATAAATAAATTAACTAGATTAAATTAAATAAATAAATTAACTAAATTAATTAATTAATTAATTAATTAATTAATTACATTAAATCAGAAAAATTAATCAACTAGATTAAATCAAATAAGTAAATTAAATATATTAACTCAAATAAATAAATTAAATAAATTAAATCAAATAAATAAATTAATACATTAAATCAAATAAATAAATCAACTAAACTAAATCAAGTAAATTAGCTAACTAAATCAAATTAATTAAATAAAACTAACTAAATTAAATACATTAAATCATATAAATAAATTAACTAAATTAAATTAAATATATAAATTAACTAGATTAAATTAAATAAATAAATTAACTAAATCAAATAAATTAATTAAATAAATAAATTAATTACATTAAATCAGATAAATTAATCAACTAGATTAAATCAAACAAGTAAATTAAAAATATTAACTCAAATAAATAAATTAAATAAATTAAATCAAATAAATAAATTAAATACATTAAATTAAATAAATAAATTAACTAAATTAAATCAAGTAAATTAGTTAACTAAATCAAATTAATTAAATAAAACTAACTAAATTAAATCAAATAAATAAATTAAATACATTAAATCAAATAAATAAATTAACTAAATTAAATCAAATAAATAAATCAATTAAGTTAAATTAAATTAATTAATTAATTAAATTAAATCAAATAAGTAAATTAAGAATATTAACTCAAATATATTAATTAAATAAATAAACCAAATATATTAAATTAAATAAATAAATAAATTAAATAAAATTAACTAAATTAAATCAAATAATTTAATTTATTAAATTAAATCAAATAAAGTAATTAAAAATATAAAATTAAAAAATAAATAATTTTAATTTAATTAAACAGAATTAAAATAATATATTATATTAAAATTTTATCTGGACGGTCACGTCCTCACGAAGGACGTGATCAGTTCTGATCACGTCCTTCTACAGGACGTGACGCAGAAGCTACGCAGAACTGACAGGAAGTTACGCAGAAGTGACAGGAGACGTCAGAGCAGATCAATAACGTCGTCCTGCAGTCCGTGATTCAGAGGAATTTAAGTGTTTTGGGCATTAGTTTTTACTGTGCAGGGAAATGAGAATTTCTTTTCTCCAATACAGTGCGCCGGTCATTTCGCCGTGATTTGTCAGCAGAATTAAATGTTTTTAAAAATATTATAATATTATATTTTAATTATTTTAAATGTATTTTATTAGAATATTAAAAATATTTTGATTGAAAATTAAGAGATTAACAATGACAATACTAGATGGTAGTTGGTAATAATTATTAACGATAGGTAGTAACGATAATGATAGTGGACAATAATCATTAGTGATAAGAAATAACTGGTGACAATTATCGAAAACGGATGATGACCGATGATGATCATCAATGATGAGTTATGATAAATGATAATCATCAATGATAGATAATAGTAAATAATAATCATCTATAATGAGTAACGGTCAATAATGATTACTAGAAGTGCTTAATGAATGGGTACGGTTGGATTGGGTTGAAATCTGTTAAAACTTGTTTTTAAACGACCCCATTTTAATTAGCTCGGTTTGGTTCTAAGCCCATCAAAGTGGCCTACAAACTAGCCTTTTTTTAATTTTTAATTTATATTTTACTTTTTAGTATGTTATATTTTTATATTTATAAATTTTATCTTTATATTTTTATATTCATTAATTTTATTATTTATTTTTATTTTTATTATCTCTAATTATTTTAAGTATTTATATTTAATTTTTTGATAATTGAATTATATTTTATATTAAATTATAATGTAAAAATAATTAATAAGTTATATTTTTAAAATATAAATATTATCTAAATTATTAATTATAAAAATTAAAAAAATAGTTTGGTCATTTAGGCCTGCAACTTGACTCCATCTATTTAAGATAGGTTTGCTTTTATCTGTGGCTTGTACAGGCTAACTCATTTAGACTCATTTTTTAATGGGTTTAATTTTTTTTATTTGGTTTGCAAAAAACCTATAGATTAATCCATTTGGCCCTTACACTTCTTACTCGTTAAGCACCCCCTAATGATTACCCATAATGGGTGATGATCGATAATGGTAACAATAAATGATGGCTAACAATAATTACTGATAATGAGTAATGACTAGCAATAATCATTAATAATGAGTAATGATTAGTGATAGTCACTAATAATAGATAGTAGGTGATGATAGTCATTAACAATAAGTAATAATTAGCGATGATTGATGGTAAATAATGATCATTAATAGTGAATGATAGCAAAAAGGTGGTCAATAGCAATAAGTGGTAGCCGACAATGATAATCGAAAATATGTGGTGAATAAAATAAATTACTAATGATAGATGATAGTTACTAATAGTAGGTGGTGATAGGTAAGGGTAAGCAGTGGTTGATCATGATAAGTAAAGGCTAACAATTGACAACAATAGTAGGTGATGGTAAAATGAAGTATTAATAATAGTAAGACTTTAACAGAATGATAAATAAAATAGTATACTTATATCAATAAAATATTCTTATATCATAAGAATGTATGATACACATCTCCCTTTATAAAAATATTTTAGAGGGAATATTAGGTTAAAAAAATTCTTGTGAATGTTCATATTCTTAGAAATATTTTTCAAAAAATTGAATTAAATATGAAAATCTCACATTTCTTTAACACATTTCCTAAACACGAGAAAGATTCTGCAAACCAAATGTTACCTTAGTGTATTTGTGTTTAGCATTCACCTATACCAACTTATTATTGATCACACGGTAATTTCTCACCAGTCATGATTAAAAATAATATTTTATTTTATTTTCAAATAATTTTTTAATAGTATTTGACTTTAAGTAAAAAAAGATTTTATTTCATTTTAGTTCTATGTATTTTGATAAAAAATATTTTTCATAGGAATATAGTTATAAACTATCATAATAATAGAAAATAATTGATATATTAAAAGTTAAATATAATGAATTTGATGAAAGATAATTTCCTATAAAAGTTATTTTCCTTTACTAGCATAACTCTATGAATCATATTTTATAATCAGAAAATATAAAGACATATAGTACTACTTTATTTATGTATATAACAAAATGAAATTTTTCAATAGAAATTATCTTTCAAAAAACAAATAGAACCTTCATTTACAAATTCATATTTTAATTACATTTATACTATTATGAAATCCATTAAATTTAGTAAAAATTTCGTTAAATTTTGTTTCATTTAACCTAAAACATATATTATATAAAAAATTTATTCTCTTTTTTATATTGTATTTACCATGATACTATCAAAACTAATTTTTCAATTAAATTCTATTAATTTTTTAATATATTGTAAATAAAAGAATTCATTTTTAAATGAATTAAAATTATTATTTTTAATATAGTTTTCAAATATTAAAATTTATTTATAAATAAATTAAAATTATTTTTATTAAAATAAAATGAAATTATTCCAAGCAAACAAACTAAACCTAAATATTGAAGTTAGTGTATTTGTGTGAAAAATGGTGAAAAATCAATGAAAATAAGAATAAAAGCATTCTTTTTTTTAATTAATAACTAGTGGTTTTTGAGGCATAATAAGCAACATATATGATATTGAAGCATTGGTTGACTTGGATTTTTTTGTACCACTAAAATAAGTAGGAAAGAATTGTATCCCTTGATTGCTAGGTACTAAATGGGATTATGCTTGTGCTTTTGACCGATTCAAAAGATGATGCATTTGTGCTCAAACTCAAACTCAACCTTGTTTATTTTGACTGAATTTAAGTTTAAGCATATAAATGTTTAACTTAATTCAATTTGTTTACATTTCTACTTACACCTAACCAAACTCCTAAACCTAAATTTAATATGCAAACCTAACTTTATTAATTATTAATTATAATATATATAAGAATGTTATTAGAAGGTTAGATAAATCACTTACTTTTTATACTTACTTTTCATTTTTATTTGAAATTTTATATTATTTTTATTAAATTTAGTTATAAATTGGCCCATGTGTATAACATTTTGTTAATGCAACTTAAGGATTGTTGATAAAAGATTAACTACTATTTTGATTTATGTTTTAATTGGTAGATATAATAGAAAAAATAATGACATTTTATAGACTATTTTGTTGTATTTAGAAGGAAATTCAAATTCTTATGTCTCTTAATTTTCATAGACTATTGACTAATTGCTATTCATAATAGGCCTCAGATTACTAAGAAATTTTTTAAGAAAAATGATATGAAATATCCAATTAAAAATAATAATAATTTAAGAGTGCAAACTTGGATAGAATTTAATTAAAATTTGAATTAAATTATTTAAAATATCAAAATAATTTAACTTTGTTAGAATTAATTAAATATTATGAATGACAAATCATACCTTGATAAAAGCAATGTTTATTTTTATATTATGTACAATTCAGAAGATTTGTTATTCACAATAATGTTTATTTCTCATTAACTTGGGACAATTGTGAAATTTCTTAAATGGTTAAATTCATCTATAGCTCCCTATAGTTTCATACTTTTTCTAAGTGGCTACTTACAATTTAAAATTAGAATTGGGTGATTATAGTTTCTTTAATTTTTAATTGGATACTCACCATTAAAATTCCATCCATCATCTATCTAAATTGTAAATGTGGAATTTTTTTTCCAAGTTAGCTATCTCTTTTTTTTTAGCCATTTTTTATATTCCAAGTAGAAATTTAAAATTTTTAGTTAAATTAGTGACCTTTTGCCTAGTCCAAGGTGCAAATCATAAAGGAAAAGATAATGAAGACCTAAGCATTACTCATAATAACAAAATTAAAGTTTTAAACTTAGATCTTGTTAATCAAAGATGATACGATCAATTGAAGATAAAAATGAAAGAATTGAAGCTCCAAACTTTATACTACTAATGGTGGAAATCAAAGTTAAATGAGGAAGATTTTAAAGGCAAAAAAAAAAAATGAAAGATTGATAAGAGAAAAATGATATGGTCGATTCTTATTCTTGCAATTTTTTATATATTACTACTAGTTGTGGGGTTTTGCTTTTAGGAGAAGGTGATTGTCGTAGGCGTTGTAGCCATTTTAGCTTTGTAATGGAAAATGATTGTTGGCTTATTTATTACTTTTGGGGTTTTGCCATTATTGGATATTTTTGTAAAAAGATGAAGATTTAATAGAATGAAACTATTTTTTCTTATATTAAAATTGTGTTAGAATTTAAATTATGGTTTTTGTTGGTTTATATGAATAGTGCTTATGTCATTAGTTGTTGTTGCAAGCAATTGCCTTGTAACTTAAATTATTGTTCTTAGTTGATTTATAAAAGTAGTGGTTACTACAATTATAAAGCAATCCTTACCGCTATTACAAATTGATAATATTGTAAGTTGATCTATAGAGATTGTTTACTGCCATTATCATGATAATTATTTATTACCATTAGTTTATAAAGGCAATTGTTATTGCTATTACCATTCTAAATTGACAATATAAGTTAGTTTATATAGGGAATGTTTACTATCATTATTGTGATGGTGTCTTAAGAAGCAACTTCAATGTTGAACATAGATTTGATCATCTTGACTTTAAGCTATAATCCCATAACTTTTTCTTATTCAACCTCTTTTTAGCCCTTTTCCTAGCCCAATAAGCCTTATTAATAGAGACCTTTACCATGTATTTTTTCTTTACCATATTAATGACATATCCTAACTTCACTTTTTGGTTGTTTATTATGTTCTCAACTATCTTGTTTGCAACTTATTTAGATGCCTTTCACATTTTGCACATAATTATGCTTTGGATTTAAAGTTTTAAATTTTTTTCTAACAAAATAGAGAAAATTGCAATGCTCTCACCTTGCATCTTCTACTATCATTTGGCCTCATCTTGACATTTCTACCATTCAATAAGCATCATTCCTTCATTACTTCTTTAAATTGTTTAATGCTTTTAAACTTTAGCCTTTTTTTTCATTAGTAATTAGCACACATTTCAAGAAGGTTGTACTTGGAACATTTAGGCATGCTAACTTCTTCAACATCTCCATCAAAGTTTAATTCTAAACTATCCAAGAATTCAATTTCATAATGACTATCAAATTCTTCAACTTGTAAAATTTTTGTAGGTGTTTGTTTAGCATCATGTTCCTATTTAATAATTGGTTACTTAGCATCATGCCCTTTATGACTAACTTTTATTTCAAATTATTCATTGAATGCTATGAAATTGTGAATTGTGTCAATAATTTTATCGATCAACTTTATAACAACATAATTTTTAAAGTAATCATCATCGTTTTTCTCACCTATATTATCTTTAAAGTTAATGCCCTTTACGTCGTTGTTACCTCTACTTGAGTATTCATTATTATCTTTATTAACGTCACCATTAATAACATTCACCTCTACATCTTCAACAAATGATTCAAAATCTTGACTAACTTTTTCAATATCATCGACATCATGTTCATTGCCCTTAATATTATGCTTATCGCCATTAGTATTTTACCCATTACTCTTAACACCATGTTCACTTCCTTCAACAATTTATCTACTATCCTTAGCTAGAAGTATCGACATAACTCCTTTTCCATGGGAATAACCATGAGTAACAAATATGTAAACATTTTTATAATTTCTTCAAAGAGATGTTTTAGCAACTACCATAGCATCCATATCATTTTTTTCACCTTTTGAACATTGTTAAAACCATAAATATTATTTGGATACAATGTTTTCACTTTTTCCAGTGTATCCAAGCCTTTTAAGAATGGAAGTTATCTCTTGTAATGACCATTCATCCAAAGTCAATCTTTTTACAATTTCTACCTTACCACCAACAAACTAACCTAACAATGTAGAGTAATTTGAAATTTCATAAATGATAAGAAATTTGAGGTTAATGTTGCATTTTGTAATAAAAGTGACATTAATTTTAATAGAATAATTTCTAAAATAAATTTATAATATATAATAAGGTATATATTTATTCCTATGATTGCCATAAAACATTACCCTTAAAAATTGCTCATAGTCACTAATTTTTGCATAATCAACAATTAAAAGCCTTAATTTAAACATATAAAGTAGTTGAATATATAGAAACTTAAAAAATTTTCATAATTTGAAAAATGAAATTATTATAAAGCCATAAATATTACAATTGTATCCCTTAAAATAATACTTTATAACTATCTTCAATGTAGAGAATAAGATCTTAGTACTAAAAGTTAAGGTTCTCACCTTGATACTAAAGTATTGCCATTGTCTTTTCTTACTAGTGTGGTCCTTTATGTGCTCCATTACCATTGAAAAGTAAAGTTACCAAAGAGTATCAAAACCTAAGAAACTTGAAAAAACCTTACAATTTTCTATTGCTTTATGCTTTGGAACAATTTTAGGATTTTTTAGAAAGAAAATTATAAAATGTTTCCAATTATAAGTCAATTTACCTCCATGTGATAGTTATATGGTTATGAATTAGATTCGTAAATCTAATGTAACTAATTTAATGCCATATAAGATTTTTGTCTTCCACATAAGCAAAAATACTATTAAAGTGAATTTTAATGGAAAGTATCCAATTAAAAATTTAAAAAAACTTTGATGACCTAATTTTAATTTTTTAAATTATAGGTAGCTATTTAAAAATAGTGTGAAATTATAAGGAGTTATAAATTAATTTAAGTTTCTTAAAATTGTTCATTTGTATCTTTCATCCTATGTTAGCATAGGATTGGTCTACATGCCCTATGTTCCAATACCATAGATTTTTTAAATGTATGATAAAAAGTACAAGTTATGTAAAAGTTAACATTTTTAGTTAGACTAATCATGACCTATACATTCTAAGCTTGAATTATGTGGGTTGGGCTTGTTTAAAACACAAGCTTACTCAAACACATTTGTTTAAAAATATTTTTTGTACTACTCTAAAAATATGAAAAAAAAACCACTTAAAAAATATAAATGGAAGCATGATTGTAAAACTAAAAACATTTTTATTTACTTATGTCAATCCCACATTAATTATGATTAATTTTAAGAGGAGGTGACCTAAATGACACATCAGATATCACCACTATTTTGCTGGCAACTATTGTAGTTAACCAGAAAATTTATGTCTTAAAAAATTACTATAATCTTTTATCAAATCCACATTAAATTCATGGTGTTAGTAATTAAAAGAGATTAGAATACTTCTAGTATATCTTAGAGAGAGAAGCAAAGGAAGAAAAGATAGCAAAAAAATATAGTAGTAGGAAAATAAAAAGAATGTATCCCTTGTATGAATACTTAAAAATGAATGAAATTTAGGTAAATATTTTTTAAATATTTGTTATAAAAATTTTCAATGAAATCATAACATGTGAATTAATTATTTTATTTAAATAATATTAATAATTACAATAATTATTAATGTGATAATTATTTTCTTTAATTTGATTAATTAATAGATGCTGTGATTTGACTACGGAACTTTATGTCAAACAAAAATATACCTAAATTTTCCTAGAGTGAGTATGGATTAGATAAAATCATTAGGGAGTATTTTTTTAATTCAACCTCTTTTATTTAATCTTAAAAAAAACTTAATCCATTTCCAACTATCTGATTATTCCAATCCACTCTTAACCATAAATATTGATAACTTGCTATTAAGAACTGTTATCTATGAATAATTATTTTCAGTAAAAATCTTGTTTCATTAATAATTAAAAAATACAAAATTTTATATCAAAATAAAATATTAATTTTTCACCTCATTTATTTTTTTTATTATATTTAAATAAAATAACAATTATTTATATGGATAATATTAAAGAAAATAAAAAAACCTAAGTAATATCTCAATTGAATAAGAGAATGAAAAAAACAACTTACATAAAATAAAGTATAGATCAATATGAAAATTTATACAAAAATTATATCTTCAAATAATTTATTATTTTCTTAGAAGAGTTTAATATTACTTGTTAAGTATGGCTAATAGAAATTAGGGGTTTCTGTGTCTATTCCTAATCAAGAATATTTTAAAAAAATAATATCCTTTCCTAACTTAACAAATTTTAGAATCATACTTAATTTCTAATTTTCAATTAAAAGCAAATGGCTAAGAACACAAGGTCAAATTTTGCTCACTCTAATTTTCTTCTTTAAAAAATTCTTCAAAATCACAAAAGCAAATAAATACCAATATTCAAAGATGTTTAAGAGACTTAAAAGATTAATAAAAAATCTCTATCTTTTTTCCCTCCTTCACTAAAATTATTAAATTAGGGAAAGAAGGGATATTTTTTTCCTTGTTATTCTCTTTCATATTGTTCCATGGAGTATACCATTAATGATATGCAGATATCAAACCATCATGCCCTCCTAAATTACCTAGTTAATCAAGAATAATGGAGATGGCAATGGATTAAATCCATTATTCGATAAGACCCAATCAAAATATTCAAAATAGATTTACTTGGATTCATTAATATAAAAATAATTTTAAACCTTTTTAATAAAAAATAAAGAGTAATTTTATTAATAATTATTATATTTGATAATTATGAATCGTATTCATTTTTTCATTTATTTTGATTCTCATTTTGAGACATTCATACTATTCATATTAGTTTTAAGATAAATATGAGTTATATCATTATTGATTCTATTAAATAAAAGTTTCATTAGATCAATTACTAGGTAATTATTTATATTATAATTAGAAACTCATGTATCATGAAAATTAATATTATAAAATAAGAAATATTACTGTAGGATATTTTATAATTTAATATGAATTTAAATATTTTAATATGACTTATTTTAAATAAACTATTTTAAAATAAACTATTATAATATCCTTTTATATGTAGTAATATTGACTTTTATATAATAATAGATTAATTATAAATATGTTATCCAAATAAATTTAATCTAATGCAAAAAAAAATTCAAAACTCATTGAATAGTTATAAGAAATAAATTTGTGCATTGTACAAATTAATGTTAATAAGTACTCCAAAAGAATCAAGGATCCATTGAATATTTAATAATTAAATCCAAACTTAAACAATTAAATAGCAAGCCTAATTTAGATAAAAATTCATTAAATTATTTATTAATTTAATGAGATCCAGAGGATATAAACACTCTTGCCATCCCTCCCTATCACTAAAGCCATGCAACTAGCTTTTAGAATAGTCTTGAAGATAGTTATCAAACTTAGAGTGACCCAAAATTGATGAATTGATGGTTAGTTTGATTTGAGTCATACTATTAAACCAATTTTGCACATGAATTAGTAAAAAATTAAATTGATTGGTGATTTTTTTTAATTAAACTGATTGAATTGCTATATTATATTAAACTAGTAGCTTTTGAAAAAATCTTTTAATTTATCTAATTATAGGATTTTATGTGACCTTAAGTCATTTCCCTTTTATTATCATGTTTTGATGAATTATAATATGAATATATTATTATTTTGCTTATTGAATATATATTTTTTTATTTTTTATATAAATTCATATTATAAGTCATTAAACTAATAACTAACTTATTGAACCAATGATCCCATAAATTAATTTTGTAGTTGATTTAATATCCAATTTGATTTTAATAATTATGGTCTTCCACCACAAACCCTGTTGTGACCACTATCAACACAAGTTTCATCGGAATTAATTTTCATCACAAGGCATGTGGCTTTAGTTGCTTTTTAAATATTTAATTTGCATATCATGCAAATAAAGACTTTATCTAATTTTTTTAAATAATGATAACGAAACCAAAACTAGAATTTTTATCCAAATTTAAATGATACAAGTTTTGTTTTTATTTTTATGGTCTTAAATTGGAAGACAATAAGAGGTCAGTGGTGGAGGCATGTGTTAGTGGGATCAATTAGCTCTATTAAATTGTATAAAAACTTTTATAATTATATATTATATGACATTGTTGATTTCATGATAGTTTTTTTTACTCCACCCTTATCAAATTCATTCCATAATTTGTTCTTCTTTTTTACCATACTTCTATCTCATATTATATATATTTTTTCTTTTGCAAGCCCTCCACTTCACATTTATTATTATATTTCTCCTTTATTTTTCACTAGCCTTTCACTAACTAATTAAGAATATCAACACTTATAATCCTGAAGGCAAATCACAAAACACTTTCTTAACTTCACAAACATGTATATCCCAATCCTATAAATTTATTAACAATAAAGAAGTATTTTTTTCACTTGTTTTTAAATTATGATTTTCTTTCTTTTAGAATTTAAAGACATTATGAGCTATTTTAAAGAAACTTTAGAGATCTAGTAGTTATTGTTATTAAAGTTTTAAGAATTTGACATAAATATTATAAATCTTACCCTTTAATTAAAATTTTTTCTATCTTGAAATATTTCAAATTGGAATTAATGTTAATAACCACAGATTTACTTTAACTTTGATTTTTTTCATTTATTCTTTCAACTCATGTCGATGCCATTAGTATCTATAATATTAGATACTGTTTTAAAGGTATGCTATAAAAGTTTTAGCCCTTTATTTATTTTTCAAATTTACTTGAATAATCTTGTATTTTAAATTTATAGTATCTGATTTGTAACTTCATGACTTTACCAATTTTTTAATAAGGTAATCATTGAGATACTTACTTACATTGTTTATTTGAATTCAATAAATTAAGCAAAAATTTTATCATTTAACATAATTTTATCCAAATGAATTTTTGTTTATGGATATTTTAGCTCTTGAAAATTAACTTAAGAACTATATTGTTGATAAGTGATCTATGAGAAGTTTTGTGCATCAAAAGAAATCAATGATTTTAATAATTTTACAAAAGAGTTAATAAATACAAAGGAACATATCGTGAATTCATTAATATATATGCTTTTGAAATTAACATTAATTCCACCCTATCACAATTACAAAAGAAGAAAAATATTTTTTTCTCTTTTGGAGTGATAGGTTATTTTCTTTCTTAGAGTGAAAGGCTATTGAGAGTAAATGATTATCTGCAAACATCTTACATAATGGTGGCTTTTTATGGTGTCTAAAACAATGTCTACCCTAGAAATTCAAGGTAAGGAAATAGAAATATTGTGTGAAAAAGAAAGGGAGGAGGCAGTTTTTTATGAAAATAAGATTTACCTAACGATTAATGAGAGCTTCCAAATATCTAAAAGTTGCTCGTTGATAAATAAGATACTAAGTAGCAAAATTCATAACAAGAACATGATTAAGATGATGTTACAAAGAGCCTGGGCATTTTATAGAGATCTCAAGTTAATGCATTTAGTGGCTAACAAGTTTATGGTACATATTCAACACAAGACAAATGTGAAGTGAATTATGTGGGAAGGACCATGGAATATGCTTAGGAAAGACCTAGCGATGCAAAGGTGGCATCTTTATTTAACAATGGAGGAAATTACATTAAGGATGTTAGAGATAAGGGTTCAAGTGCACAAAGTACTACTGGAATATATATCTAAAGATAATGCTTGGAAAATAAGGGTCAAATTAGGGGAGGTGTTGGAGGTGGAAAATCCTTACCATGAAGGTATCTTACAATGATCATATTTAGAATTTTGGATTTACTGGCCTTTAGAAAAATATTTAAGAACAATTTTATGGTTACCTATGTTATTATGGTTTGAAAGGTTACAAAATTTTTATTTTGAGTATGGTATCATTAGTCATGAATGAGATTGTAAACACCCATGAGCAAACTTTGAAGAGTTAGAAAGCCATAAGAAATGAGGTCTATGGTTAATATTTTCAATTCCCATAGCTTATGGACAAATGTTTTCAAGCAGCATAGTATCTAAGAATGCCAGAAGTTGCACATAAGATTTGAAACCTTCCGTGATTGATTAGATTTCTTTTTAGTGTAGCCATTTAGTACTAAGAAAAATGGAATCTTTAACTTGTACAAATAAAGAAAGCTAGTAAGCACATTATAAAGAAAAAGGTGGATAATACAAGGAGCAAAAAGGAAGCACAAAATGGAGATGAGTAGTAGTATAATGCATCACAAGAACCTAACAAGGGATTAGATTTAGCATCATATATGGGTTTTCCTCATACTTGGGTGGTTAACTTTTAAGCCAAAGGAGGTTTGGTTTTATTATGGTCACACAATTTTAATGGAATAGTACTTAGCTCTCATACTAATTATATTCATCTTGAGGTATAGGATAGAGTAAATGAACAACAATGGTATTTAACTTATGTATATAAACCATTAGTATAACGATGGAAGTATGGTTTCTGGAATGTAATGCATAGACTTACGGAGTTAATGGTAAGACCATAAATAATCTTAGGAAATTTTAATGCTTTATTATGTTTAAGTGACAAAGAAGGAGGACATCCAGTAAATAACTCTATCGATCTGGATTTTTTATATTTTATAGATTCATTTGGTGGGATAAATCTATCAAGTTAATGAAATAAGTTTATATGGAAAAATAGGAGAATCGAAGAAGCACATACTAATGAGACACTTGATAAGGGAATTTGCTATCAAATCATCTATCTAAGAAGAACAATACAAATTCTTCCAAGTAGGTATTCAAATTATAATCCTATTCAACTTAATACAGTAAGAGATATGAACACACTGCTTAAACCATTCCATTTTTATGCAGTTTGGCTTTAGGATAGTACTTGTAAAGATGTAATACAAGAAGCATGAAGTACAAAGGTCCAAGGTTTGGCTTCTTATAAAGTGGTGCATAAACTTAAAACCATGAGGGAAAACTTTCAAAAGTAGAATTAGGTAATGTTCAGACATTATCAATAACAATTACAAGTGCTCTATAAAGAATTAGAAATCTACTTAAATATTCCTCCTACATAGAATAACTTCGAAGCCAAAAAAGCAATTCAATGAAATATTGATGAATAGCTTAGGAAATAGAAGTATACGGAGACAAAAGTTTGGGGAGCTATAATTTCAAGATGGGGATACCAATTCTAGATTTTTTCATATATCAACCAATGTTTTTCATATTCGAACTAATCATGAACCCATCAAGGCGATCAGGTTAAGGTTAGATCAATTCAATCAATTAAATTACGTGATTAAACAAGTTGTTATATTTTTATATATAATAAATTATATATTACATATATATAAATCTATTTAATTAATACAAGTTTATTATTATATATTTAAAACATAAATAAATATTAATTTTACTATAATTATGAGCAACGTAATAGCAAAAAGAATAATTGATAAGAGAAATAATGTCAAAAACTTCCAAGATAATTGAAGTATAATGTCTTGTATTAAAATTGTAAAGTCATCATTTGTTAGAAATTTATATTTTAGTAGGTTTAAATATATAGTAGAATATTACTTTTGATATATATATACTTTAATATAAAGTAAATATAATAGCAATTCACGATATTTTCAAACCTAGTTTTGTTATTGACTTAACAAAATGATCGGGTCAAGGTTAGACTGATTAAACTAGATGGTTGAACTAACTAATATATTTTTATATATATAAAATTATATATTATATATATACATATAAAAATTTTAGTATTTTTGAAAGATAAGAAAATAAATATTAATTTTATTACAATTATAATCATTTGACATAAATTTAGTATTATTGTATAATATTAAAATTATACATTATTTCAATTTAATAAAAATATAAATTAAATATTTTCTAAATAAGAATGATTTAATTATATGAAATATAAATATATAACATATATTATTCATAAAAATTTTAAATGTAATTGGATTTAAAAAATAAAAATTGATATGCATTATATATATAAAAATGTCACTCATATAATAATTAGTGAGTTGTCGTTAGTGGTAAAGATATATAGGCTTAAGTTTTGGGTCTTTTATTGAATGCCTCTCCATTGTAATTTCTTCTTTTTATTGAGACACAAAAAGGATTTCTAGTTAAGCCACCCAACTTGGTTCCCATTGGTTTAGTGGGTAAACTAGAAAAATAAAAGGTCAAACTAGTTATAAACAAATGAACTAGCTACCTAGGTTTCTAGTAACACTTGAATCAGACTAGGGTTTAGTTCCCGGTTGGACTAGTTGAATCAATTGGTTTAATCATTGTTTAAAAACACTGGTACCAGCCATTATTTGTAGGAGACATCATAATATTGAGCATATAGATTGATTCTAAGGAAAAGATAGGAAATTATTTTGTTAATCATTTTACAGATTTATTCAAGTTATTGGAACTAGATTTCTCACAAAGTTTATCTGAGTTAATTCAACTAGTTATTATAGAGGAAGAGAATGCAAATATGAGTACAATGTTGGAAGAGGAAAAAATATGGATAGTAATTCAGAAAATGAATCATATGAAGGCTTTAAGTTCAAATAGACTACCAAGTTTGTTTTATAAAGAATGTTGGGAGATGGTAGGTTTAGAAATAGTAGCAATAATGCAACATTTCCTTTTAAATGGATTCCTTCTAAAGTAGTTAAATTCGACATTTATAGTATTAATCCTAAAGAATGATAATGTAAAGGAGTTTGGTGATTACCATTCAATTAATCTTTATAATTTCATTTTTAAAGTGATCTTTAAAATTGTAACCAATAGAATGCAAGAAGTCTTTAGAAAGATTATAACACTAACTTAGTCAGTGTTTATGCCAAGTAGGTGGTTCTTAGAAAATAGACTTATAGCGAAAGAAATCATACATACCATAAAGAAAAAAAAAAGGAATGGCAAGATTAATGAAGGTTAAACTTGACATGCAAAAAGTGTATGATAAGGTTGAATGACCATTCATGATTAAAGTGTTAGAATTGTTTAGTTTTCATGAGAGGTTTATTCAATGGATTTACTAATACATATCAACGGTTCAATTCTTAATGCTGTTAAATGGTAGCACTTTTGGTTATTTTAAACTTACTAGAGGTATTCATCAGGGAGATTCATTGTCTTTGTATTCATTCATTATAATTTCTAAATTGTTTTTCAGCTTACTATTTAATGCAGAGAGGAACAATCTCATCCATTGTATTAAGCTCACTAAAGGAAGACAATCAATCTTAAATTTAATGTTTTCCAATGACATCATAATTTTCTAATGAGCTAATATTACTAAAGCAAAAGGTCTTAAATAATGTATTACTTAATAAAAAAAATAATTGGTGTAAAAATTAAATTTTTCAAAAGTAAAAAATCTTTTTCTTTTTGAATACATTCCATCAAGAAAGGGTATCTATAAGAGAATTTTTACAGTTACATCTGATTAATAATAAAGCCAAATATTTAGGCATCCCTATGTCCCTAACAAGACATAAAATAGGAGACTTTTATTATTTGGTAGAGAAGGTTCAGCAGTGATTAACAAGTTGGAAGTAGTGTACACTATCATAGGCAAGTAGAACTACTTTAATCAAGTCTATAATTTAGACAATTCCCATTTATACTATATTAACTATGAAGGTCTTAATGAGGTTTGTTTCTCTATAGATGCTCTATCAAGTAAATTTTGATTGAATGTCGGGGAGCATAAAACTTGGTATTTTCACTTATTTCCTTGGATGCACTTTGTATTTTTCGCCAAAAAGGTGGCCTAAGCCTTAAGAGATTTAAAAAAAATAAATATCTCTCTCATGATGAAATTGGCCTAGCAAATGGTTACAGAAGCAAATAAGATAAGGGTTTAAAATTTTAGCAAAAAGTACATAGCTAGGCTTAATCCTCTATCAAGTTTTTTAAATTCTAACCAAAATGAAGTCTTATCTTGTTAAATGGTAAATCCATTTAAAAATGGAAGCATATCAAGAATGGGTCTTGAACATGAGAGGACCATGCAACAAGGCACTCTTGCACATATAAGGACCATGCAACATGGTAAGGGTATTCAATTAGGTCCTGATGAGTTATGGCTTAACATTTTCTCAAATGGGATTGTAGTTAATCATGGTAGACCCCTTAATGTTTCACCCACGGAGTAGGACCAATAGTTATATCAAGTTATATGTAATGTAGGACTGGATCCTAAAAAAGTAGATTGGTTCAAGAATAAGGCTAATGACACGACCTTGGTGGCATAGAAACCTAGATAAATTTCAAAACATGGCTGTTCCTAAGCATGGCATAATATACTAGGTAGAGTGTTATTCTTAAAATATAGAACATGTTACATAGTGCGTAATGCATCATTAAGAATGGTAGATTAATTGCCATGGTTCCTACGATATCAAAATTTTAGGCCAACAATTAAATTTGATGCAAATATGCCTATAAATTTAACTTTATTAGATCTTTGGTGGTTTAGGACCAAAATTTGGAATGAAGAAATGCTATGCAGTATTTTTATAAGGAGGATATTGACCATATCATTTAACTTAAAGTTTTTACCATAGTAAAAGATGAATTAAAATGGATATTAGAGAAGTCAAGAGAATTTACAGTGAGTTTTATGTATCATGTCCATAATAAGAGATGACGCTTAGATTAGGATGCGTAAGAATGACAAAAACTTTGCAACTCTACAATTCATTATAAGCTACAAGTTACATATTAGAGATTTGTCAAAAAGGTTATTCCCACTAGAGTTTATATTCAAACCTTTACTCAATTGTAGAATATAACTTGCTTGTTATGCTAACTTGAACTTGAAGATGAACTTCACGTACTAACTAGATATGAAGTCACATGTTTACTTTGGTTCAGGATTTCAGGTATCCATTTATGTGATATTCATTTTCTAGATACTTTAAGCTTTTTGGACTCTATTTTGCATATGGATGACTGCTTGATCCCTACTCAGCCATAACTAGAATTAGCCATTAAAGTGGCAGCAGGCTCAGTCTTAATTACGCATAGAGTGTGGGAAGCTCGCAATGACCTAGTATTTAAAGGCAAATTATTGAATTCAAAAGCTTTAGCAATCCTTGTTGGAAATGACCTATACATAGAATTAAGTTGCATCAAGAATCATTTACCTTCTTTGTTGGTTTAAATCAATGAAAAATGGATTCCAGCACTTATGGAATGTTTAAAACTCAATGTAGATGCAACATGAAAAAATGACACAGTGGTCATTGTAGTCATATGCCAGGATGAGATAGCCGAAGTGGAAGGTATTTGGTTTGAGAAGTTACATTGCAATTCTCCAAAAGAAGCTGAGGTTCACACAATACTAAAAGCTTGTTAATTAGTGTAGTATATGTGATTTCCAAAGATTATGATCAAAAGTGACTATAGGCTAATGATGGATGCTCCTTTAAGATTTATTAAATATCTATGGTATACATTAGCTTCAATTGAAGACATTAAATTTTACTTACTAAAATCTATTATTTTTTTGTAATTTGGATTAGTATTACTAATACTATAACTCATGAAGGAGTCAAATGGATTTTTAAGGTTATAAGATGTAAGGCAGGATCTATCCCTGAAATTCCTCCCTTAGTGTAGACGACTTGTGACTATGATTTGTAGTTTGTTTATAATTGATGATATGGCTAAGTTTTTAGGCAAAAAAAATTCCACTTCATCACTATTGCAATTGTGGAAAGATCTTTTTTTAACCATGACTTCAACTAAAAATTAGTTGCATAGCCGAACGAGTGATTAATGAATGAATAGCTATTTAATTACATTTATTGAAAAGTACATATTTAATATACTTAGTAAAATTATTTTCGGACATTTTGGAAAAATGAAAGCTTGTTGAAAATAATTATATTATAATATAATATATATTTCCAATATTTGTTTGAGTTCATGTGTAAATTGGCTTCTCAAACTTATTTCTGGCTATGGTATTATGGGAGTTCCCAAGAAAATTTTAATTCTTATAAATTTGATAAGCCTAACGTAAATAAGCACGTTTGTTTTCACAGCTCAAAAAATAAAAATATGTAGGTCACCGCCCTAGGCTTGAATGATTAATAATAAATTAATCATAAAGGGTATAGATGACGTGGGTTTGAAAGAGGCAAGTAGAAAGTGAGGGGGAATCGCATGAATCTGGCTTTCTTAGACGGTGCGAATCTGGAACTGTCCGCCGAAACGTGATTTTGAATATTCCGCGGAGCCCACGTCCCTCGACTCACTTACGTTGGGTGTATGTAATGCAGCGGTCCAACCGGAAATCATGGATATAATAGTGTGCTCGTAAATGCATTCGCATGTCAACGCTTGTTTTATTTTAGTGGAATATATTTTTAAAAAATATAATTATAAATTATTAAAATAATAAAAAATATTAATATATTTAATATTAAATATAATAAATTTAAGAAAAGATAATTTTTAAATTCATTTTTTTAGTCATTGACATATATAATATTCATTCATTTATATATAAAAAATAAATTTTTTTTATAAAAATTATCTTTAAAAAAATAATCGGAGTCTAGATTGACAATCCTCTACCCCTTATTTCTTTGTGTAAAGATTTGTGGAAAAAAATAAAAAATAATATTTTTCTTTATTTAGTGGTAGGATAAAAAAAGGATAGAAGAAAAAATTATTTTTTTATCTTATTTTCTCTGTTTCAATTCAAGTAAGAAAAGAAAATAAATTTATTAATTTTTTCTTTTATTTTCTTTAATTTCTTTTTTTCCAATTAAATAAGGAATGAGACTACAGCATATGGATCTTAAATTCGATTTTAATCTGATGGCATATTGAGGTTTGTATATTTCAAATTTTGTTTGACATTTTGACAATGCCGAATTGGATGGCCAGCTAACGCTGAGTCTCTTCCAGACTGAATACTAGTTAGGATTATTAAAAACTGATCTGGATATCTTAAGTCAGATGCAGCCAGTTTATTTATATACAGTATTAATCGAATTTCCGGAAAAGTATATTCTTTTTAATCCTTTTATATGTATTCGTAATCGTAATCAATCAAATCGGTGATAAAAAGAAGAGAGAGTAGTCAACGAAGGAAAATTTGAGAGAGATTCCATGGAGTTGATTAAAAAATATTTAATTTAAACTTTTTTATGATTTAAATATTTATTTTTTATAATATGATAAATATTTATTTAAAAAACCCCTGTTATATAACAAAATTATCCAAATTATTTATTTAAAAAAAAAAAGATTAGCGTATAGAACAATGGCAACGCGGTCCTCTTAAGACGACAATGTATAAGGCGACAAGAGCAAAGTCAAATGCTCGAGGCTCTCCAAGGGACGATTTGTACACGGCAGTGAGAAGGCTTAAATGTAATTTTATTTTTTTAAAATATGATTTATGCGTTTTTATTTATTCATTAAAATAATCAATTTTAAACTTTTAAATAATTAATTAATTAATTAATTTTAATCTTTTTATTTAATTTCCGTTAACTTTTATCAACTCTTTTTTTAACTTCAAACACTCGTTGTATTGTTTCTCACATAAAACATCTTTTTTAGAATTCAGAAAACAAACAACTTTTAAAAGAATCAATTTTTCATATTTCCTTTAATATTATTCAAAATTTTCAGTAGATCCATAAAAAGATTTTTTTTTCATATTTGCATATAAATTATTTCAAATTAATACAAAAGAAACATTCAGCGAAAATAATCATGAGGTCAAGAAGTAAGAAAATATTATATAAGATGACTAATATTATATTGGTTAAATATTTAAAAAATTAAAATAAATTATTTTAATTTTGAAATTAAAATTATATTTAAACCCAGAAATAATCAGAGACTACACCTAATATAACTAAAGCCATTTTCTATATATAAGAATAATCTTGCAAATACAAAGAGGTGTATCATTTTTTGAAGTAGCATGTACTTTAAAATTAGAAGGGAGCTCACTGGGGAAAAACCAAAAGATATAGAGAGAAGACAAAGGCAAAGCTAAAAGAGAAGAAAAAGAAAGAGAGAAAGACAAGGAAAAGAAGAGAAAAGTATAGGAGGAGATGAAGAAGAAACAAGAAAAGGAAAAAAAGAAACGCCAAGAGTTGAAGAGAAAAGAAAAAGAGAAGTTGAAGCACAAGATGAAATGAAATGTTGATTCATTTCATCGCCCTATTTGTTTAAATTAGATTGTTCAGAGGCATATGGCAAATGGGAAACTATGGCAAATTTTTTAGGAACTTGGTGTTTTTAGGATTGAAATAGTGATAGGTGATTTTAGAAAAATTTTTTTCCTTCTTGCCTTAGTTTGAATCTAAAATAGTATGTGTCTTGATAACTAGCTGCTCTCTCCCCCTCTGTAGCAAAAAATAAAATAAATTTATTATTTTTTCATATACCTAGATGATATACCACCTCCCTTCTTTGTTGAAGAAAAAGGGTATTTGGATAGTCCGTCTAGTTAATGTCTGCATTTGGTAACCAACATTTTAAGAAGGTTTTGGCAGATTGATTATACTTTAACTGATTGACTTATTTTTCAGGTGTAATAGCTATTTAGTAAATAACTGTTTGAAACAAATTTTACCTTTGCAATAACTGTTTTTAAAAATGCTGCGATAGGTAGCGTTTTGCTTCAGCTCATTGCTAATATATTTATGAAATAATTAAATTATCTTTAATAAAATTTTATAATTACCGACATATCCTTTTAGCTGTTTTGTCTCCTCTCCTTCTTCAACTAATCAGAAGTCCAGCACTGTTGTCTCGCGTGCAAAGCAACAATGGACAGTAACTCAGCGCTAACCCCCAAACTCAAAGGCTCCAGTTTTTTTTTTCTTCTTTATTGTTGTGAAAGAGAATTGTTAAATAAATTAATAGGATATCTAATCATTTTGTCAGTAAATTAAAATTGTCAAATTTTTAATTAAATCTCTCTAACTATAAGAAATTATAATATTTATTTTTACATAAAAATTAAATAATTATAATTATTAATTTTTTATTAGTAAATTTATTTGCAATTAAAATTATATTAATTTAATTTTAAAAAATATTTGATATATAATAAATTATAATAATATATTATTTATAAAAAAATTAATCTACTAAAATATTAAAATAAAAAATACTCAAATAATTTATAAAATATACTTATAACCATATATGTCATTTTACATATAAATAATTAATCATAAATAACTAATTTTATTAAATACTCTTATTCACATAGTTAATACAATCAACTGATTAAATCAAATAATTGAATCAGCCATCAACTAACAGTTAATTGAATCACTTAACTGCTATAATTATAAGATAATTACCAAACAAGGCTAATATATTAATTTCTTCTAGATAAATGTATTGATCTGATTTTTTCAGATAAGTTGTTGATGTTCTAAAACTACAAGATATTCTTAATGTGAAATGACATGCTGCAATTAATGTTGGTTAAGATGATAAGATAACTTACCCATTTTTTTAATGTGAATGGATTCAGAGGAGGATTATGTTTAGTTTTTTATGCATTTGTTAGGGTTAGACCTATATCAGGAGCAGAATTGGAGACGATTTTGAGAAGCTGAGCTATAAACTACTAAGAATCTGAAGAAAATACTTAAATTTAGTAGAGCAATGTATGCGTTGAAAAAATATTATAACCTCAACTTCTTGTTTTCCGCAACATTGTATTGCATCTTAGCTTAATAGTGGTTTGTAGCTAACGACTTAATTGTTGGATTTTGTTTGCTTCGTCAGCTATGAAATCGCAGATGACCGACCTCTGTATTATTTTATGAAAACAGTTAGGACAATTCCCACATACACAATTTTCTGGTAATCATTAACACGTGGAAAGCTTAAATTATATTATTTATCAAATTATGTGTTATTGCTTCCTACGGTTGAGGTTTTCAAATTTCTATTTTTTTTATAAGTTTGTTATCTCTTAATTTCGTCTATTATTCTCCCCAATTTCTTTAATAATAAAAGCGGCAATTTACTTAATATACACACATTACTTAATACAAGTTGTGTGTCCCAATCCATTGAAAGATTCTCATAATTCAATGAAGGTTAGTCAAAGATTTAATTATTTTATTTTATTTTATTTTGGTAAAAGTAGATTAACATTTTTTGTTAGTTTGAAGCACATATGCTGTATATCACTGGGAAAGTCCTTGGTGTTTCATGTGCGTAATTTGCTTTTAAAGTCTTTATACATCTTTCTAATATATATTATAATTTAAAAAAATAATAAACTAAAAAATTTATCGAAGTAAAAGTGTTAAATCTAATAAGAAACAAGTGTTAGGGGTTTAAGTATGGGGTATCCAGGGGGTAACAATTCATATTTTTATGTTGAGTTGATGCTATGTCAAAAATTTGTGGCGACTGAATAAACTTAATCCAAACCCAACCTAAAAAATAATCATATTATTTTAGGTCAACTTATTTTTTAAATGTATTAAAATGAATTAATCCAATTAACTTATTTTTATAATTTTAATTAATAAAATTTATATTATAAACTCATTTATTAAATTTAATTATTTATTATTTTTTATTAATATATTTTTAATCTTTAATAAAATATATTTTTAAAAACTTTTATTTTCATTTTATTAAAACATAAATTTTATTTTTATTATATATAACTAATTTATAATTTAATTATTAATTAATTCTTACATAATATTTAAAAAATTTTAATATAAATCCTTAACTTAGTTGGTATGTCAACTCGTTTAAAACTCTGAAGTTTAAATTGACTTATTTATTATTATTGGTGTTAAGGGGGTCAACCATTTGAAACTTGAACTTGTATAAGTTTCAACCTAAACCCATATAAAGTACTTGAATTCATATCAGATTATTACATAAAATATTGTTATACATAATACACATAATTCACATAAATGTTGTCATATTGATAACAAAGCTATAACTAAATTTTACAAATTAATACTTCCATTTACGTTAAACTTTAAACTAAAATATATACCAAAAAAACTCATAAGGACATCAAACAAAAATTACACGCATGAAAGGGTAAAGAACTTCATTGGTGGATACATAGTTTGTATCCCCTAAACTACTAAAAAAATTATCAATTCATTTCCATTAGAAAACTAATGAAACAATCATTTCCTTAACTAACTTTCATTAAATTGTGCCAATCTTTTAATGTATTAAGGCGCACAATCAAAGAAGAATCTTTTAATATTAAATTAGAGAAAAAAAGATGAGAATATTTAGTTTAAGTGATATATGATATTATCTAAAGGTTTTATCTTTCTTAACATTCTAAATCTTAGAACTTTACATATGTGCATCTAATAATTTTATCACTTCTATAATTTAAAAAAATTGAAAAACAAATAATAGGAAAGATTTAGAAAAAAAAACATCAAAAAAATTCACAGAACTCTACCATAAGAAGCAAACAAAAATTATTTTGTCAAATAATATTATTTGAACTTTTCTCACGTCATTAATTCCATGGATTCCATGGGTTGAGTGCGTAGAGTGCCACAAATCTATGTACGCAAGAATCCTCTAGAACAAAAATTACACATCACTACACCCTTTGGTTACTACTTAATTATAAAAAAATTAATTATTTTTTTGAGAAACGATATAAACACAAATTACTATTTATTAAAAGGAGTACTATAAAATTAACATTATACTTTAAGAAGGCTCGATAAGACATTCCTTTCATTTATTCTTTATGTTGTTTGGAGAATCCAACTCTTTTGAGATTATAGTTGATGGCTTTTTTATATTATTTTTTTCTCAATTAGATATTAGATTTTCACCTTATATGGTTTTCATGAAACAATATTCACTTTAAATATATTGATTGATGATTACCAACAAATTGGAAGAAAATTTAAGAACTCAAATAAAATCTTGTTTACCACCTAATGCGTAGATTAACTAGCATAGGGTTATTTTAATTTAATCAAAGGTCTCATGTTCGAATTATTGAGAATGCAGTTACTGTTAAAACTCGATTAGGAAGAATTTTGTCACCCAACGTGATTTTAGCCACCTCGAATCCAAATTAGTCGACATCTAATGTAGTGTATATAATGGGTACAATACAACATTACATGCATGGTGATCAACACTTGATTATGAAAGGAAGAGAAAACCATGAGCAAATAACGCAAGAATCCACTGTCAATCCTTTAAGCAACAACCTTTTAACCAAGTACCTTTCTTAGCTCTTCCGTCAATTTTGCGCGGCTTGATGGTTCCAACTGCACCAGATTGAAACAATTAATTCCTGGTTGTAAGAGATAAAGCAAACAGTAGAAATACAAAAGGAAATGAAAAAAATAATGATTTTTACCTTGCTTAAAAGGGCAGCAACACCTTGAGGTAAAGCTTGCAAATCTAAAATTGAGTCACTAAGACCTGTCAATTGAAGCAACACCTTCTGGACGCTTAATTCCTTCAGTTTAGCCTCATAATTCTTGGGATCATCCTTCCATCTAAAAAAGGTTTCATCATCCAACCAAGCATCTTCTCTACTTCTGGCAATATCAGAATTCAAATACCAGTTTTTGATCAAGTTCATTGCTGATACATGGGACAAATGGTCA
Source organism: Sindora glabra (assembly GCA_020226215.1). Taxonomy (NCBI): domain Eukaryota; kingdom Viridiplantae; phylum Streptophyta; class Magnoliopsida; order Fabales; family Fabaceae; genus Sindora; species Sindora glabra. Next base: position 41,265,185 of record CM035227.1, on the reverse strand, counting down.
CCAGCAATACTTCTCACAATACTGATCAGTGAATGCTCCCCAACTCTCCTACGCAGTCTCCGGTAGAAGTAAGAACGGGAGTTACCCCATTCCAGAACTTCCCTTATAACTCCCTTTGCTGCCATTCTTAGGGAAGTATCATGCAATTCAGCAAATTTGGTTGCAATCTGGGTGTACACAGGCAAAAGTCGTTTCTCACGGGACTTAATCTGCTGCTGTAAGGATTCAATGGCCTCATAAGTCCTATTACTCTTGGCATCCTGAAGTTTTGCCTTCAGATTTATCAATTGTTGATCAAGTCTACCCATGCACTCTAATAATTCTTTTGTCCTAAATTTGATCTCAATCGTCCCTTCTGGTTCAAGAACATTACCTTTAGCTGTTCTATCTGCGTACATTTCAATGTGGTCTGAATTGATTCGACTGTCCACAACAACCCATGCCCCACCACGGAGTTCCCCCATCATTGGGATATATACAAATATGGGCTGCTTGTAAGTTCTAAGGTTCTCCACAATCGTTGACCCAGCCTGAAGAATTCCTTCAAAAAGGTCCCTCTGCCCACCTGAAAAGCCTCTCCAATTTGCAAGAATGAAAAGAGGAAGCTCTTCTCTGTTGAAATCCAATATTGTTTGAGCTGTCTTGGTTGCGGAATCAGGGAACCAGACTTGTCCTGCCTGAGGAACGACCCTTTCGTGAGAATCAAGCTGGCCTGGATCAGCAGGTATAACTTGCATCACTGTCTGTGTTTCTACGGCAACAATTCCCACAGGGATTCCTCCAAGCTTTGCCCTCCCCGTAACAACTGTTCTTGCCCATCCTTCAAGTGTCTCAACAAAGCTGTCCTTGTCAAAAATGCCACCCAGCCACCTTCCACTACTATCCAGAGTACCGCAAATTGCAGCACGAGGATCACAAGAGTTTTCAGGGAAATACTCGACAGGCCTTTCTGGAGGATCGAGGGCACGTACAATGGGCAGTGTACCGCCTACATGAGATGGGATATAGCTAAGCCACCTCAAAATAGCAGAAACACCTTCAAGATCATCTGAAACTGTAAGATGAACAACTCCATTAGTTGCCATGATTTTAGGTCCACCAAGTTGCATGTGAGAGCTGTATACCTCCCGACCAAGAAGTTTGTTTAACGCAGAGAAACCAGTCAGAATTATGGGCTGATCAAGTCTCTGTATACATCTCATCCCAAGTCTAGCAAGATAAGCTCCAATTCCAACGGTTCTGCCTGTCACATAGGTCAATGTAAAAGTTTCCTTGTATGCCTTTGAGTAGGCACCAGCAATGGCCCCACTTCCACTCAGGTTTTCTACCCCAAGACCATCTTCTTTCCCAACAATAGTATCTATAACCCATCTGGTTTCTCCACTTTCCAGCTTCAACTCGTGTGCTATTACTGATGATCCTATCCGAACATAGTCCTCAGGTGTCAAATATACATACTGAAAACCATTTTCTGGGTTAGATTCATCAGACCAACCAACTTTGAAACATGATTTTATTTCCTCAGCCACACCTAAACGAGCACCAGAATTAGCTGCTAGATAAATTAAAGGTAGTTTTTTCACACAAGCAAGATCTGTTACTGCACGAAAGAATGCATCCTCCCTTGGGCCAAAAGAACCAGCCTTGAATGTCACATCATTTGATACAATCAACATTGTCCTTCCAGAAGGGAACTCAGGAGTACACATTTCCATGAACCAGGCTACCATGCCGACATCATTGAGTCCAAATGGACGCTCTACAGGGACAAGAGGAGTTCCCCAACTACCTTCTTTGTCAGCAAATTTAAGCTCTGTTACTTTTAAAAGAGATTTATCCTTTGGTCTTTGTAATCCTGGGTATTGGGATGCCCATGACTTTTCCAAGGCTGTTTTAAATGCCTGCAAGTAGCATATCTCTTAAGTGAACTATACCTTGGGTTATCTTTATCATCTGGTCATTCATGGAGGGGACATACATCCACACACAAACATAGGAAAAATACCTAAATCCAAACTAAATTCTAGATAGCACTTACCAGAGGAAAATCATAGCAGTATGTCGTGTTGTTCTTCCTTGCTGAAAGACGTTTTCGGTCAATAATTCCCAAAGCTTGATAATGTGCATTCACTGGTACACCATGAAGAGGACCCTTTACACTAACTGAACTGTACACCACGGTATGAGAGCTGACATCCTCCACTTCTCGATATATCTGAAAATATAATGTTAGGCAATCAAGTTGTGATGCATGAAATATCTTCTAGATTATCATTCTATGACAGAACTCAGCATATAAGCTAACACTAAGAATTTATTATTGAACTGTATGAGATACAATTGCCTTTTTAATTGACTAATGTCTTGAAGCATTCTAAATGAATAAACACTTACATGTATGGTGCATGTATGACCGGTTACGTTGGTTACAATGACCCTCCAAGCACCATTTGCCTGTCCAGAGGATGCCATCCAAAGCTTAAATTCCCACTCAACAACGCCCAATCTGTGCATTCTTACACCAACAAATGAATGGAGTTCATGTGCCAGTTCTTCCAAGATTTCCTCAACAGCTGTTTCTTCATGGCCAGCATCTACTTCAATTCGCCTGACTGTTAACATCACAGCAGTAAGAGACAAAGGTACTCAGTTTTCTAATTGAAACATAAAGACAAGTACGTAGCCAGAATTACTTGGGATAAGGCATGAGATCATGTAATTGTTGCTCTCGTATGATGTAGAGAGACATATGAGCATGTTCGGATTTTAAAGTGGCATTGTGTGCGTTAAGTTCCAATTCCTCCATTGCAGTCATTAAGGACCTCAAAATGCTCCGTGAAGTAAATGACATAGCCAATTGGGCATGGGATACTTCCACATTCAGCCCTTGATATGATGAGAATCCCTCATTTGTAGTTGACTTGCCTAACAAGTGTTCGAAGAAACATTCTCTGAATTGATTGTGGTTTCGGATCAATCACTGTGTACAAATGCCACTGACGATCTCTGGATGGGGTATACCGAATATTCTCATAGGCTTTAAGCTTATCCTGCATCCAGAGATTCCAGACAAGTATGTAAGAGCTAGCATACAATTGAAATTTGCTTTCCCCGTCCCCTACCCTCTAAAGCAGAACATGGGACTTAGGAGCATGAATTAACTAACCAATTCAAGATAAGTAGAAAGGGGAGGTTCCAGATGACGCAACAGAGGCTCCTCCTCATAACAGAGCTTTTCTGCTGACCAGTGAAAGGAGTGCCTCATAGGAGTTCGCCCTTCATCCCTCTGAATGATACAGCTAATTACTCCAACACCTGCAGAACGTATAATTGAGCCTATTTCCTTCTCTTTAAGAATTTTAGCTAACTTATTGATCCTTTCTTGAGCCTGATCCTCATCACCACTGCAAAGTACAAAAAATAACGCTTATCAAGAAGACCAATTAAATTTGCAAATTCAAAGAAATATAAAGACTCCCACAATCATTACCTGTCTTGCAGTAAACTCATCTGGTTGTTGATGCCCACCAATGCAATATGCATCATGTTACCATAGTTAACAGGATCTGCAGAACCATGTGGAAGTGCTTCGTGAAGGTTATGTGTTGCTTCCCTTAAGGCAGAAGTGATAGTTGCAGGCAAAAACTGGAGAGATTTAATAACAACCATCACTCCCCATTTCCTTTCACTATGTTTCTCCACTTGTGTTTTATCAGAGATTTGATCATCAGTTCCATTCTTCCTCTCAATGTACTCTTCCAAAAACTCCCATGAAGCAATAAGACCAGATCTGTGCCACTGCATCCTGACACTTCCTTTGACAAGATATGGCTGATCAAGATGCGGAGAGTTAGGATAAATGGTCACTTTGCTTCTCAGTGAAAAGGAAAAACTAGAACAAAGCATGGAATATTGCTATACCTGGTACAGTCTGCGGACATAAGTCTCCACAACCCGCCGTTGAAGGGTGTGATCACTGTGATCAAACAGACCAACAAGGGCATCTTCAACTGCCAAAGGAGCACTCACAAGGTCTTCCATTCGGTCATTAATGGCACTTTTCCTCTTGGGAGTATCAATATTTTCACCGTCCTCAGTGAACATCTCTAGTTCAGAAAGACTTCTAGCAATGCTGGAACGGAGTTCACTTAATTTGGTTTGTTCCAGCAGTTGACTTGCCTTGAGAGCCAACTGCATGAAGATAGGGGTGTCAAGATGCTGCTCAAAATGTTCCAAAGAAACTACTCAACAGAAGAACAAATTTAGTAGCATAGTGTACAAGATAATATAGAGACAAGTAAACTGAGGACATATTTTCGTAATCCTCTCCCACCAAGAGAGCAGTGTTGGCACAACAGTAAAGTTGTTGCTGCGTGACTTAGAGGTTACAGTTTCAAGCCATGGAAACAACCTCAAGTACAATGCAAGGAAGGCTGCATACAATAGACCACTGTGTGGTCTGGCCCTTCCTCAGACTCTGCACAGCAAGAATGTTTGTGCACTAGGCTGCCTCTCCCACTGAGAGAAATAACAGTAACTCATAAACAGTATATTATGATAGAGAGCTTGAAAAGAGTATCTGAGGGCAATGTCCAACCTCGGAATAACTAGTATGGTTGAGAGCAGAGAAACGTATTAATTGATCCCTATAGGCTGCCGGATTAGGGTAAACCAGCTGTTCCATTAGTCGCAGTATCAGCTTATTTTTACTCCTAACACCCTGGAACCCACGAAATGAAGTTAACATAATGGCAGAATAAAATCCACAACACAAGAAGTAAGAATATTACTGAAGAAATCTGTCTTTCATAAAAGTCCAAACCTGATGTGAAAGCACTATGTCCACAACCTTCAGTAGATCTTTCTTATAGTGAAGACGAAGACGTTCAATTACATCAGCCTGGATATGGGGGAGGAATGAGAGAAAAAGCTTATTAATATTGTGAAAGAATAAATAATAAAAGAACACTACATATTTTAGTTGCTTAAATGAGTTTCTAATTCAGTTTTTGTTGTATCATAACCCCATATCAGCATTAACAGGACAAATGAAAATTCTTGAATTATTTCAATGGCTCATCTGCATTTTTTTTTAATAAAAAATTCAAGAATATACCAGAAGAATAGAAAATTTAAAATATGATCCACTATCGTGTTCTCAAAAACTAGTCTAAGGGACAAGACCAAAAAACTGCAAATCACCGATTTTCTTTTTACTGTCACCCAGCAACACTACAGTTGGGAGAAGAGCTAAAAGGATGAAATGAGCACAGGAACAAATAAAGAATTATCTTTATTCAAACCTTAACCTCAATCAAGGCTGTAACTGCTTAAAGTACCAATACTAAAATCAGTGCAAGCAGTCTAATTAGCAAACTAACCTGTATGGTATCACTAAATAGTTCCTCAACAGAAAGATACTCTTCAAAAAGGGATTGAACTATAATGCGAGCATGGCTTTCTCTTCCACCTTCATAAGATTTCACCAGACTCATAAGAGGTTCAACAATTCTTTCTTGGGCTCCTTTTTCTTTTTCAGGACAGGAGGAAAGATGAGCCTACAGCATAAACCACAAACTTAAGCATAATGATTCTGCAAGTAGAAACAAGGAATTCAGAAACACAGACTCACTTCAATGATTCCCTTCAATAATTTGGCAGGAAAATCAACATTTTGGGAGCTTGAAACGCTCTCAATCTCCTTATACTTTGATTCCAACTGAAAAATCACATCATTCAAGGCCAGATCAGGTCATTGATTTGGAGTTCAGTTTTTAATCTTAAGTTGGAAGCTATGAGAGTTTCCCCCACCTCATTTTTCAAGTCTTTAGGAAGGCGGTTTGCCAGAACTGCAAAGCACTCTTGCCATTGAAGGAAAGGAAGCTCAGGACTATCAAGGCAATTGAGTAAATTTTGCACAACCTGAGATAGATCTCAAACTTTTTAGACAAACAATCATATTGTTGAAATAATAAAAATAATAGCCAAAAGTCAGTAATGCATGATAGATATCATATAAAAAGCTATAAAAAAAAAAATTAATGTTTTAACACTGATGAAGAATGTACTCACCTCATCAATAGTGTGCTCATAGCCAGCAAGAATCATTCGTGCAGCATTTAAACTTGCTGCACATTTCTGATGAACCTTACCAGAAATTGCAGTAGGAGGACCCAACATGGGGAAACACCCATGGAAAGGTTCTGCTTTTCGTACTGCTGAGGGATCATCCAGATCAAGCCTTGCTATAAGCTCACCAGCCTACCAAACAAAATGTGCTCTTAAACTCAATTGAAATCCAAACACATGTGCTTTCTGTCTGTAGAATTACATACCTGCATCGGTTGACCTTCAGACATTTTGAAATGAATAACCCCCGAAGCAGGCGAAAGAAGAGGCATACACATCTTCATGACCTCAACTTCAGCATATGGTGTGTCAGCATCAATATGACTATCATCAACAACCAAATATCTCAGAAGTTTGCATGGTGTCTCTGCAACTAACTTTGATGGGTCATGATCATTCTGCAAGTAGAAAGTTTACAAACTTATCTCAGCACAAGAAGAAGGAAGTGTTCAACTTTTGGGTAGAAATGAACATGTTACCTGAAGCAAGCATGTCCTTCCATCTATCAGAAGGCGAGTTCCAGCGGCTTCTTCCTCTGCATATATCACATGACTGTTTCCATCCAACTGTAAAAATGTAGATGTACTAGTTAAAAACTTGAGAGGATCAGAGACAGTGCAAAGGACCAGTGAGGTACTTGGTCCATCATCTTAAATTCCATAAGGTAATAAGAAGAAAATACAGAATAATCACATGTGTATGAATTCTAACATAAAGATGTTAAGAAAGCATGATGAAATACTACAAAATTTGAATATCAAAAGTACTGCAAGAGGTACAAAATAAAAAGACAGACACAGTATTAGAAAATGATACTTGCCTGCATCAGCAAACCCCCATCACGCAGTGTATGTATCTCTGCTTCAATTTCAGACTCGTTCATTCTCAACCTATAACTTCCTGATCCACCTCTTACCATGTCAAGCTACAAATTGTGTTTTTTTAGAAAAAAAATCAGTTCAAAGAATTTAGTAAGTACTTATGCTGGAGAAGTCTGAAAAGTAGGAAACCTATTCCAAAGAAATATTCTATGGAGTTAACTTTTATAACATAACTTACTGTGTATTTGTTTCCCTCAATGTTCATGGATACTTGAGAGTGGACTAGAGATATGTGCTGGAATCATTATTAATTGAAAATCAGTCTCACCAGAAAATAAGAAGTGTTAAAGGCGGTTCTGAACTAGATTGCACCAATTTGACACAATACCTTGGGAGGGATTTGTCCCTTTTCAAGATAGCCGACATAGTCAGAAACCAGAGCTGCACTGCTGGCAGAAGCTTTCTGCATTGATTAGAAAAGACACAATTCATGCATAGCACAATATACAACTCTAAAAAGAGAAAAACATATATTGACAAACATGCTTACATAAAGTGCCCCTCCAACAACAGAAAGATACCAGGGGGGCCTTTCTGCTCTAACCCGCATTGCAATTCTACTGTCCAACCATCCTGTGTGAATCTTGTTTTCTCTGTAGTCTGAAGCCTGAAAAAATATTGTACTAATCTTACTTCTGCTTATCAAAATGCTTCTTACACAATAAGTTGTCAGCAAGTGTGTATTTTACATTTAAAAGATCGATGGTATAATCAACATTGGTGTGGATTTCTCCCCGAATTTGGACCTCTTTCAGCCCTAGAACCATATTTGCAATAGCAGAAGCCCTAGACTCTCCGAATGCAAAAACATGTCCTGAGGTACAAGATAATGATATCAGAAGATGTAGAAGTGAGTTATAATGGGGACTAATTTAAATCCATAAATTTAAAAACAGGATGCAATACAGCATCATGAAATATTAATATCTGCCAGAAAAGCTTATCTCTTTAACTAAAATAAATTTGGGCCATGCTCCAGGGGGGTACCATATTTCTTCTAACATGGTAAGGTGGGTTCCTCATTATCGGGAAAAAAAAAAAAAGCTTTATACAGGTGCGTACGCGCACACACACAAGTACAATTTTTCGTCTTCAATATGGTAAGTTAAAATCTGAAATGGGTATATAGCATTTCATTGCTCCTAATTTGATTATTTATCCATTAAAAAACATAAATTCAAACCAAAACAAAAAAAAAACAAAAGCAAAAAATTGCTTAATTAGTATTAATACTCACCAAATTGAGAATCTGAGAATTCATGAATTCCTCCTCCAGACTGCAAACATGTAATCAAACAAAATTCAGCACCCAGACACAAAAGTTACAACCAGTCAACCATAAATGAATAGTAAGTTTTACCTTAACAGAGAAGTATGCCCATACATTTGGCTTGCTTTTAAAGCTCAGCTCCTACATGAAACATAGCAATTCAGCAAAAGCTAAGGCAAGGAAACAAATAAGGCATGAAATTGCTGTTGGACTTCATGGCTAACCTGTACTTTCCCACTTGTAGGCTTAAAACCATCATCAGGGTCTTCACTTGTCACTCTTACAGCCACACAGTGACCCTTTGGCCTTGTAGTTTCTGCTTTGTTAAAATCAAAAGGGGTAGCTAAAACAGATGTTTTCCTCCAAGCATCATATCCCCCACCATGTTCCATCCCATAGAAACGCCTTATCTCTGTTAAGTGAAGCACATGAATTTTAACGTTACATATCAAGTCAATAAGCAAATAGCAAAATGTGAAGAAATTTTAATAATTAATCTGAAGTTGTACCAGGAATTTGCCAGAGAGGAATGCCCATCCCAACAGCAACTTGTGCTGCCGGCAGATTTACCTCTGCTATCCACTCAGTAACAGGGTGTTCAACCTATATAAGCATCCATTCAAACAATCAGTTATAACTGTGATAATCTTGCATCAGAAAACAAGAGAAAAAAAGGTATTGATAATAACAGAAAGGGGGAAAGGAGAAAAAAACAGCTTGGGATGACTTCTGAAGATATATACATCAAGAAAAAAGATCCAACAACAACAAGTAGAACTTGGAGGTCTTATATACCCAAAAAACTTTTAAGCATGATAAAAATGCACAATTATGCTTCTATGTAAATTTTACAGGTAAATAGAAATTGATTGGTACACAATCATTGGCATTGGAAAAACCTAAGTATGAAAGCAAAACTGACCAAGTAATAAAAGTGAAACTAAAAGATTAAGATGTGGCACAAAATCAAGGTTATATTACAATACCTGTAGCCGGGGGTTCAGCTCTAAAAAGTAGTACTCCCCAGTATCCATGCTATATAGATATTCAACAGTAGCTGCTCCAACATAATTTACACATATAGCCAATCTTCTGGCTGCCTGTTCCAATTTTTTCACTGTCTCCAGAGGTGCTACAGTAATTGGCCCCTCCTCAATAATCTGTTTATAAGTGAGTGATTAGACCATTTACAAGATTCGCTTCACCATGATAATTTGCTTTGGAAACAAAAAATTCCGAATTATGAAACCTTTTGGTGTCTCCTTTGAATACTGCAATCACGGCTATGCAAAGCCGCAACATTTCCATACTGATCACAAAGTAACTGGACTTCTAAATGTCGGCTCTGATTAGAAGCAAACAAAATTATAAGAATATGTTCCAGAATCCAAGAATCATGGATTTTAAGATCAGGATTCATCGCATTCTCTAACCTGGGATGCAAGCTTCATTATAAATATAGGTGAACCTGGAACTTCACCTTGAACTTGCTTGAATAATGCCCTGACCTCATCATCATTATAAACCTAGAATATCCACATGGCTATTAATTTCTAGCATTGTTAAAATTAACCATTCATGTAAAGTTGACTTAAAGTTCAGAAGCATTTGATTATAGGTACTTTTCTACTTTAATGTTTAGAAAAAAATTATATGCACATGGAAAATAATATGTCTACAATACCAGATACACAGATGCAATAATGCTACACGATATAGGTCATACAAGAAGCAAACCTTTCTTATGCCTTTACCACCGCCACCCCAGGATGCCTTGATCATTGCCGGGTAACCTACAACATGACAACTTGCAATTGCTTCCTCTGTTGTATAGACACACGCATCCCGGTAGACTTCATCAGGAATAGTAATTAAGCAACTATCAGCAGAAATTTTTACATGAGAACCACTCCATGGAAGGGTTGGCACTTCTGCTGCTTGAGCAATTAATGATGAGCCAATTTTATCTCCCAATGCTGCCATAGATATGGCAGGAGGTCCAAGGAATACAATTCCTTTTGCATTCAATGCATCTGGAAGCTCAGGATTCTCTGACGCATGACCCCAACCAGGCCAGACTGCATCAACATGAGTTATCTCGGCCATCTGGAGAGCATATTGAATACAAGTCAGCAAAACTTGTATGAAGTGACCAGGACAAGCAAAAATAAAGAATACATAGGAAAAAGGGATTAACAGGAACAAAATTATATGACATATTTATCAAAACCAGAAACTTTGAACTCAATGTACAGTTCATCAGCCTTCTGGAAAGATTGAAAAATAATGTTTTCTTCTTCATAAAATTAGCATTGTCAGAATTTATAATATGCAGAGAAAGTACAAATAAACTTTTCAAAGTATAAATTATACTTTGCAAATTACTAGAATGGAAAATTTTAGAAACTGAAATTTATCATGTTTCAACTGAATTCACCTCTACAATAAGCTGCACATTAGCATAGTTATTGTTATTGGTACCCCCAGGGACTTCCACAAATTGATCAGCCATTCTGATATGTTCTGCATTGATTCTCATGTCTTCTGGAGTAGCCATTGCTACCAACAAGACAGCCTTCTCTGTGCCAAATGTCTCATATGCCCAGCTCCTAATGCTACGTATAAACTTTACAGCAGCCATTCCATTGTTTGCAATTAATATGCTATGAATTGGTTTCTTTCCACCAAGGGCATGGCAAAATTCATCTACTTCAGATATTGTAGCAGGGTGCCTATTTGGTACTACACCACTTATGTATCCATTCCCACGCCCAATGCCAGCCATTTTTGTTTTTTCCTCTTCTACGTTCTGCACATTTAAAAATAGATTAATAACAATAACAATTCCCGACATTTGAAAGTCAATTATAAATTGCTATTTAATTAAAATTGTTTGTTCCTCAACAAATTTAAGGCTATTCTAATCCTTAACCAGGCCCCTCATAACAAAAGTAAAAACTTTTAAACGTACAGCATACAAGTAAGCGAAATCAAATTCAACTTAACTTTTTCCTGGTAAGATAAAGCTGAAGGGAAAAAAGAAAAGAGAAAATTAAGGTTCTGTTTGGTCAATCATATCAGACTTCTTAGGAACTCAGATTTTTGCGACATTAACAACAGTTCGTCTCAACTTGAACTAGTCTCAGTACCAAGCAGCAGAAAACTTCAAAATTTAATTAGTAATTCCTTGTTCAAAATTACTGCGGCTTTTGTTTCCATATATATGAGTTACCAACCGCAGTCCAATAATTCGCTTTCAGCGGTTCATCGCCTAAACATCGATTGCAACCAAAAAAAAAATGAAAAAGTACTTTGCCATCATAAGTCACAACTTTTCAACCAATAATTCCCTGTCGGCGGTTGCAATTTGGATTCCCAGACATTTTTACACGTCAAGTGCCAACCCCACCTTATAAAAATACAGTCAGAGAATGTTCCAAAACCAATTCCAAGTAATTAAGGCTTGTTCTGCACTATCTCAACACTATGTTCTAAACATAAATCAGAAAAACACTAATTGACCCAAATTTAAAACAAAACCACTCATAACAGAGTAGCGTAGAAGGTCAGAGAAGAAGAAATGGATCACATACCTTGATTTAGAGCTAGGTGGAGCTGGAAATTCTGAGAGAAAACAAAATAAGAAGTTGCCTCAATCTGCTTGATGAAAGTCAATCCTTTCCAGTTCAGAAGGAGGATTATAAATAAAAGTAGAATCCTAAATTTGTTGATGTTGTTGTTTGGTCAGTCCATGTAAATGTGATCATGCACTACCCAGATGGCGTTGCAGACAATTAGGTCTGGTATGGTTCGAATGGGGGGGCCTTCTTTGGTTGGTTTCTTAAAGTTCTTAACGGCTTTGATGAAGGCTGCACGTGGTATATCTGCCACAGCCTCTTGTTATGTGATATGATTCAGTAGTAGTTCCCAGCTACCCCCTCATGTGGGTTCACCGTTGTCAATTCTCCGTTCACGACAAAAAGGAACTCAAACCCCTTTCTTTTCCCTCCTCTCGTTAAATTAGAAAAGAAAATTTTTATTTATTTACATATAAAAAATTTGAAAAGAATGATTTTCTAAATTTAAAAAAAAATTGTTTTACTGCATTATAGTACCTTTGAGTTTTTATTTTTTAATCATTAATACAAGCAATACGTAACTATTTCATTTATATATATATAAATAATATTTTCTTATAAAAATATATTCTAACAAAATAAAGAGTCAAAAGTTGCTTCTCTAATTTTTCTCTCTGATTAGAGAGATAAATATAAAATTACATGAAAAATAATTCAAAATTCTTCTCATTTTTAAGTAGAAAGTAGTAAAGTCAAAAACCTAAAATTAAAATTAAAAATCAAGTTGTGAAGACCTAAAATTAGAAATAAAAATCAGACTATGAAGAAGAAAAACCTTAAAAAAAATTTAAATATTAAAATGATCATTCTTTTCAAATTTTCTTTTCGACAGATATAATAATAATAATTATAATAATAATAATAATAAATAAATAAATGCACCAAAATTTGAATTTCTATAAGTAATAAAATTTTTAATCTGACAAAGATAGTAAATATATAAGTTCAGTTTAATTCAATTTTATTAAATAAAGATTGTTTATAAAAGAAAATATGTGTACGTGACATTAACAGTAACTGTTCTTAATTGTAAGCGTATTTTGTGAAAAAAATGGAAGAACTTATTCAATGAATCAATCATTTGATTTCCTTGTGTGGCGGTCTGTTGACTAAGTGTTGGGTGGCGTAGCCTACCAACCCCTCTCCTTCCTTCCAACTTAGTAGTTGAGTCAAAGAAGGAAGCTACAATAAGATTAATCAACAACCTCCTCCTCCTTTGTGTCATTTTTTAATTCATGGATAGAGAGATAGATATATTATTGCAGCCAATTTTATTGCCATAATCGACTAAGAACTTTTTTTTTTTTGGTTGATATGTGACTGCCCCTCACTAAGAATGGAGGGGTGTTGATGTCAATAACCATTTTTTAATGATAATAATAAGTATGCGATTATCATTTGAATTAAATAATGAGTGATGTTAATTATGGCATGAGTTCGATCGTAGTTGGGAGTTAGGTCTACCCATGACAATCTTACCTCCTTGATTGTCCATTGCACTTGGGTTTTTCCTTTAATTTAATAGGCAATTCAAGATCGTGAATGACACATAAAAGCACAATTTCAAATAATGTTTTCATCTTTTCTATCTCTATATATATATGAAGTCATTTGATTTGTAAAAATAATTTAGGAAATATAATTTTTCTTAGATATTTATCAAAATGAAGGAAATATTTTCTAAAAAAATATTTTCTACGAATTATGAAAAGTTATTTATCCACATCTATCAATTAAAAAAATTCATATGTTATTTATAAACAAAACACAAAATTATCTCTATTTAATTTAATTAATTGATTAATTTAATATTTTATTACCACTATTTGAAAACTATAGTAAATATAATTTATTAATCCAAGTATCCTTAGTAATGTAATAACATTTAATATTATTTTAAAAATTTTATTTGAACTTTTGACCTTATTTGTGTGTATTAAGTGAATTATCAATTCTACAATCATAAAAAAATTATTAATTATAAAATATAAATATAATAAATTAATTATAATAACTATATTTATTAAGTATACAAATATTATTATTTTATTACTTATATAATAAATAGAATGAATAATATACAAAATTATATAACATAAATATTAAATATTATATCATAAGTATAATTATAATAAAAATTTAATTCAAAATAGATTTATATTTATTATATATATCCTTCATATTATTTTATTTATTATATTTTATTTATTATTTATTGTCTCAATATTCAATTATAAAAATGAAAATAATGTATTTCTTATCTATTTTATCTATATTATGTAGGATTGATTATTTAGCTAGTATTTTTCCTTTATTTAAATTATATTTTATTTTAATTATATAAATATAATATGAAAAATATATAAATAAGACATCATAATTTTACTATATAAATCTGATTTTACTTTTTTTAATGTCAATTAAAAATAAGAAATTAAAAAATTTTAAAAATTATCATCAAAATAGAGATTAAAAGCATAGTTCCAAAAAAAATAGATAATTAAAATTTATCAATTTTTTATTTTCATATTACAAATCAGTCACTTTAATAATATCATATAAGAAATTCAAAGTTGAGCAAAATAAAATATAGAAAGTTGATTATTAGAAATTATTAATTCTTCAGTGTTAGGCAATCTCAATCTACTTTTTTTAAAGTTCAATCCCAATAAAAACATATTTTATATGTATATAAGAAAGAGAGAGAGAGAGGGAGAGATTTAAATTTTAGGCTATGTAAATTGCTTTAAAACAAAAGCTATTTAAAGAATAAAATTAACTTACAAGCATTTCGTTATTTTATTATGAGATTAAAAGACCATGCATAATTTTAAGACTCAATCCTCTTTAATTATACGAGGATATAAACGTCTATATATTTTGTCATATTTGAAACATTGTTCAATTTGTTAACGTAGTTGAATAAGTTCTGCAAAGGCTATAAATGGTTTTTCCCTCACTTTCTCTTAGCAAAAAAAAAAAAGAAAAGAATGATTTCATTTTCTTCGTTGGAGGGTTGTTCTTTAAATTCTTGTTTATCATGACACTTCGTGTATGCTTCGATTTGAATATGCAAAGACGTTAGTTATTTAGTTTATAATGTATTAAAAATTATAATTTATTTCTTTTCATTAATTAATATTGTGATTAATTTGATGAAATGAAAATAAGAATAAAATAATTATTTCATAATTATATTTGATATGATTAGGAATGTAAAAGACATTCTATTTCATTTCAATATATGGTACATAAAAATAATGTAGGAATGAAATAGAAAAAGAGAAATTAATAATAATAATATCCTTATCATAAAATTAATAAATATATAATTAATTAAATTAATATAATAAAATTTTATCACATAGTCAATTATAAAAATAGTATTATTTTGAATTTTATTATAAAAATTATAATTAAAAAAACTTGGCATAAAAATTTTGATTAACAAAATTTTTTAGATTAACTAATTTTTATAAAGAATATATAATTGTCCTATTTTAAATTTTATAATTAAAATATAATTATCAAAATATTTTAATTGAACAATATTAAAAACTAATATTACTAATGAAGGGTAATATTAGAATATATGAAATATGTAAGAACTATAAGCGTAAAAAAGTCATTACATAAATGATGCATGACTCATTTAACAGTGGAGCCACACAGAGATGAGTATATACAAGTGAAAATATTAAATCTTTAAATTTTTTATAAAATATATAAGAATATATTTTATATAAACTAATAAAATTTTGAATCCACAGGAATATAATAAAATTAAATGATAAATCAGACACCTTTTTAATAATGAATCAATCATTAAAACTATGGTTTTTATTTAGTATTCCTTAAATAATATTTATAAAAAAATTACTAGTAGTCCCTATTTTTATTCAACCAAAGTATTGTAATAAGTTGTAATTTGGTTTTTAATTAAAATATAATGTGAATGTATTTGAATAATTTTAAATTAGGGGATTAAAATCGAATAATTTATATTTTAAGGAATCAGAATTAAACTTAACCCAAGTTATAGTTTTATTAATTGGCATTATATATTTTTTTAATAATATTAATAATTTGTTAAACATTCAGTAATTTCAAAATATGAAATTTTATAAAAAAATAAACTTTAATCTTATAGTTTTATTCTTTAATTAAGATTAACAAATTGATATCATTATGATCAAAACTTAGGAATAATGCTTTGATGGAATTTTGAATGTAAAATTCCTTAGCTTTTCACAAAACTCACATTTTGTGAGAATTTTGTGTATAATAATTATATAAAGAGTTATAATTATAATTTCAATAATTAAAGTTGTATAAAAATGTTTTTATGATTTTCTTTTGTATAAAATTATAATTTTTATTAAAAGAAGTTGTGAAAGATATAATAAAAATTTTCACAAAAATTACAATAGTAGATATCAATATATAATTTTTGTGTATATATCAAAATATAATCTTAAATTTAAAAATCAAATACATAAATTTAAACTTGTTAAGTAGAGGTTCTTGGACCGTTAGGTTCATTCCATTAATTTTACTATAAATTTTATCATGTGATGAAATAATCATTCTCTAAAAAATAATCATTCCAATTTTGTAATATATTCCAACCAAATTTTAGAAAATCATTATTCTAATTTCGTAATGCATATCAAATTAACTTTTTTATCATTTTCCTTTTCATACCTATTCATTCCTTTTAATAAAATGCAATATAAGAGTAAGAATACGTGTATTATAACCAGAACATGCAAAATTTTATTGGCCATTTTAGTTAAAATTATTGTTATTATTAATTTCATTTTGTGATATTCTTTAAGTGTTTGGTGAAAGCTGATTCCCAATTGGTAAGCCACGTGTATGTCAAAATTGAGGAAAATGGGACTGATCTATGTAAACTATTATTATTATGGGATGGATTTTCCTTTTAACTAATAGCATTTGTCTCCGTACACACGACGGTTTGCAGCAGAATCCTACTTCAATCAACTACCAAATTTGACCAAAAAAAGGTGATTCAGCAATTTGACAAGAAAGTCTTGATGATCATGTCATGGCCAATCAATGAGAAGAAATTCTTATCGGAGTTACTGTTAAAAAAATGAAAATTACCTTTTGGATGTTGCCGCAACGACATCATGATTTTACCTTGCTTCAAAATGCGGACCCCCACAATTTACAATGTTTCGACATTTTTTTCCCCAGAAGAGTAACGATGCTCACGTGCACTGCCATGCCTTGTCAAAGTGTTACTATCATAAATTAGTTGTTTTTCTATTTTGGAAGTTATCACCAAATTATCATTAAATTTTGAGAAAAATGCCAATAGACTTTAAAAAAATTATAATCCATTAGAAAGTCTCACTTTTAAATATTATTGTAACGAAAATATCTAAAACAAATTTGAATAATTAAGTATATGTTATAGAGAGAATTAAATATTAATTTTCTCTACTAATGTACTGACTCTTTTTTTACTCCTGTCAATAATTTGCCAAAAAAAAAGAATGCTTAAAAAAAGTATCCATAAAAAATTTTAAAAAAAATTCTACATCATATAAATAATCATAAAAAATTCTCACAATAATTATAAAAAAATAATTTAAAGTATGAGAAAGAGGGGAAAAAAATTCTGCCATGCACCGATATGGTATTTCAATATTATTGAGTGGCTTATAACATGACAGAAAAAGAATGGCTGAGTGGTTTAATGTGCTAGACTGAAGTTCTGGTCCTCATTAGAGGGTGTGGATTTAAATCCCATTTCTGATAATTTTTTTTGGACAATTTTTAACCTTTTTTAAACTTTTTTAACCCCCCCCCCCTTTTTTATAATGGTTTTCAACCATTTTTTATGCAGGGAGGGTTCAATTTCATGCAGTACGTGTGGAACACCATGTATTTTGTGAACTGCAAACACAACAAAGGAAGGAAGTTCTGTTAATTTTAATAAAAATATTCACCCTAGGCTTATCTCTCTGGAGACGTATGGGATATTTTATTATTCGTTTGTAAATTCAAACACTTAGCCTTACCGTAAATACGCCACGTCTCCGGAGTTTCAACGGTAAGCCACATATACCGCGCATCCCTGTCTTTTACGCTTTTGTTTATTAATACTTACACCAACAGTCGTGTATAAAAATTTTCCTCAAACTTTCTACATCCTCCATTCATTTTATTAGTTTGCAAATTTTGTATTTTTTACTAATATGCGAGATTTATAAGAATTTAATTGGATAGATTTAAAAATCAAATTATTACGAGGCGTGATGTAACATTCTCTCTTTGAGCACTTGCAAGTGTACAATTGATTCCGTTAACTATAAATTTTAGAATGAAAACTAATTAAATATTTTTCATTTTAGAAATATTTACATTGTCATTCAAATTCAAATCTCAGGATGATCCTCAATTTGTTATGAAAAAATAGTTATAAAACTGGAAATAAAAGCAACATGATTACACGTACCAAAAAAAGGAAAAAAAGATTAACGAAAAGAGGTGCAACTAATCCAAAAATACGAATCAAGCCAAGAAATAAAGTTTCAATTATTAAATTTCTTTATCTAAAATCATCTACATGTTTTTAAATTAATATTTTACCAAAAAATAAATTAACATCACAATTCTGAAAATATTTTCATGATTGATATTTGATATAAAGAAAATATTAGAAAATGTTCTGATATAAGAATAATTGTTTCATGTAAGGAGAAATATCAAATGAAAAGTTAATCAAACTAAAAATTGAGACCCGTTCTACTTCCAATTAAATAAAAAAACATGTTATAACACAAAATTACGTATTAAGGATGTTTCTGTCCTACTTGCAGCTTACAAATCAATTAGAAAACAACGAACAAGCTCTCTCTGACGCACTGCTAGAGTTTCGCTGCCATGGATGAACAAGGTGATTCGCTTATAATTTTGGAAAAAAAAATTGGAGGAAAAAATTGTTTCATTTAAAATTCAAAATGTTATTTGGGAGATTTTTTTATTAAAATATTTGGATGAGTCTTCGACTTATAATTTTGTACATAAAAATGTGATAAGTACAAAAAAGGGGATTCGAAATTAAATTTTAAATTTCTTATATTCATTGAATTTATTTCATTATTTTATATTTAATAGTCATCTTTAATTTATATTTAAAAATTAATTTTGAATCTTATTTTCAATACATATAATATACTTTGCATAATCGTGAATCCACATTTATATACAATAAATTATATTTTATTGGAAACACCTGAATATTAAATAAAGTACTCAAAGAGTTGTAGATGATATTGAGCTTGAGAGTTACTAACATAGTAATAAAGCAATGCTACTTCTGTAATTTTTTATTCATAATTTTCTGTGTTCAAGGAATGCTAATAAAATAAACCTTCTTTAATACAATCTTTTAGCACTATGATTGTATACTTGAGTTAAATGAGAAAGATTAAAATGAAGTTACATGAATTCACGTAACTAACCAATTTGAGGACGTTTTAAAGTAAGTTTGTGTGTATAATATTAGCAGCATGCATATTTTTATTTCAAATCATTTAACTTGTTAAACAAAGTAAAATCAATATTTTTGTAACTAAAATCATTAAAATTTTTGAAATTGTAATAAGATGTGAAAATAGAACAAACTGATAATAGTACTTCGAAGTATTAATAACAAGGAATGAAAATATAATGAGAAGCATGATTTTAATTATTTTGATTTATGTAATTACATTATATTTAATGTTAATCTTAAAAGATTTAAGAATCAATTTACAATGTGTGTGCATTATAAATATAATTCAAGGTGCATAGGATTTGAAGGTTTTTTCAAACCCTCAGCTTAAAAGAATGCTTCTTCTCCCCAACATGAAGCGTGTGTTTTCCCAAAGCAACTTTTCTGTTGCCAAATTCATCAACCACACTCATATCCTTGCACACGTCAACCTTGAACTTAACTAATGCCACTGATTTTCCAGGCAAGTGAACTTTCTCAAACCCTAACAAGTGTTTGTGAGGCGCATTGTGCACAGCGGGAGGGCTAGAAAACAACAACACCGTGTGACTGTTACTCAGTCTCCCTTTGTTCTTGACTGTGAGGTGGACGTCAAAGGACAAATTCTGGCAATGATAATCAGTCACATCAATTGATACGCATTTCGAGGCATGACATGTGTGATTATTTGCCAGAGGAACAGAAAGTTTCCTAGGTGCTTTGATTAATTTGTGATCAAAAGTAGAGTAGCTTAGTCCATCTCCGAATGAGAAAACAGTTTCTCCTGCGTAGAATCTGTACGATCTTCCTGGGTAGCCTGTGGCAGGATCTGCCCTCATGTTTATGTTTGTCATTGGTACTTTATCGGCATACGATTGAGGATACCATGTCATGGGTAGTCTTCCACCTACATCAGGAAGTTATCAATGAGTTTCACATGTAGGGAATAATTAAAAATTTCATATTGCCTCGCAATGCTTTTATTATAAAAGGAGGTAGGTTCCACATAAAACTGTGGTCCATCTACTGTCAAGAAATAAAAATGTTGTGATAATGGCTCAAGTATTTTAATAGTCAGAAGTTTTGTAATTGAAAGGAAAATTAGGTCATATAAGCATCCAAAACATGTTATCTACATGAAAATCTTTTCACAACTTTTTTCACTCATGCACACAAGTTACAATATAAATTAGATTGATTTAAACCAGTTTTACAACAAGTAATAAATAGAACTTTTGAAATATCTATTGGTCATATGATTGTGTTAATGGTATTTAATAAATGAGTACCAACCAGTGAACTTTAACTATAGTCAAAAAAATCTGAATTCAAATTACTTGAAACTTCCCAAAAAAAAAAAAGTTAGAACTATGATAAACTTACTTGGATTATGAAAGCCAAAGATCACATCAGCTAGAGCAGCTCCACCAGCTTCACCAGGATAGCCAACCCATAGGATGCTTTTGATTTTGTCATCTGTTTTAGCAAATGAAACATCCATTCCTCCACCAGACATTATAACAAGAACCACAGGTCCCTTGGAAACTTTTGCAACCTCACTTACTAAAACTTGTTGCTGTCCAGGAAGAAGAAGGCTGTCTCTATCAAGACCCTCTGCTTCAACAGCTTGATTTAGCACCGACTACAATCACCGTTGCATCTGCAGAGGCTGCAATTTTTCTAGCATCATCAAGCAGTGGAACAGCACATTGTACATCACAGCCAAAGGCAAAACTTGTAGGAACTATGGCTGATAGGCCCTGCAATGGTGATATATAGTCGCAAGGGAAACCTGCAAATGTTTTCAGTGGTAATATTTTTGTGAGAATTGATATAATAATTTTTCACTGAGAATTTATCAAATGTAAATATAAGATAAGAGTTGGAGATTTTGGCACCTTCGTAATTTCCAATCATAACCTTAGTGGCGTTAGCATTAGGTCCAATCACTGCCAATGATTTAATGGTTTGGGGATTAAAAGGAAGAGATCCTGGGCTATTTTTAAGCAAAACAGTGCCTTGTCTAGCAGCCTCTCTAGCCAGCTCTTGGTTTGATGGGGTGCACACATCTTGTGGACCAAGGTTTCCATATAGTTGTTGCCTGGGATCGCCATCAAAGAAACCAAGACGCATTAATGTGGCGAAGTTGTTACTCACAGCTCCGTCAATGGCTGCTTCATCCACAAGCCCGAGCTTTACGGCGCCTTCCGCATATTGGCCTAGATATGTTCCACAATTCAAGTCTAACCCTGTTTGAATTGAAGTTTGCATACACCAAAGCTAATTAGAAGTGAATGTGTATATTACAAAATTTAAAAATATATAAAGTTTTGTATATAATAATGTTAGAAATTATTAATTTTTTGACAATACTACTAAATATATGTTTTGTACAAGTTACTGGATACAAATTTTCGGTGTAAATTCTACTAAAACATGTATATTTAAAGAAAAAATGACAATTTATCCTTTTGTAATTTCATTGATTTTTACTTAATTCACTTGTGCTTTCAAGTATGACAATTTGCCCCCTATACTTTCTATTATTAATACTTTGTCTACCTAAATTTTTTTCTATCCAATTTTTAAGGAAAACTCCATGACTTAAGTGACATTAGATAAAACTACATGTAAGTAAAGTATAATTTTCTTATATTTATGCAAATTGATGTTAAGGTTTCTCAATAGATACTAAAATATATTAGCCCTATCTTCTTAAATGATAAAAAAAAAATCTATTACAATGCATGGTACAAGTTGAAAAAAGAATATAACAAACTCTTGATGTTTGTAAATAGCAAATTTTATATATTTTATTATTGATAATTTTGTGAAGTACATAACTATAATATATGGTTTATAGATTTAGTGAGGCATGATCAATATATTTTTAGTACTAATTGAGAATTCTGGATATCAATTCACATAAATATGAAAAATAAAATAAAATTCATTCCCTATAATTTCTTTTGAATTTATTTAACTCACTTTCTATGGTATATTCCATCAAATATTGAATAAAAAAATTTAGGTTGATAAAGTAATAATATTGGAAAGCACAAGAAGGTAAATAGTAACACTTAAAAACGCAAGTTGGTAAAGTGAAAATCAACAACATTATAGATAAGTAAAATGTAATTTTTTCTTAAATAAATTAATTTGCATTTATATGCATAATAATAAAAAAAATGTTTTTAAGACATTCCAGTTAGAGTGTTTTTGTACAAAAACATTTAAATAACCTTCACAACAAACTTTTTTCCAAATTTTTTTTAATTAAACATGCTAATGGCCTTAATTTGGACAAAAAAAGCTATTTTTATAAGATAATTTAGATATTAAAAAAATGATCCATAGCAACCAGCCAGAATGGTTTGCGCTGCAGCTTCTTCCGGAGTCTTGGTGTAACGTTGGTTTTGGTGAAGCACTTGTAGCGAATCACAGTCAGAAACAATATATCTGCATGCACCATATAAGTACCATTGGTGTAAAGAGAACGTACAAAATAAAGATGAAGGACTAAGTATACGTTAACATGAAGAGACGAAGATACCCATTTAGCTTCCACTGGCCTCTGACAATTCCCTTAAGAAGGTTAGGATCAGCACATGATGGCTTCCCATTAACCTGATTGTAGGAACACATGACACTAGCAACATTTCCATCCGTCACACAGCTCTTAAATGGTGGTTGAAACGTGTCATCTAGATCTTGTTGTGACACCTAATTAAAGTCATAACAAAAAGCAACACACGGGGAAATTGAATTTCTACTTTCATGTTAACAAAAACTTAACGGACAACAAATACTAGGCTGAACATAAAAAACATAGACCCTAATAAACCAAACAGCTCAACATGTGAAAAATATGGTAATTACAAATTATATATACATGTATCTCTAAACTAATAGGATTTTAACACATATCTTTATAATGAGTCCTATGTTCTTATCTAACGGTTTACGCTAATGTATTTGTTCTTCGCAAGTTGAAGATAAGAACCATATGACTTGCAATATGATTTTGCAAGAAAATGGAGATTACCACAGCATTGAAGTGGTAGCGGTCTACGCCTCGCCAGGCATCCACATCATAAACGGTGTAGTGTTTACAACAAGCTGCAACTTTGAGCCTGTTTGGGTCGCCGCCATCGGTTTGTTGTAAGCCTTTCACATATTCTGCTGCATATTTGCTAGTGAGCAGAGGATCTTCCCCTGGTGTCTCCTGGCCTCGTCCCCACCTGGGATCTCTAAAGATGTTTACGTTTGGGGACCAATATGTCAATCCAGCCAGGCCCACATTGTACATTGCTCTAGCTTCTGTTGAAACCACCTGTAATAAAAAGAAATCCGCCGTAAAACACCATCTAACATCTAGAGTAAACTTCATTTTTTTTTATTATTAATGTGAAATTTACCTTTTCTTATTTTCGTCTTTGGAAATTATTTTTTATCAATTTTATCTCTATTAAATATTAATTTTTTTTATTTCATCATTTTGTTCATATCTGTATGAAAATTAATTTATTAAATTTCATCCCTCTAGAAATAAAATCGGATAAAGTAATATTTCACATTGTTTATGTAAAAAAATGTTTCGCAAGAATAGAATAAGGCAAAATGAATTTTATAGGGATGAAAAATAGAATTTATTCTAAAATCTACTAGTATGTTCATGGCTAATGGAAATATTAGCTTTACTTGTTATGATTTAGTCAATCAAATAAAAAATTACTTGTAAGATTTATCATATATTTTTGGTAAAATGAAATTTTATGAATGAATATGAATAACTATGATATTCTTGAACAATAAATTGATCATTCATGAAAATATTGATTAAGAAAATTTCATGAATTACACATTTTTTTCACTTATTTAATAAATTTAGTATTTGTTCACTTGAATGTATTATGAGCATCACGACCGATCATTAAGGCTTACCATTTTTAGAATTTTACTTCAACATAAAGGTTCAGGACTTTACTTTTATATGCTTGCGCTGCTCTTTTAAGTTCCCATGATGATTTAAGATTTTATCGTGAATCACACATTTATACCTAAAGACTTACATTTACACCTCAAAATCTCACCAAAATTTGTATCATCTAATACAAGTTATAAACAAGAAAGAAATAGCCGAATTACCAAGTTTTTTATATAGACTTCCACAATCAAAGACTAAAATAAATATTGAAGCGAGAAATCTCACCTTTCCAATAGCTTGAAACAGAGTAGTATTGAAAGAAGCTGCAGTGAGAATAGGCATAGGAAAACTGGTGGCTCCGGGCACCACACTGGAAAAACGGGTTCCCGGGCCAACGTAGGAGACTCCATGAAGAGCCTCCGACCACCATTCATACCTCGGAATGCCGAGGCGGCTCACGTCAGCAGCAGCGTCCACCATGGTCCCAACCTTCTCCGTCAATGTCAACCTCTTCACTAAATCCGCAACTCTCACATTGATGGGCAATGATTTATCACAGAATGGAAAACCCACCAGGGCCGGATTGCCGACAACATCACAGGCAAAAGCTTGGCCGGAAACCCCAACGGAATTCAAGAAAATGACAAACGCAAATGAGAAGAAACAGAGGAAAACAGAGACTCTGTTTTCGGAGAAGGCCATAGCCATTTGCCAATTTCAAATGCAATGAGAAAACTAATGGAGATTAAAGAATAAGCAAAAGGAGAATCTGAGACAATTTGATCAGAAACTCCTTTGTGATTGTGGTTTGGTTGGAAGCTCTTTGCGATTGTGGTGTCAATATATAGTGCAAGAGAGAAGAAGATAAGTCACTGTAATTTGGAAGACAGCGGCTTTACGCTTCAGAATTAGGCTAAGAGCGTAAATCATGTGAAAATAGAGATGCATGTCTGTGATATTTGGGATTGGACGTGTTGCAGACAGATGAATGGTGAAGATAGAGAAGTGGCCACAATTATTACATGATGAGAACAAAGTGTTATGATCTATGTGAGTGAACTGTGAAGAGGAGGGAAGAGAAAGTGAATCTTATGAATTAAAATTCCAAACTTGGGATTCGGAGTAATTCTTTCGTGAGTCAATCAGGTTGACCTGGAATATGAAAAGCCAGGTATTTATAACGATAAAATAAAAAATGTTATAGCAATTGAAAATGAATTAAAATTTAGTTTCAAATTTTTTATTTTTATTAAATTGAACTTTATAAATTTATCTTATCATCAAGTCTCATTATCTCATATTTAATGATAATCTTTAATTTGTAATTACAATTTAATTTTAGATCTTATTTTTAATACATATAGTATTATTGTAAGAAGATATATCTAACTATATTAATAAGAAATCTAAAAATACTTTAATCCTGAAGTCATTGTCAAACTTGTTGATTCATTAAAAAAAAACTAAAAAAAAAGGTCTATTTGTATTAATGGATTTATACATATTATGTAATTTTTTTTTTAGATCTACAACCAATTTGATCTATACAAAAAATTTTCTTTTAGATAATAGCAAATGGTGATGTTAGTCCCGTGATTAACTCATCTAAGAAATATGATATTTAAAATTAACTCACATCTTTTCCTTTTTCTTTTTCTTTTTTATTATATTCACAATGAGTGGATTTGAATTTAAGACTACCAACATATTATCTAATTCCACTTTTAAAATTATATTAAAAAAGAGAGAATTTAATTTATCTAGAGTTAAATTCAGGTATAAAATTATTCATAAATTCAATTTAAAGTTTCAAATGGATTTAGTTTTAGTTTTTTCGAGATTTCAAAGAGAGGGAAGTTCCTTTTCACTAGACCACAGCTTAATAACTTTAATTAACTTAACGTCTACAACGAAAATTGCAGTTACCTCTTGCATCCAAACAATAGAAATGGGGGGTTATCAATGCCATTTTCATGCACAAAGCCAAAAGATGATAATGAGCAGATATTAATTTATTTGAGGTGAAGGTGTTATTGTTATTTGGTTTTGTCATCATAAGAGGTATGGTGTTTATTTTTGTGAGGAGGGGCCTCATTTTCTAAACCCTTTTCAGAGTTGAGGCTTCAATTAATGCTCACAGGGAGAAAATGATTGGAAGAGGACAAAGAAGAATAGAGAGAACATTTTTTCTCTATTTTGTTAAAAGCTTTAATTTGCTATATAAAGCATTATAGCAATAAATGATTGAGCATTTGTTCTTGTGTTGGCGGTGTTCTGGTAGGAGGACTAATATGCTTTTGCAAAAGCTTTGTGATATTATTAAGATCAGGCCAGTCTACCATACTCTACTGAAAATGGAAGCAAATCCGTCCTAATTGCGAATTTTATGAATAAAATTACAATTTTTTATTAAAAAATTATAAGTTTTATGTGAATAGTTATATGTAAGTTTTTTTATATATAATATAAATTATATGGAGTGAAATTATTCCTATAAAATTCATAACTTTATTTATAACTCTTATCATTCAAGATAAATTTATCCCTTCCATTGGGGCACAAAAGTCCATCCCGAGCAATTATCCACTCAATGACTTATAACTGGGTAGATATCCCCTCCAATAATTAGGTGTAATTGTGACAATCTTGCCCTAGAAAACAAGAGGAAAAAAAGTGATAATAGGCTCGTTTGTTATAGTAAAAATATTCTATATATTTAATGTTAAATAAAGAGTATTTGGTTAGTGGTGTAGTTAAGAACCCTAGTGGGTTTAAATTTATTTATATCCATATGTTCTTCTGTGACTTTTGAGAAAAAAATTTATATTTTTCACAATTTTTATGAAAAATTATAATTTTTACATAAAAGAAAGTCATAAAAATATTTTTATGCAATTTTAATTAATAGAATTGTAACTTTTATTTAGTTATTGTACACAAAATTCATAAGTTCTCAGAAAAAAAATTAAATGATTTTACATAGAAAATTAAAAATTTTATGCTAAGTTTTTGTAAATGCGTACAAATCTTTTAACCTATATCAAAGCATTTCCCTTAAATTTTAATTGGAACAATATCAATTTGTGAATCTTGATAAAGTATAAAATTGGAAGATGAAAAATTGTTTTACTTCCAATTCTATACATTGAAATTATTGAATGACCAATCAATTATTAATGTCATTAAAAAATGCACACATGCCAATTATATTTGAGCTTAAATGTAATTTGAGTCTCTTTAAGATTTTGGTCTCTTAATTTAAATTAATTTATTATGACCCTCTAAATATTTAGTTAATGGAATTTTGATTTTCCTATCAAACTTTCTATCAACTTCTATAAACTTGTGTTAACTCTTATTTGATATCTAAACATTCATTGTATTATTTTTCACAATTTTTACAGACAATGAACTTTAAAAAAATTCAAACTTTCATATATAATTCATTAATTTTGTAAAATAAGTTTCAATATCCAAATAAAAAATTTCTTTCATACTTACATGGAAATTGTTTCATATATTAAAGAAACATTAAGTAAAAATAATTTTGTAAGCTTAAGAATTTGACAGAAATCAAATAAAAGATCTAAAACTGCAATAATTAAATATGTAGGAAGATTAAAATAGATATGTTAAATTACGGAACCAAAATCACAAATTTTTTATGTTAGCGGATCAAAGTTACATTTAAACCTAATTATCTAAAAGAATAAAAAAAACAACATGAATGTAATATTTGTTTTCTACAATAGTTATATAAAATGTCATAAAATATTTATAATAATGCTTAATAAAATGATGATTTAAAACTAATGTTAAATCCATTAAATAGTTAATGGTAAATAACTTTTCTATAATAACGTATGCTAATAGTAATAAGCTAAAGTCACTAAAGGAGTTTGCAAATAAGGGTGAAAGCACTTAAAAATTGCTTGAGTTTAACGCAAAAATAAATATGAAGAAGAAAATTCAATTGGAAGTAGGAATGAAGTTTGTTGATTTTAGAGTGTATAGGAAGACACATGAGCAATATGCAATTGAAAATGGAATAGATTACTTATACATCAACACTAAGGTTACAATGATAATTGTGAAATATAAAAGAGAATATGGATAGAGGGTATATGCTTCTCACTCTTTAAATGGTTTATCTCATTAAAGTGAAACATGGAGAAAATAAAGAACATAATTATAGGTAGTCTTAAGTAAATAAGAGAGTTAAATCATCATGGTTAACCAATCAATATATGGATAATTTTAAAGATTAACCTAAATGGAATCCAATTGCTATTGGTAATACTATGCAAAGATAGAAATATGTTAAAATCTCTTAGTAGCAAACTTATAAAGCAAAGAGGTAAGCACTAAAAGCAATTAATGGTGGTCATATTGAATAATTTCATAGAGTATGACATTATTGCAAAGCCATTTGTAAGTTTAGCCTAGGAAGCATAATGAAATTGTTTACTTAACATAAGCTTTTTTATAAAATTTATGTATGTTTAGATGCATGCAAAAAAGGTTTTCTTAGTGCTTACAGACCCATTATTTATGTCGATGCTTATTTTTTGAAGGGCTAATATGGTGGATAACTATTTTTTGCTATAGGAAAAGATAAGAATGATAATATATATCCTATTACATATGCAATTATGGAGAGAGAATGCAAAGATAGTTAGGATTGATTCTTAAACATGCTTTTCAATGATTTAGACTTACCTTAAAAAAAGTTGGATTATTATGTTGGACCAACAAAAGGTAAATAATTGAACTTGTTAGATTTTGGTTTTATATAATTGTGTCATTAGTTTTATATTTATGTGATAATGGTTTTATCTAGGCAAGGTTTTCTTAAAACTTTAAAAAAAATTAGTTATAAGAATAGGATTTTTTTTAGGCATTTGCATGCTAACTTCAAGGTGAAATATAAGGGTAAGGCTTTGAAGAATGAATTATGGAATGTTGTTATAGCCACTACAATAAATGATTTTAATCATTATATCCACAAGATACACAAGCTTAATGATCATACAACCATTTTCCTAAAAAAAATTAGCCTTTCATATTGGAGTAAGATGCTTTTAGTTTAAAAGCAAAGTCAAATATTTTACAAAATAACATTGTTGAGACCTTTAACTCTTTTATTCTAGAGATAAGAGATAAACCAAAATTAATAATATGCAAGACAATAAGAGAATGTTAATAAAAAGATTTACTACTACTAGAAAGGATGGTATGGAAAACTAAAAAGCTTTATTTGCACTAGAATACAAACTAAGCTTGAGAAGTTAAAGAAAGATTTCTCAAAATAGATGTGCTATATGATAAGAGATGATTAGTTTAAGATTGATAATGCATAGGGAAAAAGAAAGTTAGCTAACATAAATTGAAGGACATGTTCTTATTTTTGTTAGGATACTATAACTATTCCATGTGACTATAGAGTGCATTGAATTCACAAAATGAAATGAATTTTAGAAGATTATATGGATGTATATTATAGTGACCAAACCTTTATGAAGGCCTACAAAATTGCCATGTTACTAGTTCCTAAGGAAAAAGAATGGCTAAAAACTAAGAAAGCACCATGTGGTCCTCTTGTTATAAGATTCATGTTGGCAGGCTAAGGAAAGTAAGGGAAAAAGTACTAAATAAGTCTCTAAATCCACACAAGGTAACTAGAAAGGGTCAAACTTTAAAATGTGATAATTGTGCAACATTAAGTCATAATGTTAGATGTAAAGGGCCATTAGATCCTAAAAAAGGAATTTATAAAAAGAAAAGGGCAAGCTTAAGTATAAGGATAACATTAAATGAAGAGACTACAACAAGGAAATGTTCAAATGGAGGCATTAAAGCAAGGCAACACTGAATAAGTAGACATAGTCACTGCAATAAGTAGTAGGGATTTTAATTGGCATTATTAGTCAAATAGAGACATGTAATTTATTTTTTGTTAAAGTTTCCTTTGAGAAATAAGCTAGTTGTTATTATTTTTCCATTTATCATGAAATTATGTCATAAATAAAGTAAGTCATGATTTTAAAATTAATGAATTTTATCTTTAATTTTGCATCTACATATGTTTTATTTATATAGCATTATATTTATACATGTTAATAGTGAACAATTAGTAGTGCAAAATTTTTGTATGTAAAATCATGTTTATGCAAGTTAGTGTACAATAAATAGAGTGGAATTTACGAATGCATGAAGCTTATTTTTGTAGAATTAGTATTGTCTATTAGTGCAAAATTCTGTGCTATGCAAATTTTATTTATGCAAAATTATATTCACAATACAAAATTTTGTGTTATGCATTTTCACAGTGCAGAATATGTTTATACAGTCTTGTTTATATAAGTTTATTCAAGTTAATAGTACAAAATTAGTATTTTAGTTTAGTACAAATTAGTATAAAAATTTGTACATATGCAGAATTTATGTATGCAACTTTTATTTGCAAAATTTTTATATGCAAAATGCTAAGATTAGTGGCATGTATTTGTGTTGGATAAGCCTAAGTGTATAGCTATTATTAAACTTTTTGTTATTATCATATATATAGGCTAAGCTCATTGGAATTTACCATATACTAGGCCATATAGTAAACATTTGGAAATATAAATGGTTTTTTATTTATATACAAGTAGACAAAGTTTGTTTCTTCTAATTATTGTTTATATTTATAGCCAGTATTGATTTTTTTGTTCAAAAAACTAACATATTATTATTCCAAGACATTTTGGAAAATTTGGATTGTACAGAAAGTCATTAACTTAGTGCAACGTTTTGTAAAATTTACATATGATATCTTAATGCATTGCATTTCAAAGAACTAAGGCATTAACTTTTCAAAAAAAAAATAGTGTATTGTATTTTAATGCATAAAAAAAACCAACAACCACATCATTCGAAATCCTATTTTATATAATCCTAAACACAACACAACTGCATTTCCTTTCTTGTAGCACTAGTAGCATCAATACTCCTAATCTAATACCAGTGACACTTTTTCCCCTTTGATGATTTAAATCTCTCTCATAACTATGTCTTTAGTTTTTGAAAAATCGCTTTATCACAAAATCTCCATGCCCAAGCCATTTGAAAGATAAAGTTACATTAGATTATGCAAGGTGAATAAACTACTAGGAATTTTCCCGATTAAACTATTGTAAGATAAAGCCAATTGCTCTAAAACTATTGTCTTTCTAATGGATTTTAGGATTTCCTCAACCAAGTTCATGCCATACATCCAAAGTTATTTTAATTTTTTCAACTTTGTAAAGTTTGAAGGTAACTTTATGGAAGAGAGTTTGTTGTTAGGGGTAATCCATAAGAATTCAAGATTGGACAAGTTTTCAATTTTAGCTAGGTAGTGCCGTTAAACTGACACTTATAAAGCTATCATTCAACCTCTTAATACTTGCTAGAATATCACCAGAAAAGTTATTAGCACCAAGGATAAGAATATAGAGGTTAGACAAGTATTTAATGTTATCTAGAATATAACTAATAAATTTGTGTTGTCAAAGGTCAAGGTACTTTAATTTTGATCAATTGTAAAGGGCTTTAAGGAACTTTTTAAAAACATATATTACACATTTTTTTAATTATCAGTAAATTTGAAATTATTTCATAAGAAAAAATAACTAAGGCAAATGGTAAATTTGGTTAAGTTAGAAATTTTATGCATAAAATATGGAATAAAATAAAGTTAATAAAAATTAAGAATATGAGAATATGTATTTCATAAAATTTTGATAGGGAAAACTTATTAAAATCATAAAGTATAAAGTTATATATTGATATAAGTAGGTGTGTGAGTGTGGAAAAAGTCTAGAAACAATTTTTTGAAAATATCCTTAGGGCATTATTTTTCCTCCCTACTAACCCCTAAACCCTAATCTCCCTTATATCTTCTTATCTCTTAAATTCTTTCAACTCTCTCTAACAATTTCTTCCACCATTCTACCAATCAAGTAAGGAGAACTTCAATTCTTCTTGAATTCTTCATCCAATCAAAGTAAGAACATTGCTTTCATTAAGAATCCTTTCTATCTTTTCTTGATTGATAAAGAAATTTAAGATTTATGTGATTTTGTTAGGTATTTTAAATCTTATCTCTAGAATCCATGAATTTTGATGTGATTAGGATTGAAAAATCTTCAAACTAACTTTATACATTCTCTTCCATATAAGGTGAGTGGATAATCTAGCTAAATTTATAAATTTTGTGGCTATATGATGATATTGATGAAATATTGGTTATTTTGTCATTTAACTTGAATCTTGTTTATTTTGATGTGATAGAAGTAATAAATGATAGAGAGAAATAACATGATATATTAAGTAAGTATATTAATAATTGTTTCAAGGTTTATTATGTAATACATGTGTTTGGTAGGCATTTATGATCGGATAAATAATGAAATTTTCATAGAAAACCATGATTTTCATGTGTGAATCAAGTAACCAATCCATTATGATGGTCCAGAGGCAAATTTAGGCTTCAAAGTTGAGTGATTAATTGATTCTAAGTGTCCAGAGGCAATTCAGGGTAGGTGAATCGATTTAACAATCGATTTATCAACCTTAAAATTTTATGCCAATTTTAAAGGAGCATAATTTTTTTATCTTATATTCATTTTAAATGAATTATTATTAGAAAGGTAATTGAGTTTACTTTCAAATGGAATTAGTTTTAAATCAATATCTTATGTATATTTTAAGATATAATCAAAATAGTAAATAGAGGTCAAAAACTTAAACAACAACAATAACAACAAAGCCTTATCCCACTAAGTAGGGTCGGCTACATGGATCGCACGACGCCATTGGGCTCTATTAAAAGTCAAGTCTTCGGTGATATTATTCACTAAGAAATCCATTTTTATAACTTCCTTTAATATCTTCTTTAGCCTCCCTCTATACCTTTTTATAGGGCTAAAGAGCATGTAATCAACTCTTCTCATTAGTGCCTCCAATGGCCTTCTTTGCACATGACCAAACCACCTTAACCAATTTTCTGTCATCTTCTCCTCAATAAGTGTCACGCTAATATGCCCTTGTATACAATCATTTCTTATCTTGTCCTTTCTTGTATGACCACACATCCATATTAACATTTTCATTTCTACTACCCCCATTTTTTGCTCTTATTGTCCCTTTAGAGCCCAACATTCACTACCAATAAAGCATAACTGGTTGTATAGCAGTCCGATAAAACTTTCCTTTGAGCTTAGTAGGTACTTTACGGTCACAAATCACTCCAGATGCCTTTCTCCATTTTAACCATCTAGCTTGTATCCTATGTGTGACATCTCCATTAATTTCCCCATCGCTTTGTAAAAAAGATCTCAAGTACTTAAATTTAGATATTTGCAGTATGATGTGATCTCCAATTCTTGTCTCCAAATTATTTCTATCTTGCTTCTTGTTAAACTGGTAATGCATATACTCTGTCTTACTCCTACTCAAGTGAAAACCTTTTGATTCTAACACCTATCTCCAAAGCTCCAATTTATAATTAACCTCTTCCTGCGATTCCTCAATTAAGACTATATCATCCGTAAATAGCATACATTTAGGGATATTCTCCTGTATGTCCTTAGTAAGAATATCTAAGACTAGATTAAACAAGTAAGGACTTAAAGTTGAGCCCTGATGTAGACCTATCCTTATAGTGAAGTCCTTTGTCTCTCCTCCAAGAGTTCTTACACTTGTAGTTACTCCATCGTACATATCCTGTATAGCTCGAATATATGTGACACGAACTCCTTTCTTCTCCAGAGCTTTCCACAACTTCTCTTGGTACCCAATCATAAGCTTTTTCTAGGTCAATGAAAACCATATGTAAGTCTCTTTCTTTACTTCGATACCTTTCCATCAACCCTCATAGAAGATAAATAGCCTCTGTTGTAGACCTTTTTGGCATAAATCCAAATTGGTTCTCTACAATCTTAGTCTTATCTTTTAATTTATGCTCAATCACTTTTTCCCATAACTTCATAGTATAGCTCATAAGTTTTATCCCTTGATAGTTTACACAATTCTGAATATCTCCTTTGTTCTTGTATATAGGCACAAAAATACTCTTCCTCCACTCATTTGGCATTTTTTTAAACCTTAAAATCTCATTAAATAACTTGGTGAGCTAAAAAATACCTTGTTCTCCTAAACATTTCTAAACTTCAATAGGAATACCATCCAGACTAACGGTTTTACCATTATCCATCCTCTTAAGAGCTTCTTTTACCTTTCCAACTTGAATCCTACGATAATAAGCTAAATTTTATTCATCCTCTTAGGTTTCTAATCCTCCCATATCCCTATTCACTCCTTACTCGTCATTAAAAAGCTTATAAAAGTACTTTTCTCATCTTTCTTTGATATCTTCATCTGTGAGTAGAACTTATCCATCTTCATCCTTAATACACCTTACTTGATCCAAGTCTCTTAATTCTCTTTCCCTATTTTTGACAAGCTTGTAAATCTTTTGTTCTCCATTCCTTGTCCCTAAATCTTGGTAGAACTCTTCAAAAGCTTTAGATCGTGCCTCGCTCATTGCCTTTTTGGTCTCCTTCCTAGCCATCCAATACCTTTCCCAATTCTCAGAATTGTCACACACATGTAAAGCCTTAAAACATTCTCTTTTGATTTTGACTTTTTCCTGCACACTTTCATTTCACTACCAAGATTCTTTATCTTTCAGTCCAAAACCTTTTGATTGACCCAAAACTGTCTTAGCAACCATCCTAACCCTCCTAGCCATCGCATCCCAAATATGGTTAGCACTTTCTTGTGCTTCCCAATTACCTTCTTCCAATAATATTCTCTTAAAAGTCCTCTGTTTCTCATCTTTAAGCTAACACCACTTAATCCTTGAATTTATAACTTGTTATCTCTTTTTATTATGGAATTTAACAAGGACATCGAGGACCAAGACCCTATGTTGTGTAGTAAGGCTCTCCCCCGGAATCATTTTGCAATCTTTACAGATTCTTCTATTTGAGCTCTTTACTAAAAAGAAATTAATTTGTGACCTTGAAGTTCCACTCTTGTACGTGATTAAATGCTCCTATCACTTTTTAAAATCATACGCCATCAAAAAATCAATAATAGATTACCCCTCCTTATTTAGTTGTCCATAACTAAAACCTCCATGCGCTATCAAAAAATGCTTTGCCTCACTACCAACATGTCCATTTAAATCCCCTCCGATGAAAATCTTTTCTTCTTGTGAAAATCCTTGAACCAAACCTTTTAGGTCTTCCTAAAACTTCTCCTTCAAATGTGTCTCCAATCCTATTTATGGTGCATAGGCACTAATAATATTAATAGTCTCCCATGTAACTATTAATCTTAAAGATAAGATCCTATCCCCCATCCTTTTTATATTCATCACATTTTTCTTCCAATTCTTATCTACAATAATACCAACTCCATTCTTTCTTCTAAATTTTCCTATGTACCATAGTTTAAAACCTGTAATGTATACCTCATTGGCTTTTTCTCCAACCCATTTAGTTTCTTGAAGACACATAATGTTAATCCTTCTTCAAATCATAGTGTCTACAACCTCCAAATATTTACCTGTTAGCGTGCCGATATTTCAAGTACCAAACCTAATTATGTTCTCATGAACTAGCTTCTTTATCCACATCTGTCCATAAAAATGTGAGGACCCTTGCTCATTTAACACTACATCTGAGCGTCGATGTAGCGGCTCTAGCTCATTTGACACTATACTCGAGCCATACAGCATGTTACTTCTGGGTAGCAACCTAGCATTAACACCAATAAATTATCGTGTATAATCCGTATAAAAGATTTCGATAAAATTTTTACGTTAGCTGTCGAAAGCCTAACACAACCCCTTGGGAGAGAAATGCCCCCACTTGGGTTACAAGCTAGCGCTACCTAACTCGACCAAAATAAATAAATATAAATATATATATATATAATCAAAAAAGAAGAAGAAGAAGAAAAGGGAGGAGGAGGAAGTGGGGGACAAAAGAAAGAAAAAAAAAAGATATCTGTTCCATCATACTTCTCTCTGCACATTGTCCATCCAAAGAAACTTGATAGAATCATCAAGAGGTTAAAAACTTAAGATTTCAAAAAAATAAACTTTTTATGTCTATCTTAAAAAAGGCATAACACTTTCAAAACTTAACTAATTTAGGCAAGTGAATATGAAAAGCTAATTGAGTCTATTTTTATATGAAATAAGTTTTATGAATAACATATTCATAATTTTTAAGTTATCTATAAAATATCACTCAAAGGTCATAACCATGATAACCATATAGTAAACTATACCTAACTTATTTTATGTATTCATGACTTATAACAATCTAACATAAGGTGTTTAATCTTTAAACATTAAAGATAGAGTGGTTTATAATAATTAAAATATAAGTGCATGACTTAAGTAATCATGAAATGAGAAAGTAGAGGTTGTATGATATAATATATATGTTATAATGAAGTTATTGCATTAATCATAGAATAAAATATGTTAAGACATGTTTTGTGGATTGATTACTATGATATGTGTGAATACTTGTAACCATACAAGAAGGCATAATCATGTTAACACATATTGTGATGTATATTCAAATTGAATTATGATTGCACTGAATAAAGCTTGAGCTCTAATATTAAATTGCATTATGAATTATGCCATAAATGGTATTAAAGATAAGAAATGCGATGGGAGTGATTTGTGAATACCGAATGAAAAATTTCTTATGACATACTTGTAGAAGGTATAAGGCAAACTCTAGAAGGACAAGGATGAAAAATTTATGAAATGTATAAGGTTGACCTACGAGACAAAAGGTAGATAAATATGTTTTACATATTACTTATTATTCCAAATAAGATATAATCTTAAGTGTAATTATTTATTAATATTATTATATAAAATATTGAAAATGAAATAATTATGTGTTAATCTTATTGTTATTGGGTCTTGATTACCAATATGCTTAAATGTGATATGAATTGTCAAATAAGGATAGTTCAATGGATAAGTTATTATAAATTATTATCGTTCTTATAGATTATTCACTTATTAAATCGTGAACTCAATCCTCTATGATTTATTTTATAAATTCTTAGGTCAAGCCTCTACATCCATCTTATTAGAGCTAAATTTTATGGGAGATCATTAATGGTAGTATGGTAACACAGAATCTTATATATAGTATATTTTGGGCTTTATGTTTGTTATAAATTTAGGTAGAAAAGATATTTGAACTAAATATCATGAGTTAGTTAGACTTGTTTATCCTTATTTTGAAAATATTATAAGTATATCTAACTTTCTCATCTTTTGCAAAAGCCTTAATGAATTCCAATAAATATTTTTTTTCTAAAGTATCATTTTTTTCTATATGTATGATAGTTGATTATCAGGATCAAGCTAAATAATTAAGAATAGGATGGTGGAAACTAGAAAATGAATTCCATGCCAATCACGATCAATTTAAGTCATGACAATGTTATTGTACTGAAAATCAAGGTGCGTGAGATTTTTTTAGGTCATAAATTAAAGGTAGTGTTGATAGGATTTTGACACACTATAGAGTGAGTTTTGACATATAGATTGTGCCTAGATCAAGAAAAGGAAGTTTATTCACTTGGTAGAAGTTGTAAAGTCCTACATCTTAATAGATTTGCCTTAAAAAGTGTAGTGTTTCAATTGCAAAAATGTAGTTTTACATCTATTCTAGAATAGAGCTATGCTAAGGATTAGAGTTTTTCATATACATTTTTTTCAACCTAACTTTAAGCTTGATGAGAATTGTAAAAGAGGCTTTTTTTTTTACTTTTTTTTGTTTAAGGATTGAAGGCTTAGATAGTTGAATTGGATAAGTCATTAGCGAATCAAATAGAAATTTTGACAAATGAGAAAAATGTTAGCCTTAAGGTTTCATGTGATGAGTTTTGATAATGACAAATGAATGTTACAATAGCATTGATGTCTTATGCTAAAATGGTATATGTTAATAGACATACTATGTTATACTTGATGCATATATATGATATGATGACTATACTTGTTCTTATATATTCATGATGACAAATGAATGTTATAATATCATTGCATATCTTTGTACCAAAATGCTATAAAATCTTCAATAGACATGCTAGATTATGATTGTAATAGCAATGCTTGATTATATGCTAAAAGAGCTATATTATAGAAAATCATTATTAAGTATATGGTTAATCAAGATATATGAAAGGATGATTATGCATGTTCTTGTACTAATTTATCTTATATAAATCATACATCAATATCTTGATATATTAGAATTGAACTAACTATTTGGTTTGCAAAGTTTATGAACTTGTATATAGGAAAGTCCAAGATGAAGAAGAGTGAGCATTAAAGCAAAGAAATGGAAGATCATATTGTGCTAAGTCTAGAATAAGGAAGAAAGATAAGAAAGGAGATATGATCCAAGTATTGAAGATTAAGAAGATTAAAAGCTTGGAAGTATCAAGAAAAGATAAGGAACTTGATTAGTATAGTTTTTTATCTTAAGGCTTAACTTCCTTGTAAAATAGAGTATTTCATGATATAAAGCTCAAACATATTTTTTATAATCTTAGCTTGATCAAAATATTTTAAAAGAATAGCCCACAATCATGTTTTTATAAGATAACCTATGTGGACATTTCAAAAACTAATGAGATATTAGGTTTTAATATTTTTAATTTTGACCTTTGGTCATTCTTTTAATCATATCTCATAAAATAATTGTGATTTAATTCTCAAACCTTTTCCATATGAAAATATACTCAAAGAGCTTTTCAAGGACATATCATTTGCTTAAAATGATCAATATATGAAAGAGATATGATTTTGCCAAGTTGAGTATAGGAATCAATTTTTTGCAATCTGGTCTTTTCTAATGTGTGCTCATTATTTTAATCAAATATTGAAAAATAGAAATGATATAAGTATGAAATTATTTTTATGTAAAAATAGACTCAAAGATATTTTCATGTATAAGTTATTTGCTTAAAATGATTAAGATATGAAAGAGTTGTGAATTTTAAAAGTTAAGTCTCAAAATCATATTTTCACAAATTCATTGTTTTTGACCTTTGCTCATTATTTTGAACATATCTAAAAAATTACATTATATATGAGCATAAAAATAGTCTCATTTAAAAGTAGACTCAATTAGCTTTCTAATGATATGTCATCTGCTTAAAATAAACTTAAAATGAAGAAGTTATGATCTTTTAAAATTGAGTTTATATTTCTATCTAGGTGAATCGATTCACCAATCAATTCTGGACATCCAGAGAGCACCCTAAATGTCCTAAATCGATTCACCAATCGATTCTGAGTGTTCTAGTACACGAATAATGGCTAGTAATGGTTAGTTTTCATTCCTAACAACATCAAACGGCCATAATACTCCATGGGCTTCATATATAAGCTAAGAAACACGAAATACAATAAA
This sequence comes from Sindora glabra, assembly GCA_020226215.1. Taxonomy (NCBI): domain Eukaryota; kingdom Viridiplantae; phylum Streptophyta; class Magnoliopsida; order Fabales; family Fabaceae; genus Sindora; species Sindora glabra. The sequence continues at coordinate 41,225,339 of CM035227.1, read as the reverse complement.
CAGGAAGCTTAAACTACATCTATTAACATCATTCTACTCCTTCTTTCATCAAATCATAAATTAAGCTCTAATTTGTGAAATTCTTCTACTCTAGGTGCTTCAATTGTTTCATCCACTCTTTAAGAGAGTATATTAGAGTTGATATTCCTCTTATATTATTTCCAAATAGTAAAAGGTGAGGTATCCATTTGGAATTCTTAGAAAGGGTGAGGTATCCCTTATAAAAGAGTTTTTTGCTCAAGAAAGATCAAGAATTGTAAGGCTTTTTCAATTGCCAATTGAAACTTAGAGGGATAGTGCATTAACATAAGCTTGGAAAGTTTAGAGAGAGAATGTACACCTTGGGGAGGATATCCAAGGGTGGAACCACTATAAATCCTTGTGTTTAATCTTTCTACCCTACTTCTTTATAGTTTCTACACATTACTCTGTTTTGCTGATTATATACTCTGTTTTTGTTGTTGGTATTTATTGAATGCATTATGTTGTAATGCTTATATTATCACTTAAGTAATCGGATGGTTGAAAGAGAAATACTCCCATATTGATCTTAATGCTTGAATGATTGAATAATTAAAAAGAACTCCATTTATGATTACTTTTCTATGCATATGCTTCATGATTATTTTGTCTATGCATAGTTGATGAACTAGTTAAATGAATTGTGCTTCAATATTAATCTTGTTAGTTCAATAGTTAATAAAGAACTCAATTTATGCATTGACTTCTTAATTCTTATTTATACATAATTAAATGAGTTGCTTTGCACAAGTGATTTGAATTGTTATATCTTAAGTACAAACATATTCACAAAGCTTTCTTGAAAGTTTTTAAATCAAAATTATTCTCATGACTTCTCAAAATTAAAAGGCTTTCAAAAAGAGTTTCAAAAATAATAAAAGTTTTAAAAACACCTAATTCACCCCCTATTGGATGTGGGTTGCCAATGCTAACAATTAGTATCAGAGCAATGGGCTCTTATTTAAAAGACTTAACTGTCTCAAGAGGATCCATGGCAACCTTTGATGGTAACTCTTTGAAAGAAAATTTTAATGTTGTAAATGCTCTAATATTTAAATATGTTAATATTTCTAAACCTCTATTCTTTGATGGTTCTTATTTTAAAGTTTAAAAAGGAAAAATGGAGTATTATATTGAAGTCTTTGATTTTGATGCATGGGAAATCATTGAGAATGGTTTTACCTTAAAACCAAGAAATGAATAGGATGATGATTACAAAAAGAAGTTTACTCTAAACATTAAGGTTATAAAAATTTTACATAGTAGTTTGAATAATGATGCATATGCTAAAGTGTTAAATGTTCTAATGCTAAGGAAATTTAGGATACCCTTATTGCTTTTTATCTCGATTATCATATTGATAAGAATGTTTGTGTTAAGTAAGAAAAGAAAATGAAACAAAAAGAGCAAGATAAAGTTCACTCTAAGGAGATTCTTCAAGAGAATATGCAAAAGTGTGAAACATGTTCAACACCTCTTAGTGAAGAATTTAAAGATGAAAGGAAGCATGAACAAATTAAGCTTCAAATGAAAGATTCATGCTCTATGGCTTAAAAGGACTTAAAGGTACATGATTAAAATTTTAGTACTAGTCCTTGTGATAATGACCTATGTGCTTTAAATGAATTGCATAATGATAGAATTTCTATAGGACTTGATTGTTCAACTTCTTATGACTTTAAAATTGGAGATGATTTATCTAAAAAGGAAGTTGAACACTTAACTTGTATACTTTCCAAGTCTTTAAGTTAAGATATTGATCTTGCTCTTAGAAAGTTAAGGAAACCTCTTGGCAAGTTTGAACAAAAATGCAATTTCTATAAAAAGCCAAAGTTTTCTAAATTTATCTTTCATGAAAAATCAAATTCTAGAAAGAAATTTATTATTTCCAATTATTGTGATTATGAAGGTCATATTTCTCATTTGTGCCCTATTAGAAGAAATTCTTGTATTAGAAAGAAGGAAATTTGGGTTCCTATAGTGTTTAAATGTTTGAATATTAACATTCAAGGACCTAAAATGAAGTAGGTACCAAAATGTCCTCCTAGTGATTTAACTATGCAGAAAATTTCATACAAAGGGAGACAATTTAGTCGAAGAGAGAAGGAATCCTCAAAAAGAACTCCTCCAAAGCAAATAGATAGAAAAAGAAGGGTTAACATGGCTAAAGCTTCTCAAACACATAATGGTACTATTTCAAAGCTCAAACATTTTAGAAAGAAGTAATTGGTAAGAAAAGGTTATCCTTTCATTGTAAAGGATAAGGTATTAATTTTTCAAACCTCTTGTGTTTATTTGATATTTATTAAAAGGAGGTTGTTGATTTCAAAGCATGAGCATTGCCTGAAGGTTATGATTTACCTTTATTAAAATCATGCATGTATATAAGTTATTCTTTCATGATTTACTTTACCTTCATATACCTATAGCCCTTCAATGATATAACTTAATATAAGGGTATGCGATGCTTAGTATATTCTCCATTGAATTTCATTGTCTATTACTTATATATGGCTTAGTATATTTTCCATTGAGTTTCATTGTCTATTACTTATATATGGAGAATATGCAAATGCTTTAGAAATGATTTTTAAGAATATGATCATTATGCTCACTTATTTGAATTAATTAATCTTTTATGAGTATATTGCTTTGATATTCATCTAAATCCCTTGGATCCAAATCTTGGTTGGGTACCAAAGAAGTTGTTTAGAGTTTCATGTAAGAAGAAGTATGATACTACCTCAAGCATAATGGAAGAGAAATTTAACTTGAGGCTAGATTAACTTAACTTCCATATCAAGGACATCTTCTTCAAAGAGGAATGATTTTCAAAAGATTGGTATACTCTATCCTTTCTATATGCTTAATATGATTTATATCTATCTTGAAATGGATAGTTAAGGATTAAACATATCATTGTTACGATTGGCTTTATCTTTCAAAATGATATGTGATGTTTGTGCTAAAGGAAGGTTATATATTATTTATGCTTCAAAGTTTGGAAAGATAAATAGCTCCATGATTTTTAAAAATCAAAATTTACAAAAGTTTGAAAAGGAGCTCATTTCATTTATTGTTGCATATATAATGGTTGATTATATCTTTTGCTCTTCTATACTTGTTCCCTCAAAATGGTTTTATAAGTTTTAATGATTTCATGTATTTTCTAAAATCATAGATCATTTTTTAGTTTTTCAAAAATCCTCATTAGTTTGAAAATGATTTCATTTGAATTTCCCTTATCTTCTTAAAGGTTCAAGGTTACATGGTTGATAATATACTACTTGCTAAATACTTTATATTAATCATGTATATATTCCAAGAAGTGCTAGAATGATACTTATATCTAACAATTCATTGGAGAATGTTTACAATTTGTTTGCTATATCCTATTCTCCTATCTTGAATTGTCATGATGTTATATTTTCCTTGAAATGTCATAAAAATTTGATTTATATAATTCTAATCTCCAATCTTGAGTTATGTGCTTAAAAGTTTGCAAGATTCTTTATGAGTTAACTCAAAAGATCAACTTCAAGAGTATAGAAAATTGATGTATTTGGAAGATCAAGTGATAATTTAACTACGTATCCACTTGATTAAGCAATGGTTTCTAATCCTTCTCCAAAGGCAAGCACACCAAGAAAAACTAATCTCTTATCAAGACTAATGTTATTCACCTTACAAGTGATAAGAAATGGAAAGGAAGATGATTACAATCAAGGAGCACCACATATTGCTAAAATCAATTAGTATCTCTATCCTTATTCTTTTCTTGTGGATCATAAATGTTTGGATTGCGTGATACTCTTTATTTACTTATTCTTGGTTAGTTTGGATATAATTATGAAAAATATACTTGGTTGTGATGAAAAAGTGCTTAATTAGTGTTACATGATCATTGTTATCACTATGGGGAAAGGTTAATAGTTTTTACCTCTTCTATCCCTATTACATATTCTTTCATGATATGCTTGAGTCAAGTCTCTTGATTACTTGGAACTTGTGCTAATCATGCTCTTTTATAAAGGAAACTTATTAAGGAGATATAAATACATTAGATTATTTCAAATGATTTCTTTTTCAAGTTAGTTTTGAAAATAAAAATTCATTGATTTCAAATTGTTTAAATCATTTATTATCATGATATATTGTTTTCAAATGACCATGTTTCAAAATTTTGGTTTCAACAAAGCATTTTAAAAAAGGCAACAATCCAAATAGTTTTTTTTAGATTAAAAAGGGATTATGTTTTCCATGCCTATAAATATGATTATATACCTTGGTAGTCTTACATGTATTCATCCTTTATGCTCTTTATACTTTCAATCCATTTTATATCTTTTAAGAAGGAAGCATGTTTTTGAAAGTTATAAAAAAATCAACATTGCTTCATTAAAGGGGAGCTTAGCTAAGATTTATAGCATGATCAAAGAGGATCTTATACAAATTGATAACATAATTTGAGGGGGAGTTTACTTATATTTGATCTATACTTCAGCTCACATATCTTTCTTGACATGAAGGGTTTCAAATGTTTACACACATTACATGTCTATTCATGCTTACTTAAAGAAAGAAGGTAAAGTGCTATATCCTTTGACTTATTTATTTCATGAATATTTTCTTCATATGATCATGATATGCAACCATTGATAATCTTGTTAAGATCATATGACTTAAACAATGTGGCTTTATTTGCAAAAGAAGTATAGCTTTCAATTATGCTTATCTTTTAAGCAAATAAGGGAGAAGAAGATAATAATAAGCAACTAGGAGGAGAAGAAAATGAAAATAAGAAATAAGGGGAGAATATGATTATGAAAAAGAGAGGAGAAAACAATGACATCAATTACTTCAATATGTCACTAAATTAGAAGGAGAAGAAAATGAAAAGAAAAATATGCTATGTCTTGTATGACATCACTTGCTTTTATATGATTGCTTATCATTTTTGTTGATGTCAAATAGGGAGAGGAGAAAAAGAAGAAAAGAAAAATATGCTCTATACTATCATCACATGCTTACTAGGCTAAATCATTATCTTGGACATATTTTTCTTTAGTGATTTGTCATTATCAAAAAAAGGAAGATTGTTAGCCTTAAGGTTTCATGTGATGAGTTTTAATAATGACAAATGAATGTTACAATAGCATTATATGTCTTATGCTAAAGTGATATATGTTAATAGACATACTATGTTATAATTGATGCATATATATGATATGATGACTATACTTGTTCTTATCTATGCATGATGACAAATGAATGTTATAATATCATTGCATGTCTTTGTACCAAAATGCTATAAAACCTTTAATAGACATGCTAGATTATGATTGTAATAGCAATACTTGATTATATGCTAAAAGAGCCATATTATAGACAATCATTACTAAGAATATGATTAATCAAGATATATGAAAGGATGATTATACATGTTCTTGTGCTAATTTATCTTATATGAATCATGCATCAATATATTAATATATTAGAATTGGACTAACTATTTGGTTTGCAAAGTTTATAAACTTATATATAGGAAGGTACAAAATGAAGAAAAGTGAACATTAAAACAAGGAAATGGAAGATCATATTGTGCTCAACTCTAAAACAAGGAAGAAAGACAAGAAAGGATATATGATCCAAGTATTGAAAATTGAGAAGATTAAAAGCTTGAAAGCATCAAGAAAAGCTAAAGAACTTGATTGGTATAGTTTTTTGTCTTAAGGCTTAAACTTCCTTGTAAAATAGAGTATTTCATGATATAAAACTCAAACACATTTTTAATAATCTTAATTTGATCAAAATATTTTAAAAGGATAGGCCACAATCATGTTTTTACAAGATAACCTATAGGGACATTTAAAAAACTAATGAGATATGAGGTTTTAATATTTTCAATTTTAACCTTTAGTCATTCTTTTAATCATATCTCATAAAATAATTATGATTTAATTATTAAAACTTTTCCATATGAAAATAGACTCATAGAGCTTTTCAAGGACATATCATTTGTTTAAAATGATCAATATATGAAAGAGATATGATTTTGCCAAGTTGAGTTTAAGAATCAATTTTCTGCAATCTAATCTTTTCTTATGTGTGCTCATTATTTTAATTATATCTTGAAAAATAAAAATTATATAAGCATGAAATTATTTTTATAAAAATAAACTCAAAGATCTTTCCATAGATAGGTCATTTGCTTAAAATAACTAAAATATGAAAAAGTTGTAAATTTTACAAGTTAAGTCTCAAAATTAGATTTTTATAGATTCACTATTTCTAATCTTTTCTAATTGTATTGAATATATCTCAAAAATTACATTATATATAAGCATGAAACTAGTCCTATTTGAAAGTAGACTCAATTATCTTTTTAATGATCGGTCATTTGCTTAAAACGAACTTAAAATGAAGAAGTTATGACCTTTTAAAGTTAAGTTTATATTTCTGTCTAAGTGAATCAATTCACCAATCAATTATGGACATCTAGAAAGCACCCTGAACATCTTGAATCGATTCACCAATCGATTTTGAGTGTTCTGGTGCGCGAATAATGGCTAGTTTTCATTTTTAACAACTCTAAATGGTTATAATACTCCATGGGCTTTATATATAAGCTAAGAAACATGAAATACAATGAAGAGAGAGCCTAAACTACATCTTTTAACATCATTCTACTCCTTCTTTCATTTAATCATGAATTGAGCTCTAATTTATGAAATTCTTCTGCTTTAAGTGCTTCAATTGTTTCATCCACTCTTTAAGAGAGTATATTAGAGTTGATATTCCTCTTATATTATTTTCAAATTATAAAGGGTGAGGTATCCATTTGGAATTCTTAGAGAGGGTGAGGTATCCCTTATAAAAGAGTTTTTTGCTCAAGGAAGATCAAGGATTGTAAGGCTTCTTTAAGTGTCAATTGAAACTTAAAGGGATAGTGGATTAACACAAGCTTGGAAAGTTTGGAGAGAGAATGTATACCTTGGTGAGGATATCCAAGGGTGGAACCGCTATAAATCCTTGTGTTTAATCTTTCTACCCTATCTCTTTATAGTTTCTACACATTGCTCTATTTTGCTGATTATATACTCTGTTTTTGTTGTTGGTATTTGTTGAATGCATTATGCTGTAATGCTTATATTATCACTTAAGTAATCGGATGGTTGAAAGAGAAATACTCTCATATTGATCTTAATGCTTGAATGATTGAATAATTGAAAAGAAATCCATTTATGATTACTTTTCTATGCATATGCTTCATGATTATTTTGTCTATGCATAGTTGATGAACTATTTAAATGAATTGTGCTTCAATGTTAATCTTGTTAGTTCAATAGTTAATAAAGAACTCAATTTATACATTGGCTTTCTTGATTCTTATTTATACATAATTGAATGAGTTGCTTTGCATAAATGATTTGAATTGTTATATCTTAAGTACAAATATATTCATAAAGCTTTCTTGGAAGTGTTTAAATCAAAATTATTCTCATAACTTCCTAAAATCAAAAAGCTTTCAAAAAGAGTTTTAAAAATGATAAAAGTTTTAAAAATACCCAATTTATCCCTTTTTTAGGTGTGGGTTGCCAAGGCCAACAGAAAACACAGATATAAAGTTTGAGGGTGTACATTTCCTACTTTCAAACCACATGGGATAAAACTTTAAGGGTTTACATTTCCTACTTTCAAACCATATAGGATAAAACTACACATAAGTTATAGTATAAGGGGATTTCTTGGATTTTAACAATTTTTTTTATGTTTTAACTAGATGTATAAGTTAACTCGAGCATACTTGTTTATTTAAGCTTAAGCTCTCTAAAAATTAATGATCTCAAATTTGAGATTGAACTTGTCAAGCATGAATAATTCAAATTTAAACTCGAACTTGACATAACTACAAGCATATATGAACTTACTCAAATAATATGTTATTTGCTTAATATTTTTTATCTTAGTTGGAATATTCAATTGCAAATTTGAGCTTATAGTGGATATGTTTATACTTTATACAACTTGAATAGTTTATTATTTCACAAAAACATAAGTATATAAAATTTTATTTTCCATAAACAAACTAAACATCATTTTTTTATCTTATTTTTCTTCTTAATATAATTTTTTATGAAAATATAAAAATTTATCAAAATATATATATAATGCTCCTATAATACCAATAATTACACTTATTAGACACTAACAAATATTAGAAAGTTAATTATTTCAATCAAAGTATTAAGTTTATTCATGCAACATTAACAATTATTAATATGATTGCATTTTTTTAGATATTATAATATAAAAATAAAAATATTTTTTTATTATTAGATTCATTTATGGTTGTGAAGATTGGAATAAGTAATATGTGCAAGATAAAATTAATATAATAACTTGTATAGAATTTAGAACATCATAATAAATTTAAAGTGAAAGTATACCTTAATCATCGATTTAATTCTCCTAGATATGGTAGTATTTAGATGAATACTATAGGCATCGATTCCTTTCATTCTCTTAGAGTTTGCAGCTTTCAATTGAACAAGCTAATGATTGAATTAGGTTAATAGTGGAGAAGAGATATAATCAATATAAATAAATCCTTTTAGGCTTTCCTATTGCAAGCTAGTAAAGGTAAAAGTCTATATTTTAGCCACTAAATATATTAACTCATAATCAAGTATCCATAAGCCCAAATAATAAATCACTTTAACAAATTGAATTTTAAAAAAATAAAAACCTTTTGGATCATTGTTCAACTAGTTCTATTAAAAAATAAAATATTTACAATTAATGGTAGCCAATATAAAAGAATTCTACCATTCTCTCACTTAGGCAACATTAATTATAAAAATTTTATTTTTAAAACATTTTATATCAAAACAACTTTTAAGCTAAACACAAAATTTAGAACACAACCATGATTTTAAAAATACACTATTTAAGAGACAATACCTAAAATACAACTCCTACTTAAGCAACAAACAATATTATATGATAGCAATAATTGCATTATTATCAGTACAAGACTTTCTATGGTTACTTATATTATCAACTATTTAAATATGAGTCATTAATGTAAAAGTATAGTAAGAAAAATAGTAACAAAAGTGTGATCTAATAAAACATGATATTTTTCAAGTCAGTTCTTAGTAATTTCTCTATAATAAATTTAATTATCTTAAAATCTCAAAATAGTTTCAATTAAGATATAAACATTAAACACAAGAATTAGTAACTAATACTAAGTCCTAATCCTTATAAATTTATTCACCAAAATGTCTTTAAATTTCAAAATGATATCTATTAAGAGATAGATATATAACTCAAGAACTAATAATTGACATCAAATCTTTATCCTCATAAATCAATTGTCATAATATCTTAAAATTTAAAAATGGCGTCAACTAAAAGATAAGCGCATATATCAAGAACTAACAATAAATAACAAATTTTAGTCCTGATAAGATAACATATAAAATAATATATTAAAACTGATACTTAACCTTTATTAAGGTAATTCTCATTATATCAATATGAAAGACCACATATAAAAGCTTAGGAGCTAATGATTAGCACTAAGTCTTGATCCCCATAATTATAATAATTAGTACATTTTACAATATGGAGATACATATATTGATAAATAATCCATAAATAGTATATGTAAATGCATAATAATGTACCAATATGATTAAGAACAATTATGATAATAATACACATAATAAAGAATAACAAATTATGTAAGAATATATATAACATATGCACCTTGTATACTAATAAACATATTATAATTATCAACTAAAATGGAAAGTTTTATATAATATAAAACTTCCATTGATGTGAAAATTTGATGCAGTTCCTAACATATACACCATTTCAAAATATAAATTAAACATTATCAAATAATTCATCATATTTCAAAAAATTTATCATATTAATAACATTCTTGATAATCAAAAAATTATAAATCTATTTGCACTAATTGTTTAATGATTTATTTATCAAATATAACATTTTTAAAGTAAACAATATACAATTCCATCCTAAAGAAGGAAAGCAAAAAATTATATTTGACCATAACACTATATAATAATATAAAATTTAATTTATCAATATGTAACTAAAGTTATACAATAATGTATGGCATTCTCAAAATATATTTATCTAATAATTTTTTAAAATATAAGAAAGTTAAATTTAACCATATAAATTATCAAAAAAAGAAATTTCTTATAAATTAGCAAGGTCTACTCTAAAGTTCTCAATACATAATTATATATTCCTCTTTGGGTAGAACATATGTTATGTATTAAGTTATCAGTTACATTAATTCTATCACATAAAGGATAACGTGATATTTGAAAAAATGTTCCTTTTGTGTAGATAAACAATCTAGACCTGCTTAACGTTATAACCAAAGTAAAAATAATATGTTCTGATTATATATTGAAAGAAAATGTTTAATCTATGAGGCAACACTTTTACCATACAAGAAAGGGAAACAATATTGAAAGTAGAATGTAACTTTTCGTTTATAGATATAGGAATAATGTACATTATTGTAGTCTTCCCTTTAGGTAGAAAATGTGATATATAAAAAAAAAAACCCTTCCTAATCATAAATCTAATTAAAAGAATAATTTTTGCATTGAAAATATGTTCCCTTTGGACATACATATTTTTAAAAATAAAATAACTCTAGAAACTCATATACTTCATAAAATATCACCGACTAAAATATGTAACAATTCCTTTTGAATAGGTAATTACATATAATAATTATAAATCAATCCCGTATAATATAACTTAAAATTTTATGAATTAATATGAATAAGCTCATTTTGGTGATAATTATTTACAACAATCCATAATTTTTTTAAAGACTCAGGATATATAAAATTTATTTAGAACAATGATCTTTCAAGTACATATAACAAGTGATCAATTTCAATATAAAATAACATATTAAATATACACAAAATTAAAATATTTTTAAATTTAAATTGCCTCAATTTTAATTCTTTTGCACATGTATACATTTTAAATTTGTGTCATTCAAAAACACAGTGGAGCTCAAAATATAAATATATCTTGAGAATAAATGCTACTATTAAATCAAGATCAATATAAGATAAAATTTATAATTTTAACTAAATCCATTTAACCTGTTTCTTTTTATAAACATAAAATAATTTTTTAAAAAATTAAAATAAAAATATTCAAAACAATATTAACATAATTTAATAATTCACCTTACTTAATCCATGTAAGACCCATAATAAAATAAAATGTTGATGTTTATAAACATTATGTGTAAATATAATGTTAAAATTTTTTTACAAATACCATGAGTTCAACAAAATATATTTACAATAAAAGAGTTTGTGTAAAAATAATTAAAAATATAATATATTGATTAGAGGCATTTAAAATATCTATAATCATACTTAAGAGTATACACATATCATTACATTCTTTCCTCTAGGTAAAGAATGTAATATGTAAAAACCTTCCTTAAATTAAAGCCATTAAAAATAATACACTATTATTATAAATTTATCTCCTTTGTTAGATAAAATATATAATATAAAAATAAAATTATTTCACTAAATTAATTTTTAAATATGATATACAACAACTCACTTTGAATAGGTCACTATATGAAATAATTAAAAATTATTTTATTAAGCTTATTTCTAATTATAATATACACTTAGGCAAGTAAATATATTAACTAATTAAAAATTAATCTCATAATTATTTATTAATAGTTTAAAGGCTTATAAATCAATATAAATTAATTTCACTTTGATGATAATTATCCAAATTACCCATAAGTCTCTTAAAAGAACCATGATATTAAAATTAAGGCCATAGCTACAAATTAAATTATAGAAAATAATAATAATATGATCAATCTATTAAATATTACTAAACAATATGCATAAATATCAATCATCAAAATTATATTGAATCATAATACAATCTTAAACTTAATTTTTTCTTAAATAAAATAAAATATTACTTGATTCCCAATGTTACATCACTAAATTATTTGAAACAAAGATTTTTACAAAATGTCATCACCTTGTCATATTAAGGAAGACATAGAAACCAATACTTTACCAAACTAATTAATGGCAAATTATTGGCAAGTAAGATACTATAAATATAATATTTCCTTTACCCTATACTCTATATGATAATTATCTTGATATTAAATCTCAAGAATAGCAAATAATAATCTTAATAGATAACTACTAAAAATATAAATTTTTATTTTGACTAATAAAATTTCTTTTGAGATAATTATTATCCAAAATAATTTCTATGATGAGATAAAATAAATTAACAATGCAAAAGATATTATGCATAATATTATAAAATAAATGCAATATATTAGTTTATAGGCACATAAAAATATTAAATTGTATATAAAAAATCACTATATTATTTCATTTAGGTAAAGAATATCATATATAAAGATCTTTCTAATATTAACATTGAAGCAAATCAAGATAATACTCTTATATTGAGAACTCATCCCTTTTGAGCAGATGAATTTTCAATAATAAAATTTGTTTAAAAAATACTTTAATAAACTAATTTTTAATTAAAATACATAACTACCCTCTTTAGATAAATAATTATATGAAATAATCAAAAATTAATTTCATAAATAGTCATAACTTGAAGACCTTATAAATTAGTATAAACAATTTCATTTTAGCGATCATTATTCAAAATCAATCCAAAAGTTTTCAAAATAAAAAAAATAGGATGATAACAAAATGCCTAGAACTATCACTTAAATAACTTTTAAAATTAATAACAAGTACAATGTAATCATTCCATTATAGAATGCTATACAAGATACAACAATACTAATCATAAGGGCCTATATTGCATTAAAATTTATAATTTTAAGCTTCATTTGATATAAAATATTTAAATAATTATTTTGAATAATTTAAATATATATATATATATCATAATTTATGCAGTAATAAAAAATTAATTAAATGTAAAAAATTATGCAAATGGCATATAATAACAACAAAGTAAAAAAATTGCAAATTGAGCCACTCATGCAATGTTTGAAACATAAAAAAATGGGATCAACCTTTGTCTTTATTTTAGCAAGCAATAATCAACCCTATAGTGAAAGCAAAATATAAAAATGCCAAAGGCTTAAACACTATCCCATTTAGCAAGCAATAAATAGGCTTATAGTAAAAAAAATAAAAAATATAGCTAAAAGCTCAAACCTTATCCCACTTAGCCAATAGACACACATTTCACCACCAAACCGAAGAAAACTTCAAATAACGTTTTCATTATAAATAATAAAAGACGAATGGTACTGATCTCCTTCATTATGACATCATATTCACTGTTGGCATCTAATCTGGAAACTTCACTAACAAATTTCAAGGCAAAATTTGTAAGATCCTATTAGAAATAGACATCTTACATAATCAAGACTCAATACAGGTGAAAAATAGCACTCAAAATTTGAGGTCCTAAATCATCATTTCAAGTCACGGTATTATGAAAAAAAATTAGTGAGAAAAAGAGTTAAAAAATGGCTTCTAAAGTTACCTCACCTCAATGAACTAATTTTATATTATCAACCAATAAATATTATCAACAAATAAATTATACAAATTAAGTTATATGAAAATCATATTGAGCCTAAGTAATTATGCTAAACTAATATTTTAACTCAAGAATCATATTTACTGTGAATAATTTTGAAAGATTTTCCTAAACTATCCAATGAAATCAAATAAATTTATAAATTTATAAGATTAGGATGTATTCATCACTCAATCAATTTCAAAAAAAATAATTTCAAAATATTTAATTTTACAATCATAAAATTATTCAAAACCATAAAAAAATTGATCATACCAAACTGATAAAATAATTAAGTCAAAATAGATGATAATTTAATTCAATCTGACAAAAAATAAGCAAATCAAAATAAGTGATGAAATAAAGGAAAAATTATATTTTATCCCTTCAACTATGAGGTCATTGAATTTTATCCCACTTGAATTATGAAAATTTAAATTTTACCCTCTTTAATTTTACAAAGCTTGAATTTTACTCCCACCGTTATTAACTTAACAAAATCGGTTAGAAAAACTACTACCATCAAATTTCACTTAGCAACAATTAAAAACTGTCACTATATTCACTAATTTTTTAAAAAATTTCACTTATCGATGGTTATGAATCAATGCTAAGGATAATAGCGTCGGTTTCTAACCGCCATTAGGTATTACAGAGTCGTCGTTAAATATTATAACCATTAACTTAGTAACGATGAGGGTAAAATCTAAGTTTTATAAAATTGAAAGGGATAAAATTCAAGCTTTTATAGTTCAAGAGGGTAAAATTCCACAACTTTATAGTTGAAAGGGTAAAATGTAGTTTTCTCTAAAATAAATATATAAAATAAAAATCATACATATCACATAAATTAGATTTGATTTTTTATTTGTAAAAAAAATTATATTAAAAAATACTTAACTTGTTCAATTAAACCTAAAATTAACATATATATAATGGCTTATAACTCTTATAAAATTTCTTACGTGAAAAAAAAATTAATTGTGGTCAATTACAAACAATATTCGATGAATCCTGATATACACCGGAAATGTTCAAATCTAAAATTGTCATGGAATTTACAAGTCACACGAACTTCACAAGGGTTTCTTTCATGCATAGTTAATATATATATATATATATTTCAATCTATTTCACTCTCTGCATAATAAAGGACAAATCATGAAACAATGTATTCAAAGTTCCCCAGAGACTGAGAAGACAGATCTACATCCTTTAAGCAATTATTAAAGAGAAAAATTGGATTCTAAATCTACATAAGGTGGCTCCAATATCATATATAACATAAAATTAATGTAATAACTTATATGGAATTCAAAACACTACAATAAAATTAAAATAAAAGCGTCTCTTTATCATGGATTTAATTCTTTTGAATATAGTAGTATTTGGATGAATATTATAAACATGGATTTCCTCTCATCTCTTGAACTCATCTCTTGAAGTGTGTGACTCTTAATGAAATAAATCAGTGATTGAATTAGGTTAGAAGTAAAAAGAAAATCTAATCAATATAAATAAAATCCTATTAGGTTCTTTCATTATGGGCTAATAAAGATATAGGCTTACATTTTAGATGTTAAATACATTAACTCATAATCAAATATCCATAAGCTTAAATAATATATCACTTTAATAAATTGAATTCTAAAAAATGAAAATCTCTTGATAATCAAATATATCACATTAACCCATAATCAAATTATATATCATATAGGCTTAAATGATATATCACATTAACCCATAATCAAATATCCATAAGCTTAAATAATACATCACTTTAACAAATTAAATTTTAAAAAATAAAAATCTCTTAAATTATTATTCAACCAATTTTATTAAAAAAAATAGAACACCTACGACTAATGGTAACTCACATGAAAAAATTCTAACAATACAAAATTCAAACTCAATTCTAACCGTGGTGCTAACACTCATTCATCAATTTTTCAAGACTCTTCACATTCTTAACAAGTCGCAAGGATTTTCAGAATCCTATCCGACATGCCATGTATTAATACTAATATTACAGCTCTTACTTCATTTGCAACTCCATTGACGGAAGTTTGATCACAGAAATGTCTCTAATTTCGCCTTTTTAATAATGCGTGAGTTACATTCTATGGAAACGTTAAAAATGTCTTTCAAAAAATGTGCAAGAGTATACGCCAGCACAAATTCTTTGGAATCCATAATAGAGTATGACTCTAAATGAAAAAAATAATAAAAAAAAAAACCATATTATTGCATTCCAGCATGCACAAAAACGTTCCCTTTTGTTTAATTAGAATAAGCATTCATTTTTATTCATCACTAATTTTATCCGTGCCAATTTAATACTTAAAAAATTTAGCATCATTTTTCTGCGATTGTTCAGTTTGTCTTTGTCTTGATCGAGTCCCTAAACATTATCAATTAACAGAAGTTATTTCGATTACACTAAATCAATTCCATCCATTTTTTTTAGTTAATCAACAGAAGAGATTATGATATATTATTGATGTAGTAGTATATCAATACATCACTAAATTTTATTACACACTAAGTTCATTTTTTTAAGAAATCAAATCTAATATATTATATAATAATAAATCAACAATTAGATATAATAATATACCAATATACCATGACATCGAGAGTGCATCATAATCATCTCCTTACTCATTTCAACAATGTAAAACACTACCAACATTGTTGCATGTGTGACTAATTTGTTAAAATGATATGTGTGTGTGTGGGTTAATATTGATATTCATATGTGGAGATTAGCAACCTCCGCTTTTTTATTTGAATTAAAAAATTATATTATTAAGTTAATAATAATAAAATAATAAGAGATATTTAAATAATTTTAATAAAGAGATATTAATTTAAAATATTTAAATTAATTATACTCATTCTCTCTCATTATCATAATTAAGGCGGCAACGGCAGCGGCAAATTAAATATAATACATTTTATTATTTTATTATTATTAAATTAATAATATAATTTTTTTATTCAAATAAAAGAGTAAATATTACCAACCTCCATGTATGAATGTAAAATTTAAAAATAAGGATGGAAATAGGCTATGCCAAATTTGACTTTACTTTAAATAAGTGAAACTTACTTTATAAATCATTAACCTGAATTTAGACTGTTAACTTATATAAAGTTAACATTCAAATCTATAATCCTATTTACAAGCTTACTCACATAAACCTTTAAATAAGCTAATAAGAAAAAGCCTTCAAAATTAAAAAAATTAAATTAAATATATAATTACATTTTAATATTATATATATATATACTATATATGACATTCTATTATATATCATATAAACATATTAGTTATTGAATAGATCAGTCTAATTGTTTTACCAGTCAAACTTAAAAAAATTAAACATGCTTTGTTTATTTAAATAAATTTGTTTATCAATTTTAACTTGGACTATTTAAATAAAGGGGTTAGGCAAAAGACAATAAGCTAGGCCTGATAGATTACCTGACCTATTAGCAATCTTCACACATACTATCAAACCAACACTATTAAATCACAATGTCACCAATTTAGCGAAGGCCTAATTAACTATCCCATGGACCACTGGACTAAATGGATATTAAATTTGATTGAGATAATAAAATAGGAATTCTCTTTATTGACTTATCCTAATATTCATAAGCGTTTCTAAACTCCATTAAGTATTCTAGTTTTTTCAGTTGCTGCTTCACACTATTTAATTGCCTAATATTTGAATTGTCATTCTAATTTGCTTGAAATAGCAATTCAATACTGTAATGTTATCTGCACTTAATTGAATTTACTCGGTTTAAATCATTTTGCACTTAAACCTAATTCAAATTGACACTACTCACTACATCCATCCCATTCAAAATTTCAAATTCTACAAGGAGTACAGTAAATGAAACTGAATAGAAACAAGTACGATCAGAACTGCTCACCCAACACAAACAGAAATATTTAAAAATCCTAGAATAAAATTAAGAATTTCAATACTACCACCTCGTACATTCTGATAAATAAAAAAAATCACATCCTAAATTTTCATGAATACGCAATCATAACGCCAAAACATCTTATTAAAATATAAGTGAAAGCAGTGTTGAAATCTATGTCACAAAAGGATTGAAAATATTCCCCCCATTTGATTCCTTCTTCCAATAACTAGCGAGGACTGAGGACTCAAGACCAAAGCATGCCCAAGAGGAAGAAGATAGCTATAGACAGTGAAAATGAGATGAGAGAACTCAGATAGGGCGTGGTACTCAAGCATCATCTAACATGAAAGCCAATATATATATGTTCTATCCCAGCATCTCTAAGCTAACAATCATTTTAAGAAAAATAAAATCTATCGCTTAAATTTCTGTTCATGAAAAAGCTTTGCTTCAATTCGTCAGCCTTTTAGGCACACAGCAAATCTACTAAAAATGGACACCAATGTTTAGGCTTTTGGAATCCCAACAAATTCTTCTATAAGACGTTCAATTGTTTTCCTTGATGTAATCTTGTCAATCTCAAAAATTTCCATCTCATTTTTAAGACCTGCATGAACCAAAAATTAAAAAAAAAAAATTAATAGCAAATATTGCATTACTTCTTTTCTAAGATGAGTAAAATATTTGAATGTGAATGTAAGAGACAATCCTAAATAATCTAATTACTGATACATTTGTTAGCACATAAATCATGGGTCAAGATACGTGATTGGGCCCTTTTTAGAAACCGTGCCTCTCGTGCATACCTTTCAAATAACATTATTAATACTAAGAGCCTGCCTCCATATTGAGTGTAGCTTTACAATTATTCTTTCTTAGCAATAATAATAATAATAATAATAATAATAATAATAATAATAACAACTATTATTATTATTATTTTGAGATAATAGAAGGGACTACTAGACTAGCACATACGATACCGGAATCAAACACGGGATGTAAAGAAGAGCAAATATTCTAATACGAGAATTCAGAAAACCATTAACCACTGGATACAAAACTGCGAGCATTGGGAGAAAAATATGTCAATACAAGAATTAATTTCACCTATATAAATTAATTATTGATAATAAAATATCCTCTCATTTAATTGGTTTTGTATACAGTAATGACTAATACCACCTCAAGTAAATTTTCTCAGATTATAATGATTCCTATATTACATTCATAAATACATGAATCAATTAACATTTAGTGAATGGAAAAAATCATGATACCAATTCATAACTTTTGACGATTTCATGCATCAATTACCATAAAAAACTCATTTTTATAATAAAATAAATGAGCAAATTACGCTCATATTCTCTTAAGTTAAGCAACACACTTACATTCCTTCTATTTTCAGAAATACACACTAAACATACTCACTTCCCATACTTTTGAAAAATAAGTAAGGTGTGTATATTTCTCAAACTAGAAGGGATGTGAGTATTATTAGTTTAACTTCTAGGGAGGTGAGTGTAATTTGTTCTAAATAAATTAACTGTCAGGTTATGTGAAATGCAATTAGATTTTGTTTAGCATATACATGAACATTGCCTAAATAGCACTAACCGGGTAGATTCATCTCTTTGAGTGGCAACTGGGAAGCATTGAAATCAAAGAAAAAAAGCAAACTCTTCAGTAGCTTCACAGATTCAGCAGCCACCAAAATTTCTCTCTGGACGTATGTGATATACACCATAATTAGCATGTTATTTTTTTTTTTTAAAAAAAAGGCAAAGTAGTCTACATGCAATAAAGGAGCATGATGTAAATAACCATACTTTTCCATGAAATGTAAATAAGAATTAATAAAATACATAACTATAGAGCCAAAATTAGATTGAGATTTCAAGATTTATCTTTTTGACTGAAGCAACGTGAACATAGCCATTACGTGGCACAAAAATATGTGAAGTTCATTTTAGAACCCACGACAAATTCTTGTGCCTATCTTATTTGGTGTGTGGGTGTGTGTGAACTCTATTGGAGCACCTCTTCCTCCTATTTTACCATAACACTAATTTGGGTTAGTGGCAGGTATGCAATAATTTGTTTGACTTGCGATATTGCTAGCTTTTAGGCTGACTTGAATATGTTGGAATGACTTAAGCAATTACCACAGTCATGATATCTATTTATATACAAAAAATGTAATTAATCAAAGATATTACATCAAATCTAATATATTAATTCTAATCTTAATCAAGCTAGAAAGTAAAAAATAAATCTAAAATCTTTTAAGATAATTTCCTAATATGTATATATTCTAACACTCCCCCCCCCCCAAACTAGAGTACATATATCAGATGTATCCAACTTGTTATATATATAATCAACTCTTAGTCTTTGGAGATACTTAGTAAAAACATCAAGTAATTGATCATTAGAATTCAAAAAAATAGTAACAATTTCTTTTGAAATTATTTGTTCTCAAATGAAGTGGCAATCAAGTTCAATATGCTTAATGCTTTCATGGAAGACTAGATTTGAGGCAATGCGCAATGCGGCCTGTTTATTACAAATAAATTCCATCGGATCAAATTCATATAGTTCAAGTTCTTATAGTAACTGTTTCAACTACATGAGCTCACATGTAGCTGATGCCATAGCCCAATATTCTATCTTTACACTAGATCTAGCCACTGCATTTTACTTCTTACTCTTCTATGAAACAAGATTTCCTCTAAAGAGAACATAATAACCAAAAGTGAATTGTCGATCACTTGGTAACTTGGCCTAATCTACATCATAATATCCAACAATTCAAGTGTTGTCTTGGTCTTCATATGACAACCCTTTTCCTGAACTTCCTTGAATGTGTTTAAGAATTCGCATCATAGCATCCCAATGTGAGTTGAGGAATTAACTCACTATATTTGCCGTGAATGAAATATCAAGTCAAGTGGTTGTAAGATAATTTAACTTTCCAACAAGCCTTCAATATCTTTCTAGATCTACAAAAAGTTCCCTTGATTTGGCAGAAGTTTTACATTTAGATCCATAAGTGTGTCAACTAATTTGCACTCCATCATACTTGTCTCAATTAGTATGTCAACAGCATTTTTCCTCTAACATATAAAGATACAAGATCGAGATTGTGCTACCTCAATGTCAAGAAAGTATTGAAGTTTTCCAAGATTCTGAGTCTAAAAGTAATGAGACAAATGTTGTTTAAGTTGATCAATACCCTTATGATCATCTCCTATGATTACCATGTCATCAACATAAACAATTAGGTATATTTAACTAAAAATAGAAGAATGATAAAAGACAGAATGATTGACTTCATTTTGTTGCATGCCAAAATCCTAGATAATTTTACTAAACCTTCCAAACCAAGCTTGTGGAAATTGTTTAAGGTTATAAAGAGATTTCCACAATTTACATAGTAGATAAATCTCCCCTTAAGTAAAAAATCCCAGTGGTGTGCACTAAAACCACTTTTGTAACTAATGAGAATGTATCATCATAATCCAAACTAAAAATGTAAGTATAGCCCTTTGCCACCAACTAATCTTTTAACTGATCAATTTTTTCATTAGGGCCAACTTTAATAGTAAATACTCAATGACAACCGATTAAAGATTTGCCAATGGACAAAGGCACTAAATCCCATGTATCACTAATATGTAATATAGTCATCTCATCCAACATTACTTAACTCTACCTTGGGTGAGAAAAAGCTTCTTACACGGTTTTGGGAATGGAAACAAAGAACAAGGCAAAAACAAAAATATGGTGGGATATAGATAAACGGTGGTAATACAAAAAATTATAAATGAGACATAGAACGATTACCATTTTGAAGTGCAATAGGAAGGTTGTCAAAATTTTCTAATAAATTGGATTCTGAAGATGACACTAAAATAGGAGATGAGTTTATAAGGTCTTCATCAATAATTTGGGCTAATGCTAAATCTTTAACAACTTGAACTGGACGAGGTCATCATTGACAAATAATAAAAGGCTTGTCTTGTGGAGATGGAGAAGATGCAAGTGTAGGATCATAAAAAAAGGATAAAATCTCAGTTGCTAGGGTGGATTCTATGGAAGAAGAGAAAAAAAAAGAGAAGATTCAAAGAATACAACATTAGCAAATGTAAAAAATTTACATAAAGTTGCTAAATAACAATTATATCTTTTTTGCAATCTTGAATATCCCAAAAAAATATATTTTATGGATTTAAGAGATTCTTTGTCTCTTACTAGAAAAAAATCATGAACAAAACACGTATATCTAAAGACACAAAAAGAAAATTTATACACAAGTTCTTTTGAAAAAAACTAAAGAATAAAGAATCTAATTATTTAAAACAGAAGAAAGCATGCAATTAATTAAATAACATGCAGTGCATATGGCATATGTCCAAAAATGAATGGGAACATTTATATGCAATAAAAGAGTTCGTGTAGTTTTAATTAAATGTCGATTCTTTCTTTCAACAATATCATTTTGTTAAGGTATGTGTAGACATATAATTTGGAGATCATAAAATAAAAGATGCAAAAAAATATTCTCAAGCATTATTACTATGAAATATGCGAATTTTTAAATCAAATTAATTAATATGCGAATTTTTAAACCAAATTAATTATGTATTTCAAAATAAAACAATTTAAAAATTTAAAATAACTTGAAATGATCTTTCATTAAATATAGCCAAGTACATCAAGAGCAATTATCAATAAATATAACAAAATACTGAAAACCTAAAGTTGAAATAACACAACTCGAACTCCAGATATTAGAATGAACAACAAAAAACAAAGACTTGACTCTATTTTGAGTTTTACTGAGAAATGAACTACATATTTGCTTACCAAGTTGACAAAACTCACACTTTAAAGACTCTAAAGTTGAAAGAAAAGGAACCATTTTGCCAAAATTTTTCAATATTTGGATGTCCTAAATGGTAGTGAAGTAATTTAAGAGATTCAATAACAGCACAAATTACTAGGAAAACTGGTTTGATGTAGTAAAGTCCTTGTGACTTATACCCAGTACCAATTGTCATTCCCATACTCAGATCCTATACTATAAAAGAATTAGCAATGAAAGTAACAAAATAATTAAGAGTACATGTAAATTGACTAATTGAAATTAAATTGAGAGAGACACTAAGTATATATAAAACTAATTTTAATGGTAGAGGACGAAGGGGTTTTATTTGACGAATACTTTAGGCAATAATTTTAAATCCATCAACTAAGGTAATTATAGGAAAGGATTTATTGGTGGAATTAAATTGAGTAAATAAAGATCAATTGCCTATTATGTGATCAGACGCTCTCAAATCAAGTAGTCAAGAGCCAAAGGATGCCAATGTTGAATGAGATTGACATGTTGTATGATTACAAAACAAAAAGGAAGAAATAATAGCAAATGAGGAACTCATAATTGATGCTTCAGATATTTTTTTCTTAAATAGCAACTGATCTAGCTGTTTGGATCAAAAACCAAAGTTTCATTGCTTAGATTGATGAAATGAGACCACAAGCGGAGTCGGCGAGAAAAGGCGACTAAGGCGCAGGTGTGGAGGCAGTACGTGTGGCTCACATGCATTTGATAAAGTGGCACATGTGATGCACGCACTAGTAGGCCTTGCCAGAAAATGACTGATAAAGAGGTCTATACAAGCATTTTCGCAAATATTCTTGTAACACTCAAGGAATTGTCCCAAATAGTTGCAGAATGTTGGAGAATATGTGCATGAAGCATCTAGATTTCTCGGCTCTATTTAAGGGCAATTTCAATTTCTGATTTGTGGGTTTCTAGGCTATTTTAGTTTTGTTTTGTTGAATAAATAGAAAGTGGTAATTTGGTTCTGTTTGGTTGAAGAATCAAAGCACAGCAAAGGGTGATTTGGTTCAGCTGTATTCTGCAGTGACAAGGGGCTGCGATTTGCAGCGGCAAACAAAAAAGGAGGAAGGAGAAACTCTACAGAGAGACCTCTGATACCAACTTCAATATATTGGAATGGCTTGAGCAATTGTTACAGTCATGATATCTATTTATATACAAAAGATGTAATTAATCAAAGATATTACAATCAAATTTGAAATATTATTTCTTATTCTAATTAAGTTAGAAAGAAAATAATAAATCTAAAATTGTTTAGGATAACTTTCTAATATATACATATTCTAACAGGCTGGAAAGATTTAGGTGGATCAAGCTAGACCCAAACTATGAGTGTAACTATATATTCTATATGTTGATCATGAATTTTATTTGAGGGGAATAAGACCTAGTAAATATATTTAGGAAAAAAAAAATTAGAAGTTTGCTGCTTGAACTGACAAGTCTTTATTGGAAAGATCAGAAAGAAAACTATCACAAATTAGAAAGAAAAAAAAAATTAAGACGAAGAAATTGCTAAAATATTAAGCAGGATTTTTAAAGTATAAAGTAATCCAAGATTGAAAGCAGGGTTAACAAGTGGTCATAGAGTAATGTTTCCAGACCTTGAAGTTCTTCTCAGCATCATAATACCCTGAAACAATAATAAGAACTCGAACTTTCTCCGCATCTAAAGTTAAAACCAAACAAAATGCAGAAAGTTAAACATCACAGTAAAATTTAATGCACACCATAATTTTAATAGGCTACATAGACAAATTGTGTTTGTTCAAATTCCTATAGATGTCCATGACAGACAGAAACAGAGGAAGAACACAAGTCTGTTATTCGATTCCAAAACCAACACATTATATTCCTCATGTTATTCGATTCATTTATGATATCCATAATATTTCTTCTGGCCACAGCAAGAGAAAGCTTTATTGATTTGGACAATGTAGATTCTCATGAGCGCTCATACAGTTTAGATTCTTTTTCAATGTATATGCAACTAAATTTTTGGTAATTCAAAGTCATATATTTCATCTAATACTCACATCGGTAGTTTTTGATTTCTTGTGCAAAATCTTTCATTTGAGCAAGAAGTTGTCCAATCGAAATTGTAATACAACTCATCCCAATTGGTGACTCCGACCTTGAACCTGCATTTTATGGTTTTATAAGGTAGAAAATACTGTGACATCAAATGTACTTAAATGCATAATCATAAGAGTCCCACAGTGCTTTAAGTTTTAAAGACTGTAATGACTCGTGAGTATATAATAGGTCTTCACCACAGAATTATAAATTGATTTTCAACCCAATTTTCAGTGGTATGCACATCAATATTAGGCCTAAAATGATAAACAACTCATATGAAAAAGCTCCAAGAATTAAATCAGTTTACTTATTCAAATACTTACATCCTTTCCTTTCTATTGACTGTTCCCAATCGGGGTAAATAAAATTCAGTCACAGATATGACATCAAATATAAGTAGATCCAGCTAGAAATTATGTAGTCTTGTAAAATCATATGAATGTAGCAAAACAACATAGTGGGGCTTGGAGATTTTTGCACATCATCCCTATGTTAATTCATCGTGTCTGATCCATAAACACGATGAATTAACATGAATTAACATAGTTACTAATAGAACCCAATGGCATCGTGCGATCTATATATTTGACCTCACTTTGTGGGATAAAACTTTGCTGCTGTTGTTGTTGTATCCCTATGTTAATTCAGACAACCATAATATTTGAGGGAACACAAGGTAATTACATAATTCAACTATGTCAATTAGGCTGTACAAAAGCCCATTCAGATCAAATGGCATTTTAAGATCCAATGGGTTGGACAGGGTTCAACAAGATCAATTCCATTTTGTGACCAACTGATTAATATGACTAATTATATGGCTAGGTTCGCAGGTCAACCAGCTGAGTTGAACTGGGCTTCATAACTATAAATTGAAATTATGAGATACCAATATATCTGAGTAGAAACTTCAATATGCATGACTTTAAATTGATAAAATATGTTGGTCTGTGTTAGATCCCCGTTACACTATTCAGAATCATCTAAGATTAAATAAGAAGGATTCAAGTTTGACTCAAGGTCATACCTCCTCAATTTAAGTAAAACTGCGCATACCTCCCCTCTATTTTAAAAAACCTGAATGTTACCTTTGTTGAGAAACATGGTTAGAACGAGTGCAAAATAGTAGAGAAAAGATAAAGAATTGAAGGGAGAACAATAAAATATTATTAAATGAATAAGGATGAATTGTTACATAAGACTTTAATATCCTCTAACTTTGGATGTTAGATAAGCAAGCCTATATCATGACTAAGCCCATAATAATAATAATAATAATAATAATAATATAAACCTAATTATTAATACTACTCTCTAACATTCCCACCCAAGCTAAAGCTTACTAAGCTTAGGCTTGTTACATAAATTCAAACTCCCAAAAACAAAATGTAATAAAATATAAGAAAACTTGATAAACTCTATGAATAGCTTGGGAACACCCCCCCTAAATGGAAACATTGACAAACCCAAAACCTTGGTAAAAATACCAATAGCTTTTAGAAGTCTTCTGCTAGCTTTTCTTGTGCTACTCTCAACTTCCATGCCAAAAACCTTAACACCTATGATCAGACACAGCTTATAGGAGTTTCCTCACCTTCCACACCTAAAAAAAAATGGGAAAGAAAAACACCAACCAATCTAATGCTAAGCTAGCAAAACCAATGGTGTAAACCATGTTAAACTAACCTTGCCAAAATAGACATTTATATACACAAGTTACCAAGTAGTGTCCCAAATCACATGAAAATACCTAAATCAATGGTCTAAATCACCAAAGCTAAATGTGCATATCAACAAACAACACAATTTTGCCATTGACAAAACTGCAAGAATTGAGGATAAACTCAACTCCTTCTCATCATTGAAACTATTTCCACTAGAACAATACTAAAAAAGTTACTCCTCAAAGCAACTCAAAAATCACATTTCCACTAGCCCAACAATAAACTCTAGTGAACTGAATAGTAAACTCCAGTGTCAACACACCAAAAAACATAAAAGATCACAGATCTTCTCCATGCCAAACAACTTGGCATACCCAAAACATAATAGCCAAACACCAAGAAAACACCAAAATCAGCCATTAAAACATCTGTTCAAAACTCAGAGCAAATTGCTCTAAAAATAGCATCAAACTCTGCCAAATATCACACACAACTATGCAAACACCAAGTCAAACCACACCACTTTAATCTTCATGAAGCACATCATAATAACAAGTCTTCATAATTGTAGCTTAACCAAAAGGAACCACACTAAATGTGCACAAAATTGTAGAAAAATAGCACCAGACAACATCAGAAGCACCTCTCCATGTCATAACTGCACTGAATCACTTTACTAGTGAAATCCAATCAAGAAATGGAGAGCTTCCCAACCACAACACTCTGCACCTCCTTGATGAGGCCCAAAATTCAGAACAACTATATCCCAACAACACCACATCAACCAAATTTGAGCAACACTACTACCAACCAGCAAAATTCATTAAATCTTGCTTCAAAAATATCTAATTCAAAAACACCATTCATAGAAAGTCCAACAACAGGCTTACCTAAACCACCAACAAACCAAAAATGAATCAACGAACCCAAAATGAATAACCAAGAGTCCACTCACTCCAAAACACACAAATTAGGCGCAGAATCAATCAATAGCAACAAAAGATAAGAAAACATCTAAATTTTATCCAAGAAGAACACCCAAAATTCAAAATTTTGAAGATATAATCACCAAAGAAGAAAACCAACCCTGCAAATTGACACAAAAGCCACCAAAAGAGCTGTTTGTCACGACCTGACAGAATGCACAACGCAAATACGGTTCTGGCTGGGAAGATTCTAATGCAGAGTGAAAAGTTTTATGGCTGGAAATGTGAATAGGATTTTGATCTAAGAAGTTTCCAGAAAAATCTAGAATACTGTAGAAACTTCTAGAAGCTTCCAGAGAGTTCCAGAAGCTTCTAGACAGTTCCAGAAGGTTTCAAGGGATTTCAGAAACTTTCAGATGTTTCTAGAAGTTTCCAGAGAATTCCAGGAGTTTCCAAATGCTTCCGGAGAATTCCAGAGACTTCCAGATAGTTGGAGAAAGCCTTGGAACCATGTAGAAATCTCTAGAAATTATTAGACAATTATAGAATATTCTAGAATAGCTTGTAACTAGAATTCTCTAGAAATATCTTTGTAAATATCTAGGAGAACTTTCTAGAGAACAAATCTAGGCCATTAGATACATTCAATCTCCACTATCCATTAAAGAGGTGGGAAAGTTCTAGAACTTAGAGTTAGCCTATATATATACTTGAAACCTTCATTTGTAACATGAATTGGAAGAATTGGAAGCATTCAAGAAGTAATACAAGTTCTCTCAAGCATTCTTTCAAGTGTCTTCTACTAAACTTTCTAACTTACTTCAAGTAGGAGTTAAGGTGTTTCGGGGGACAACTAGGCTTACTTGACTACCAAAGGGATTTGGATTAGCTAAGTGCCGCACGACTACACTTACACTTGGGGAAGTGTTCAGGTCGTGACATGTTGCTGAAATCGCATTGCCATAGAAGGGCTCACACACCTCTACAATTGGCTGTGTGTAGGCCTCACGCCACCAAAAACCTCATGCATGATGTACACATTAACCCAGAACTAGTCACAGACTGCCAATGCACCCTTCTGTCACCTCAAATCTCCGATCAAACCTGTGAATTGCTGCCAATCACATGTAGCCCTACCACTACGTTTGTCTTCAACACTCATCATTGCTAAACTCCTTTGTAACAAGTGAATTTTTCCTATTTTCTATTTTTTTCATAGAAACTTTCGTTATTTTTTCTATTTTTTTCTCTTTTGTTATTCACCACTACCACCACCAACAACAAGAACAAAGCCTTATCCCACTTGTTATTCACCAAAACAAACTAAAAAATAAATAAACCTAAAGAAACAACTCTGAATTTTTTCTTTCTTCCTTTTTAACTAAAACTAAAAAACTCACTCAAAAAAATAAATAAATAAACCTAAATTCTACATCATCAACATTCTAACCTCTTTAAAGTTGTTGACAACAATATAATCCCCAGGTTCATGGCAAATGATAACGCTCTAATACCATATTGAAAGACAAGATAGAATTTAGAGGGAGAAAATGTAGAGAGAAGCTCAAGAATTGAAAGGAGAATAATAAAATATTATTGAATGAATAAGAGGATGAATTGTTTCATAAGACTTAACCCTAATACTCTATTTATATAAAACTAATAATAAATACAAAGGCTTTAATACCCCTAATTTTGGGTGCAAGATAAGCAAGCCCATAACATGACTAAGCTTATAATAATATAAACATAATTACTAACATTACTCTCTAACAACCCCATTAGACTAACATCTCCCAAGAGTATCCAGCTTTGATACGTTTATAGCCAAGATTATAATTTATATATTTGCATTTAATTAATTGACAATTTTGGCCAAAATAATTTAAACCCTACTCAATCTTTTACATCAACTATCATAATCTAGACCAATTCATCATAAGAAAAAGGGTTTGAAATTTTTCCAAAGTGAAAGGCGGAAGGAAGGAGTGCTACAACTAACATAACAACCATCTGAAAGAGGCAAGCACACAATGGCTATCTCTGCTTCTCTTGTTGGGGTTCACTTCCTCAGGCTCCACCCACCCTTTACAAAGTGCTGCTCAGTTTCTCTCAGCCACCAGTGGCTTATGTAGTGGTTGACATCACCCCATCAGATTGACATCTGTCCGAAATATTTAATTTGATACTTTTATTCTTCATGGTTTATAATTTCAAAAATTGCATCTAATGCATTGACCTTTTTGCTTAAAATCACTGTAAATTGGCCTAATATTCATCTTCGGCTCACAATGCATCCCTGCTATAATTCTTTGCCATTTATACCTTCCTGGAAAAGCATAAGATTACACCACTTTGGCTCCATTTGTTACTAATTGTTGAAAAGAAGTGGGAATGGACTTGGCTTTTACTTCACCCTTGTTCCCATGTGTGTTGTTAGAGAGTAACATTAATATATTAGGAAATTATCTTAGATTGAGTACCATGTTTTATTAGAGAATATATTTGATTGATTATGATTAATATTAGATTTATGGGCTTGCTTGTCTTGCATCCAATGTCTAAGGGTATTAGTGTCTTTATGTTTAATAGTAGCTCCATATAAATAAAGTAGTAAGGTTGAGTCTTATGTAACAACTTAATTTTCTCATTCAATCAATAATAGATCAGTAATTCTCCCTTTAATTCTCTAGTTTCTCTCTATTCCTTCTCTCTCCAAATCCTAGCCATATTTCTCAACATATGTGAAGTCAAGGAGGTAGTATATACAGGAGATGGTTGAAAAAGAAAATGGAAAAGTAACAGACCGAAAACCTCTTCAATGAACAAATATAAACAATTGTCAAGAGATCTTTCTTGTGTCTCCTGGATGGAGCTAAAAATAGTTGAATAGAAAAAAAATAACTCAACATCATGTGCTCAAAATCCAATCCTATTGTGATGCAACAATAGCTGAATAGAAAAATAGCCACAATAGGATAAGGAAGGCAATTGAATTGAAAATTCTGGATGGAACACATCAAATGCTACACTTTTGTCCTCGATTTTCCAATTGTTTTTTAATCCTCAAAATTTAATACAGTATTGCTGCCCAATTCCTATGCCAATCAGACAAGCTCAACCTTCTCAAAAAGAAAAAAAGAACCATTAGCTTTCAACCAAAGAGAAGCAACAAACTGAATCTTATTGCACAGAAAAACATTTGATCAGCTTTGATTTCTGAAAATTCTAGCATTTCATTCCAACTAAATGCACTAGGCAATTAAAAACCAAGCACAATCCAAAGAGCCTTCTTATCTTTATTCCCCCTAAAATTCTTGAAATTAGTAGATGAAAAACAATCCAGATTTGAGGAGCACAACCCAACAAAGAGTGATGTTCAAATTCTTCTAAAGGATGCTACAAGATTCCAATCTACAACGCCCCCATCCAAAACTATCACTCATACACCCTTAGGGTTGTAGAAGTTAGAACAAAAATTTTTGGCGAATATCAAGATTAACCAAGCTCTAATGGCAAGACTAACCATTCTGTGATGCAGACCGGGATTTCTAAAAAATTCTAATATAGGTTGTGATGGGTAAATTGGGTAGGAAGGGAATTGGATAAATGGGAGGATTCCACCTCCTTGGATAGGAATTTGAATATTCATATTTAAATCCTAGAAACAAAGGTGAAACCTTCAAACTTAAAAGATAACTCTTAATAATTCATTCAACTCCAAGTACATATAAATGCTCATATTTATAACCTTTTAGGCATCTAAACCAAGGACACTCTTAATGACTAATTAAATATTACATTCAACGACACAAACCCCTGATTCAATGAACTGTCTAAATATATAAAGTTGTGACTCTTGAAAAAGTTACCTCTTAATCACTAAGAAACAGATTCAATGACTTAGAAAACTAATTCAATGAACTGAGCAAAAACAACTAATTGTGACTTCAAGAAAAACCGTTAACAATTATTTACTTAATATTATATTCCATTTTTTTTTTTAATTCTCCATCAATTCCCCACACTTGGCAGAACTCATCTTTGACGAGTGAAAGGCTTGATATGTCTTGTAGAGTTCAGGACTCTTGCATTGAAAATCAACAACAGTGATCCATGTGCTTTCTGAAATTGGCTTCTCTTTCCATTTGACTACAAATTTCTTATAATTCCCTTTTCTTGTGAGGACGATCTGTCCATCAAGGACATCCTCAATATCCTTGCCTTTGACACCTTAGGAAGTCTAGAAGCAGAAAATTCTTCTTTTATTTCTTCATAAGCCCCATGGTAGGGATTGAGATCTTCCACATTAAATATGGGACTGATATTAAGCTCTTTTGGCAGCTCCAACAAGTAAGCATTAACTATGCCCAGTCATTTTGGCACCTTGTTTGGCCCCACTTTTCTTGAAGGAAGCTTCTGGTATGCTCCTTTTGGGAAACATTTAGGTTCGAGTCCTGTCATAACATGGTCTCCTTCCCAAAATTCAACATTTCTTCTGCACAAATCTGCACTAGATTAGTATTGATGGTTGCTTATCTCAATCTTTTTTCAAATTTCATGATGAAAATTATGAATGTGCCTAGCAAACTCTTTAGCTTCTTCATTGGTTCTGGCTTCAATAAGCAGAGATGCAAGATCAATATGTTGTCTTGGCTTCATCCCTATCAATATCTCAAATGAAGAATGACCTGTGCTCCTGTTGACAAATCTATTATAGGCAAATTTTGCAGTATGCAAGACCAGGTCCCATGATTGGACAATGTCTGTTACTAAACACCTTAACAAGTCACCCAAACTTCCATTGGTAACTTCTATTTGCCCATTAATTTGTCAGTGGTAGGCACTAGAAAACTTGAGCTGTCCCCATAAGCCTCCATGGAGTGTTCCAAAAGTAAGAAACAGACTTAATATCATGATTGAAAAC
The DNA here is from genome assembly GCA_020226215.1 of Sindora glabra. Lineage (NCBI taxonomy): Eukaryota > Viridiplantae > Streptophyta > Magnoliopsida > Fabales > Fabaceae > Sindora > Sindora glabra. The sequence goes on along the minus strand of CM035227.1, from coordinate 41,193,218 downwards.
AATGGTCTTTGGAAGCCCATGTAGCCTCACTACCTTTCTTAAAAAGAGTTCAGCAATTTAGGCACATCTGCTATCTTTATACAAGGAATGACGTGGACCATTTTGAAAAAATTGTTCACTGCCATAAAGATTGAATCCAACCTTCTTGGTGTCTTTCAAAGTCCTAGAACAAAGTCCAAACACAATAATTGCAGACTAAGGCAAGTTGTTCACAAAAATGCTTTTATATAGTGGAACTTTGCTAGAGATTGATGGTATGTGCCATTGTCAGCATAAACCTGTTGAAAAACTGGTGGTACATTATAACTTTAAGGTAGCATGTAGCTGATCACATTAGGAAAATGTCCTTGTTAGAACAAAAGAAAGATTTGTGAGGCTATAACCTCAATTGAGATAGGCAATGTCTATTTATAATAAAATATAAAGTTACAAGAGATAGGCTCATAGTCCATAAGAAACTAATAGACTTTATTTATCAACACTCCCCCTCGAGTTGGAGCATAAATATCACACATGCCCAACTTATTTCAAATATCATCAATCTATCTTCGAGGAAGAGTATTAGTAAATAAATCAATAAGTTATTCTCCAATTCTTATATGTCTAAGATCGATAACTTCTTAAGATCTTTACCTAACAAAGTGACAATCAACCTTTCCATGCTTAGTCCGTTCATGAAACACTAGATTTGTGGCAACTCGATTATCACACCATAATCACATGGCTCCAGATGAAGCAATCCCAAGCTAACTAAGTAGATAAAAAAGCCATACAAGTTCAGTAGTAACATGAGCCATGACTCGATATTCAGACCCTATACTAGATCGAGATACCAATACTTATTCCTTACTTTTTCAAGATATAAGATTTCTACTAACAAACACACAATATCCTGTAGTAGACCTTCTATCCATAGGACACCCTACCCAATTAACATCATAAAAGCCTTCAATTTTACAATATCCACAATTCCAATATAATATTCCACAGTCAAGTGCCATTTTTAAATTTTTTTAAGATGTGTATAATTACATCCCAATGAGAGGTTCTTAGAGAATTCATAAACTAACTTACTACACTTATTATAAAAACAATATCAAGTCTTATAATAAGATAGTTCAGTCTACTTACTAACCTTTAGTAACGTTCTAAATCTTCTAGTAATTCTCCTTCCAATCCAAGCTTAACATTTGGAATCATAGAGGTGTCACATTCTTTTAAACCAAACAAACCAATTTCCTTTGAAAGATCAAAAATATATTTCCTCTATGAAATAAAAATTCCCTTTTTACTTTGAACAATCTTAACACCTAGGAAATACTGAAATGGTCCCAGGTCCTTAATTTGAAACTTCAACTGAAGAAAATTCTTTAATTATGAAATTCTCAATTATTGCTAATAATCACAATGTCATCAATATAAATAGCAAGAAGAATACACCCAATTTTAGAATATTTGTAGAATACCAAATGATTATGATCACTCTTCTTGATACCAAACTATAACATCATTGAACCTGCCAAATCATGCTCGAGCAAATTGCTTTAAACCATACAAAGACCTCAATTGACACACCTTTCCTTTCACCCCTTGAGTAATAGAACCAAGAGATTGCTTCATATAGACTTCTTCATGTAAATCACCATTAAAAAAAACATTTTTAACATGAAGTTAGCAAAAAGGCTAGTGCTAAGAAGCAGAGATAGAAATAGGCAAACAAATGTTATTTTACCAACAAAAGAAAAAGCCTTAAAATAATCAATATCATAAGTTTGTGCATACCCCTCAGCTACCAATTGAACTTTCAATTGAACAATAGAACCATCTAAGTTGATTTTGACTATATATACCACTTACACCTAATAGGCTTTTTACCACTTGACAAGAGTACAAGATCTCAAGTATTATTATCCTCAAGAACTTCCATCTCTTCATTCATAGCAGCACCTTACCCATCATAAGAAGGAACCTCTAAAATAGTTCTAGGAATAGTAATAGCATTCAAGGAAATAATAAAAGACTAGAAAGACACAAGCAAAGCGTAATATGACACAAAATTAAAGATAGGATGAGATGTAGGGAGGCTACCTTTTTGATGCAACTATAAGTACTTTTGCAATAGGTAATAAGAACATCAAAATAAAAGGGTGGAAAAGATGGATTTTCTAAGAAAGAAGCTGTTGGTGGAGGAAACAAAGTTGATGGCTATGCAATAACAAGCATAACACTTGATGGTGATGTTGTTATTTTGGGGACTTGTTTTTTCTAAAAATAAACAAACTTAATAGGAAAGAAAGCTGTTGTTGGGGAGTAAAGTCTTGAGAAGCAGTAGTTTACCCAAAGAAATAATTGTCAACAGATTCAAACTCAAGTAAAGGATCAACGACTATAAAGAAACTGACTCAAAAAACGTAACATCAAAGGACACAAAATAATATTTCAGATCAGGAAAATAACAATAATAATCTCTTTAAGTGTGAAAATACTCAAGAAAAATACACTTTAGAGATCGAGGATATAATGTAGAAACCTAAGACTGATAATCATGAACAAAGTAAGTGCAACCAAAGATGTATGAAGTGAGATGAAACAATGGTTAAGAAGGAAACAAGAGAGAATAAGATACCTCACAATCAAGAATTGAAAAAGGCATTATACTGATTAAAAAATAAGTTATAGAAATAACTTCTACCCAAAATATCTTAAGGACTTTCATTTGGAATAGATGTGCATGTGAAACCTCCATTAAATGATGATTTTTTTTATTTGGCTTGTTGTAGGGTAACTACATAAGAAGATTAATTTATAATGCTATGCCTAAATAAATACAAAAAGAAATAGACAAAAAAATATTTTTTAGCATTATCACTACACAAATTTTTAATAAGGGTATGAAAATAATTCATAATTTCAATATGAGGGGCACAAAAAATATCAAACAATTCAAAAATATTTTTCATTAAGTAAAGCCAAGTAATTCTTGAATAATTATCAACAAATGTAACAAAATAACAATAACCAAGTTTGGACACAATTAGACAAGGATCCTAAACATAAAAATACACTAACTCAAACGGGGATGCAACCTATTTATTAGCTTTAGGAACATAAGACTAATAATGCTCTTTGACAAACTACCATAACTCAATCAAAATTCCAAATAGAACTTAAATAAGGACAAAAACTTTTAAAGCATGATAACGAAGGATGATCCAACCAGTAATGTAACTGCTATAGAGTAATGGTAACACAAAACATTAGTTAAAGAAATATGAAAGTTAACATTGATTGTATCACTCCCAATAATATCACTCCTAATAATAGAAGCAATTGACCCATTAGTTACAGTGACAAAAGAAGATAAAGATGTAAAAGAAGAAAAAATACATGTGTCACCTAACATATAGTCGGTGACCCTCAAAATTAATACCTATCTAAACTTGGAATGGAAAAGACATGCAATAAGATTATTTGTCTGAATTAGAGTAGCAATGAATTGAGTGAAGGGTGGTTGTTGTAGGATTGATAGTTGTGAAAGCTGAAGCTGAATCAAACAATTATACTCATCCTTAGTCAAGGTTATATGCTCAAATTCTAGTACAAAAGTGCTAAAAGCAATATGTGCAAGCCAAGATGGTGGTGTATATGTATAATTCAACTAACTTAGGACAAATTTTCTTTATATAACTTGGTTCCTTACAATAAAAACAAATATCACTTTCGGGCAAATTATGACCTCTGCTTTTACCTTTTCTACTACTACTACTACGAACCCCTCAAGTACTAGAACTGACTAAAGTAGATTAGTCAACTAGAGAAGCAAATGGGGAAGTTGATGGCAGTTCTCGAGCTACCCAAAGAATGTGAGAAAAAAATAGACTGTCAAGTTAATTGGTCAATACTAGCAAATAGAGTTAAGCCCAATAGTTAAATTCATAAGAAAAGAAAAAGCAGCTAACTGTTCTCACCGAGTACACATTGCCTTGACATCTTCAATAATGGGAAAAAGGCTATCCTATTATTCATAAATATTGTTCCACACAGTATAAATCTGATACCTAATCTTTCCTTACACATTTTGTTGAAACAAAACTACATATAAGTCATAAATACAACTTAAATTATCTTTACTTGAAAAAAGAGATTCAAGGAACGTCCACAAGTCTTTGACTATTTTGCAATGTACACAATTATTTTTTACGTCCTTCACCAAGATATTGCTTATCACAACAAATAGTTGTTGGTCCTTTATAATTCATCGAGCTTTCATGCTATCAATAGGTGGATTGTTGGTCAAGTGATCAAATCTACCAACACTCTCAAAAAAAATACTCAATAGATTTTTTCCATGCAAGATATTTACATCCATTAGTATCAAGTTTCCAATAAGTGATTTTCGTAGCAATAAGAATTAAATCAGAAAAGAAGATTTGAAATCATTATTTTGGATAATTTTCTCACCTGAATCAAAATCTGATTTATTTGTTTCCATTATTATAACAACAGTTTAACTAGACAACAATACCAAAAAATAAATAAATAAATAAATTCATTCAAAAACCACAACCAAAGTGCTCGAATTATCAATCCAATTACATAGAGAGCTGTGATTCACAATGACAAGGTTGGAGGAGGAAGTGCATCACCAAAGGGTGCTTCACATGCCTCATGTGCCAGTAAGAGGTTCTGCACATGGTGCTGATGCGGTTTGACAGTGATTGCACATTGCTCACACACTGCCCAAAGAGTTATGCCGCCACTAATCTTCATTTTGAACTGCCCAAATCTCAAAACAAACCATCTATCGTCTATTAATGGCTTCAAACAAGAATGCTAACACTATTCATCGTGCAACCAGCAATCCCACGCATAGTAATAGCAACTAAATAGACTTGAGTTCTCTTATTTTTCTTCCAAATGTGTAACTTTAAGTCGCTACCAAATTTTTTGTATCCTAGTCACACATAGAAAAGGAAAAAGAAAAAAGAAAAAAAAATGAAGAAAAGAATGTGGGAAGAAAAAGGTGTTTGTATGATTTAGAGATGTGTTTAAGTTCCAGAGTTTTATTTCAATTGGCTCTAAATACCATGTTAGAAGAAAGGAAAAATTTTGTGAGGTTATAACCTCAATTGAAGTAGACGATGTCTATTTATAATAAAATATAGGGTTACAAGATATAGGCCTATAACCTATGTGTTTTAACCTATAAGAAACTAATAGACATTATTTACTAACAGTCCTAAAGGAAGAGCAGGTTGGGAGTAAGCATGCATAACCATCTTTTGAAGATGTTTAAGCCCAATTGCAGCAGATGTTTACTCCAAATTAATTTTTAAGAGCTTAGACGTAAATGGCCCAGATTTAGGGAAGGCAGCATTTGTGCCTAAGCCAAAACTCCCAAAGCTTAGATTCAAGCAGTCTAGAGAATAGGGTTGTGCCTGAGCCAAAACTTCCAAAGCTTAGATTCAAGCATTCTAGAGAATAGGGTTGTAGGTGACTTGAAATTACTACATGATTATTCTCCTTTTGTTTGCCCCCTTCACATCATTGTGTAAATTTAGCAGCTTCAAGTTTGTAGTGACTGATGAAACACCATCGTCATCATCAAGATTCTCCAAAGGATGCTTGTAAGACTAGTAGGAATTTCTCTTTACCATTAAAGATGGGAATACCTGATACCTCAAGCATTGTATTAGCAGAAATAGTACCAAATCCAATATTGTCCGCATTGTTAACATGAACATCTTCAAATACAAGTTCTTCTGCACGAGACTTCCATTGTTGACTTGCTCCATCTAAATTAGATGAGTTTAAATAGAGTTTGGAATCCAAAGGCACATCAATGATAAAGAATACACCAACCACTAACTGGTGTTCAATGGAAGACTGCTTTTCATTTTGTGATACATTTTGATTCATTGCATAACTTCGATCACCATTTGTTTCTAACACCTAAACTGTGACTTGATGTTGTTGAAGATGCCATCTGAAAGGGAGACTTAAGCATGGAAGCCTTCATCTAAAGGTAAAGGCTTCTCATCTTATCTTTTTGATTGAATATAGTCGCCTCCCTCCAAGTTTCAAGACTAGCAATTTGATTCGAAATATGTTTCTCACACAATGCATAACAATAAATCATCTCTTTCACAATTTGTATGTTTGCATTGATATTCTCTTCCACTTCTTGTCACCGTAGAGATGGTTGACAACCCACACAAAACAACCTTGCTCTGATGCCAAACTAATGCAGATCAAAATGTCTAAAAAATTCTGATATAGGTTGTGATGGTTAAGTTGGGTAGGAAAGGGATAGGATAAATCCTTGGACAGAAATCTGAAGATTCAGATTGAAATCCTAGAAACAAAGGCAAAACCTTCAAATTTGAAAGATAACTCTTAATAATTCAATCAACGATGAAAAGTACATGGAAATGCTTCTGTTTATAACCCTTTAGGCATCTAAACTAAGGACACTCTTAATGACTAATTAAATATTACATTCAATGACTCAAATCCTAATTCCATGAACTGTCTAAACACATGAAGTTGTGACTCTTAGAAAAGTTACCTCTTAATCACTAAGAAACAGATTCAATGACTTAAGAAGACTAATTCAATGAACTGACCAAATAGTCTCTAGGAAAAATTGTTAGTTATTATTTTCATAATATTTAATTTATTTTTTTAATTCTCCATCATTCTGTTTCTCCAGGATGAATTTTGGATTTATATGACGTGAGCTCAATCTTTCAAGGTAGGTCTATGTAAGTTTTCAAGAAAGAGTGGAGGTATGCACACTTTCTCTTAAACAGAGGGAAGCTAGGTATTTTTACTCATAATTTTATGTCTAGTTTTATCAGTAAAATAGTTAGAATATATTAAGAAATTAGATATTCTGATTCTAGAATCATTTGAGGGTATTTTTTATTGATTTCAATAGGTTAATTGATTGTAATCTTGTGTATGAATAGACTTCAATGCTGAGCAATTTGCTCAAGCAATTCTAGCATATTCAAGTAACACTAACTCATCATATGTCATCAAGTATTGGAAAGATTTTAGAACCACTGTTAGTACCAATGAAATTTAGTCATGCCAAATATTTTAATGACTTGAAAATTTCCTTTTTACTAATAGCATAAAAAGTTTTGTTATGACAATGTACAAAATGTCAACTCAAATATGAATACATAAACAAAATTGCATACCAACTCCTGTCCACTTCCTAAAATCCTTTCGCAGGATATCTGTTACTCTCAGGGTTGACACATCATGTATCTTGTATTTCACTGAAAATCATGAAACAAATATGTCTCTATCACAAAGAATATAGTGAAACCCAATATATATGCATAACAATGATGCCTACAAAATGAGCTCTAATATGTGATGCGCACAACATGAACTCCAATATAAATGTTGATATGATTGCTAACAGTATACTTTTGAATAAATCCATGGAAAAAAAACTAAGTCCTACTGATGAGCCTAAATCATTAGTTTTCATTCAACCAACGCAATACTACACAGATCCATAAATCTAGACCATTAGATCAAGTGGTGCATAACACCACTAGTGTGTCTTAGTCTCTCCCTAAATCCATCACTGAGATATTTAATTAAAAAAAGAAAAATGCTATGCATTTCAGTGTTGCAGTCCATTGTAGTTTAATCCACCAATCAGCCTAAGTATCAAATGTTCTAATATTTTGCTTAGTTGATCAACGTGTTGTAGATAAATATAATTAGTTTTTTTTTTTTTAGTAAAAAATGTAAATTATGATTCAAAATATTATGTTTGATGCATTAATTTGATGCATAAGGAAAAGATGGCTGTTTGGGATAGTGCTTGATTCGCTATTAATCAGTGCATTTTGTTGGAAAGAAATGCTAGAATTTTCAGAAATTAGACTTAGTCAAGTGTTTCCATTGTGGATGGGATTTTATTTGTAGCCTCTCCTTGACTAGAAACCAACATACTTTATAGGGTTGAGTCTATCAGATTTGCACAAACTTTGGGCAATAATTTTGTTTCTTTCTTTATTTTGAGGATTCCTTTTTTTTTTCTCATGTACTCTCTTCTATATATAAAAGTTTCTTTTTTGAAAAAATAATAATAATAATATTATGCTTGATTCATAAAGAAATGATTATACAGACAAATTAGATTCATGAGATTCAACAAAAGCAATGAAAGCAAAGCCATAAATAATAATGTTTGCAGTGTCCAATAATTCAAAATATTACAATGCAACCAAAAAGCTAAACAGTGTGTGCAACTAATTTTATAGCTTGAGATCTACGAAATAAGCAATTATATAAATAAATGGTATGGTCTTACATAATTGGTAAAGACCACTGCATCCATAACGACCAGCACCATTAATCAACAATGAAGCCATGTATTTGTCTTTCGAGGTGCAATGAGGGTCTGCTAGATTTCCAGTATCCAAAAGGATTCCAGCTAGCTGCAAGCAGATAAAATAGAAAAACAAAATAAAGTTCAATTAAAACATGAGACAATGCTTTTAGAGTTGAGCATTGCTCTCTTTTCCATCAGGCTTAAATTCAGAGGAGAAGTAAAAACGAAGAAGAAGAAGAAAGAAACTACCAATTGAGCGAAAGAGCAGCCACTTGACAAACAAGATATTCTTTGCGAAAGATTCATAAGTTTCTATCCAAGTACAATGTCTAAATAATATGAAACATGTATAAAATGAAAAAGAAACCTGGTAGTTGCTTCAACATCACAAGACAAATTGCCCTCAGGGAAAAACAAAATAGAGGATAGTTTAACAATATATATACATATATAATGTTTAGAAACACTAAGATGAAGTATCTAGTACCAACAGTCTACTGAATCCTTTGCTGGCCAGAAGTTCAGGAGAATATTGTGCAAACATATCAGCTATGGTGGTACAACAAGAATGATCCTGTATTGACGGTCAAAATATTAAAATCCATGATTCAATACGAGACAATCAAAATAATGGAAGAAAGAACCATAATGAGAGTGAAAATTCAAGTAGGAGACTGTTCAATATGTCTAATTATGTTAAATATCAGTGTTTAATATATCAGATGTTCAAAGATATGATTGTTGATAATAGGCAATATGGTTATGATTATTAGAGGTTGCAGGAATATGCTTATCACAATTTGTGATTGTAATTAGCTTATTTTTAGGGATTGTGGTTGGCTCTGTAGTTATGATTTTCTTTCTATAAAAAAAAGTACAAGGCTGATACATTTTCTTTCAAGCCAATTAAGCCATTTTATCAATTTTCTTGTGTCAGTAGAATTATCTATTTTCTCACTAAACTCTTCTATCACTATCCCCCCATGAAATTTAAGAGAGCCAAATGGAATAATTTGACAATCAAAATTAAGTGCTATTTGGAGTACCATGTAATTACAATCAGAATCAATTTAACTACCAGATCAATTACTTGTGAGGTTTGTGTAATTGGCCAAAATCAGCCGTAATGTGGAAAAAGATAAATATTACTTGGTGCCTACCTGAAATGCTTATAATACAAAGTCTTCAAACTATGGTGGTGATAATACAGAAAGCAAACAATTCTCTCTGAAAGTCTTGTAATCATTGTGCTGAAAACTAAACATTTCCCATTTTCGATGTTCACTGACATGACACTTTGAGTGCTAGGTCACCCTCACAAATACAACTAAGCTGCTCAGAAGAGTTTCTATATGCGCAAGTGACTGTTTAAAAGCATCTAAATTAGACATTACAAAGTTTAAGTCATACCTCAGCCATTGTGACATCTTTAACCCAAGGGTATACAGTCTCACCCTACAAAAGATAAGTAGTTAAGATATCATAGATATATAGCAGTTTTCAAATTTCTAAGACCAGAATAGATGTGAAAAAATAAGATAACAAGACCGCATGAAGTTACTGCACCCTTCTACAATAGAAGATTTCAACTACAGCCTTCTTAAATTCTTCTGGCTGCAAAAACAATTTATAAATTCATCATTTCCCATAATTTCCACAAAAAGGAAAGTGGTGTATTTGAACGCACAAATTGTTACCTCTTGCTTAGAGGCAGTCTGTCTGCTGTTCAACAGTACTATCTTAAGACTTCCATAAAGATCATAATATGACAAATCAATCTGTTTGAGACCTTGAAAAATGAGGAGCTTTCAAGCTAACTAATAAGGACATTAAGAAATAAAAATATATTTCACCAGATAAATTATGAAAATGACCAAAATTTGTGTATTGCATGTTGCGAGGTAGTAATATAATTACGTAACAAGTGAATAAAGGGTAACCATTTCCCTTCAAAATGATCATTCAAGCGTTGTAATTGATATATATCATAATATCATTGGATGACTTGCAATATAATGTTTAGAAGTACCACTGGTGTTATGTTCATCATGGCATATTCTTTATTGCTTCTATAGAAAACAATAAGACAAGTAAGCCCATAACATAATCTAGAGTCTAGAATCAATAATAATTAATCTAAAATACTGCCTAATATAACATAATTCTCAATCTAATATAATTTCCAAATATATTCTAACAGTACTTGTCATCAAATCTATAAAGCTACAAAAATCTTTCTTCAAATGAACTCATAAGTAGAATCCACGTCTTCTGCTTGGTCATAAATCCAGAAGGAAATTCTGATAAGTTGATTTTATTTTCTTCAGAAATGTTATCTAAAAGTTCCATAAAACCCTTTCATTTAAATATTTTCTGTTACACATCAAATGTGACACTCAGGGTATTTAAAATTTCCATTGTTATTGTGCTCTATCAAAAAATTTATTTATTTACTGCATCAACTTGTTAGACCATCAAATAGATTTTCTTTGGATAGAAAAAGAAATTATTATTAAAAGAAAGAGTACAAGAAATGTGGATGAGCAATCCTCAAAAGAAAGAAAACCAGAGACTAAAAGGAACATGAAAAACACAGAATCATCTGATCAAAGTTCTAAAACAGACTAGACCATCAGATAGTTAAAATGAAAAAGATTCATGGAATTACGTATATTGCTGCCTATGCATGTGTATTAGAATAGAGCTGTCAGGCCACTTTTTCAAATGAAAAATGTTCACTTCCAATGTGTCGGCAACTCAGCCATATCATGAAAATGTAAATATTACTCAAAATGTTATAGAACAAACCTCATCTGCAAAAACTAAGGATGACTGATCAATTTGACATGAATCAAGCAACCACTTGAGTTCAGCATGGGAGCTCAGATTCACCCGCTTCATGTTGATGATTGGCACAGTGCAGAGTTTATCGTTGTATCGGGTTTTATTCAGGTAGAAAGCATACATAATAGTCGAAGCAAGAGTTCCAACATCTGCAAATGATTAAATACATTTTAGAATAAATTATACATAACTCGTTATCAAACAAAAAGAGGGACCTGAAAGAAGCCATTAGTTTTCAACTATTGGAAAAGCTTTCAATAGTGCATTAACTGCACCTCTTACCCAAAATCAGAACCTGGTCATTAAGTTGTGCCAATTTTCTCAAGAGGTCTAAGTTCAAATAAGATTTTCCCCAAGGAAGCTTAAGAACATTTGAGGTTAGAATGTCAACATTTCTTTCACAATTTAATTTAGGCTAAAATACACTTTTGGTCCCCCAATTTTGTCTAAAGTTTCAATTTGGTCTTTCTCTTTTTAATTTGAACAATGCTAACCAAGGCTGAAATTGAGTCCCTCCACCACTATTCATTCAAAATAGATGGAAAATGTTGACATGGCCTTTTTTTTAAATGATGTGGCAACCAGCTCGCATATAGGTTGATCATGTATCTTTTAGGTTTTAATTTTTTCTGGTATCTTATTTATGAATAAATTACTTTTTTTCAACTATTTTACTCATTCTTGTCTTCTGAAATGGTGCCATTCTTGAAAGCAAAGTAAGGAAACTCGTTTCCTCCATTTGTGTAGCTTTATGACTAGAAGAGGAAAAAGCTTGAAATGGGAGACGAGAGCATAATTTCTAAAGCCTCTGACAATGAAGGCAATGGATGCATGGAATGTGATTGTAGAAAGGAGGCTGTTTAAGAACCACATCAGCATCTTCCATCCGTTTTTGGATCAATAGTGGATAGAAGGACCCAAATTCAACCCTCAGAAAAATGAGAGGTAATATTGTTCAAATTGAAAAGTGAGGGACCAAATTGAAAATTTAGGTAAAACTCGGGAACCATAAGTGTATTTTAACCTTAAATTTATCAGTATAAACTACCAAGAAATAAATATTATTAATTTATTTTATGGAAACATCAATTATAGGACTGAATGGTGAAACTGAGCTGATCTGCCTAACAAAGGAATCGCAACAACTTATAGAAACCAATTAAGTTTTATCCGATGGCCAAAAAAAAAAATTAAGTTTTATCTGTTTGGGACCTTTCATTTTTCCATCTATACCCAAAGGAAGTACCACACACAACCCATCTAAGGCCCACCTCATTACCTAATTGTAAGTTTAACTTATGAGCCACAAATGTTGTTTCCCTATATATGATGAAAGATAAGTAAGACAGGATTACCGGCAGCTTCTAAACTTATAACTGCATGTAAGAATCTTCCTGGAACACCAGCATTGACATCATTCCTTCTTGCTCTCAAATATGCATTCAGCTTGCTAATGCTTTCACATGATTCAGTAATTTCAATTTCTGGTGAATATCCATTATAGTATGAAGCTGCAGATTGTGGAAGAGGAATAGTTGGTAGCTTTTCTTTTCTTTTACTGATGATAAATTTCTTTTCAACAATAGGCCTTTCTGATTCCTCCAAGACTTGGTACTCTTCATCAGCTTCTGAAGCGTTGGCAGTAAAATCATTTTCAAGATCTTTTGGATTACACAAGTCAATAAAGTCAGACTGATTATCTGGTTGTACAAATGAAGAGGTTTTGCTATCCTTTGATAAACACCTCTCAGATGAAGAACATGCAGAAGAATCAAAAGTGAAACCTGACACAGCAAAATCTTCCAGGGTGATGTCCATAACCCCTTTGTGTATATCTGAGACTGGTTTTTTGAGTCTTATGTCACTATCAACATTATCAGACACAGAATGGAAGATGTTCATGCTATCATTTCTCACACGAGAATCCTGATTTCTTGAAAGGCCATCAACGGAGGGATTGTCTCTAGATCGAATGAATTGGACCTGCATATGAGAAAAAGTATAATGAAACTAAAACTAAGGACATTATTGTAGTATTGTCCACATAAAGAAGAAAAGCTTGGTCAAACAAAAAAATGGATAACACAACAACCAAGACTTAATCCTGTCGGACAACGTTAACTACAAGAATCAATTGAAGTCAACGTGCTCTACAACACTATATTGTCAGTAAAAACAACTAAGATCATTTTTTTTTCCATTTTCTCAACGGAATCATCTACCCTTTTTAATATGATTTTCATAGGGTTATCACCCAAACACAATAGAAAAAGAATTCAAAACACAAAACAATTTTGAAAGAACTTTGTAACCAAAATGCTGTCATCTAACCATATCAGGTAAAAGGTAAGCCTTTGAGACAATGTAAGCCCATCACTAATATGTGAGCAAGAGCAATTTGAGCATATTGCATCATCCATTATACCACTACACTTATGACAACAAGCACCGAATAGAAAATCTATAATAGTACAGTTTTATCTCATCAAAAGCAATCCCCAAACAATAATGTTCTTGTGACCTAATGAGTAGGCATATCATTCCTTAGAAGGAATACTAAAAATTTATGATATCCACAGATTTCATGAACAGTGACTAGTTATGTAATGCCCCAAGAACTGAGTGTATACGAAGGGCACTGATCAAAATTTAAAGTACTTTTTTATTTGCTAAGGCTTATGGGTTTCAGTCAACCTTATTATTCTGATGTCCCAGGAAAAAATAAGATGAAAAATTGCCAGAATTCACACCAATCCTGGTAGCATTATACGCCTAAGAGAACCAAATAACATTCAGACCAAAAAATGTTCAACACATTCTATTAAACGCACTTTAACAGGAATGTAAATCAAAACAAAATGGTATAATCAGCCAGATATTCTCTCCTAAATTATCAGAGCTTAGACTTTGTGTCCTATAGTTTCCAATAGGTCTATCTTGTTTCCACTTCTTAGTGACTCCAAGTACAGCTCAAACAATTGAAAGGGGTTGAAGTGGGTGATCTATCATACAAGGCACACACCATTATTCCAGTAAGTTCCATATAATAATCCTATAGTGAATGCAGGCTTCTTACTGTACATTCTTCATACAATTTGCTTTAATTTAAATATTTCAACCCTAATAGAGCGACTTTCGCCAATATACTAATTTAATTACTGAAAACCCACAATTGGATCACAATTATATTAATGGATAACGAAAGAAACAAAACCTAAGGCAATTGAAGGAAAATAAAGAGAAGATACAGGAACTATGAATCAAAATAAGAAAATATTGCATTGACAGATTAGGCAAAATGAAAGAGCTACTGACTTGCGGATTTGATGAAAATGGTTTGGGAGACGACATATTGGAGATGACAAGTGAGAGAAGAAAACTGAATAAATGGTGGATGTTTCAGAGACATAATAAGGGGACGGCAGAGAATGTGAAGAACAAGAAAGCAAAAGACGGCAAACAGCAAATCGGAGTCTCCGAAACCAATCACGCGCAGTCTCTTGCAGTGTCCGCATGCGTTTCTGTCATCTAGTATCATGTCTCTTTGCTCTTTCCTGGTATCACTTGCGTCCATGGAACTGAAACGTCAACGAAGACTTCAAAACTGCCTTGAAAGGAGTTTCATTTGGGTAAAGTACATGTAAAGTTTGATGGAAAATTTCTATGAAAAAATGTTAGAAAATAAAAAAAATAAATTTTAAATTAATTAAATATTGTAACCATACATTTTATTTTTATTTTTATTCAAATTAAAGAAAAAAATTTAAAATTTTCTTCCCTCTCATTCTCACCATCCAATAAATACGATGTTGCTCACACCAATAGGGAAACCGAAGAGATAACTGGGCCCACAAACTAGACACGATATAAATTTTGCAATATTTGGTATTCTAGCAAATGACAGTCAACAGAGGAAATAATCGAACAAAATTTAGTAGGCTGGACTCAATAAAGATGGTGCGACCAGGCGTGACAGAAACGACGGACAATGCCCAATCTTGCTGTCGCAGTGCTAAGGATGAAGAAGACAAAGAAAGACGGACTTTAGTGGGTGGTTGCGAAGGATAAAGATGAGGGTAGTATTAGCAGAAGAAAGAGGTGTAGATTTGTAGAAAATTGTGGAAATAGGAGTGGCGTGTACTGATGCAAATGGCCAACCCATTTTGGTCTTTGCCTAACTACTTTGCCGTCAAGCGTTCACGGCGTCAAGTGGCAGCGCACGGCTTAGCAATGGCAATGAGGGACCGATGGTGATGGGGTTCGTTGAAGAAAGAACAAAAAAGCGAAGAAGAAGATCAGCGTCGCGGAGAGAATAGAAGGAACAAGGAGATGCAGGGAAGACGGGAAGTTGGTGACGCCCGGGGAAGAAACAGAGAGAGTGAGAGAGGGAAAATGGAAATACCAGTGATTTTTGGGAATAAGAAATATTAGCGTGCCTTTGATTTAGAGTTATACAACTGAGTAAATTATATAAAATTTATGTTAATTCGATTATTTAAATAAATAATTTTTTGGGCGGTTTGATTATTTAAATAATTTTTTTAATTATTTTTAAGTAAAAAAATAATTTTTATTTATAAAAATTATATATTTAAAAAAATAATATGATATTTAAATATATAAGATATTTAATTATATCAAATTAATTTTTTATATTAAAAATAATTAGATATAATTATTTTTGTAATATATAATTATATTATAAAAAATAAATTAATATAATCGAGTAGAGTCAGGCTTATCGGGCTTTTTTATTTTAGTTCAAACCCGACTCAATTATTAATTGGACTTTAAAAAAAAGCCTAACAAACTATCGAATTAAAAAAAAAAGATCCAAATCTTCTATTTTTGTAGGTCGAACGGATCGTCTGACCCATGTATATTTCTACTTTGATTGAATGGTATGTAAAAAAATAAAAATGAAAAAAGAAATAATTCAAAAAAATATGTTTATTAGGTATGAAAATTTTTATTTCTTAAAAAATAAATATTTCATCAAATGATGAAATATTTATTTCATAATAAAAATAATGAAATGGTTCATTAAATTTTTGATAATATTATTTTTATTAAATTTTTAAAATTTTAAAATTATCCTTTTGTATATAATAATGGAGATAAAATCTTGCAAATTTCTCAAATTTTTTTATTATTTTTATTATAAGTATAAAAATGTTTCAATCTAAACAAATATTTCAAACTTCTTGTTAAATATATTATATTTAATAATTTTTTAACAACATACAACATTAATTAATATAAAATGAATATCAAGTCATCCATATTTTTTTCGCAATATATAATTTTTATAACAAAATTACAATTACAATATAAATAAATATGGCATATTTTTTAATATTTTTAATAAAATGTAATATAATGTTGAATTAAATTCATTTTAATAATTTAATACATATAAATTAATTAATTTAACATAAATTATCTATATATTTAAATAAAAAATTATAAATAAATAAAAATAATAATATCATTTTTATATAAAAATATATTAATTTTTATATTTTTTATTTTTAATTTAAGAATATAATTACTATTAATATTTTATTATTCCATTCCATCAAAATTTTACTATATTAAATATAAAATGGAAATAGAATAGAAAGCTCATTCCATTTTTTACTGTACGAAACATAATTGTGGAAGGATTTTATTTCCATTCCTTCTCTTATTTCTTTTCTCATCCTGCTCCATATCGCCAATGTGTATTAAGTATCTACTTGGGCAAGAGTAAACTAAAGGCCGTTTGGTTCAACTAAGGAAATGGAAGAGAATCAAGAAAGAAAATTAAGGGGAAAGAAAAGGAATAACTTCTGATTACCTAATCTGTTTAGTTTAAATAGGAAAGGGAATCAAATATTTTTAATTTACTTTATTAACAATTATTATACTAAAAAATAATTTACTTATAATTATTATAATTATTATGTTATTATTTTTATTTTATTTACTAATTTTATAATTTTTATAATTATTTAATATTAATTATTAATATCTTATTAATATTATTTTTATTATTACTTATATTATTTCAATTATTATTAATATCTTAATAATAATTAATATTATCATAATAATATTAATTATTATTTAAATATTATTTAATTATATTATAATTATTATTAAAAATAAATTTATTATTTATTTTATTATTAATATTGTTATATTTTTATATTATTAAATATTTTATTATATTTATTATATTAATTATTATATTGAAGATTGGGGAGAATCACTATTCCCTCAATTAAAGTAATCCCATTAGCAAAAAATGGGGAAAGGGAATAGATTTTTTCTAAACAAAAAAAAATAAAGGGAATGAAACCCTGAAATTCTCTTTTCCTTTCCTGATTACCTTCAACCAAACAGCACCTAAGTACATAATCAACATATATTTTAAAGTTTTTATTTTTTTAATTGAGATTGAGATTCCCTTAATATATGTTATATATCAATTATAATAAAAGTAGAGTTTTAAGTATACTACTATAAAATTTAAATACTAATGAAGTTAACCTAACAAAATTTAATAAATACAAATTTGACTCATTTAAATTATAAAATATATTTTAAAAGATAAAATAAATGATCAAAATTGTCTATGAAAAGTTTAGAGTAATGAATAATTATAAATTTAAAGGTTTTGCTGGCATGTTATTTTACCAAATTCTGAGATTTGGATTTTTCTATCAATATTATATATTTTACTCTTTTGAGTGTATCTTAAATTTTATAGAAGTCAAATTCTAATAATGTTATGATTTTTTTTTTCATGAAGTAAGCTAATGGTAGTTGTTATTTTTCACACATAGAAACATTTAAAAAATAAATAATTAATAATTTATTTATATTTAAAATACAATAATTACTATAAAATAATTAATACATCCCTCAAGTGACAATTGTTTAATTTTATTACATATAATCCTGATATACCTCTTGCATTATAATCCATTGGATTTTGGGGTTAAAGCATGAATGTAGCCTTGCCCCCTTTAATACTCTCTCTATTCCTTTTCATTTGTCGCATTTTGAAAAAAAAATTATTTCTTTTTATTTGTCATTTTAGAATTCTAATGAAACATTAAATATTATTTTTTCAAATCTATCCTTCTTTTTCATTAATAAATGCCTTATTATTCTACACTATTAACCCACTTACATTTATTCATTTAGATTTCTCTTTCTATTTTTAATTATCTTGAACTTTATACATAAAGAGTAATCTTATAAAGTTCACTAATAATAAACAAATTAAATTATTTTTTTAATATGTATGAAGTTAGTTAATGACGACTAATAAATAGGAACAGAAGGAGTATATAACAGTTAGAATTAAATCATTTACTTTTTAATATATTTTCAATGAAAGAAGTTTTAAGTATTAATTATTCTTAAAATTTTAAATTATTAGGAAAAGAATCAAGAATAATTTTATTATAATTAAAATAATATTAATATTATGAAAATATTAATTTTAAATTTAGAAGTTTCAAACGAGCATATATATTAATTCTTTTTTGTTTTTCAAATAAACCTATCAGTAGTATGTGTCCCTTTGTATACATTACCAATTTATTTACAATTTTCATATTTTATTTTTCTTTCCCATGCTATTTCTTATTTCTTTTTATAATTTCTTGATCTCATTAAATTTATTAACTTATATTTATAATATCAATATCAATATCTGGTGTTTAATTCATTTCAGGAACTGTACAAAATAATAATTAAAATTTGTAAGTATTCGAGCAAAAACAATCTCAACATTTCGTTGCCCACTTATGTAAATATGAAATTTTGGGGTGACAAAAAGAAAAAGAGTCACACGGAGAGTGCGGATGAATACTTGAGCCCCGCATGCCTTATTCGCATTGAAGTCCGAGTTACGATGTTGTTTTTGGTTTTCTTTCTCATGATATTTTTTGATTATTAATATTTTTAAATCCTTAAAATATGTTTAACGATAGATAAATCCAACTTGGAGATGGATACTCCCTAAATCATCATTGAATGTTAATTCGTTTCATTATTTTTATTTTTCTTTGTAAAGTTTCCATAGTCTTGTACTGGGTTGAAGAAAATAATATCAAATAAAATGTCAAAACTATCTTACTCTAATCTATTTCCATAATATTGGCGAACTTAATCGCAATTTGCAATGGTTTAATTGAAACAAACTCATAAATTGGATTGCTAATACAAATTTAAATATTTTTAAAATAATTTATAATCTATTATAATATGTTTTATGTATGACATGCTATTGATTATTCTTTAAAAAAAATTAAAGCAAAAATTAACTACTTGTATCAATCATACTTTATCATTATATAATAATTAAATTTAAAAATAAATTCTCATTAAATACTTGTATAAATCTTACTATTTTGAATAAAAAATATATAATTTATTTTATACTCACTAAAAAATAATATACATATTATCAATTAATATATTTTATATTAGTTTATATAATAATTTTGTTAAATTAGAAAGGATGGTATGGTTAGCATCTCTTGTAGGATAAAAATGATGGTTTGTTTACCATTTTGATCCGTATAAAATTATTTCCGGTTGAAGATTGATTTTCCAAAAGTTATTTGTTATTATTATACATATACATGTAAATATATTAAGTGAGAGGAGTATTTTATATAAGAAAAAAATAAATTATAATATAATTATGTGATATATTAGATGATCAAAATTAAAATATAATTAAAAATTATATAATTTCTTATAAAATTATAATATTTTAATCTTAATAGTCAAACGTATAATCTGACCAATTGCCTTCACTTAATATGACTATAAACGTATATAACAGATTTTATTTGTTATTTAAATATATATATATATATATATATATATATATATACACACACACACGTGTGTGTGTGTGGGGTTTTGATTTATTCTTTTTAAGTATTAGTGATCAATTAATTGTTCCAACAGATTCTTAAAATTTCTTATAAACAATTCCTTTTTAGAAAAAATGTAGAGAAATTATAACCAATTAGAATTAGAATAAAAAGAATAACAGTTTACTTAGAAATTAAAGGTTATTATCGTATACTTTTTCTTGAGAGTAAGGAAGAAATTAGAAGATACCAATTAATTCCTAAAAGAATATACCAAAGAAGCAATATAAAATTTACTAAAATATCATTTTTTATTATTAAATAAATTTTATTTAATGTATGTTAATGTTAAATTATTTGGTTAACTACATTAGGTATTAAATTAATTTTAAGATGCATAATATCATGAAAAATACTATTTATGCCATTTTTATTAGAGTTTAAATTTGATACAATAATGTTATTGTAAAATATTTTATACTATCCACGAACTAAAAATGACATGTCATTAAAAAATATAATAGTAATTAAAGATTTCTATCAACAGGAAAATAGTTTTAATAGTTTTTTAATGATATAATAATACAAAAATAATAATATAAAATTAATTTATATTGATAAAAAATTAAATTAAATTTTTATTATTATATAAATTTTATTTAATGTATGTTAATGTTAAATTATTTGATTAAAAAAATAATTTTAAGACGCATAATATCAATAAAATACTATTTATAAGAAGGACAAAAAAATTAAAATTAAAGATAGCATAAATTTGATTTAAAATGATAATGGTAAATATAATGTAATGCTAAAAAAAATAATGTTGACAAAAATAATAAAACATAGAAAAACATACCTTAACCTTTTCTGAATATTAATTAAAATGCGCAGATCTCCTTTAATTTTAAAATCTATTCAAAACTTCGTTGAAGTATAAAAAATATTACACTCAAACCCATTTAATTCTATTTTAGTTGGAGTAATATTTTATTTTTGTATTTTATTTTAATATTATTTATGTACTTCATTTACTTATTTGATGAATTATTTATTTTATTTCATATTTTTGTGCTTATTTCCTTATTTTGAACTCTAAAATTTCTTTATCCAAGTAAATATATTATTGATAAAATTTGAAGGAAAAGGAAAAAAATTTTAATGAAATTTAATAAAAAATGAAATCTTTAATTATTGTTTTAAATGAAATTTTATAATTTTCTTTCTTTATTCGTTCTAGAAAAGTTGCTAAAAAAAGTTTTCAACGGAATTTTGCACTAAAATAACCACTTTTCAATGGATAAAATCCATTAGTAATTTATTTTCTTGCCAATGAAAAACTACTAAAATTTGCTGGAAATTATATTTTCTCTATAGTATAAATAAAGGATAGGAATTTTTCTATCTAGATTATCTATTTTACTCCCTTTCCTCATCTTTCATTTTTTTAAGGAAAAGTTTAAAACATACTATCTTATAATATACTAATAAATCTAAATTATTAAATTTTATTTAATTAATATAATATTACATAAATCAATAAATTTAAATCATCTAAATTGGAAACGAATCTAGCACTAGCTGAAATCCAGAGAAGATCCTAACTTTTCTCTAGTTATTAGCTAAGAACAGAGTGCTTACAAATAATAATAGAATAAGGCATCATCTTACACACTTCTAATATCGATCCTTAACATGGTATATCCAGCAAAAAAAATTACATTTAATAAGAGATTGGCTCATCACTCAGGACCCTCTAAGCCAGAGGTTATTTGTATTCCTCATAAACCCCCACCTACATCACTATTGAATATTTCTTGGCCCACTATTGGCCAAACCACCTAGGCACTAGGTCTAATGTGAGTAGGATCGCTTAGCCATGCTATCGGTAATTCATATGAAGTATTGGCCTATCCTTTTCTCTTTTCCAATACAAGATTAGGTTTTCTGGAATCTGACAAATGCATGACAAAACTACCAGTTTCAAGTTGCTAGTATTATTTGGCTTCATTGTTTGGTAACTATGGATTAATCGAAATAAACAAGTATTCCATGGTGCTATTGCCAACATCCACCATATCCTTTTCATTGCCCAAATACATATGAAGGAACTGATCTCTAGATTGCTGGCACATAATAGATCAAGGAATGAATTGTTAAAATAGGATAGGATGATTGGCTTGGTCTCCTCTAGCAACGACTTGGTTAAAATGCAATACTAATGGATTTTTACAAGGCTACGAGAATAGGTTGTAAAGGATGTTTTAGAGATAGCTTTAGTGTATGGATTCTTGGTTTCTATTGATAGGTTGTTAGGTCCTCTAGTGTTACAAGCTAAGTTATAGGGATCTATTTAATAGCCTTTGGCTAGCTTGGAAGGAGAGGTTGGAAAATGTTACACTTCGAAATGGACTCAGGCAACAATAGTTTTCGCTAGTTCTTAATGGGTGTGATAGAACTCACCCTTGTAGTCCTATAATTTTTTCCATATATTCCTTGATGACAAGCAAAGGAGACTTTCCAAATTTCTCATTCATTTAGGGAAGCTAACAAGGTCGCAAATTCAATGGCTAACTTTAGCTCACTCAGTTTGCTCAGTACAGGCTTCATATTTGGAGTTTTGAACATCCTTCAAGCTCTTGTGTAATGTTCATTTTGGAAGACATGTTGGATTTTTGCTCTCCTAGAATAGTCACGTGTAGTGCTAGTTTCAGCCCTTCATTCACAAAAAAAAAAAATCATCCAATACGATATTTTAGATGTTTTTGTTCTACTATCATCTTCTTATCAATTCCTATCCCTAATTTCATTATAAAACTTTTAAAGAAAAAATACACATAACCCTCATGAAGTATGAACCTTCTATCAAATAATCCCTTATGAACTTTCAAATCCTACAATAACCTTCTTGAAGTTTTGGAGAAAAAATGAAAAAGCTGGGAAAATAAATAAAATAATTTAGTAGTAGTTTTAAATTGTTGCCATTTACTTAGCGACAATTTAGGCAGCAGTTTAAAACTGCCAAGTAAATGAAAAAAGTGCAGGCTATTTTGAACCACCTAGTAAATGACACTATGATAATAGCGAATTTTAAAGATTTTTATTTTTCTCATAACTTCAGGGGATTATTTATAAAATTTAAAAATTTAGGGGCTACTTTTATAAAATGTTATATTTTAGGGAAGTTATGTGTATTTTGACAAGCTTTCAAACAAAGAAGAATATATGATATAACATTCTTTTCCCTCTTCTCCTGCCTTATTATATTTTCATATCCTAGCATAAAATAAAAGGTTATGATTAATACTACTCAAATTGAAATTTGATCAAACACAAATCCAAATTCTTTTATGCTACGTTGGATGGGGAAAAACATAGAAAAGTGAGAGAAAAGAAAATATTATATTATAATAGTTCTTTTTATTTGTAAATTTTTATTGAAGAAAGTAAGAATTTGAAGATTTATGATTAATTATCCAAAACTTTTAAAAAATATTTTTTAATTGAAAAACTTTCTAAACATTTAAATTAGAGAATGAAAAGTTATAACTTAACATTCTATTTTCATTTCTTTCCTTCCTCTTAATCCTCAATCATACCAATTAATATGTTCACTTCGAGTTTGTGCAAACCAGACACAATAGTCTTTTCATTTTTTTAATTGAAGCCACGCCATTTTAGATTTATGGAATTTAAGAATCGTGGCATATGTTTCATAACGAAATTTATGATATGTTTTAAATGAAATTAATGTATTATATTTGCAAAAATGGATACGGATGATACAATATCGGATCATTGGTTTTAGTTAATTAAGAATTTCTTAATAGTTATTTTGGCATAAATGTATATGGATTGATGTGTGATTTGAAGCTGACTTTCGGCAGAAGACTGCCAATTCAAGCTGAAATGCATTTCGAAATTATTTTTTTCATAAACGAATTGATTCCACTTAATCCGTTAGACACATGAATCTTGTATATTGATTAAGGACAACTCTACCATCGATTATACCTCAGTTGATAAAGATTATAATTATTTGCCCCTTATACTATTTTTTAGAGTTTACACTACTTTTTATCTAAATAAGATAATAAAAAAATTCTTTTTACTTCACTTATTTTTTATATTTGTTGATCACACACCCCACCAAATTAGGTATAATATTTTTCCCTTTTTATTTTCCCCAAACAGTTTACACAATTTTTTTTTCCTTTTTCTTAGTTTACATTCCACCAAATTGGTTGGTTTGTCACCAAAATAAATAAATAAATATGTAATTATTTAGTAATATTAATATTATAATTTCATATATTCTATTATTAATAAAAAAATTATATAAAAGGTGCCATGTTATTAATAAAAGTAAATATGATCATAAATTATTATTTTTAGTAAAAGTAATTTAATAATTTTTAATAATGTAAAAATAAATGATAAATAATAGTATAAAAATATTTTCTTTATAACATCAATAAATCAATTTAAATTTTGCAAACTAAAAATCAATTTACTCAATAAATTTTTTATGTTAACATGATAAAATAATGTAACAAAATTTTGTAATATTATTTACCATGTTATTGAAAATTGCTACAATTTTTCTACATTTAACAAAATTTTTGGCTTTTTTATTTTTTTAATAACTTAACTTTTTGTTCATTAATAACATTAAAAATATGTTATATGGTTAATGTAAAATTTTATAAAATTAATTAAAATATAGGACAAAATGTAAAAATGAGAGCATAGGCTCATTATATCTAATATAATATTTGAAACTCAATTGATAGGAGATTAATGATAATTGACAATGTAAAATTTTATAAATTAAATTAAAATTAAAACTTACTTCGAATAATTATTAGAAAGTACTCTCATCTTAATATATGACTTTATATAATATCAATTCAATTAAATTTACTTTTTCTTAAATTTATATTTGATTAAAAAATTTATATTTAGCATTTTTAAATTATTATAATATTTATTAAATATTTGATTACAAAAGAACCTATTTATTAAATAAATAAATTTGATACTAAATAAAAATTAAAATATGGTTTAATCGTGTCTCATTCATTGTCTCATTACTATCAATAAATTATAAAAATATATGTAATGATTTTATTTTAATCTAATTAATATTAATATTAATTAATATATCTACAATTACCTTCATATATCAATAATATATTTCATAAAACAAATCATTCATGTTAATATAATATAATAATAATTATATAATTATTCATAATTATACAATAAAATATAAAACAGGTGTAAATTTTTATGTTAATATAATTCAATTAAATTCAATTTTTTATTAGTGTCATGGATAATTTTTTAATTTATTGAATAAAATTCAAATTATATACTAAAAAAATTAAGTTAAATAGCTTTCTAAGTGAGATAAAAATAATCACTTTTAATTTCTATTAAAAATATAATAAAAATAAAAAACAAATGATGTTGCTTATAAAATTTAGAAAATATAATAATTATTAATTTTAAAAATAATAATTAATTATTATATTTACTCTGAATATAATTTATCCTTCTTTATTTTTTAAGAATAAATGTGGTTTGGGGGAGAGTTTATTTATTAAAAATAAAATACAACATTCTTTTACTAACTCGACTAACTTTAAAATTGTTATAAGGATTAATTATATTTATAAAAGTAATAAATATTTCATTTGATATTTAATAATATTTTAAGAAATTATTTTTATATTTTTAAGTTATATTAATATTTTATTCAAATATAATAAAAAAATTAAAATTTCTTATAATCTTAATAAGTGAGGCAAATATTTGAATAAATAATTAAATAATGTATGATAAAATATGTAAAAATTTATTAATGATGAGACATTAGGAGTATTTCTATGATATATATAATTAATTAGTTAAATAAGTTATTAATCAAATTATTACAACTATTGGATATAATAACTAAAAAATTAAATAGTTTAAAATTTATTATTTATTCAAAGTATTCATACCCGAAATTTTATTTTAGGCATGGAAGAATTATCTATTAATTAAGGCTTAGTTAGTGTTTAGCATAAATAAGGTAATTTATAACTTATTATATTATATCAATAAGTTATAAATTAATTTTTAAAAGTATTTGACATATTAAAAATTACTGATTTATAAATTCTTCTTTAATAAATTTCTTATAGTCTTATAAGTTAGTAATTTTTTAAAATTTTTCAAATTCATATATTTTTTCAAATAAATGATGATATATTTTAATTATGTAAATAAATATTTAACATATCTTTATTGATTCAATATAAATAAATAGAAAAATAAGTAAGCAAATAAATAGGTGATGTTATAAAATATAATCAATTAAATTTTAAGTTATTATATTATTTTGTGAATAATAAATAAATAAATAATATGTAATATGTATAGAAGTGAAATTTTATTTTAAAAATGGATGATAAAAATTTTATGTACGAAGTGAACTTAATCCCATTATTTTTTTTATTATATAGATGCAATAATAATGTTTTTTACATATCAATATTATTTATTTAAAGATTAATCTTACGAAATTTGTATGTCGCATATGAATGAAATTCAAAAGTTAAGAAATAATTTGTTAGATAAAATTATCCCTACATTATATTTAATGGCTAATTTCATCCTTGAATAATAGTCGATATAAATAATTTTATCCTTTTGTATAAATATTCAATGACAATATTATTTATATGAATTTATAGAGAATGATAAAATTATTTGTATAAATTATTATTTAATGAAGAATTAGTTATTTAACATATTTAAAGACCATTTTGTTAGTAATTTACAATTTTAAGGATGGAACTAATAATTTTATCTAATTTGTTGTGTTATGATTATAATGAGAATATAAAAAAAAAAGGCCTTGAATATTGGCTTCCATTTTGGAACTATTTCTCTCCCCTAAAACATGTTTATACATTTGTTATGAACACCTTCTTACAAAAGGAAATTGAAGGATAGAACCTCAAGGCCTCTAATGTCAAAAGAGGTCAAAATGCATCTAGAGCATATTTTTCTCTCCAATAGATTGAGGTTTAGGGAAGATGATTTCAAGTAAATTATATCATTGATTATATTACTCATTTGCTTAAAGAAATATTAGAAAATTAAGTTATAATTTGAATTTATGAAAGTTGTTTCCCTATTTTAAAAAAGTTATCACCTATCTCATGAAAGTTATAGTAATTCATTGATAATTGAAGTTTTTTTTTTTTAACTCATAAATGTTACACTCCTCCTTAAAGAAATATTTACCCTAGTTCCAAAAAATAATAGGAGATAATTGAAAGAGTTGCTATGAAAATTACTATATTTTACTATTTTTTCCAATAATAGTTCTCCTAAATTATGATAGTAATTAAGTTCTCATATCAACAAAATGGATACCATTACCCGTTTAATATATTAATATTTTTAAAGTCATATAGGAACTCTTTTAGACCATAGAAGTAGGCTTCCAAAACATTGATAGTGAATAAGTTACATCAATTTTCCTCTTAAGCTTAGATAACATTAGTTCTATATTATAAAGTTCTTGAATTGTGGTTGTAACATTTTAAACACATGATGTAAACCATTTAATACTTGATTTTGAGTCAATTTGTACAAAGAGATCAAATAATTTTCTTAATTTTATATTGTAATATTCTTAAATGTTGTTAGTATCTTTCTTGAATTATAGATGTAACTTTTTTAAACTTTTATAATAACCAAGGTAGCAAAATTTATTTCTTTAGGACTGATTAACATCAATTCCTATATCACCCATATAAAAATCATCAACTTTAAGCTTTGGAGTTATTCTAAACATAAGTAGTGACTAAGTAATATGCCTTCAATTTTTAAGGAAAGCATAAGTAGTAGCATAAACTTCATATCTTAGAATCGTAAAGATTTAGTAGTAACTGATTCACATAAGTTTCATATATTGCAATATTCTTAAATAAAGTGAAATAATATAGTCAAATCAATGAGGATTAGTTAAAAAATAGTAGACTATGATGTCTTCATGTTTTTATAGCACTTCCATTACAAAAATGTAACTAATTTGGGATGGCATTTTTAGTAAATTTCTTGCAGTTTTTACAAATTTCCTGCCAATTTTTGCCATGGCATTTTTTGTAGCAATTCAATTCGTGGAAAACCATTTCCCATGACTTTTTATGCAGAATATTAACCTGCCTCAAAATTTTAAAATTTAAAAAATAAATGTAAAAATTATCTAACATTTAAAAATTTTGTAAAAAAATAATTTTAACATAAAATTTTTTAAAGAAAAATTTAACAATTGAAAATTTTATAAAAGTTAAATTACAAAATCAATTCAAAAAAATCTATAAAAATAACAAAATCAATACACAAGTTATTAGTTTGCTTACCCAATCAACTAATACAAAAGACTAAGATAAATATTTAATTAATTTAGAAATGCCTATTAACTGATACAAAAGACAAAGATAAACCCATACATAGGCATAAACGACTAGAAAAGTAGTGTGCTATAGCAATAAATAAAGGGAATGGAAAGAGAAACATAGAAGGTCTTATACATAGCAAGCAAAATCACAAGCACTTTTTTCCTAGTGACAAGCTAGTGAATCTTACTGCTTGACTCATTGAAAATTCATAATGAATCCAACATTTCCATTAATCTCTTTAGATAGTAAGTTGTGGCAACAACTTAGACTAGCAACTTTAACCTATCAGAACTTTAAAAAGATATTAATAAAGAAGGGGCTTAAAGAATTACAATTTTGTAAATCATATGTATTAAATTACCATATAAGTTTATCATCATTCTATATGTCGATACCAATACTAAAGTTGATAATAGAAGTAAATGCTAGGAATTTTCCATTTTTTTATTAGAAAAAAAAGTATTCCTATAAGCATGAAGCCAAACAAATTTCATATTACCCTATAGTTGAGTTGAATACCTTTATTGAAACAAAGTACTTATTCTAAGAATTGGCTGTTGATCAACAAAGTGATCCTAAAACTTTTTATAAGCAAGTCCCACTGATGCCTACATTAATAAATAGGCATCCAAAATATTTTTTTTGGTAATATTTAAAATAATTTATATTTGAGTTAAAGATAATTATTGAAATAAAGAGGCCCAAGCAAATTGGGCACTAACTTCAACATAGTTACTAAAAAGTTCTTATAGGCATAGAGCATGATAAGAACAAAAGAAGTTTTTTTTTTTTTTTGCCTCTTGAAGGAAACCTAAACTATTAAGGTTTCTTAAAAAATGTGTGAACTCTTAGTATTTAATTTATATGCTTGTGAAAATAAGTTACTATGAGGCTATCATATGGATATGAGTTTGGATATAATTCAAGCAACTAGTTTTTCTATCCTAATCATTTAACTAGAGATAGCCTTATCTTAGTTATGTTTCAAGTCTCTATTTCATTCCTTCCTATCTATTTTTATCTCTTAGATATTTTGGTCCTTCTACTACATCAAATAATATACAATACTTCCTAATATAAGAGGACATTGCAAAAAATATTTTACTCTCCATTAAAATTTAATAAAAGCTAAATGATTGGATATCAATTATATAAACTGAGTGTAAATTAACTTGTTCTTGTGAAATACCACGAACTGCATTATTAGAATGAAGTTCTAAAAAAATGTTAGCTAGTATCTTGCCATTGAAATTTTCAATGGAAAAGAATCAAATAAAATTTCAAACTAATAAAAATTCAAGTTTCTTAACTTTGACACAAAGAAAGGTATGTCACCTTATAACTACTAATCACATAATTCCTTGCATTTGCATAAGAAAATGTCACTTAACAAGATTTATAAATGGTAGAAGAATATCATATTTTTCCAAAAAAAGAATACACATACCTTAAAATTAATATCTAACAATAAAGTTTTAACAAAGAAATTAGCCACCAACTAAAAATTAAAAAATGATTTAAAATGTTAAACATGAGTTTTAATTTTTTTAAAAAAAAAAACACAGTTCACTTCCTTCATAAAGAGTTATCTAATCATCTATGAAAAATCCACCCAAGATAACAAGAGAACTAACAAATCGAAATTGGAAAAACAAGATTGAAGAATAAATATAATTTTCAAGTGCATCATAATGCATGCAATCTTAACAATATAAATGTCCTTATTGGTATATATAGAATTTAAATTAACTTTACTTATCAATGAGGTCTTACTAGTACTATTAGGACTAAGCTTACTAAAAGCATTCCCCTCTAGACAAAGCTAGTGATAATGATCTCACAACAAATTTATCTTTGTTTCTATCTTTCTTAGATATACCCTATTGATATTGTCATAAGCAACCTCATAATTGGCATTTCCTTCAAGAAATGTTTTGTTAATATTCTATTTTTACAAAAGAAAAAAAAACTTAAGTTATTTTTCTTTTTTGGTAATATAACAGGGCCTAAGCCCTAAAAGGAAAAGAAACTATAAAATAAAAACATCACAAGTCTGTAGGGCTCTTAACACATTAGCAAGAAATAATATGGGAATCTGGGCTGGAGGCCATTGTAAATAAAGGATTCCAAGTTCTAGAGAGAGACTGAAATTAGTCATTCCTTCTCTAAAAGAATGACTGATATGCACTTCCCAATCTTTGTAGTAATTCATGGAGGATTAAAATAAGGTATAAAAGAGAGCTTTGGAGTCATATTCAAATTGAACTCTCTTATAACCAAGGTTCCATGTAGTTTGGAGCCTATATATAGCACCCTAATATCTAGCCATATAGGTCGAACACTTTTCTAACAATTTTGCATATCCTATAATCCAGGTGCCATGTGTATTTCTTACAAAACCTCCATATCCTGTATTTTAATCAATGCTTTTAAAGGCTCCATCAGAGTTTACCTTAACCTAACCTTTAAGAAGGGGATTCCAAGACATATTGATTTGACCTATTTTTCTATTGCCATTATGAGAAAAAACATCGCTATCATGCATGACATCTATAACAAACTTTATCATTAATTTAGAGGGATGAAATTTAGAGGGATGAGCTAGTTTGCTGAAGGAGCTTTGATAAATGGCTCTGTTGTGCCATTGGTAGCTTATCTAGTAACTAGCTGCCTAAATAATTAGCTGTAGAAGATGATTCACTAAATAATTTTCAAGTTTTTAATTTAAATTTAAGGTGCACTAATCATACAATTGCATTGTGCAAAATTCAACCAGTTATCTAGGATTCAAAATGGCCTTCTAAAGACTCTAAGCTATAGGATAATCTCAAAGAGCATGCAGAATTATTTCTTCTTTAGTCTTACAAAAGGAGAAAAATTTGTTGCCATGCCCCTACTTACTAGTAATAATATTAGTAAAAACTCTATCATGGTATGCTAACCATAGAAAAACATTTAATTCATTAAGAAGTTATAATTTGCTAGATCTTCTTCCAAATTTTATCTTTTTAAGCCATTGATCCATTATGATTAATTCATACACATTCTTGACTAAGAATTCACTTGAGGATTTACAGCCTAGACTATTTTGTCACTATTATTTTCAGTCATAGGAAGATAAATAGACTATATGTAAGAAAGTATAAAATCTATTCAGTTATAGGAAGATAAATAGACTATATGTAAGAAAGTATAAAATCTATGAGAATAGATTTTAATAACTTCCAATCCTACTCATAATTATTCACAACAAATTCCTTAGCCATTACTCCTCTAAGATCATTATTGATAGTTTCAATAGTAAGTTGAATAAGTGAAAGTCAAAAACCCAACCAATCGTTTAACCAAAATCTAACAGTCTTGCCATCGTAGATCCTTCATCGCATGCCATGCATAGTATCCTTCTAAATAAAGATTAAGTCTGTCCAAAAGAGAGAATTCCTATTTGTTACAATTATTTGCATTGGCTATACACCTCTATTATTGGACTTACCTTTAAAAACATCTAACTAGAGCTTTCTATTTCCAATATAAATTTCATTAGACATGTTAAGTTCATTTTGTCAATCTTTTGAATTCTTAATCCACTTGAACTCTTAGGTTGACAAATTTGATTCCAACTAATAGTGAGTTTTTTTTACTATAAGCAGCATGTCCTTATATGGAATCTCACTGGATTTTCTCTATGGCCAAACAAATACCTTTTAACAATCTCTTTACTTGAAGATTATAAATTAGAATACTATTAGGAATAAAGTTGGCCAAAGTTATTCTTTCAGCCATTGACAAAGTTTGAGTCTTCCACCTTACTAGTTTCTTATTTATCTTTTCTAGCATCTTATCGTAATGATTTCTAGATCTTCTAGATGACACCAGGTTAATACCCAGGTATTTCCCCAAGTTCGAGGTTTAGGTAAAATCATTTAATTTTATTATATCATGCTAGTCTATATTTTTAAAGAAGAGAATTTTAAATTTCATTAAATTGATCTTCTATCCAGGATGTATCACAAAATTTAGCCTAAGTATCGATTGATATAGAATATCTAATCTTTAGAAGCTTCAGTAAAAAGTAATAAGTCATCAGCAAATATGATATGAGAGACTTGAGGACCTATTTTACTAACTTGAATGGGCCTCCAACTTTCTTGCTTGGACTTCTTCTTAAATCATGTGTAAAAGTTACTCCAGACATAAGGTAAAGAGGTATAGAGAAATAGGGTTACCTTGCTTAATCCCTTTCTTAGGTTTAAACTTAGGTAGTTTTAAATGTATTCCATAATACATTTAGACTAGAGGTAAAGATACAATCCGTAATTAATTTATAAAGCTAAGTTAGGATTCCAAACTCTCTCAAAACTTTAGCAATAAATTGCTAATTAAGTTTATCATATGCTCTCTCTAAATCAATCTTCATAGCTATAAAACTTGTTTTGTCTTTTTTCCTTTTCATACAGTGAATCATTTCACTAGTGATGATAATATTATCTTAAATGCATCTGCTAAAGACAAAACTAGATTGAAAAGGGGAGATTAGTTTTGGCATCAGACTTTTCATTCTATTAATAATCACTTTTATGATACATTTATAACAAATATTACATAAGGATTTGTTGCTAAACTTTAGGAATTAAAATGATTAATGCTTGATTGAGTTATTGAATTATGGCTTGACCCTAAAATACTTCTTTTGGAAATTTAAATAGATCATTTCCTATTATATTCTAACTAGTTTAATAGAAGTAAGCAAGAAAACTATTATTACTTAGAGCCTTTATAGCTTCAATTTCAAAAATAACCTTTTTGACTTCTAGATAAGTTACAATAATTGCTAATTTCTGAAGATTTCTTTCATGAATGATAGGAAATGAGAGAGAAGTGTTCAAATGAAAAATGGTATTTTATTTAGCAATGAACAAACCTTTATAAAACTTCACTAACATATTAGTCAAATTCTCTTTATCTTCAACACAATGTCCAAAAAAATCTCTCAACATTAGCACTAGGGATGCAAATGAGCTGAGTCGAGTTAAACATTTACATATTCAGCTTAAGCTCAATAACATTAAATGAGCTCGAGCTCATCGAGCCTAAAAAAGTCAAGCTTGAGTTTGAACTTGATTCGAGCATGAGCTTAATCAAACTCATTCAAACTTAAACAAGCCTTAGATTTTTTACTATGTATTTCTAATCGAGCCTAAGTATTCAAGTTTGAGCTCGAGCTTAAGTTAAATTCAATCTAAAATGAGCCTAAATAAGCCTAAATGAGCTTATACGAGCCTATAATAGTTTAGTAAGTTTTTAATATTTATATTTTAATAGTATAAGAAATAAAAATATATTTTATGCTAAGCTTGATTAGGATTACAAATAGTTTTGATCAAGTAATAATAAGTTCAGGCTTAGCTCGTTTAGGCTTGACTTGTTAAAATTTGAGCTCAAACTAAATTTTTTACAAATTAATCTTGAACTACTCATAAATAATTCAACTTGTTTGTTCCCCTAATTAGCACTCTATTATGTCTTTTTCTAGTAATAGATTTGGTATGATAATACTTTGTGTCTTGATTCCTATCTTTAAGCCATTAGTTTTCAATTTTTGATGCCACAAAGCTTTCTCTTGCTTCAAGATATTAGTAAGGTCATTTTAAAGTGATTTTTCAAGATCATCTAAATAAGGTTCCATTTTCTCTCCATTACTAATTGAATTCCTTTAATTTTGGCCAATAGGGCCCTTTTTTTTTCCTTATGTGATTAAAAACTTCTTTATTCTATATTAAAAGATGGGCCAGAAGTCAAGATAACTTTATTAGAAATAAATCTTTTCTTCATTACTTATCAAGAAATTAGCTAAAATTATCATGTAAAAACTAAATAGCTTTAAATTGAAAAAGATTGTCTTATCAATTAACCCTTCCACAGAGAGATCAATTAATAAAGGATGGTGGTTTGAATAAACCATAGGAAGAATTATTGCAATAGCTTCATGAAATTTCCATAACATTACACAAAGCTCTATCAAGTCTTTCAAAAATACGATCATAACCTTTTCTAAAAGGGCTTTTCCAAGTAAAATGAGAACCTTACCAACCTAAATCAAGGAGACCACACTAATTAATCCAATTTAAGAAAGCAGAGCATCTTTCTTCTACTGCAGGTAGACCACTTTTCTTCTTGCTAGCATAGGTAATATCATTAAAATCCTTAACTAATAACCATAAGTCTTGGATAAAGTTTAACAATTCCAAAATTTAACTATGGCACTCTAAATGCATATCATACTAATGGTTGAAATAGATTATAGTCAAAAGCTATAACAGGATGTACTTTCAATGGTTCTTAAGTGAACAAATTGAACAGAACTAAATTCCACTTAAACCTAAATTCCATCCTCCTTCCAAGCTATCTAGATACCAATAGCCATGCTTTTTCCTTTTTCCACATGGAATTTAAGGAAATGTAATTTCTTAAAGATAGCACTTGTCTATGAACCGTTAACTTTAGTTTCAATGAAAGCAATGATGTTAGGGTTATTCTTTAAAATAATATTATTGGCCTAGATTAAAAAATTTAGGTTGCTAACTCCTCTATTATTCTAAACTAAAACTTTTATTCATCATTATTTTCAAAAGAAAAAAATGTAATCAAATCAATAAATAAGTAGCACTTACTGATTTCCTATTAAAGCAAGGTTTTTGGTCTTTCCCTATTGTAAAATATCCATCTGATCATCTAACACCTTCTTAATGGGAGAATTTTCCTTAACCATGGAAACAAATTCAGTAGGAGAAAAAAGCATAATCCTTATAAGAATAGTGGTATTTGGAAAACTACTGTCGTTATCAATTTGCATGGGACTATTTTCAAGAAACTTTTGTTACTTTACTTGTTTACTATCCATTTAAAGTACCCTAATGGATTATTATTTCTATTTATCATTTGTCCATCCTATGATAGCAAATTAAAAAATAAAGGTGTGTTAAATCTTATAACATTCTTTTTTAAATTATTGACTTGAGTTTTTAGTTGCGGTGCCATGGAGGTTATAGTATTGAATTCACTAAAATTTTCTATCATCTAGTTAGCCTTGGTAGTATTAATAAATTTTCTTATGCTTATTTATTAACTTTCTTTTGCCATCTACTATTCTTGAATTTTACTCCAAAAGATAGGTAAGTTTTAAACCACATGCATGATAGTACCTTGTATAATATTGTCACCCACAACCACATGACCCTTCCTTTTAAACATTAGGTTTGTCAAAGGAGCAAACCTGAAACCCATATTTTTGTTAACTTCTATGTTGATTATGTTGATTCCCTTTACTTTTCTTACTTTTTTTTGTTTTTGAATCACTATTCACTCACTATATTCCATATTAGGCTTCCCAGCAGTGTATTATTTTTATCTAGGTGCAGATTCAATACTTTTAAGGGCTTTTTCCTTCTCCACTTTATCTACCCTTTGCACAGAATCAAACTTTTATAAAACATCCATCAGCATAGGGCCATAGCTGCCACATTTGAAACATATTAAATGGATCCCTTCATATTCAACATTGAGGATGTCCATCTAATCTTAAATTAAAAGATCAATGGTTTATTCAAATTAATAATCACATACACTTTAGCATATTTGCCTTGGGCTCTTTCCTCTGTCATATAGCCCACTTTAATTGTTTTACCAATTCTATTTCCCATAGCATACAAGCATTTCTTATCATAATATTCCATGGCTAAACTTAGAAAATGAACCTAAATTACAACCTTATCCATTGAAGACATTGTAGGATTAAAGTTTGGGACCTATTCTTGAACAATGAGATAAAGGTCAAGAATTGCTTAAAGGCCTCCTGACAAAATAAACTCTTTATCATTGGCACATAAAAATTTAACTAAGAAATACTCAAAACCCAAATCTACTTGTTCAAACAGACAAATCCCTTTCCACATCTGTATTAGTTCCTCTTCCAAGTAGTGGAATTCAACTTGTCTACCTAATATTTTAATGATTAAACAATTTCATCATGGCTTTTGTATCTTTTTCACTTATTCATTTGATAGTTTTAACCCTAGATAAACTTTTTTACCATCTATCATTTTATCCACTATTTTAATACTATTAATGTTATCTTTAGTTTCTAGGGTACAAGTAGATTGGTTTTATAAAAAATGATCTATCCTATCTTCCTTCATATCATTTTCATTAAGTTCTTCTATCCAACCTTCTTTATTATGCCCTAGTAGCATACTTTTGTAAGATAAGATCTATGCAACACTATTATCTTCACTCTGTGGCTAGAGGACTATATCGTTATATTGCCGAAGTTTAGTGGAGCCTCCCTCATAGCCACGACATTCTTCTTGAATTTTTTAACCTTTCTTTTTAATTAATCTCTTTCCTCCTCCTTTAACTTTTCGATAGCTGGAACTGATGTTAGTAATCTTAGTTTGCTTATATCAGTTTTATGATAATGATTGTACTGATATTTGAATTAATAAAATGTCATGTTAAACTTAAGTTATTAATAATGACTTCAAATGCACAATAAGTGTTGAAAACTTAGATAAGAAACGCATCTCATGTTCTTATTTCTTTAAACATATTTCAATTAATTAAAATCCATAACAAGTTCAATCATAACATATAACTTAAAAAGGAAGAAAACTTACCTCTTAAATTACATCATGTTTCTCTATAGCAATAAAAATATTAAACCCTTAACTTAGCATCCCCTTATGTGGCAAAGCCTCCTTGCCCTTGCTAAAATTGCATGAAAGGAAAAAATATATGTGTTACAAAAGTAAAAATCTAAATAAATCTAAAAGTTCTTAGTTAAAAGCACATTGAAGCACTATGTTAAAGTATTACATAAGTGTGTATTGAGGCATTATCTCAACAACATATTATTTAACCATTTATAATAAAATTTCAAACATAAGTTTAACATGTTCCACTATAAATAAAAAAGTGCATTACCTACTTGTTGTAATTTTGGTAATTAACTAAGAGTTGTGGAATCTCTGATGATAAGATCTTTAGGGTTTTCCTTGTCTTTTATTGACAAAGAGCCTCTTTCTCTCTCTATTTTTTTAAATCCTAGACATTGTTAAACATCTATAACACAAAAGGAATGTAATACATTAACAATTGAAATTTGTTAAGCTAATTTTGATGAACACATGACATTAATATTGCACATGCAAAATTACTTTAAAAAATAAAAAGAAAAAACATAAATGACAATAAGTGAAAGGAAAAAAGGATTTATTATAATTAGAAGTCAAAATAACAAAATCTTTCAATAAAGTACATAAGAGATGAAAAGTTACCATGAAGAGCAAGAAGTGCATGTGGTCTATTTTTTATATCTACTATAATTACTTTAAAAACTCTACACAATCCAAATTTTAATATCATTGTTGTATATTAGCCAATACAAAGTCCATTACATTTAAAATAATATATATTTATAAGATATCAAGAAACTTTATCAAACACCTAGAAAATAGAAAAGTAACCTAACTTATATGAATAGAAGGATATAACTTTAAAACCAAGCCATTATATATATTTAAATGTCTTACCAAGTTTCATATTATTTCAAGAAAACATACTTGACTTCTTTCAAGAAAAAATTGCTCTATAGTAACTAAAATTGCAAATATGTCCCCATTCAACATAAGCATAACAAGCCATTGGAAGAGGAAAATATACTTAACAAAGAACTATAAATTAAGAACAAAATAAAAAAAAAATAATTAGCTAAAAGTCATAAGTATAGTTAAGTATTGAAAGAATGATGTAATCGGGGATTGTTTGAGTTGCAACCATCTTGAAACCATGCATCTATAAGCATCCTATACAAAAGAAGCTTTTCTTGAACTCTATATTCTTGGTCTCCTTTCATATGATATATAAAATCATATGAAGAAGTCTAATTTCAAGTAAATAAATGAATAAAATAAATAGAAAAATAATCAAATTAAAAAATAATATAATTACATATGAAAATCAAAGATGGAAACCATATGCTAATTTTGCCTCTTAAATTAGATTATTTCTACAAATTAGATTGATATTTCATGAATCAAACTATAATTTTCGTGTAGATATTTCACACAAATAAGTATTATACATCAATCAATAAAAAATGGCAAGGGTACATTAAGAACCTTTAAACCAACCTATAAAGAGCAACCTATATAACCCATAAAATAAAATTAATGTGTTAAAATCATTGCACTAGAGTAAGGTATGCTAAGAACCGTGGAACCAAACTATGAACTTAGAGAAGCTTTTAAAAGAAATAGAGCTTTTAATTAGACACAGAAATATATTTAATTAGAATAACCTTCAAAAATTTCCAAAATCTAAAATAAATTCCAAAATCCTGGATGTCGGTAGGATCACTTTATGTCTGGTACTTAAGCTTCGAAGTCATGAAAAAGGCTTGAAACATTAAAAATAAAGTCAACTTTTAAAATTTATATTCATATTGTAATGGAAAGAACTCAAACGCCAAACCCTAGCCATAATGACTGAGTTCTGTACCATTAGTTAAATTATAAATTTTAAGTAGTTATTTATACTACATCAAATGAGAGATACATTTTTGTAATGTTAATCTCTTTATGTCTTTACTTCCTTTCCAATTTGTATAGTGCTTTTCAGTATGATATCCTTTATAATCACATCTCTAACTATGCCAAATAATTTTACCTTTAACATTTCTTCTGTATCAGTTTCTATGCACACTAAAACTTACTTATAACTTTTGCAACCTTTTGTACCACCTACCTACTTCTGTGCTTACAAATTCCAAGCCCAATTTATCATATATAATAATGTTATTAATGACAGATTCTTTCTTTGCATTATCATCACCTCCATGATTGTCGTCATAGCTTCATTTATTTCCTCCTTAGATTTTTCAACCTTGCCTTTTATATTCTTATGTGTTGTAATTTTGCTCACTACCTCACATGTATATATTATAGATGAAAACTTTTTTTATGAATTTTTTAATGTCCTATATAGTAGTTAAATAACATAAAAGGGGGAAAAATGATGACATATTTCTATAAAAGCTCCAAAATATATCATTATATAAAATATATATTGAAAATTTACCTTAACATCCTTCCTTTCATACCATTTCCCTTTTAGCATGAACTCTTAATCCAATAAATCATTTTTTAGGTTATATTAAGCTAAATTTAACTTTGTAATTTAATTTTTTGACTAAAACTTTATTTTAGTCCTTGAGATATTGAGTTTGTCTTAATTTTGTTCTTGATTAAAAGTTTGTATTAATTTAATTTTTGTACCTAACTAAAAGTTTGAATAGAAGGACAAAAATATGAGGATTTTTAATCTTATAAGGATTAAATTAAAATAAACTTTTAGTCAAAGATAAAATTGAGACAAATTCAATCTTAAGATAAAAATAATGCAGAGAGATTGATAGGGCCCATAGAAATGATAAGTCAAGTCATATATGATGATAATGGTAAAGAGATGACCTAAAGGATATAGCTATATTGTAATAAACATTCTATATACATATGTATTATATGAATAACTCAATCTCAAAACATATACTATGTTTAAGCATCATATCCTT
The DNA here is from genome assembly GCA_020226215.1 of Sindora glabra. Classification (NCBI taxonomy): domain Eukaryota; kingdom Viridiplantae; phylum Streptophyta; class Magnoliopsida; order Fabales; family Fabaceae; genus Sindora; species Sindora glabra. The sequence goes on along the minus strand of CM035227.1, from coordinate 41,153,042 downwards.
AAGTTTGAAAGCATGTTACATTTCTAATATAAGTTTTTAAAAGCTTTATTATTGCTAAATAAATCAAATGATCCCATTTATTTTTTCTTTTTCTTTTTCTTTTTTTATGCTAAAGTGAAACTCATTTTATTCCTTGATTCATCATTGAAAATATTCTTCTTAGATATAAGAAGAAAATATTCTATATTCTATATTTTAAACATGACTTAATTAAAAACCTAAAATTAATATAAATGAATATTTACAAACATTTTGAGTAGTCAAGATTTAGAAACTACTTTCCTAAAATTGTTTAATTTTTTACATCTCACTTTTTGAACAGAAAAGGCAAGAATCACATATAGAAGAATCAAGTAATTCAATTTTTCATTGATTTACTAAAAATGTTTTAAACTAATAACACATGAAGTACTTATGATAGCTAATGATAACTAAAGAGTGAACACTAATAGTAAGATTACTACATTATAGTACTAATATTACTATACTAGTTTAGAAAAATTACTATTATTATTGTACAAACCATTCTTCATGTTTCTAAAATTTATAAATACAACAACAAATGATAAGAGCTCAATTTTTCCAATTTTTGTCTAGTGTTCTTTGAAACTTGTCAAGATTGATAAAGAAAGATATAAATCTATATCTCTTAAGCTAATGAATTAGACAAGAAGAACTTATACAAAATATTGATTTTCAGCTTTGAACATTCAACTTGATTCATGGAAAAGCATTTAGGACCAATTATCTACTCAATTAATTTCCAAATAAAATAGGAACTTCTAGTTCAAATTAAACAAGCTTAAATGACTTCAAAGTTGGTAAGTTTGAATAAGGATAGTAATGGGTCACATTTGCATAGATCCAACCTGAATCTAATAAGAATTGGACCTACCAAGGATCTGAAATATCAAATTCATTTTGGACTCAAGACCTGATAGGTCATCAATAAGTAAGACTCGATAAGACTTGCTTGGATTTGAAAAAATTACTATTATATTTTTAAATTAATTTTGAAATATGTAAGTTTAATAAAATTAGGCATCTAATTTATCATCCTTTAAGTTTTCTTTATGTGGTTACTGATTGTAATATTTTACACTAAATTTTTCATAAAATATAAGATTTTTATAGAAAATTTAGATAAGGAAAGTAATATATGTATATAAATATGTGTATATTTTTATATTTCTTATTATGATTTTTTAACCATAAAAATTATAATAATTATAATACCTAATAATTATATAAATTAATAAAAATTATTTTTCTTATTGATAATAATTATACTTGATAATTATAAATTATCATATTCATTTCTCATTCATATCTATTTCTATTTTAACTCATCTATATTATTCATATTACTTTTAAGGTAAATATAGGTTATGTTATTGACTTTATTAAATAAAGATCATATTGGATTAACTCATAGATAATTATTTATTAATTTATATTTTTATAAGATATTCTTATATTGTATAAATAATATTATAAAATAATAAATATTATTTTAAAATATCTTTATAATTTAATATAAATTTAAGTATTTTAATGTTATTTTATAATAAATAAAATATATTAGCATTATTTATCTTAAATAAACTATCACAATATCCTTATATATATATATATATATATATATATATATATATATGAGATAATATTAATTTTTATATAATAATAGGTTAGATTATAAAATATATTATTCAAATAGATTTAATGTGATGCCCAACAAGGATATAAGACCCACTAAATATATATAAAAGATAAATTTATATGTTATGTAAATTAATATTATAATAGATCCAATATGATATCCAAAAAAGACTTAGGACTCATTGGATATTTAATGGATATATCCAAATCTAAATCATTGAGTAAGACATATTAGGTAAATATTCATTGGTTTGGATAAGATCTATTACATATAGATATTTTTGCCATCCCTAAGTTTGAATAAGGCCTTGAGAAAAATTTTAACCTTAGAGGCTTAAAGAATATACATTATCAAATTGTCTTGCTTTCATTGTTGGAGCATCATTGGCAACTAAAATCATAATTGATAAAACCTAAAAAATCTAATGATAGAACTTTGGAAAACTAGGTTCTAGTGGGAGACTTGTAAAATAAAAAAAAAAAACTTTAATTCTAATGCTTAAGTTAGTATGTGTAGGAGAAGTTAAAAGAATAGGAGAGTAAAAGTTAATTTAATAGAGTAATAAGGAGTACTACATATAGAATGTAAGCATAATGCTGAAGGATAAATTTGTAATTATTGTTGTTGACAATCCACAGTTCTTCCACTTCCTTCTACTAATAGTTCAATTAGTGAAACCTTTCAATCCTTAGTTAAGATTAACTTTATGATAGTTTTCTTTCTTTGGACTTCCTCCATCAATTTATACTAATCAAGTAGAGTAGTTGCTTATGATAACAAGCATGGTATGTAACTTTTTATGGCTACAATGCCTCTAATTTCTAACTTTCCCTTGATAAAATCATCAAAAAGCTTATGTATTTGTTATAGATATCAAAATAATTCATATATAAACGAATAGTTTGGGGAAGTCAATATTTCATAATCCTTCATTGAATAAGTTACGAGTTTGCTAATTTGGATGACTAAGTTTAGATTTGATGTAATTGGATAGCTTATGTTCTCTTCCTTAATTGATACTGACAATTTTAGCTTAAGTAACATAGAAAGGGCTAAAATTTACACTTATATTGAATTGTATTTTTTTAATATTTTATTATAGGAGGTTTCTATGGTACTTCAAGTAATGTTTTAAGAATACAATGCTAGGATGCCATATTAAATATAATTATTATGTTTCTTTAAAAGTTTAAAAAGTTATAAAATAAGAAATTTAAAAAAACTATAATATATAGATGAAAATTTCCTTAATTAGATAACCAAATACAAAATTTTCTATAGTTTCTGTGAAATAATGGGTTTAACATATTGAATTTTGGAGAAATAAACTTGCCAATAAACTTGCCAATATAATTGTATCTTTGAAAACTCATCCCATTAATACAAAATAAATGAGGGGAATTGATTGTTAGATTATATTGTATTTTTTTTATTCTATAACATAACTTGCAAAGAATTCAAATAACATAATTTGATTATTAGACTAGATTATATAATCTTTTGTTGTTTCAAATGAAAAGAATTCAAATAAATAACATAACTTGAATTATAAAAAAGATTGCAATAAAATTTTGACAAAAGGTATAGTATAAGAGAGAGATAATTATTCATCCAATTAAAAAGTTATTTATTAAATTTAATCAAACAATTAATATTACTACTTAAAATTAATATTAAATAAAATTTTTCCACATATCCTATTTTATGCTTTGATTTCTACCTTTAGCAATATAGGATCTTATTTTTATATTATTATTTAGATTTGATAAACACAATACTTATTGAAAAATCAAAAGTTTATCATCTGTCAAGTATATTAACTTCAAATCTTAAAACAAACTCCACTTCTTACTTAATATGATAATCTTTATTTGACAAGCCACTGTCAAATCAATTTAACTATGGGTTAAAGAGGTAAAATTAAAACATAAAGTTACATGACTTTCTTTAATGTTGAATTATATTTTAATCCAAACCATTAATACAAAATCATATGGCTAAGATTCATTGCTCTGATCTTTCACATAAAAACACTTCTCTCACTTGATATATCCCTTATATATAAAAAGTCATAGAAATTTATGTTTTAATTCTAACCTTTCAATCCTAGATTTAATAATCACTATTTACTCTACTCATTCTTACATAAAAACACTCATCTTACTTGATATATATATATATATATATATATATATATATATGGATAAGTTTTGTTATTTTTGTATTTTATCTCTTATTTCTATCTTGTTTCACAAAGAAATTTACTTTGATCATAGATATTATACCTTGTACTAAAGTGTTATATTTTTACATTTATTTTTAGGTGATTAATATGATATTCATAAGGTTTTAAAGTTTAAGGTGACAAGATAAGCTCTCACTACCACAAATTTGCCCTTTAATGTTAGTATATCAACATCAATTAAAGTGAAAATTAATGTATATAATAGTGTAATAATATTTTTGTAAATAAGTACAATTTATTATGTCTGTTCAAATAAAGAGAATGATGTCCAAAGAAATATAGGGACACTTTAGATATCATTTTTTTTTAAATTCATCTTTTCTTCTTGTAAAACTTTAGATGTCAATTTATAAAATAACCAAAATCTAAAGTCAAGCGAGCAGTGCCATATTTGAAAATATGAGAATGCTTTAAATGTCAGTTCTTAAAAAATTATTATCTTTTCTTCTCACGATACTTTAGACATCAATTTATTAAATAATTGATATCTAAGGTCATGGAAACTATGTCATCTCTGAAAATATAAGAACACTTTAAATGTTAATTTTTTGTTTAAAAAAATTATCTTTTCTTTTCGTTAGACTTTAGACATTAGTTCATAAATAACTAACATTTTAAAATTATGTGATTGGTGCCATTTTTTAAAATACAAAGATAACTTTAGATATCGGATTCTTTAAAAAAAATATTTTTTCTTCTTAATTTGTAAAATAACTGATGTTTAAAATTACGTGAATGATGATATTTTTGCATTATAAATAAAGCAAATCTTTTTTTTCTTTATTATAATTCTTACACTTACTCTTTTTCTTATTTGTTTTCAAATTCTTAGACCCAATCTTCATCGACATGTAACTTTCTTTACAAAATACTAAATCTCACATTATCCTCCATTATATGTTAATGAGCTATTAATACTCTTTTAACTACTATCGAGCATGTAGTGGGTTCAAAACATAAGAATTGTCTTTTTTACTTTTATACCAGAAATTTGCAACTCTCCTAAATCTAAATTTTTTGATACTTATTATGTATTTGATAAAATATTAAATAAAGATTGAAGCTAATGAATAACAAGAAGACGTATATTGCACAAGTTTAAGAGATTTTTTTCTATATTCTTTTTATAACTTTTGAGATTATATTTGATGTTTTAGATGCCCGTTATGTATTTGATAAAATGTTGAAAAGTTTGAAACCAGCTAACAACAAGTGATAGAGAAAAATAAAAAAAAAATCATGAAAAATAATCATTTTTTTTGTAATTTTGGGGAGGGGGTTTATAGATAGATAGATTTTGAAAAATTACCTGAAATCAACATAAAATTTGCCAAACAGACAATCCAAGTGTGAAATTATGGCATTTTAAAATTTTTAACTCAAAACACATATTTTTGATAGGATATCAAGTTAATTTAGTTTTTAATATAAATATTTTGGTGAAATGCAAAAAATTGAAATTAAAAAAAATATGTAAACATTTTATGTCAAATTTTTATTAAAAATTGATGTAAAATGTCAAAATATAAAAATATTTTTTGAAAGAAAATATGTCAATTTCTTAGTTGAAAAATTGATTTCATTACATATATTCCATGTCAATTCCTAAATCAACGTTGAATATACTAAATATATAACAATGCCTATATAAATAATAGGGTGGTTTTTGAAATAAAAATCCTATAACAACCAATGCTAAAGAAAATATCTATAATAGTGTTTGAAATCATTGAATTAAAATTATTCATATCATACAACTCATTGTATTTTTATAAACAAGTTAACATCTATTGTGAGAAAATAAAAACTACATTTTTTGACAATTAAACAATTAAAGTTATTTTATGCTTCAACAAGTAAAATATACAAACACACACACACACACACACACATATATCTATATGAAGAGAAAGAGAGAGAGAGAGAGAGAGAGAGAGAGAGAGAGAGAGAGAGAGGATGGAAACAAGGCAAGCCTATGTCAAGATTTTTTATTTGAGTTTGATTTGTAACTTATTTATAGGTCAAAATTTTAATTTAATCTAACTTATTTACAAAATTTAAGGAATTTAATCTGACTTATTGTCATATTTAAATCTAACTATTAAAATTTAAATAAGTTGTTAATAAAATTATAAATGTAAGTATATAAATTGTAAACAAACCCCTTGGTAATAAAAATAGAATAATAATTTTGTTAAATAAATAAGTTATTAAATAAAATTTTATCTCTAATTTTATTGAATTCTTAATAATTCACTAGAACAAACTATAATCATATTTATTTAAATTAAAAAAATAAATGATACAATAATATAAATTCATCATTTAAAATTTTAAAACTTTGAAAAAATTGATGGTTGAGCTGAAGAATGAGAAAAATATTAATAAGAGAGTAGTATCTATAATGTAGTGATGTTAATTAATTTAAAAGTATTAAATAAAGATAATATATTAATTAAATAAACTGGCCTATTAAGTTAGCAAATCAAATTTTAAGTTAGATAAGTTAGACTTGTATAATTAATAAGTATGTCAATATATTAGTCTAAATGTGAATTATTTAATTAAATAATTCAGTTAAATCAGACCTTTAATGAATTAAAAGCATAAGACCATTCAAAATAGCCCAAATCACTTGTAAAATAAAAAATATACCACAATCTTAATTGAAGAATAATGTCAACAAATGGCCACGAAACAATCAAACTCAAAACCAAAAATCCGAAACCAAGATTTAACCTCTGCAACAAATGGCAAAGAGGGAACAACGAAATATATAACCTAAAAGAAATAGACAACCAGCATACTAATAAGAAGAGGCACCGTGGAAGAAGAAATGGAATAAGCTCCACCCTTTTGGGAGGGCGCTGGCTCTTCACTGATAGTGATTGAACTTGGACTTGAGCTTGGGCTTGGACCTGAGTTTGGATTTGGGCTGATAACAGCAGTTGGTGGTTCCTCTGGAGCTAATACCGGGCTTTGGCTTGGACCTGAGTTTGGATTTGGGCTGATAACAGCAATTGGTGGTTCCTCTGGAGCTGATACCGGGCTTTGGCTTGGACCTGAGTTTGGATTTGGGCTGATAACAGCAGTTGGTGGTTCCTCTGGAGCTAATACCGGACTTGGCCCGCTTAGGTCTGGAGCTGGAGCAGGAGCTGATACTGCATTGTTAACTAGAGAAGCGTCACAGAAAACACGAGATTAAAACCAGAGATCGAAAAAAATTATATTAGTTTCAATTAAATGACATATTGCTGATAACAATAGCTTATGCTCGGACTATAAAATAGAAAATATATAAAAGCAAAAAATAACCATGATGGTAAGTAAAATCAAAACTGTTTACACTAAATATGAACCTTTTAAAATAAAATATAAAATGTGAAGGAACAAAAACGACATCCAGAAAACAATCATTAATTCAGAGTTATAAGCAAATTAGTTTTCAAACAAATAAATAAATATCCTGGTAGTTGAGCCTTGGATAATTATTCAGGAAATTTCACCGGGAATAAAATAAACGACTTCCAGTTTTGTGTGCTTTGGTAAAAACCAAAAAAAAAAGAAAAAACAATAATTGTAATGAGCAAATTATGCAAAATAACGAGCACCAACAGCAATAATAACGAGGGCAAATAAGACATCTTGTTGAAGATCTAACTAAATTATATATACATATATATATATACACGCATCTCTCTGATTTCATACAGAGAAGAGAGTTGATCATAATTTTAAAACAAATAAATAAAAGATTTGAGTCCACATATTTATAAGTGTAATATGGTTTAAACCTAAGAAAGCTGATATAATTTATCCTAATAATAATAATAACAACTATGGAAAATAACAATAATAACAGTAGCAAATTATACTCATTCTTTCTGGTGATGTAGTCAATTTACATTCAAACTTTTTTAATTTCGAAAAGTATAACACAGGAGATGACTATAGATTTTAAACATACTAATAAAATATGTGAGCATATTGTATAAAAAATGAAAAAAAAAAGATTAAACTTAACAAAAATTTATAAAAACACTGATTATATTGGTGCATTATTAAATTTAATTATTAAATTTAATTTATTAGCGCAAAATTTAATGAATGAAATCCCCCAACCCCTAACCCCCTCCTCTAGCCAAAAAAGAAATTTAATTATTTAAATTAATGATGTATCATAATGATCACGAATTTATAATGTATCATTGATACAATAGTATATTAATATACTAATCAAGAATTGATATATTATAAGAGATTGTTAATTTAATAGAAGATTGAATTTGATGATACGATATGTATTACGGCGCCAATGATATTCCATTGACTCGCCCTTAAACTTGATTTGCCTCGTTAATAATAATAATAATAATAATAATTTAAGTTGTGCAGAACTTAGACGAGGGATTCATCAAACGACTTACCACCGCAATGGGGCTGCCAAGACATTCCGCATGCAGAAGGTAACGTGAGAGCCTTTGTAATGTTCACAGGCATGCCGAAGTAGAAACTTTGCTTCAAAGCCTCACATATGCAATCAGAATTGATTTTCACAACAGATTCAAAACCAGCACAGCAAGATGCATATGGTTTTAAATCAGTACTACCATCGATCAAAAACCATAAACATTCAACCATATTCTCGTACAAGATGGAGTTGCACTGATCCGACGATGGACTTGGCGCCATGGATGGTGCTGCAATTGGTGCCTTTACTTCATCGACTAATCCATTGGAAACAACAATCAAGCTCGCCAATATTATGAAAACAGAGTAAGATAGCTTCGACATTTTATTTGGTCTCTTTTCGTCGACTTGGGAGAACTTATGAAGCTTTGCCAAGAGAAATAAATAAAAAGATTAGGATTCAAATGGTTTAAGCAGGTTGGTACGTGGGAGTTATCTTTCAAGGATGGACTTCAAAGATTTGACTCTTATCTTTTTTTAGATATTTTGTCATTTTATTAATTAAATTAGATTACATAGATATAATGTTTGTTATCCCTCACGGTATCGTTAAAAATCTAAAGTTTATCATCTATTAACTAAATTAGTTTGAAATTTTAAAACTGACCTAACTCCTTACTTAACTTAATAATCTCTCTCTTTTCCTTAAAAAAGTAATAAAAAGCACTTGTACATAAGGGTGACAAAAAGACGAGATTAAAGGATTTAAGTTGAATCCAATAGTATTAAAACTTGATCCAAAAAAAAAAAAAAACTTGATCCAAAAAATTTGACGGCTAAATTATATCAGATCAACTGGTTGAATATGGAGTCATTGGACGTGCTTAAACTTCTATGAATATCTGATACCTGGTAATACATATAACGCATGGGTCAATCTTCATATAATTTTACAAAAATACACACATATAACAATACAATAATGTAAAAAATATATAAAAAATTATATTGTCATTAGTTTTTTAAATCCTTTATTAAGTTATTTAAGTTGGACATTATTTAAAATCAAATGAAAAAGTAAGTCATATATCATGAGAGTCTAGTTTTAAAACGTTATTAAAAAATTATAAAATATGTAATGTATAGATTAAAATATGTTATGATTAATCTTCCAGCTTTATTTATTTATTTATTAAATTACTATTACTTATATCTTATTATTTTATTAATATTATTTTTTTATCTTGTATTATATTTATCACTATCATTTTTTTTATACTATAGGAATTTTTAAATTATATTTTTAATCCTTTTTTAAAATTTTAGGTTCTCTTTGTCCTTGGCATAAATAGGATTTTCTGATATTATGTTTCTCCATTTCCTTTAATATCAAATGCAGTTCATTAAATGATTTAACATTAATATATATTAAATAAAACTTATTTAATAATACAAAATTGACATTACATAAAATTAAAAAAATTGAGAATAATTCCTTCACGAAATTCTTTTGAGAATTAATTGTTATTTAATTTCTTCTAAAAATATACAAGAAAATAGCATTAAACTTCAGAGTAAATTGTTATCTAAATACTTTTTAATTTTTTTATTCTAGTTAGTTATAATTTCTCCACATATTGATTTTCAAAAGGTAATTATTTTTATAAAAAAACCTTCAAAATTTGCTACACCAAGTAACTGGTAAAAAATAGAACAAATAAATCAAAACAAGATAATGTCTCTGTATATATTTATTTACTCTTAAACTTTTTTTTAATCAATAGGGCTTAAGTCTAAAAAAAAAAAGAAAAAAATAGACTAATGAACAACAATCGAGCGAGTCCTTGAGACTTTCAAAGTATCAATAAGGAAAAGATATAACATCTGAGGGGGAACCACAACAAATTCATGAGTATGAAGCTTAAGTGAGAGATTATAATTGGTCAACCAATTTACAGAGAAGTTGCCTACTCTATAAATATGAATAATTTTCACTTCCCATCCTTTTCTTCAATAGATTTTGAATGTTATAAATTAGGCTATTGCTTCTATATAAAGGATTAGATAAATACTGGACTAAAGCTTTGGAATCACATTCTAGATCTAACTCTTAGGCAATTTCAAACCATAAAATGCTCCTTAACATTCAACTTGGAATGAGGAACAACATCTTACAAGTTTTGGAAAATCATTAATCCAATTTCCATTCTTATCTCGTAGCACTTTATCATGGCCTATTATACCAGTGTTAGACTTAGTAGCTTCATTAGTATTAATTTTCAACTAGCTTTTTGGACAAGCTTGCCATTGAACTTCAATTTGACCCATACTTACGTTAGCCATTTTAGAATATTTTTTAAACACATTCTCAAGTATTTGAACATAATATCTAATAATTATCTTCAATTTTGGGATTCTTATGAAATTTTCCTCATAAGACTTCTTATTTCTCCACATTGAAATGACCTAATAGCAGGTGGCCCATGTTATTGCCTAATTTAGCACATTATCACTAACATATTTGCTTTAAAGGTTTAATCAAAGCTAACTAGAAAAATTAAAAGATTGAGGGTGTGTTTGGATATATTTTTATTTGTGTTTTTAAAATCTATTTTTAAAATTTATTTTTTTATTCTTAAAAACTCTTCTTGGATTGGAAGAAAACTAAGATTCAAGAATGGTTGATATTATAAATAAGGAAATATTTCATTTGATTACAAAATTAGCATTCAAAATAAGAAAATAAGTTCAGAAAATAATTAAAAGTTCTTTTTTTTAAGCTAAACATTTGGAGAATAATTTTTAAAAGTAAATTCTAAAAATAGGTTGGCAAATAGGTTCTCTTATTTTTAAAAAATAAAAAATAAAAAAATTAATTTTAAAAATAGAAAATAAACAGACCTTGAAATTGCAAAAGCTAAGCCAGTAGGACTAGCTTTTTCTAAATGCACCACGCCTTTGGACAATCCCTTAAGACATGGATGATTGACTTATCTTGATTAGGATAGAATTTGTAGAACTTAGATGCCAAGCTCCATTTACAAGCAAAACTATTAATGAGTAATTTGTCATGACACACTTACCGAAGAAAAACCCTTATTTGTTGAGAGACACTCAACCCTAATATAATGTCCCAGATAGGTTTCACATCATCCCATTCATTAAAGCCAATAGCTTTATATGCACTACTAATTGAAAAGACACTAACACTATCTTCATACCAATCTAAGTGATCTAGTTTTGAACTTTCACAAGGAGGAAAGACTAATTTTATTTGCTATATTATATGAGGTGGAACCATTTGCCTAACTAACTTCTAATCCTAATCATTATTATTCATTAAAAAATCATTAACGATAGATTGTCTTTGTTCATCATCAATTGGAGCAAAAGCAAATTGATGTAAGGGTTTTTCTAAATCTGTCCATTTATCTTACGAAAATCTTACTATATTACCATTATTAATTTTCCATCTCATGTGTTTCATCATTTCTTTCCAAAGGCTCATTAAATTTTTCCTAAATGTAGAATCACCACTAGAGGCAAAAACTATCTCTAGCTATCCTTTTTTTTTACCATACTTTCCTTTAAAGACATCAATCTATAATCTACTTTCACTTGAACACAATTGAATGCAAGGTTTCATAAAATAAGTTATGTTTATGTATTCTAATTTCCTTAGTTTAAAACCTCTTAAGGCCTCAAGTTAAGATATAGTATCCTAAGTAATTGTATAAGCTCTTCTACCATTATTATGATAGCCTCAAATAAAATTCCTTTGCATAGCTAGACATATACCTTTAGGGAGTCTACAAACTTACATATGATAAATGGAAATTGAAGCTAAAACAGATTAAGTAAGAGTGATTCTACTTACCATAGAAAGAGTTTGTGATTACTACCTAGTAAGTTTAAATCAAATTTTTTCCATGAGGAGGTTATAATATCTTTTAGATCCATCTTTTGGTACTAGCTCATTACCTAGATACTTTCCTAAGTTATTAGTAGAGGCAATTCTATAAGAATTAATAATCTCATTTGCTAACTCCTTGGACATATTGTTGGAGAAAAACACTTTAAATTTAGCCAAATTAACTTTTTAGCTTGAAGTATCATAAATATTTTTTAGACAAGAATTAATGCAATTAATTTTCTTTATAGAGGCTTTTATAAATAATAGGAGATCGTTTACAAACATGAGATGAGAAATAAGAATGACATTCTTTCCACATTTAATGGCTTTCCAATAACTAGTTTGTATTTGTTCCTTAATTAGATGAGTCATCTTTTCTGTACATATAAGAAAAAAATAGAGGATATTGGATCATTAAACCTAACCTTTCTAGGAGGTTTGAAATCATCTAATTTTGATCCATTCCATAACACATTCATAGTAAAAGGGTTAATGTAACTAAAGATTAATCTTCACATTTTTTTTAGTAATCCAATTTTTATAAGAATATCCATAACAAAGTTTTAAGAAAATATGTCATAAGCTTTTTCTAGGTCAATTTTTAGGATCATATAACCCATTTTACTAGTTTTTTTCTTCATGCAATGGATGGTTTCACTAGTAGTAATAAAGTTATCTTGGATAAATCTTCTAAGTATGAAGTTAGCCTAATAATGAGAAATCAAGTTTGGAAGAATCCATTTTAATATGTTAACAAGAACTTTTATGATACACTTATATTATAGGAAAAATTAGATGGAATTGATTAAAAAATTCTAGATGAATTTGTTTTGGAATAAAAGTTATAAGAGTTTGATTGATATTTAAAGATCCTTTCCTTCCTTAAAAATAACATGAACAAATTCATAAAGTTTATAACCCATTGGATTCTAATTTTCCTGGTAAAATAAAGTTGGAAAATCATCATATCTTGAAGCTTTAGTGGCACCTATATCAAAAATAGTACAATGAACTTCTATAAAAGATAATTTTTCAAATAATTTACCAAAGTCTTAACTATTAATTTCTGGGAAAAAAAAAGAGACATATCCCATAGTAACATAAAGTTCCTTAAAAAAAGTTATTTATAAAAATCATTCACCAAATTTAATAATTGTTCCTAATTTTTAGTCCAGTTGCTAGCTTCATTGCGTTGCATTGAGACGTTGTTAGATCTTTTTTCTAATCACTATTTTTGTATTGTAGAACTTAGTATTATAATCACCATCTTGAATCTATTGAGTTATGGATTTTTGATGTGACATACTTTTTCCTTCTTTAAAACTTCATTTAGTTCATTCTAGGTCCTCTTCTTAATAATATCAAAGTGATTTTACCATTTCATTCCATACCCTATTGAACACCCCTTAGTTTGGTTAGAAATTGATATTCTTTTTTCTTGATATATTTGAAAACTTCTTTATTTCAGACCATTATAGGAATCTTAACATGTGCCAAATTCTCTTTAATAGAGATATCATCTATCTTGTTACCTGCTAAGAAGTTAAAGAAATTATTATGTAATGGCCATGCCCCTTTAAACTTGAATGACCTATTTCCTGTATCATAATTACCACCATTCAAGTCAATCAAAAGTAGACGATGATTAAAATAAATAAGTGAAATCACCCTCATAGTAATGTTTGTGAATTTCATTCTACCAATGTTAGTCCATAAAGCTTTATCCAACTTTTCATAAATTTTATCATAACCATTTCTTAGAGGTCCCCTCTATAGGTATTTAAAGCCTTACCATCCCATATCCATCAAACCACACTCCTCAATCCAATTAGTAAGCTTTTGCACCTGCTTGTAAGGATTAAAACTCCTTTTTTTTTCACAAGCTACAAGCATCATGAATTTGCCTAGATAAATCAAGAATTTAAGAGCATCCATCCTTTCCTAAAATATACTATAGGCTAAGATACGAAATAGTTATTAGCCTAATATTATCATTAGAGTTGCTAACTTAAGAGTGTAGAAACTGAGGAAAACGATGAACTAGAGATAAATCCAACCAATTTGCATCCTATTTAACCTAAATACCTCTTATTAGTCCCTGGCTTTCTTTAATAAAATTGTTTGAAAATTTCTACAGTCTTATCAAAAGGCATTTTAGTTTCTAACAATGCTAGAATAGTCATTTTAAACCTTTGCACTAGCTCTTTAATATTAATAAACTTACTAACACCTCTATAATTCCATATGATAATATTAGTCATGGTAAAAAATAATAAAAAATGGAATGGCAAACTTTCATTAAACCACCACCATTTGCATTTTAAATGGATAAGAGATCGACACTAAAATCTTATAACCTTAACATTTTTTTTTACAATTATCGCATTTGGATCATAATTTTCCTTGTTCAAATTATCTTTTATAACTATTCTATCAGAGACTTCTAAAGGTTGAAGAATTATGTTATCATTAACATAGCTACTACCCATAACTAAGTTCATTTTAGTCATATTAATATTTACATGAGTTTGTGTTGAAAAGAAGAAAGTGTTGCCTTTTCTCTAGTAGTAACATCTAATATCTCTTTGTGCAGTCACTTTTCTACCTTGCCATGTTTGTAATAACTCTCGAAGATTGCTACCCAGTAGCTAGATCCTTTATTTTAATGGTCTTGAAGGTGTTTGTAATTTGTAGGCCATAAGTAACTTCAGTAGGAGCTACATGAACACCTTTGAGTATAGCCTTACCCACTGTTACTTCTTCATAAAAAAGGTTATTAAGTGCTCCAAATCTGGAACCTCTTATAAATGACTCTTTAATTAATTTTTTCTTAGCCCCCCTTAGAATAAACTACTTGTTTTGTCCTTTTACCCTTCTTTCCTTTTCTTACCTTTTGAATAACTATCTAGTCTCTAAATTCCATATGTGGTCGTGATTGCTCTTTAGGCACTCCCTTATTATTTTTAGAATTAAAGATCTCTAAATATTCCTTACTAACATTTTTATCTTTTATAACATTTATCATCCTATGTTTGAGTTTATTTCTTTGTATTGGACACCCTTCCATATAATAGCCATAAACACCATAATTAAAGCAAAAAGGTGCGTTCTTTCATATTTTATTTTTATTTTCCACCTTTTAACCTTATATTGAGGGAGTAAAGGTTTCTTCAAGTCCATGATGACACACACTCTTGCATACTTCTCTCTTGCTCTTTCTTTCATTATAAAGTCTATTTTCATAGTCTTCCCTATTCTATTCCTTATTGCTTTCAATTCTGGAAAATGAACCTAGATTACTACTTTATCAACTAAAGCTTTAGTTAGATTAAAATTTGGAATTAATTTTTGAACCATTAGGTAATAGTAAAAAATCATCCATGGCCCCTTTGTTATTATAAAGTCCTTATCTACCATACATTAAAATTTTACCAAATAATAATTATATTTAATATTAACTAGTTTGAAAACTCCAATACTGTGCCAAAGCTAACTTAACTTCCTTTCCAAGAACTAGAAACACATAAACCTCCTAAAAGTTTCACAAATAAGCATTGTCGTCAAGATTTGCCAATTTGGTTTGCCTGTTTGTTAGAAATCTTCAAAACTAGACTAGTCTTACCTTTTCCCACCAATTCATCTACTATTTGGATACACCATCATCTTCACTATCAAACATGTCCAGAGACTCATAGTCAAATAATAATAATTCATCCTTATCCATGTTAGCATTTTCCCTATCTACCTTGTCTATTTTTTCCTAACAAAATTGCTTTATAGTTGGTGGCTTTTAAGTATAGATTATCCATTTCTACCAAGCTATTTATAAGATGATCATAATGTTGTAGTCTAATTGTTCCACCCTCTAAATCCTATTGTTCCTTTTTCTCCTTTTTAGTATTGCATCTTAGTTAGTCTATTTCTTCATCAGAGTTACACACTAGTTTTGTATTGCTAGCTTCCATTGTCAGAGGAGTCATGGTTGGGCATAAAGAAGCCATGAATATTCACATAGATCAAGTAGAGCTAGTTTTTTTTCCTTAAAAAATTCTTTAACTATACATATATTTAAATGTTAAATGTATCATCATTTCTATCTTATGAAGATTTAAAATATATCATCCATTTTACTCTATCAAAATTATTATATAAATTGATAATATGTAATAATGTATATTATTTCTTTAATGAGTATAAAATAAATAATGTACTATTTTCTAAGATAATAATATTTATACAAGTATTTAATTAAGATTTATTTTTAAATTTGATAATAATAAATTTATGTTAATATATGTGGTTAAACTTTGTTTCAAATTTTTTAAAAAGAAAATCAATACCATCACATTTATAAAAGGATATTTTGATAGTTTGTTGGAAAATTTAACATTAGATTGAAAATATGTTTTCAAAAAAATGTTTATTTATTTATTTTATGATATTAGTTCATACATTATACAAGCTAATCTCTTATATAAATGGAAAAAATAGTTATATATATGAGCTAATTTAAAATGACCTTTATTTGATTAGAATCATTATTACAAAAATATTATTAAACATTAGTTGTTTAACATATTTCACGTTGGTTATTAATTGATGTATATATAGACGTTGTTGTATGTTCAATATATTCAACATTAATTTTTTATAAGAAAATTGACGTTTTTAATTCCTAAATATTATTACATAATTAAAACCTAATGTCAATTTTATTATTATTTAGTAACTAAAGTTATCGTTTATATGAGAGTTTGGTTTGTAAACTGTCATTGAAAATTTATTTGTTTTCATATCTTAAATTTCAAATAAAATGTTAATTTATTTTAAATGATTAATGTTTAATGTATTGTAGGATGCCAGTTTTATCAAATAACCAACATTCTTTATTAATTTTTTTAAAAAAATCCTTTTAAATTCTCTTAAACTTCCCTACTCCCAAAGCAATATCCAAACCTAATTATAGAATTCAATAACTTATATTATTATACAAGCAGTAATGATACTATTCAAATCATATCTCAATATCTCTATAATTAAAAATACTATCCTAAATACGATAAATATCTATTGACAATAATTTCATATATTTATTTGAGTTCAAATAATAAAAGACATATAATATATAAATGTTATAAAAACTTAAAATAATACCTCTAAATACTAAAAAAGAACTTACATTGCCTTCCAATAATATGACCATAGATAGAAACCTTTATGAATCTTGCTATAACAAAAGAAGGTCCCAAGACATTAGAATTGATATTGTAGGCAAAACATTAATACAATATGCTTTAATTGGAGAAAATTTATTTCTTATCTTATGGCATTAAACTTTAGTAGTATCATGTGTTTTTGAATAGTGTTTTGTCATTTTAGCCCATTGTATAAAAATACCCAAAACCTTAAAAAAATGAAATCAGAAACATAAAATCCAAACAAATTAACATAATACATAATAAATAGGCATTCTTAATTAAGTATAGAGGAAGAATGAGATGTTTGAATAAACTTTAACACTGAGAAAAGGATGCTAGCAAGAGTGAATAAATGGTTAAACTCAAGTTAAGGTGATCTTTTATATGACGAAATTATAATGGATTACCTGCTTAGAAAAGAAAATCAATTAGTTGATCTTTTCATAGGATACTATAAATTTTGCAAGAAAAACACTCTCACTCTTTAATCACTAATTTCCTTTTTTGTTAAAACCAAATATCAATCTCATCTGAATCATTTAATGAGGTTATAACCTTTTTTTTTTTTTAACTTTAAGTAACTTCATTACAATGATTTAGGTTGGATTCATGTTAGGACAATTAGAATACTCTATGGATAATATACACTCTTGCTCTACAATTTGCAATTTAGTGCCAAGATAAGCTTCCTTCGTATTTTAACTCTTACCCTTTTTTTCATAAATTTTGATAAGAGAAAAATGGCATCATTTAAGTATTCTACATTACTTATAAACTAAAATTGATGTCATATAATGTTGATGTCTTGTTTACTAAATTATAGCTTTTCAATGCCTAAACAAAATTTTATGTTTCATGAATTTCATTTCACTACTAGAGAAATGCCTTTTAATGTTAGTTGTTTAACAAATTTAAAGTCAATTTTTTACTTGAAGTATATATAGGGTTGTTGTATATTAGATAATTCTATAAGAATTTTTTAATTGACATAATAAAGTAAAATAATATTAGTTTTCATATATATATATATATATGAAGTTGTCACCATTTCTTTGTAAGAATACAATACTAAAATTTTTTATTATAAAATAACATGGATTTTTATAAATAATCAATATTGTATTTTCACATACCATTTCAATTAATATCAATATGATATGTCATTTCTTTTACCCTACCTCAAACCCTAATGAACCTTAACATGTTACCATCCTCCCATCCTCCCTAGTCCCTATATTTCTTACCCTTTAACTAGATTAATATCTCCATCCTAATTTCAATAATTTTAAGTAGAAATTTTTTTGAAAATTTTGAAATGTTACCTTAGTCAGAAATAGGTGTTTTGCTATGTGTACCCATTAATTAATATATAAGGTTAGAACTTTCTAAAAAAGCATATCTAATATATGTAAATGCAATAAGCAATATTTATTAAAATTTTATGTATGATATTATAGCAAATAGCAAAGAAGATGAATAAAATTAGGTTTCTTACTTATACAGCCTTTTAAAAGTTATATCAAAATGAAATGCAACAAAACTTTGTTAATTGTAAAAATAGAAATAAAATTATAAGAATAAATAAAAAATATAAAATAAATTTTTATATCAATATGTTATATTTTTTTAATGAGTGTTAAATCTCTTATATTTAATTATAAGTTAACAAAGTTTTAGTTTTGTAGAATAATTAGTGAATACAAACACAAAATTGCTTAAGTTATTAACCTTTTGACAATATCTCAATTGCTGTATTTTGCATTTAAAATATAATATTTGAAAATTAATATTAAAAAAATAATAAAATTTAAATAAATAAAATTTAATTTTTAATTATTATTTTTAAAAACAAAATATATTATATTATATTTATATTACTTAACCATATCAGTATTTAACTTATAAATAATACAAGTATACATAAAGAAAGAAAAAACATAAAACAAAATAGATAAAAAGAAGAGATATAATATGTGAGGTGTAGAATAATAAAAAAATAGAATATACAATAAATTAATTAAATAAATAAAATTTTAACTTATTTGAAATATTTTATATCAAAAAGAAAATATAATGTGACACATCTATACCATAAAGAAATATTGGTGTTTGGGATTTAAATAATATAAGTGAATAAAAAATAATAAATAAAAAGCATACAATAAAGATTAAAATGAAAAGAGAAATAATACACTAGATATAAGACATTGACAAAATCCTCCCGGTTGATATATATTTACTTTAACATATAGTAGTTTAAAATTGATATAAAAAATTTGAAAAATTTAAATAAATAAATTTAATTTTAATCTTCAAATATTGTTACTAAAAGATATAATATGGAATTAATTTATTTAATTAATGATTTCTACACTAAAATTTTAATTTATTTAAAACATTTATAAAATTTAAAAATAAATATATAATATTTTATTTATATTATTTAATAATATTAGTCTTGAGTTATAAGTAACATAAGTAAACATTAAAAATAAAAAAAATGAAACAGAGTAAATAAAAAGAAGAAAATCAATACTTAATTTATTAAACAATAAAAGCTAAAAATAAAATATAGAGTTAGGTAACTTAATTTAATTAAATAAAATTTATAAATTATTTAATATAATTTTATTGTAAAAAGAAATTATACTATGTTAAATTTATATTATTTAGTTTTTGAGTTGTAAATAATATAAGTGAAAAAAAAAAAAGGTGTGAAAAATTACACATGAAGCATAAAATCTTAATAAAATTTCAGTTAATATATATTTAATTTGTTATATAGTACTTAAAATTTAATACAGAGAAAATACTAACAAAATTTAGTTAAATAAATTTGATTTTAATCTTCAAATATTGTTATTGAAAGATAGAATTAATTTAACTGATAATTTCTATATTAAATTTTAATTTATTTAAATTTTTTCAAAAATATAAAACTCAAATATATAATATTATATGTATATTACTTAGTAGTATTGATGTTGAGTTATAAGCAATGGAAGTGGACATAAAATATAGAAAAATATGAAATCAAGCATATAAAAAAGGAATAATGCCTAAGTTATAAAATAATAAGAGTTAAAAATGAAATACAGAGTAAAATAAATTAATTTTATTAAATTTTTTGTAGTTATTTAAAATGTTTTTATCATAAAATATTTCTACTATGTTAAATTTATATTACTCAATAGTATTTGAGTAGTAAATAATATAAATGAAAAGAAAAAAATAAAAAAAATGTATGACAAATAGTACTTGAGATATAAAATTTTGATAAAATTTTAATTGACATTCATTTAATTTGATATATGGTACATAAAAATTGATATTAAAAAATATTGATAGAATTTAAATAAATAAAATTTATTTTAGTATTCAAATATTATCATTAAAAAATAAAATATATAATTAATTAATTTTATTAACAATTTATATGCTAAAATTTTAATTTATATAAATATTATAAAAATAAAAAATAAATTATATAATATTATATTTAGAATATTTAATGATGTTAATATTTGAATTATAAATAATAAAAATGAACATAAAAAATGAAATGAAATAAACAAAAGTAAATTAATTCACACAAATAACATAAAAAAATAATAGTTAAAAATAAAATTTATATTAAAATAAATTAGTATGCTTAAATAAAATGTTTAAATTATTAAAAATATTCTTATTGTAACAAAATTATACTTTATTAAATTTATAATATCCAATAATATTTGATTTATAGATTTATTAGTGAAAAAAAGACAGAAAAAATATAAAAAATGGAATATAAATACACCGGAAGGCCGGAGAATTTTTTCCCACAGCCTAAGACGTGCATATAAAAAATATGATCCCCCCTCGGCGTGAAGACCCTCAATTCATAGTTGGATATATATATATATATATTAAATTTAATTTATTATTAATATAAATTAATTTTATGTTATTATTTATTTATGTATTATTATATTATTAAATTTTTTATTATAAGAAAAATTCTTAATTAATATTATTTTTATTTGATGATAGTGCAAAAGATTTTATACTAATAATAAATCAAATTTAAAGTCATATGTAATCGATTCTTTATGCGATCCTCTAGTTTAATGCTTTTAAAGAAGTCTGAAATTATAATATGGGGGGTTTTTTGGGCAATCTTGTTTGCCATACTCTTGGATGCTCATAGTTGAGAACCAATAGGAGTTTTACATGTGTGAGGGAAATTCATTTGAACCGGTTATTGTGTGTTTGGTCGAAGTAAGAGACAAAATTTGACTTTCATTATTGAAGAATAAATGGACAATTTTGTTCTTGTCGTTGAAGTGAAAAATAGAGCTACGTTCTGATTAGTTAAAAGTCAACTGTTATGGAAGCCAACTTCTTCGATCGCTGCAGGAAAGAGCAGCTGGAACACCATTTGTGCGTTTGCGTATTTGCCTTCGACAGAGTGTGAAATGGGCTATAAATGGTGAGTGACTCAGAAGCAGTGGTGGTGGAAGGCTATTGATGACGATATTGTTTGCGATTCTAGCAACAATTTCAGGGGCAAGACGATGGATTCATAAAGCGTGTAAAGTAAAAATTCATTTAGGACTTTACAAAAATTTAAAAAAATCCTCAACAAAAAGAACCATAGTCTTCATAAAGGCAAAAGCTAATCTTATGCCTTTGTTAAATGAACGTGAAAGAAAGGAGTTTTAGAGGGGAAGGAGAGAGAGTTATCAAAGTAAAGCACATCCTAGCCAAACAACCATGGTTCTCATCTTTTGGTGTCCTGATGAGCGTGGGTCCTAAAGAAAGGATAGTAAACTCCTAGCTGATACCAGTGAACCAATAGCTCTGGTTCAGGATTACCAGAAAAGCCACCAATATTAGCACTTGCAAAAGGTACATGAGATATGAGCATTGTATAGAAAATGGGAAAAAAAGAACAAGAGTATAATAAGCATATATTAACTGAGCCTTATAAAAGTTAATAAAAATTAATATAATGACAAGGATGATTACTAACTAGATAATGTCATTCCAGTAAGGCCAAGGGTCAAAATCATTGGAACAAAAACTCTAAGACTTTCCCATTCGGCAAAGTTATCCCCAGTCCAAACTGCACCATACCTTTGACGACCAGCAAAGAATGCCTTTGAAAAAACAAATGGCTTGTCCTTCCCGTCATCACGCTTTACTAGCCCCTCAGATGTTGCCATGTGAAAGTAGTAACCATAGGCATTATGCGACTCCGGATGTTCCACTCTTCCACAGTGCAAAGCATCTCTAAGCATTGTCACCTACAAGTCAAGCAACTAATTCTTCAGAGTTCTGATTTCCAGGAGAACGTAAGAACACTTTGTTTTCAACCTATCACATGCTCATATTGAAAGATGCAAGTTATTGATGATAAGATCAACATATATGAATTTTGGCAAATAAAGCACAAAAGTTTGTGAACAACTTTCTTTCTCTTTTAATGTGTTGTGACCCGCTGGTGACAAAAGAAATCCTGCCGATGCCTGGCGACAGCAAGGGAAGCTATTGGCAACAAACCTTGGGGCTGGAGAAAGCAAGGCCCAATGGAAATAGGGCAACGAAGCATACACGATTTGGTGAAGTGTGATTTGACGTCGAATTGAGGGAATGACCGGCGTTGCTGATGAGTGCCGTTGACAGCCACGATTAGACGGTAGTAATGGGCAGGCGATAGAGTTTTCAACTTGGCTACATATATTTATCCAATTGTTGCAATTTTGCGTTCCTGACAAGGGCACAATAGTCATTTTACTTGGCCCCCCATTTGTAATCCTAACCATTTTGGAGTCATCAGTTATCAACGACTCAGATTAATTCACCCTATCATCAACGGCTCACATTTTTTAAGGTTTTTGGTACTCATTGGTACTGGCAATTTTACTATGATTATTGTAGAATAATCCGGGGTAGCTTAGAATTTCCCACAAAATAATTATCCCCATGGAGGGCACCAGCTATCTGTAAAACAGTACAAGCTGCAGCAAAAATGTAAGAACCCTGTACAAAGAATAATAAAAAACTGGGCACCCCAACCATCAAAACAGTCAGAAAACAACTAACGTCAGCAGAAATCAACCAGCTTGAACATCTTTAAGCAAGAAAATCTTCAGAGAATGGGGACTGAATGGTGGCCCAAAAAGACGGCAGCTTGGCAGACGCCACCCAATGTGCAGCCCCATTTCATTTCCGTCGGGTCCAATGAAACCAAAAATGAATGGTCAGGACATCCTTCGTTACAGAGTAAATGATCCAAAAATTATATCAGAATTCATTGCCAGCCTATACTCCTTAGAAGCCACAGATTTCAGTAGTGATAATAGGATCCTGTTTAATAAGAGAGAAAAAAACATTCTTGTTTCTTTCTTCAGGCTCATTTAGCATGTATATTTTTGCTTCAAATTACCCAGACCCGCAAACAAAACAGCAAACAACACACCACCAGCCACTTAACAGCAAAACACCAGCCAAACAAAACAACAAACAAAAAAGAAACCAAAACCCAAACAAAGCAACATACAAAGATCAAACTAAGCACAATACCTCAATGTATTAATAGAACCAAGAATGATGATACGATAAGAAGCATGATTTTATTTTATTCTTTTGTTAGCGCAAAAGGGCTAAACACCCACAATTAAAGAGCAACCAGTCCGTGAAAAGAAACTCCCATCATGTCATTACAGAGATATCGAGCACAACTCATAGGAGGAGGCTATAATTCAATAATACAAGTGCAAGGAATATCGCTGCCATGCGCCAAATTAGCTAGTTGATCTGCAACACAATCCAATGAGAATCAGGATTTAATTATTTTATGTAATTAGCATTATATTTCTGGAATGAGTCTACAATGTGGGATTTGAAGGATAACCTCACCTCAAAAGAATGCTTCTTGTCCCCAACATGAAGCACATGTTTCCCCAAAGCAACCTTCCTATTGCCAGTTTCATCAACGACACTCATATCCTTGCACACGTCAATCTTGAATCTAACCAATGCCTCTGATCTTCCAGGCAAGTGGACTTTCTCAAACGCCAACAAGCGTTTGTGAGGCGCATTGTGCTTGGCGGGGGGGCTGGAAAACAACAACACTGTGTGGCTGCCGCTCATTCTACCTTGGTTCTTGATGCTGAGGTGAACGTCAAAGGACAAGTTCCGGCAATAGTAATCAACAACATCAATTGATTCGCATTTCGATACACGGCATGTGTGGTTATTTGCTAGAGAAACAGAAAGCTTCCTGGGTGCTCTGATTATTTCGTGATAAAAAATGGAATAGCTTAGCCCATCTCCAAATGAGAAGACTGTTTCTCCCTTGTAGAATCTGTATGATCTTCCTGGGTAGCCTGTAGTAGGATCTGCCCTCATGTTCATGTTTGTCATTGGTACTTTGTCTGCATATGATTGAGGATACCATGTCATGGGTAGTCTTCCGCCTACATCAAGAAGCCATTCATGAGTTTCAGAGGAAGTAAGTTATTTGCAATTTCAGATAAAAGATCTGAACTTAAATTACTTGAAACTTTAAGAAAAATTAGAACTATTATAAACTTACTTGGATTATGAAACCCAAAGATCACATCAGCTAAAGCAGCTCCACCGGCCTCACCAGGATAGCCAACCCAGAGGATGCTTTTGACGTTGTCATCCATTTTAGCCAATGAAACATCCATTCCCCCACCAGACATGATGACAAGAACCATAGGTCCCTTGGAGACTTTTGCAACTTCAGTCACTAAAAGTTGCTGCTGTCCAGGAAGGAGGATATTTTCTCTGTCCAGACCCTCTGTTTCTACTGATTGATCAGCACCAACTACAATCACAGTTGCATCCGCTGATGCCGCAATCTTTGTAGCACCATCAAGCAGCGGAACAGTACATCGCACATCACAGCCTATGGCAAAACCCGTAGGAACTATGGCCGACAGGCCCTGCAATGGTGATATGTAGTTGCAAGGGTAGCCTGCAGAAGTTTATAGCAGTGTAAGGATGTGCTTGAAAATGTTAGTTCAGTGCTGAAGAGAAGTATTTCAGACTAAAAACTTCTATGAAGTGTGTTGGAAAAGTTAAGCCTGGAGGCAAAAACAGGTTTGTTAGAAAAGTTGGAGATTATGGTACCTTCATAATTTCCTATCATGACAGCAGAGGCGTTAGCATTCGGGCCAATCACCGCCAATGATTTAATGGTTTGCGGATTAAGAGGAAGAGATCCTGGACTGTTCTTAAGCAAAACAATGCCTTGCCTAGCAGCTTCTCTAGCCAGCTCCTGGTTTGATGGGGTGCACACATCTTGTGGACCGAGGTTCCCATATGGCTGTTGCCTTGGATTGCCATCAAAGAAACCAAGACGCATCAATGTGGCGAAGTTGTTGCTCACAGCTGCATCAATGGCCGCTTCATCCACTAGCCCGAGGTTGATGGCCGCTTCCGCGTGTTGGCTCACATATGTTCCACAATTCAAATCTAACCCTGTTTGAATCGAGGTTTGCATATAGCAAAGCTAATTAGAAGCGAACGAGTAGATTTCAATATTTTAAATATATGAACAATTTAACAAAGTCCATTGAAATGACTTATAAGGAACAATAATCACGCTGAGCATTAGTTTGACAAAATAGAAAATTCTAAAAGACACCAATTCTAGATTACAGCTTGAGTTTAAACGAAAAGACAATGTATTGCAGATGTTTACAATAACATCCGTCCGGCAGAGCTGCAATAAAGTAATCACCTTAACTTGGACAAAGAAGCTATTTTTATGAGTTAATTTAAATACTAAAAAGGGGAACTATAACTACCGGCTAGAATGGCTTGAGCCACAGCTTCTTCAGGGCTCTTGGTGTAATGTTGAGCATCGTGAAGCACTTCTACGGAATCACAATCAGAAACAATATATCTGCTTGTGCCATATAAATATTAATAGTGTAAAGAGATTGTAAAAAAATAAAGATCGGATGAAACATATGTTAACATGAAGAATTGAAGATACCCATTTAGTTTCCATTGGTCTCTGATAATTTCCTTAAGGAGGTTAGGATCAGCACAGGTTGGCTTTCCATTAACCTGATTGTAGGAACACATGACACTAGCTACATTCCCATCTATCACACAGCTCCTAAATGGTGGTTGGAACGTATCATCCAAGTCTTGTTGTGATACCTAATTGAAGTCGTAATAAAAAGCAACACAAGAGAAGATTGAATTTCTACTTTCGTATTAACAAAAACTTATGAGTAATAAACACCTCAACACAAGACATGACATAGAGCTGTATACACCAAACACAAACCTAAATTACAGAAAGAAAACATAGTATTGGATGGAAATATTTGTAACAGAATCATCCTAGCCTTGAGCTCATTATACAGAAGAAAAGGTCGTAAATGGAATGCGAAGCAATATCCCTAAGAATTTACTAATTGCTGACTAATTATAAGCTGTCTAAATTAGTATATATACAAGTCATAATTAACTCCATAATCAGCTGAATCAACACACCTCAAAATATTATAAAATATGAAGGTTTTAATGCTTGCAAATTACATTATATATAGATGCATCTTAAACAATTAAGGTTTTAACACATCTTTATACTAAAGGGTTCGGTCTTCTCAAGTGAAAACTGAGAACCATATAACTTGCAATTTAATTTTGCAAGAAAATAAAGATTACCACAGCATTGAAATGGAAGCGGTCTATGCCTCGCCAGGCATCCACATCATAAGCTGTGTAATGTTTACAACAAGCTGCAACCTTAAGCCTGTTTGGCTCACCACCATCAGTTTGTTGTAAGCCTTTCACATATTCTACTCCATACTTGCTACTGAGCAAAGGGTCTTCTCCTGGTGTCTCTTGGCCTCTTCCCCACCTGGGATCTCTAAAGATGTTTATGTTTGGGGACCAATATGTCAATCCAGCCAGCCCCACATTATACATTGCTCTAGCTTCTGTTGAAATCACCTGTAATGAAAAGAAATCCGCCTTAAAACACCATTTAAAATTTATTAGAATGTTATTACACATGAAAATGTTAGCTTCACTTGTTTTGATTCACTCATTCAGATAAAAAATCACTTGTGGCATTCATACACTGTGCTTAGTATTGCAAAATATTTTTAAATTTATAACAAGAAATCAGAGAATTCTAAGCTTAAGAGTTGGCCCATGTTGTCTACAAATATAAATGTTGTGTATTCAACTGAAGTGCACACTGTGTTGCAATATTCATCTCCCGTCATCCTATAATTTCTAGCATCTAATGAAGTGAGACATGGTAGCATAGAAATTTGAAAGAAAAATAAATATTGAATTGAGAGAAATCTCACCTGTCCAATGGCACGAAACAGGGTAGTATTGAAAGAAGCTGCAGTAAGAATTGGCATAGGAAAACTGGTGGCTCCAGGCACCACATTGGAAAAATGCGTCCCGTTGCCAAAGAAGGAGATGCCATGAAGAGCCTCCGACCACCAATTATACTCCGGAATGCCGAGGCGGCTCACATTAACAGCAGCGCGCACCATACACCCAACCTTCTCCTTTAGTGTCAACCTCTTCACCAAGTCTGCCACCCTTGCATTGATGGGCCATGATTTGTTGCAGAACTGAAAAGCCGCCAGGACTGGATTGCTGGCAACGTCACAGGCAAAATCTTGGCCTGAAACCCCGACAGAATTCCAAATAATGGCAAGTACAAAGGGGAAGAAACAGAGGAAAACACTGACTCTATTTTCAGAGAAGGCCGTAGCCATTTTGTGACTTTCAAATGCAATGAGAAAACAAATGGAGATTATAGAATAAGCAAGAGCTTAAAGGAGAGAAGATGATGATAACTCACTGCTCCTGCTTCAGCATTGAAGATGAAGACTTAATGACAACTATTATCGGAATAGAACTATAAATGTCTGGGTCGGGGAATAAAACCATAAATGTTTTATGTCATGTGATTTAAAATTCCAGATTTGGAATTTGGAGTAATTTACGTGTTTTTGGCCGAAAGATAGAGAAAGCAAAGCCATTTTGTGACTTTCAAATGCAATGAGAAAACAAATGGAGATTAAAAAATAAGCAAAAGTTTAAAGGAGAGAAGATGATGACTCACTGTAATCAAATGGATATTAAAGAATAAGCAAAAGCTTAAAGGGGAGAAGAAGATGTTAACTAACTGCAGTTGCTTCGGCATTAAAGATAGAGACTAAATAATAAGCAAAATCCTAAAGAAAAGAAGAAGATGATAGCACACTGCAATTGCTTCAGCATTGAAGATGAAGACTTGATGAAAACTATTGTCTGGGTCATGTGCGTTGACAACCTTCCTAGCTACCTTGGTACCCAAGTCCTTCATCCCTTCCCTCTTGAGTTGAACTTATGATTTATAGGATGAAATAATAACCCAATTGTAATTCTTACCTGAGAAACTTATTATAAAAAAAGAGATACTCTTAATAATGAAATATCTCTCATTGTATTAATGAAATTATTAAGGATAAATTATATTAACCATTTTTGAATCTTGATCTAATTATATTCAATGTTTCTCATATTTAAAATTATACTTTCACCTTTAATCCTACTTTTATTATTATGAAATATAATAGTATTAATTTTTCAACTATAACTTCTTCTTTAATGTTGTTTTTTAATAATTGAAAGACAATTTCTCTATATTTTTTATGTATAAATCTACTATTTCTTTAAAGAAGTTCTAAGCCTATTTTGTTTTTATTATTTAATGAAAGGGCACATTTGTACGTAAAAATATAGGAAAATGGTCTTCTAATTATTAGGGACAATATTGGAGAAGAAGCTCCAATTAAAAAGTTAATATTGTTGTATTTCATATATACATTCAAAGGTTGTAAGTATATAATTATAAAATATAAGGAGTTTCAAGTGTGATTGAGTCAAAATTTAAGATTAAGCAATTTAATTTGCTTGATTATTAATTACAAATTATAAATATTGTGCAATTTTATTTAAGATTTGCAGCGAATTTGATCTATACATAAAATTTCATTTTAAACAATTGCAAATAACCAATGTTTGCAACATGATTAAGTTACACATTAAAATACTATTTCAGTCCTTTATAAATATAAAGCTTTTCAATTTAATCCTATTTAATTTTCATTCTCAATTAAATTCTTCACAAATTCAATTTCCTTTTAAGTCTTTCATTCGACTTTATTAAATAAAATAATAATGTGGAAGTCCAAATTATCACAAAAAATAATATTGTACCCAATTTTCTTATTATATAACTTTCATTTATAGAGATAATATAATTTTTAACTACTTGAAATTCCAATTTTCAAATATATATATAATATCAAATAAAAATAATGTTATTTTTGTAAATAATAATGATTTTTTTAAAAAATCAAGCTATTGAACCATGAAAATTGTGATGATTCGCATGATTTGAGCGATTCATCACCAGTTTATCGCTTTTTTGATAATTTTTTGAAGTCTAGTTTTAAAAATTAACTGAATTGAGGGGTTTATAACTTTTTGATTAAACTAATCAATCTAATTTGGTTTTTAAAATATTAATTTTTTTACAAATATTAGATTTACATAAATAAAAAGACATGTTGAATAAATTGAATATTGGAAGGATCAAAATAAAAATGAAAATTAAATAAAGACTAAATTATAAAAATTTTGCATCTCCAATGGACTAAAATATCAAAACCCTTAGCAAAATGTGGCAAATGTTCCCTCTGTTCTGTTTTGTCCATACTCTAATCACTTTCATTTTGTGTTCACCAATCGAACTCTCAAGCAGCAAAAGGGTTAGAAGAGAAGGCCGCTCCTAAGATGTAGCCCTCCTCACAAAAATAAACACTAGCCCTTCTATTTCTTTCTTTCTTTCTCTGTTTCTTTCTGGCCTAGCCCTTCTAAATTAATATCTGCTTATTGTCTCATTATCAGTTTTTAGCATCCCTTCCACAACTTTAGTTATTTGCTTATTCTTATGCAACCTGTCTATTTGCATGCAATTGGAATTTGTAACCCTCATTCCTTTCGTTTTGACACAGGATATAATTTTAGTTCCACAACTTAATTATTGCAAAATCTTAAATTTAATTATAAATATAATGAGACTCATATCTTTAATCCCCTTTGTTGAACAAGTTCTCCACAAAACTCACCAAAATCAGAACCCCAAGAAGGCCAAAACTTTCCCATCCTCAAAATCCCAAAACCCTTCACTCCAAAATCCCACCTTTGAAATTCCTTAGTTAAAATAAATTTTGTTTCACTTTAAATAAAAAAGAATTTCATTCAATTTATAATTTATATTTTAATTATATTTATATGGTTATAAAGTTCATCAAATTTAATAAGGATTTTATTAGAATTCATTTTATTTGATCTAAAACATATATTATATAAAAATTTTGCCTCATTTCCATTGTGCTTATTATAGT
Source organism: Sindora glabra (assembly GCA_020226215.1). Classification (NCBI taxonomy): domain Eukaryota; kingdom Viridiplantae; phylum Streptophyta; class Magnoliopsida; order Fabales; family Fabaceae; genus Sindora; species Sindora glabra. The sequence continues at coordinate 41,122,159 of CM035227.1, read as the reverse complement.
ACCATCAAAATATACTTTTTAATTGAATTTTGTGCATTTTTTGATACATTCCAAATAAAAAAATTCATCTACAAATAAATTGAAATTATTATATTTGATAAAATTTTTAAATAATAGAATTCATTTGTAAACGAATTGAATTTATTGCTATTAAAATGAAATCAATTTTTTATAAAATTATGATGCCAAACAAACCCTTATGAAGAATTTAAAAATTTCATAGAATTTAAATTCAATTTGTTCGGATTCCCCGTTATTTTGAAAACTATTTTTTTTGTGTAATTTGTTTATCTAAAGGAAATTTTCATTTCCCTAACTTTACAACCTTTAGAAAGAAAAAAAAAAAAACGTAACTACTATCAATTTTATAATTTCATTTTTTTATGTAATAAATGATTGATAAAAATACTTCTTTCCTTATAATGTTAATATGATAATATTCTAATTACTTTTTTTATTTGTTAACACGATATCCAACTTAAAAAATACCACAACAAAATAAAAAAATGACAAATTTTAACAAAATAAGTTACACACTTGGAAAAAATAGATGACGAACTAAACTCATGGAATCTATGTTTGGATAGATATATATTATTAGTTACATAAAATTTTAAAGACTTGCAATTAAAATGTATAATTTTAAATTTTAGTGCTCATTTTAAATTTGTTGCATTTTTAGCATTTGAAATGACATCCAAAAATGAAATTCCCCGCTAATGACCTCCTCCAAACGTACAAAGTTAAAATAAATACTAAACCCCACCAGTTTCCTCACCGTAAATGTTATCAACTATAACACGGATAAATAATTATGATTTAAGATAGTATATATCTTAACCACCGGATTCTTATGCTGGACGCACGTGATTCCTGGCTTTGCTTTAACAAGAAGTTACGTTACATTCATACAGCCCCAAGATCTAAATTTGCATATTTGCATATAGGATATACAAGCCTCGTGTGTGTATAAGTGCGCGCGTATATATATATATATATATATATCGTCTAGAAAGTGAAGGAGAGGGGAGGAAAAAGTTATGTTTATTTTGATGAAAAGTGGAGCAAAGTTTTTATCGGTGTGTCCATACAATATGCAAGAGAGAAGAAGATGGTAAATAATTGATGTCTTTTTGCGTTGAACGTGCAATCTCTAAGATAAAAAAAATGATAAATTGCAAATTGATGCCTTCTTATTTAGAATTCATATTCTCTAAAATGAAGTAATAGTCCGACACTAAACCAATCATTTTGATGGTAATATTTACATGAGAACTTGATTATGAAAAGAGGATATTCACAATAGGATTTAAATTTGATTCACTTTTAGTATAAATTAATTTTACACTATCACTCATTCATGTATTATTATGTCAATAAAAACTATTATAACTATTTTACTATTAATAAAAAATCTTAATTCTTATTACTTTTTTAATGACATATTATTTCATGTTCACCAATAGTGTTAAACGTTTAAGACTGATAATACATTAAATTTAGATAAAAATACATTGATTTTTTATGAGTTTTAATGAAATTACACAAGCTTTCTATCTAATTTTAAAGCCAACACAAACTTCCATTAAAATATAAAATAATGCTATACTTAAATGTGAACTTTTCAATAAAATGATGAGAGAAGATGATTATAGATTCAAATAAAATAATATATGATAATTTAAGTATTTTGTCAACAAAGATATGTGTGATTAAATTCAAATAGCTAGACATCTATGACAATGGCTTTAAAATTCTAACTGTTTGAAATTAATGAAAGTACATATTTTTTATTACAAAATACTCATAATATCCCATCATTAGAAGAAATATAACATAAAGCAATGACATCTAAAGCGATGACATGTGTGTTATTACTTTATTAGCCTAAAATTGATGGTAGGAAGAATGATGCATGTTTTTCATAGGCATTTATATAAAGCAACAACCATGTCATTACTTCAAAGCAAAAAAAAAATCTAAACTCTAATGCAATGACAATTTGTTAGCAAAAAAAAAAAAAAAAGGCAACAAAGATGGTACTTTTTTATGGGCAATTAAAGTCTAAAAAAAATTTGAGCTCTAAAGCAAAGACAATTGCCATTGCTTTAGCAAAATTAATTGCTATGCGGGAACCTAAGGTGCCTTTTTTTGCACCAATATTCCTAAAGTGATAGTATGGTTATTGCTTTAGTGTTTGCAACTGATGAGGTGAAGACTGTTGATCAACTTTTAAAGCAATGACAATGTTATCACTATAGGCTTAAAATGTTGTTGATTTAAGTTATAGGAAAGTAATACACCAAAATTGGTGTGCTTAATTAATAAGGTGATGATTTTATAAAGTCTAAAGCAACCAAATTTTGAATGTTATCACTTTAGATCCTCTATGTATCAGTTTATAACATTGTTCTCTTCCCCAATTTTTGCATGATTTTCTTCCGTTTTCTTTAGTAAACCTTTGCTTCTCTAGCTAACTAAGGTATATTCTATAACTTTTATTTAAATCTCTCATTATTTTCACCTTCCCTCTCTTTTTTACTCTCATTTCTATCATTTTTTCAATTTTTTCTCTTTATATCAAAGATTTGATTGTAATAGTGACTATTCTTCTATGTTTGCTATTGTCAATTTGTGAGATAAAATTTTAGGCTTTAAATATGAAGTTGATATAATTTGGGATATAGAAATGAGTAGCAATTTCTAGGGTTATTTTACTTTACCTTGTTGATGTAACAATTTTATGCCTTGAATATATAGTTGATTTGTTTCTGGATATGTAGTTGATATGGATTGGTATAAAACTTTCTTTCATTTTTACTATTGCTTTAATTTGCCTTGATGATGTAAATTTATGAAAATAAGTGCTATATTAATATTGTAAATCTTTTGATATATCCTTTTTTTAACTTAAATATCCTTTAGAATTTGTAGAATTGATATAGTGAAACTTGAACTTAAGATAGGATCATTGGCCTAGATTAGAAATTGTTAAAAAAGATTATATAAAAAAATTAAAATTTAATCATTTGATTAAAGAACAAAATATTATATAATTGCAAATTAAAAAGTTAAATTTATAATAGTTAAAAATATTCTTGACAAATGCCTTGATTAAATAAGTTAAAAAAGATATAAATGTTGAAATATTATTAATTTGTTAATTATTAAATTTATTATAATTAATTACAATTAGATCTTTCTAAATAAATAAATAATTAAAAACATTAATTTATATAGGAGGAAGTACTAAGAAAATAAAAATAAAAATAGTTAAATTTATTATTATTAAATGTGTGTAAAAGTTGTTAAGATTAATAATCAAAATTAAAATATTAAGACATGATAAGTTGAAATGTTTAATTTATAATAACATAAAATATGCATAAGAACCATCATGCTTAAAAAATAAAAATAAGTAAAATATCTGGTATTGGAAAAGTTAAAAGTTTTTATTTATCAAATATATTGTAGTTATTTAATTATTAAAAAATATTAGCTTATTAATAATTAACTAAAATTGCCATGCAGTATAATCCTTTCATCACAAAATGTGCAGTTGAAATTAGAGTGTGGTGTATTAGTCAAAAGCCTAGCCATTCAATTATTATATATCCAATTTTAAAATTCATGACTTATTATGTGAAACCTAGAAATCTCATTTTTTGATTTTATCCTACCACCACTAATGATTTTCAAGTCATGATTCTTAATATATTATAGAACATTTTCTTCTCTTTATAAAAAGTGATGAATTCCTTGTTAATATTCACAAATCCTCATATATGATAAAGTTATACACCTAATAAATGTCCTTTAAATGACTTTTAGAAATTAGAATGATATTAAAGTATAACATGCCATATGTAAAATTACCATAATGTTTTAAGATAACTTCGTAAACTCATTTATCTAATGAGCACCTAGATAATGCACTAATATTACCACATCGATGTCTATAAAATGAGATATTCTCTCACTTGAGCATGCATTTGAGTCATTTGTATTCATTCTTAATAACTCTATGATGATGAGCATTTTTAAAATCTAAGCTTATAAACAATATGTTTTATAATTGTCATCTCCATGCCTAACTATATTTCATGAACTATCTTGATCTTTAAAATTTATTAAACAAAAATAATAATTAAATAATTGATAAAGAAAAATAAATTATATTTTATTAATAATTGATTAAATGAAAAAGTTTATAAGAAGTGTTGTACTGCATCATGTGTAATTGGCTTGCAAGATACATCTCTGATAATATAAAACTCTTTTGATTATTATTTTGCCTTTCATTGATCCTATTTAACATTATATTGCTAAAATTTAAGGTAATAATGATAAAAACTTTGGAAAGTTCTTGTATAAGAAAAATATATAAAAATAAGGAAATATGATATAAAAGATTGAATGAAGAATAATTAATTATTTGAATGAATTTCAAATAAGAATTCTGTATGGAATAGTAAAAAAAGAAGTGGATAGAATAAAGTGTTCAAAGGTTAAATGTGTTTAAAGATAAGTATGTAAATATGAAAGATGTTTGAAGCATTTTTCCCATTTTGCCTTTAACTACTTATTCCTTTATTTCTCCTTAATTTAGTCCTATTTCTCATTTTCTCACCAAAATCCATAACCTTCACTCTCACCTTTTTCCCTTCTTTTACCTCTTTTTTTTTTTCAATTAGTAAGGGCACCATATCACACTCAATTGCACCCACTTTTTAATCCAATCGAGATAAGAGCTTTTAACTTTTAATCTTTACAAAGATTCCCTTTATTTTCTTTAAGGATTGAAGAGATTAAGAGATTTTGTTTAAAAATGAGATCTGAAAAGCTTAACTTCAAATTTCTTGGTTTTAGATGATTAGGAGTAAGTTAACTATAGTATTATCTTCCATTCATCTCTTCCATACAAGGTTAGCAATGTTTCACTCTAACCTTAACCTAATTTTACCATGTTATTTAAGATTTTCCATTTATAGTGTTTATGAGTGATTTAGTAGAAAACGTGAATTAATGCCTCAAAATATATATTGCATGATGAATTATGTTGATTTGGGTAGCATTTTGGTGTTTTGAACATGTGGTTATGGTATGATATGGTCAAAATATGATAGGAGAGGTATTGATGGTGGATAAATAGTAAAATTGTAGGAAAAATCTACAAATTGTAATATGATATTCAATAATATAGTTAACTACACTCAATTAATTTGCCTTCTAGGTTGGTATGGTTAACTACATAATTAACAATAACTATCAAGTGTTGTGCTTTAGCTTGTTGTAGTTGACCATATAGTTAACTACCAATAAGTAAAGCTCCATTTAAGCTTAATATAACTAATTACCAATAGGTAAAACTATTCTCTAGCCTGCTATAGTAGACTATATAGTTTATTATACTTAAGCAAAGTCACCTTGATTATTGGTGCTAGAATTCTTATTTAAATGTCCATACTTAATTATTGCTTTGTTATCATACAATATCATGTGCTATATGGAATTAAACCATGTTATACCTACTTGTACATGTAAAATGAAAATAGATGAAATTAAACACAAATAATGGTTAGTAAAATGGATAAATAAATTATGTCTACACATGGAAAACTAAATGAAGCAACATAATTTAGTCCTAACATACCTTGAAACTTAAGATTTCACATTTGTTAGAAAGAACAAATTTACTTATGATTGTATATGTGTGCATAAGTATAGGCACAAATGCCTGAATTATGTACATAGAAAGTGAAATATTGAATGGAATGAATTTATTATATATTGATTTATGAGAATTAATGAAATAAAGATATGAAGTGTTGATAATCATGTGGCTACTTATGCACTAGATTTGGTTGCCCATTTATGAAGAGATAAGGTTAATATTGGAAAAAAAATTAAGTTTGTGAAAGGATAAAGATGATTAGGAGTTATAAAGAGGTTTGCTTGTTTTCTTTATCTTATGGATATGTTATAACTAAGTTATTGAGTTTTAAAGTTTAATAAGTAATGGAATTGCATTGTTTATGGATGTTTTTAAATTATAAGAACATTTTTCCTTTTTGTGTTGGAAGTATGGTGTGTATATGTTTTCAGAATGAAAATCTAGACACTTGTAACAAAGGACATACCGTAAGCTTCACATTATAATGTTTATATACATATATCTATATATTCATGCAATATATATACTTATATTGATGTATTTTTATCAATACTCTGTTACTTTCTAATTACTCACTAAGTTTCTAAAAAAACTCAATCTTTTTATCTTTGATTTTATTCTTTAGGAAATCATTCTCCTTAGGTTCTTAGTTGTTATCAGATGAGTTAAAAGTAGGCCCACTTAAGGATTTTAGTATTAAGATAAGTATTGAGACAATTGGTTTAGATATGTATAAATACTAGTCATTGTACACATGTTTAAGCAAAATTTTCTAGTACTTGAATATGTGCATGATAATTTGGAAAGATATACACATTTGCATGTCTAGCAATGCATTAAATATAAATTAGAAAGGTTGGTAGGTAGTTGCACTTAGCAATCTTTATGTCAATCACATGCCTTAGGATAGGTCTTAACATTTAAGGGAATGACTAATGCAATTTGAGCAATCTTAAAGTAGGCCTATCTTAAGCTAACAAATAGGATCTAAGATAAATAACAAACTAGAATGGGTTGTGAGCATAGCCAAAAAATTATCCTTGTTCATTGACAGAGTGAGGTTAAATTGTAATGGATTTCAAATTAGGAAAAGCATAAATCCTTTAATGTTGAGTGTTTTTAGAAATGGTTTTCTTTTTAAAAATGATTATCCCATAACCACGAATGCCATGAAGTTCAAGTATGTCAAGTAAAGATACTTAATGAATATATCAGATTTAAGTTTGTGCGAGCACGATCTATTTAGAATTGTATTTTTAACAAGCTTGTTTTAAGTGGTCTAATCCATTTCCAAAATGAACTAGATTGATTAGCAATTTGACTTACTTTTTCTATTTATTATTTTATTTTTATATTTTAAATTTAATGTTTATATTTTAATATTTATTTTAATATTTATTAATTTTATTATTTATTTTTATTATATTTAATTATTTTGAATAATTAAATGTAATTTTTTGACAATTGTATTATATTTTATATTAAATTATAATATGAAAATAATTAATAAATTACCTTTTTAAAATATAAATATTATTTAAATCATTATGTATAAAGAAATTAAAAACAAGTAACTCATGCTTATTTAGTCTCATAGACCAATTCGGGCTTATTTAGGCTTTATCTATTTGGTTTATAACCTACAAACTAAATCCATTTAAAATTATTTTTTAATTCTATCCTGATTTTGTATAAAGCTTGAGGATTACCCTATTTGGCCCATAAACTATAGGCTTGCCAAGCAATGTTAGTGCTTAAGACACCTTATTTCTTTTGAACATAATTTTTAGGACAATTTCTTATTTTTGAATAAATTTTTTCAAAATAGATTAAAATTAAAGGTGTTTATGGGTCAAGCCATTAGGTTTTTGACTAAACTTTTCATATATGATTACATGAAATATAATAATTCAAGCCTAAGCTTAGCTTATTTAATTTTTAAAGCATTTGGTTTGGCCCAACAAAATTAAAATTATACATGACCTGAAACTTAGTCTGAAAGATCAATTACTTTTGTTTGCAATATTATTTTAAGTAAAAATAAAAATTTTTATATAAAAATATACATTTAATTAAATAATAGAACATTTAAACATATAAAATATTTCCAGAACATTTGGTTTGGAATAATTAGAATAAGGAAAAGGAAATGAGGGTATTTATTTCTTTTATGTGTGTTTGGTTAAAAAATTGATTCTCTTTTCCATTTTTTCTTGAATAGGTTTACTTTTAAAGGTAATTAATTGATGGTTCAAGATAAATTAAGCTAAAATCTATGCAAACCTAATCTGTTAAAGCTTAGTCCATTAAGGCCTATTTTTAAGCAAGTCCATTTTAGTTAGCCTAGTCTGGTCCACAAGCTAGCCTGCTTTTGTTTTTTAAAAAAATATTAATTTATATTTTCCTTTTATCCATTTTTTATATTTTGTATTTGTTTTTATGTTCATTAATTTTATTATTTATTATTTATTTTATCTAATTATATTAGGTATTTATGTTTAATTTTTTGACAATTGATTGTGTTTTATATTAAACATTATGTAAAAATAATCCATAAGTAATTTTCTAAAAAATATAATTTTTATTTAAATTATTAAATATAAAAAATTAAAAAAGTAATTCACTTGTTCAAGCTCTTGCAAACTGATTCATTTTGGTTCATGGCCTGTTAGGCTAAACCTACCTAGACCCTTTTTTAATAAGTTTAATTTTTTTAATTTGGTTTGCAAAAAGCCTACAGATTGATTTATTTAGCCTATAGGTTTTAAGCCTATTAAGCACCTCTATTTACGATAAATCAAGATACAATGATTTCCTTAAGCCTTCTAAGGAATCCTATTCCCTTATTTAGCACTCAGCTATCTAAAATCAACTATTCTTACTACATGTCCATTGCTTCATCACTCTTGGTAATCTCATGATAACGAATCAAGTGCATTTCCTATTCTTCTCTCCTACTCATTCACTCTTGGTAATCTCATGATGACGATATCGAGTGCATTTCCTATTCTTCTCTCCTACTCATTCACTCTTTATCTCACTGTTTTATTGTTCTTTCCATCGCACTCACTTTCTCATTCCTACTCAATCATTACCTTTGTCTTACTCATTCCTTCTTTCTTGCCTAATTATTCTCTCAATTATTCTCTTTGTTGGGTGAGAGTAAGATGACTACTTGATTTTGAAAATGTTAATTAGTCTTAAAACTTGTCTTAGTGCAGAAATTAATCAATTGGAATTGTAGAGATCAATTTGGATTAGGTTATTTAATCTGATTTGATATGCTTTATTAGTTTTTCTTGTGATTGCTTTTTAGCTTATATTATGTTTATTTTTTTCCCTATTATTTAATCCACCATTTGCAAAAACTAGCTTCTTACTAAAAGGAATTGACGTTATTGTCAACAATCACAAAATCAAAAGCCAAAACTTTTCCCGATTAGCTTTATAAAAGAACATAGCTAGCAGCAAATGTAAAAATTTAAGTTATAATGTGACTAAGATGTCCAAGTTAAAAATTTTGGCATATAAGTTACCCAAAATAGCCATCACAACCTAAAAGAAGAGTAGTAGAGATCATTATTAATAAAAAATATGAAAATTCAGTTTGCATTTTTTCCTTAAATAAGACATTTTAGTTTTATTTATAGAAAAATACATTAATTTTATTTGTTTAGCAATTCATTAAGATATCTTGATCTGAGAAGGGTTTAATGTTTACTTAGTCATGGCACAAAAAATAAAGAACTTTACAATCTTAGCATCTAGCAAAGTATAAGTTGACATGTGATTTGCAATGCTATTATATATTTTGAAAACAAGAAGAAAAATGGAAACAAAGTATTGAGAAATTTGTACAAGAAGAATTGAAAATGAATCTATAGCTACCATCATTTAACTACTATTAAAACAATGAAGTTTCTTCATTTGTCTTCTATTCATTAAACAAGTTTCTAACATTTTTTTCCATGGAAAAAGAAGCTAACTTGAAGTTTTGTCAAATATAATCTCCTATAAATAAAAATATTATTTTACTAAAGTATAACATAATTGATGTATAAAAAGAAAGGTTTTGCTTTGACATGTTTTAGTTAAATCTATAAACTATGAAAAAATTCATAAATTATGACTTTTGTGGAAACTCATATAAGACCTTGCAACTTTTGATCTCAGGCATAGCCTGGTTTAGTTCATGATTTCATGATTTTGATTCATTTGCTTTATCTTTAGTTATTGCATAATCATAACAAAGCTACATGAGGCTTTATATCTTAATTAAAATATTACTTATGCAAATAAAATTTGATTATTTTTTGCATCAATTCATTGTTTGCACTTTGATCACAAATTGAATCTTTACAAAATGGGTTTGTATAAGAAATGTTTTTTTGATTATCTTCTTGCTCTTGAAATACTCCTGATAATTGAATTGGCAAATGGAAAAATATTATCTATGGATTTTGCAACCTTAAACTTCCATGAATTTAATTTATTATCTTGTTTATTTAAGTCTCAATTTTGGAACAAAGTTCTTTGTTGCTTTTACAATATTTTTTTTTTGCAATTTTTTTAGAACCAGAATATTATAAAATTATTATTAGGTTATGTTATTCTTTTCTTCATTTAGAATGCATAAATAAATCTAATTTTGAAATTTATATTGAATTTCTTGACTAATGTGTTCAATAAAACATATACAGAAATAACTTAATTTAGTCTATCCCTAAAAAGGAAAAGAGAATTGTGATTTCTACAATACATAATCATTATAATTAAATTTGTCATTTTGGTGTACTTGATATGGTATTCAATAAGTAAGACAATTTATAATGCATAATAATTGGAATAAAGGAAAGAAAGTAAAAGAAAATGAAGAATGATAAACTTCAATAACTTTATTAGAGAGAGTGATATTATATGTAGGATTAATCTTTGAATGAATTGACAAACATTTCATGTAATTTATGAAATGATTAGAGATATTAGAGGTTTAAATAGGACAAGATATATATTTTTACAGGAGATTGTTGCAATGTTTTTAAACATAGTAATGCACTAGTATAAGAATATAACTACTAATAGTTATTTTTATGGGAGTGATGAAACAATAAGTAGATAATTTAACTTATGTTTGAAGGCTATCCTAAAGTTGCATGAAGTGTTACTTAATAAACCATCTTCTATATTAGAGAATTGTGAGAATGATAGATGGAAATATTTCAAAATACTATAAATCTTATCTTATTTTGTTTCTACATTGTTTATAGTATTACATAATATAAATGTCAATTTGTTATTTCTTTTATAAAATCATTTAGGTGCTTTTGTTGCTCCATTAATTAATGTGACCATGCTCTTTAAAAATCAGTCTAAATATCAAACAAGAAAAGGCAACCTGACAATAAATATCTTAAAAGTGTACTTATTTGATATAGAGTTTATATCTAGGTTACACAATAGGGAAGGATTAACATATGATAATCAAGTCCTTTAAGATGTCATTTTTAGGCCTAATGGTTTAAAAATTCCTAAATGTAAATTTGATTAATAATTGTATTTTTTAGTCCAACACTATATAAATAAGTATATTATAAAATAATTATTTTAATGTGTTAAGGTTGCTATTTCTTATACGATGCAAGGTATACTAATGGAGAAGGATTTCTTACTCCATATAGAGGGCACATTTATAATCTTATAAAGTGGAATGGTGATAATCAACCATGGAATGTTGAAAAGTATTTTAACTTGAGACATGCAATGGCTAGGAATGTAATAAAGAGATATTTTAGTTTATTATAGGGAAGATGGCTTATTTTTAAAAGCCTTTCTTAGTTTTTTTTATGAACGTAGGTTGTATCATTATGGCGTGCTATCTATTACACAAGTTAATAAAAAGATATATACTTTTAGGATCTATTGAAGAAAAAGAAATATATGAGGAAGAAGAAAATAATAATAGTGATAATGATGATGATAGAGACAATGAATGAATTTATCACCTTTATTATGACACCAGACCTCTTCAAAAGCACATTGGCTCAAAATATGTTCAATAATTAGAGAGTTAGCAATATGATTTAGGGCTTAATAGTTAGTTATTGTATTGTGTTTAGTTTCTTTAAGTTTTATTTAAATTGGTTGTTGGTTGATGTACTTTGTTATATTTAAATTTTGTTATTTTTGATTGGGGATTGTACTATGTAAGCTACATTGTTTGCATTATTAAAGTATATTTTTACTATAATAAATATGTATTTATATTATTATGTTATACTTATGTTCTTTATTATGTTTAAATATGTCTTAGAATGGAACAAAGTATCAATGAAAGAGTAGAAATAAGTGATTTTAGAGTTCTTGAGAAGATAAAGTTGTCATAGATGCTTCATTAGAGTTATCCATTAATCCATATTGGAAAGGTAATGTTAGTTTTAGAGATGGTTGTATGACTTGTTTAGAGGAAATGATAAGTAAAACAATTCCTAATTGTGGTTTAAAAACTTTCCTTCACATTGATTTTAGGCTAAAAACTCTTATTGAAAAATTTAAAGCTATTTATGAGATGTTGGGTAATAATGGGTTCAAATAGGATGACAAAAGGAAAATAACATCTATAAACAGAGGTGTTTATAATGGGTATTGTAAGGTAAGCTTGTAAGATATTTGATTTCATTATATGTTGTTGATATTTTTTATATATAATCACCCTCAACTTTACTTTGTTTTAGAGATAGTTATATGACTCATTTGGAGCAAATGATAAGTAAAACAATTCCTGATTGTGGTTTAAAAACTTTCTTTCATATTGATTTTAAGCTAAAAATTCTTATTGAAAAATTTAAAGCTATTTATAAGATGTTAAGTAATAATGGGTCAAAATGGGATGACAAAAGGAAAATAACATCTACAGACAGAGGTGTTTATAATAAGTATTGTAAGGTAAGCTTGTAAGATATTTGATTTATATGTTGTTGTTATCTTTCATATATAATAACCTTCAATTTTACTTTGTTTTAAAGCACCATACTAATGTCAAAAACTTGTATGGAGTGTCATTCCCACACTTCCATGAAATGATGAAAATTTATGGTAATGATTATGTTATTGGAAAGAATGTTGAGACCTTTCAAGATGCTTTACATAATTTGGAAAACGAAAGGGATATGGCAATTAATTGATGCATTTGATGGTATAGATGTTGAAGCAAGTATTGATGGAACACAATCTACTATAGAATCTACTCTTCCTTTCAAAAAATTAAAAAAAAAGTTAAAAAAGAAAGGAAAATAAAAAAGTGATTGAGCATACAAATAGTTCGGAGTTAGCATGCTTTTAAATCTTTATAGAAAATATGAATATCCCTCTCTATACCACGACAAATGCTTAATCATGTGCATGAGAAAAGAGCAAGAAATAGCTGATAAAAGTTGCAAAATAATGGATGAATTATTCCAATTAGAAGGATTAATCAATGCTTAGGCTTTAGAAATTGCCACTATTCTTACTGTTAACCAAACAAGCTCAATATCTTTTACTAATACCCTATTTCTATTAAGAAATAATATGTTCTAAGTCTTCTTTTAGGTGCTAATTGGTCATCTTAGTCATATGTGACATCTTACATATATAGTTTAACCATTTACTTAATGGATAATTTTTGAAATTTGTGTTGGATGATGCATTTTTTGGACTTTGTATTAGGTGAATTTGTGATTAAAACCTAGTGATTTAAACTTTTTTGTATTTTGGATATAATATACTTCATGAATGATATGAGTGCTTTAAATTACACAGTTATGAATGGTTAATCCATTGATTATGATATTATTCTCCTATTGATATAGTTTCTCAATTTTATGTATGTAACATAAAAAGCTGGTGATTTTTGTGATTATATAAGGTGCACACTAGATGAGGTCTAGTATAAAAAAATTGATTGATTCCCCCTAAATGAACTAAATGACAATAAAAGAAATTAGGGAAAATTTAATTCCTTTTTATGTTTGAACCAAATAACTAGATAATTAGAAACTATTTGTTTCCTTTCTCCTTGATTCCTTTTCTTAATTCCATTTTATTTCCCTAATTTCGACCAAATGCCCTTTAATTATATAAAATTATGTATTTCTTTTGCATTAAAAATAATTATATAATATATAACTATATTGATAAAAATAAATTTATATAATTAGGTCGAGTTGGTTGGCTTCATTCATATAATCATAGCTTGAGCCTTACCTAAATATGAATCAAATCATGAGAAAAAAAGAATTTAAACTTTATATTTGTTAGGATTGGTCTTTTCGGGCTAGTTGAGTTGCCTTTCTCATGTATATATTTAATTCAATTTTTTTTATCTATCTTAACAATGAATAATTTAAATATCTCCTAAGAAAAATTATATCTTAAAAAAAAAATAACTTCAAGCTACTATTTCAAAGCTACTATTGTATTTATATCACACTATTCATATAATCATGGCTTGAACCTTACCTAAATATGAATCAAATCATGAGAAAAAAAGAATCTAAACTTTATATTTGTTAGGATTGGTCTTTTTGGAATAGTTGAGTTGCCTTTCTCATGTACATATTTAATTCAATTTTTTTATCTACCTTAACAATGAATAATTTAAATATCTCCTAAGAAAAATTATATCTTAAAAAAAATTAACTTCAGGTTACTATTTCAAAGCTATTGTATTTCTATCATACTCTACCCTCTTGCCATGTTTTGTTTCTTGGAATTTTACAAGTTGCATTACTTAATATGTTGAAAACTTTGAAATATCTTCTTTTGTGAATACCTACATACTTGCTCATTAGTATTCAAAAATTAAAAGTTTATTATATAGACCTGGTAAAGATTAGTTGATTAATTCTCAATGCAAACTAATAAATACTATTAAAAATGTTGTTTAAGTATGTTATAATTAAAAGAAAAATAAATTACATTTGAAAGTTCAGGTTCAAAACACTAGATAAGTTGTTTTATGATGATAATCATATTTAATGGCTTTAATTTGTGACCATTAGCTTCTTCACTCACACTTGCACATGTTTAGAAGCCTTTTTTTTAAATGTCCATTTAATTTAAAAGTGCTTCATATTCCATTTTTTTTGGCCCTATTATTCATTATTGCGTTCAATAACTCAACAACTATATTTTAATAGATTAATTAATTAAAAATAGTAACTAATATTATGTAACGACCCTGTCGTTCATAGGTAATGTAGAATCGTTATAACATAAAATACGATTAAATAGTTTTGATATGAACTTGGAATTACCTTAAATGACCTTAAACTATTTCTTTTTTCAACATGTTGAAATGATTTAATTTGATATATGCTCTTGTTTAACTTAATTTCATAAATAAAATTGAGTCTGTTAGAATTCCAAAATTTTTTCTACGTCTGAGTGCCTTCCTTGGAGGGTTATATAAAATATGCATTATTTGAGGATAAAAAATTTCAATAATTATTCCTCTTGTATTTTTGTATCAAAGAATGATTTTTAATGAATTTTTAGAGACCTAAAAGGACCATTTTGAGAAGACGCTATTTTTAAAATTTTTCTAAATTCGGTATTTTGAACTAAAATCCAAAATCTAGATTTTTATTCTTTGGAGTTTTGATTTTTTTAAATTTTTTTTGAATCCAAATGGGGGGTATTTCCTTATTTACATTTATGTCTCAAGTAAATGAAGAGTAAAATGTCAAAGGTAAAATGAGGACTTTTACTTAAATAGCAGAAATATAAATAAGTTGCTGAACCCGTGATCCTGTATGCTGAAACCCTGAACCCGTGCCCAGGAGACCCAGAATCTAACTCGAACAGAAACCCTAAAACAGACAGAACCGAAATAGAACGAACATAACAACAAATAGAACAGACATAGCAACACCTCTATTCAGCTCCTTTCTTCTTCTTCTTCTTCCTCTTACACTTCCAAATACACGAGATAGCTCCCATTTCTTCACATTTTTACACGTTTTCTTTCATTTTCTCTCCATTTCTTGCTGCTGCATCTCCTAATTTGTGATTTCCCTTGTTGATTTTGAAATTTGGGGGTTTTAGACAGAAGCTCCGAAATTCCTTTTCATTTGCTTAATAAGGTAATTCCCAAGCTTCATTCTTTTAATTAGGAGTTAGATTAGCTTAAATTAGTTAATAGATAGTAAAGATTAGTTTGTTTTTAGATTATGCACATAGTGTGGAATTTAGGGATTTTTGACATATGAAGCTTGATAATGAAATTGAGTGTTGATTTGTTGTTTGATTGCTTGCATAAGGTCAATAAACACTTCCTAGTGGCTTAGCAGTTCGAGAAGTAGGAAGAAATTAACTTAAGTATTTTGGCTATTTTGTGAGTAGATAATGTGTATTTCCACATTTTTATATATTTTTCAAATTTCTTTATACTTTGAAATATTAATTTGAATTAATTTGTTAATTGTCATTACTTTTTATGCATTTTAATTCCATATATGTTTAGGGCTCTAGGTACTCTTAGGACAAGCACCTTAAAAATTTTCTTAAGTTATAGTAAATAAGAACAATGTTAAAATGACTTTATGATGAGGAAATTAATTTATGTGACTTATTTTGAAATGATATACTATTAGAATCTTATTATATGATGTTCTTTAAAAGGTTATTATGGATAAGGTGATAATGTGTTAAAGTTTCACATATACTTGTAAAATTTGATTTTTGATGAGTTTGGAATAATTTGATATTTGAGATGTTGATTATCATGGTTGAAAGCTTTGATGAGTTACTTATAGTTGAAAGAGATATAGATTGAGATTGTTTTAAAATTATTGATGTATGAAACTATCTATTTCCAATAATTTTCTCATATAACTGTCGCTTATATTTATATGGTGTTTTGTTGTTTTTATAAACTTATTTTAGGAGAAGACTAGTTGAAAACTATAATTAACAGCAGTAATGACATTAGCCTTGATGCACCTTGGTTCGAACCCTAGTTAGCAGGGGAGTTGCTAACCCCGTGTGTCGACCAACACATGTGGATTGGTTTATGGTAACCTGATAGGTTGCCTTCGAGCTGAGAGCTCTTTGAAATTGTTAATTCATGAGTGGAATGTTTATGTTAATCATAACTAGAAATCTCCCACCTCCAAATGTAATTTGATGGTTTATGTATTTTAAAACTTATTAACTTTGATCATGTTTATTTATTCATCGTGATTATATTATACTGAAATTTTTACCATGTAATGTTTATGATAATTTCATTTGATTAAAGAACTTATTACCTATTTCTTGACTTGAAACTTATGTTTTCATATTCTACTTTTAATGAACATTTCAAGTATTGTTTTAACAAATATGATTGCATAACTTTTATTATATCTCTCAGTATTGAAAGGTTGTCAAATTTTTTTAGGGAAAAACTCGTGCCATGGCTTGTCCTATTTCCGTTGAAAATTTACATTATCTATTCATTGAGTCAACGACTCACTCTTTTTGTTGTAATATTTTTTAGATAGAGATTTGGCTCTAGGTCCATCGTCTGCCACTCCTTGAAGAAAGAGGAGCATTCTTTTGTGGTGAGCCACACTTTGTTCGTGTGGGCTTGATATAGAACTTTTGTGTATTTTTGAAAGTTATAAATTTTGAATACTCTTAGATGTGTTCCATTAAACCCACAGGCAGGGCATGCTTCTGTAGACTTATATGTATGCATTTTGTTATTATTGAGGAAAGGATTGTATGGTTATTAAATGACATCAATTATATGTTAATATATATGATTTAACAGGTGGATGTTGAAAAAAAAATGAGAAAGTCCGTGTGGGACTATGTGTATGTGAAAAGTTATTGTTTGTGTGTTAGGCATGTACCCACTTAAGTTTGAAACAGGTTACAGGTTGTTTTCTTTATGTTTTAGGCTAGTATGACTATAAGGTCATATTTTGCCCTAAGGTCAAGCGCCGGTCACACCCTTAGTTTTCGGTTGTGACATATTATATTACCAAATTTAACAAAGGGAAAAATAAGTTATTTATAAAATTAATTTTTAGGCTTAAATATAATTTTGATTCCTAAAATATAAATTGTTCAATCTTGGTCATCTTGATTAAAAATAATCTATTTTGATTTCTCTAAATATCAAATTAGTGCAAAATCAATGGAACATATGAAAAATTGAATTATTTTGACAATTAATTATATATAATTTTTTTTAAAAAATTATTTGAAAAATAATGTAGTGAATGCTTAGAAATCAAATAGGAGTTAACAAAAATTAATAAAAATGCAATTAGTTTAAATAAACATGTAAAATAGGCCCTGTGACCGCAGGCAATGCAGGCAACCCGCGGTCACAGGGTAGTTTTGGTCAGTTAATATGAAACCCATTTTAATTGCGGGCAATCCACATGAGCAACAGCCGGTGTGGTCATAGCCCGCAGGCAAATTTTTTTTCTCCTCCTCTATGCTACTACCCATTCAGGCATTCACCTAAGCCCAATTTATCAACTTGACCCAATTATATTTAAATTCAATTCAATTCTTATTTTTAAATCCAATAACCCAAAGACATTTTACAGCACAAGTCACCATATTTAATTTCGCTTCGGCTTAGGAATGGCTCATTCTAAATTTCATTAAATAATTGTAATTATGTGATCATGTGGTTGTGTCAGGTTGTTAACGTCATAGTGGAGTGGACCAGGACTAGTGACCACCATGTAATTGTAACTTGTGAGTTGTGAGCAAAAATATGATCTTTAGTTCTTCACTTGCTTTTAGCTTTCTATAACAGAGTTACAGAAATGAAATTAAGAGAAAAAACCTTCCCTCATTTTGACTTTCCATACTTTCCTCTCGCCTTTTGGTTCAGCTCTCCCTTCTGGCCCAACTTTGTCATTAGGTCAATTAGTGCAGGAATAGTACACGGCCCTCACCAGCCCAGCAATCAATCCCGACCCACCTAATAGTAGACAAACGGATAAAGTAGAGCATAATTTGGCAAACTTCAATATTTAACCAAACTGCTCAAGACATCTCAGATAGAGACAACAATAATATGGGGAACACAGTGAGGTTTGATTAGGAAATAACTCTATTTATGGGTTTATTTTGTTCTTGTTAGGTTGCTATTTTACATTGTGAGCTTAATCTATTAATTTGCTTTGTTAGTTTGTATTATTTCCATTATCAAGTTGCTATCTTATTTCCAGAAATCAAGTTACCATGTATGTTAATGTTAATAAGTTGCACTTGTATTTCTAGAAAAACAATTATTGATAACAGGGCAATTATGTTAATATATTAACATTTAAGAAAGAAATTTATATTCATTTTGGTTTTGTTTATCTTACTTTGGTTCCTTTTATGTGCCTTTATTTTTGCTATTTTGCATTATTGGAAGTTATGTTTTCACAGTAACATAGTTTTATAATTTTTATTTTGCATCAAATAAGCTATCTTTTATCATATACATTTGTACATTGGTAGGTAGGTTTAAATATGGCATATTTAGAAGATGATGTGGAGATAATAGGAAATTTAGGCGAAACTCAAGGATAAAATACAAGCTCTCAACTAGGAGTTGAAAATAGTAGCCACCAATCAGAGATTGAAAAAAAAATTGAATTTCAAGATGATGATATTGACACCAAGGAGAAAAAAAGAAAAAGAAAAAGAACTACTTCAGATGTATGAAATTTTTTTGATCCTGTAGGTATAATTAATGGAAAATTAAAGGCTAAATGTAAAAGGTGTCATGAGCTCGTGACTGGAGGTGGTAGAACTCATGGCACTTTAACTCTTGCTCGTCATATAGAAAAATGTGAAAGAGTTAGAGTACTAAAAAATAAAAGAATTCCCCTTATAATTATTGATTATTTAGGAAAATTGAGAAATTCCAAGCTTGATCCCAATGTTGTAAGAGAAAAAATAGCCATGGCCATCATAAAACATGACTCTCCATTCAAATTTGTTGAATATGATGGGATTAAGGATTTGCTTAAATATTGCAATGTTGATATTAGATTTATTTCTAGAATTACTACAAGTTGTGATGTGTCAAAAGTTCATGCAGAATAAAAGAAGAGATTGAAAGAAACTTTGTCAAATATTCCTGATAGAATTTGTTTGACTTGTGATTTATGGACTGCTTGTACTAATAAGGGATATATTTGTGTAACTACACATTATGTTGATATTGATTGGCACTTGAAAAGTAAGATTATTACTTTTTGTGATATACATCCTCCATATTCGGGTGTGCAGTTAGCAAGAAAGGTGATGGACATACTAATTGATTAGGGTATAAAGAAAATTTTTTTTTCTCTTACTTTGGATAATGCTTCTGCTAATGATAATATGCAAATGAACTTGAAGACTCAAATGGTTTTGAAAGGAAGTTTGCTTTGTAATAGTGAGTTTTTCCATGTTCGTTGTGCTGCTCATATATTAAATCTTATTGTGCAAGAGGGGTTAAAAGTAGCCTCAAGTGCTTGTCATAAAATTAGAGAAAGTATTGCTTATGTGAAGGGATTTGAGAGTAGAATAAGGAACATTCAAGAGTATGTAAGAAGGGTTTCAATTAATAGTAGTGTACATTTGTGTTTGGATGTGCCTACTAGGTGGAATTTTACATATATAATGCTCGAAGGTACTTTGAAATATAAGAGTATATTTTCTTTGCTTGCATGTAATGATGACAATTACAAGCATTGTCCAACAGTTGAAGAATGGAAAAGGGGGGAGACAATTTGTGCATTCTTAAAACCTTTTTATGACATGACAAACTTGATTTCGGGATCTAGTTATCCTACTTCTAATTCGTATTTTAGTCAAGTTTGGAAGATTGAGAAGTTTCTCATAGATAATGTGAACAATGAAGATGAGGTGATAAAAGTCATGACTTGTAATATGAAGAAAAAATTTGATAAATATTAGAGCCAATATAGTGTTTTACTTGTAATGGCGGCGGTTTTTTATCCTAGGTTGAAGTTAACAATGCTAGAATTTAGTTATCAAAGTATGGATCCATTTTCTTATCAAGAAAAGATTAGTGTGGTGAAGACCAAACTATTTCAACTCTACGAAGAATATGCAAAGGAATTGGTGTGGTGAAGATTAAACTATTTTAACTCTATGAAGAATATGCAAAGGATTCTTCTAATCCTACCTTATCACATGTTGATCAAATGGCCTATGCTTCTAATTCTATGAGTTCTAGTACAAGCACTTTGGATGTGATTGATGTAAGTTTAAAATATCCTCTTATTTGTTTTATTTATTTTATTTTGTTAACTTGAATTGTCATAATTCTTTTTATTTTTTGTAGATATGGATTGATTTCAAGAATAAAGTTATTGGTCTAACTTTTGACTCTAAATCTCAATTAGAAATTTATTTGAAGATGCCATTGCTTGATATTGTGTTTCATAGAAATCTAGATGTGTTAGCATGGTGGAAGGATCAACACAACAGATTTCCCAACTTGTCAAGTATGGCTTGTGATTTGTTGTGTGTTCCTATTACAACTGTGGCTTCAAAGTTGGCATTTAGCATTGGAGGGCATGTATTAAACAAGTATAGAAGTCGACTTCTTCCAAAAAAAGTTCAAGCTCTCATTTGCACACGAAGATGACTTTATGGTTTTGATGCTAGTGGTATTGGTAATGTTTTAAAAATAAATTTATTATTTTACAAATTTTATATGATTTATTAAACAATTGTAATCATAATTTTATAATTTATAGATTTTGAAGATGATGAAGAGGAAGTTCTTTCAGAGGAAGATTCAAATAATCTAAGTATAATTACAAATACTATTGGATAAAGTATGATATTATTTGTAATTACTTGCATTTCACTTTAAACATTTCAAAAATTTATGATTTTATTTCTTCATTTGCTAGTGCCATGTCTCTCTTCATATTTTTTACTTTACAAAAAAAAAAGATTTAAAGTTTTGCTAATTTGATCTTTTATGATTTATTTTACTTTAACCTTGCAGGCTGAAGTGTAATTTTGGCTCTGAACTGTAGTGGTGTGATCTTAGGTACATTATCAATAAGGTTAGATTATTAAAAGTCTTTCCTATTTTAATTTTGTCCTTTTATACTTTCAGTTTCAGCCTGTTCTTTTGTTGTTTCTTCAACCATTCTTGTGATTGGTATGCAGGGTAAGCCCATAGAAGACACCCGTATGATCTTGTGCTCCTCATTCTTCAATTCAGTGCATTGAATCATACTTCTTGTTTTTGGGGTTGAATGCTATTCAGAGATATATATTCAATACATAGAAATAGATACATTTTAAGATTGCCTATGGCGTTTAGTTAAAACTTGCTGTCCTCAGTCTTGTAGTATGTTATCTTTTGTTTCCCCATAGGATTGTTGGTTTATTTCTTTAGCTTGTAGAGTTGGACGAAACTTTGAGGTTCTTAATGGCTGAACTTATGATGCACAATGTGACCCGCTTCATCTTAAAAACAGAAAATTTTATGGTTGGATATGTTTTTAACATGTGGAATTTCTTATCGAAAAAACATGCACCAAAGCCTTTGTTCTCCCGTGAATTAGCTTGGCATACATTTGATGTTTCTTTTTGAGTATAGCTTAATATTTTTCAGGTCTTATTCATAGTAGTGTTTGTTTTTCTGTTGCCTTAATTTCTCTGCCATTGTCAGATTTAGAATTGCTTCTAGGAAGCTGTGTTTTATTTCTTCGTTCTTTGACAATCATCATAGCATTGCTTGCCTTACTAACCAAATAGTCACATGACTATAAAATGGTATTTTGATGGGTAACATTCTTGATTAGTTTACTAGCTGAAATTATCTGCAAATCAAATTGAAGTATCGAACTTCAAATATTATTGAGATGATATTGCTGGATAGATTAAATGGTGGAATGTAAATAAGCGAGTACTGATTGGAATGAATTTTTAATTGTTTGAGAGATTGCTACTGTAAGTAGACAAGTTCTATTCTATTGAAATTTTGAAATGCGGGCAGCTTGTAGGCATGCCCGCACCACATGCAATGTGGTGCGGGCGGCCTTATTGTTACTCATTTTTGCATGCGGACTTATGCGGGCAAGCTCACATGGGCAAAAGTCCGCGCAGGCTAAGCTCACATAAGCCCGTCCCACTTGTTTTACATGTCTAGGTTTAAATTGGTATTAATTAATTGTAATACAAAAGTTAAGTATTTAAAATAAATTACACTACGAACTTTTTATTCAAGGGAAATATAATATTATTCGAAGGTTTTGCCTTCCTCTATCTACATCGTGGCTTTGATTTCAGGACCTTACATTTTATAACTTAAGGAGGTGATATATTTTTTTTGTTATATATATTAAAAGTATTAAGTAGGTAGATATTATTTTCAAATTTTTATTTAGTATATAGTAATATTCTATTTGAAGTAGTTAAAAAATACTCTTTGTTTTCGTTATATTTAAAATAAATAAAAATTATAATTGAACTTCTAAGAAAACAAAAAAGTGAATGCCAAAAATTCACAATCCCTTTAATATGGTAATATAAGTAATGACACCATAAACATTTATAATTTATGACTATAATAACTCTTCTTATCCTTCTAATGTTTATGATAATAATCATATTTAATGGCATTAATTTAGATGTAACTGGCTTTCAAGTGTAACTTTAAATTCAATGAACGTTTACTTTAGTCTATGGTTAATTGGCTAAGTCAAGACAATTAGTCAATGGACATTTACGATCAAAATTTCCAACTTAAGTAATATATGATATTATTTTAAAATTTTATCTTTCGTTATATCATGGATTTAATCATAGGACTTTGTGTTGTGCAACTTATGGGGGTGATATAATTTTTTTCGTTAAATATGTATTTTTAAAAATATTTAATAGGTAGATATTTTTACATTTCTATTTAGTGTATAGTAATATTTTATTTGAAGTAGTAAAAATTTACTCTATATTACTATTATATTTAAAATAAATGAAAATTATATTTGATCTTCTAAGAAAGCAGAAAGTTAATGCCAAAAATTTACGATCTGCTTCACAATGGCGGAGCATTATAAGGACAGAGGGAGGCTATGACCCTCTAATTTTTTTTCTATGACCCTCTAATTTTTTTTTACAACTTTATATTAGTATTGTGTAATTATTGTAAAAAATTTTCATGCATTATTTGTCCTCCTAAAATATTTTCATTTTTCATATATTTAGAATTTATGATGTTTAAAACACATAACCATAATATTTTCTTAACTCAATAAGATATAATTCAAAAAATATAAAATAATTTTACAAAATTAATGCTTAAAATACTGCTTCAAAAACTTATTTGAAACATAGTCAATGAATTTGCCAATTTATACCATCTGACTGGTTTAGATATAATATACATGCCAACTTTTATGCCTTAAGTTAACTTATTTGTAGAGTTAAATTTAAAACATTTATAACTTGTTTAAATATCTTAAATAGAGACAAAGACAGTAGTGAACAATTCCAATCTCTACAAAGGCTAACATATCTTAACTTCAGACTAAATAATGTTTATAATTTTTTAAAATGATTATTTATTTTAATTCTTAGTACATGTTTTAATATATATATATATATATATATATATATATATATATATATATATATTAAATATTTTCATTCTTTTTCTTTACAATTAATTTTTGAATTTTATGTATGTCTTAGTATTGTTCTCTTATTCTTTATTTTTTGTTAACCTAACAATGCTACATTTTTATACCATAATAATAATATATTGAAAATTGACAACTCTAAGTATTTGTGCTTTTTATTTGATTCTGATTTTACAAATTTCAAATCAATTAACAAGATTTCTAATTATCGAAGTAATAAAATGAATTCATTGAATTGATCTTAAAGCATGTATAAATATATAGTAAATAGTGATAATGTTTGGATTTTTCATTTGTATGATTTTATTATATTATTACTTCTTGTTTTAATATTTACATAAGCTAATTTGATTTATATTCAACTAATTATTTTTTTATGATTAAGAATAAGATAGTTGATAAATTTTTTAAGAGAAAAATTAGTGATAAAAAGGAGAATAATCTAACTAAAAATTTGTCACTAATTATATGATAATTCATTGATGACTTCATATCTTTGAAAGAGTAAAGAGATATATTTTGAATAGAAGTAATTTTTAACATGTTCTAATTTAATTGCTTATAAATTAGTTTCCCTTAGATTTTTTTAGGAAATAATTATGATATTATACTATATTTAAAATATTTAAAAATACATAAAATACTAAAAGTCATATAACATCATAAATTTTTATATAATATTTTGAATTTATCCCTCTAAAAATATTAGTTAAACAATAATAATGACATCATAAATGTTTATAATTTATTTCTATTGTAACTCTTCTTATTCTTCTAATGTTTATGATGATGGATTTGACTCTTCTAAAATCTAACTTATATTTTAAAGAATAAAGTATATCATCAAAATCATTAATAATAAAATTAAGGGAGTGGATAATTACATATTTAAAAATTATTTTTTTCACTTATTATTATTTATAAAGTCATAGGATTTTGATCTTCTCATCAATGATTTTAATGATGTACTTTGTACTTTAAAGAAGCCTAATACAATAATCATATTAGTAGCTTTAATTTAGATGGAATTGGCTTTTAGGTGTAACTTTAAAATCAATGGACGTTTATTTGAGTCAAAGGTTAAACAGTCAAGTCAAGATAATTGTAGTTAACATTCAACGTTTTAATGGTAATCTAACGTACAAGGAATTCTCTGGTACACTTTGCTACTATACTCTACGGTACTCGTTACCCGATAGTTTGTCATTCAACAACATGTGGCAAGTTTAAGTGTTAGTGTTAATGGAGTTTTCTAAATTATTTTTAAGGATAAAATACACAAATTTCCTCATATTATATTTTATGTGTTAAAAATTCCTTGATATTTTAAAAGGTTTAATTAACATATTTAAATTATATATGTTGTATAGAACCAAAAAATTGATTCTTCAATATCACTTCTACATTTATAATTGATTTTGAAACAAAAATTAGAATAAAAATTTTTACTTTTAAAAATATTATCAAATATAAAATATTAATTTATAATTAATTTTGTGAAACTAATCATTCATAATTAATTATATTCAAATAAAAATTTTCTACCATTGTACAAAATAATTTTAAAAATATTTTATATTTGATAATATTTTTGAAAGTAAAAACTTTTATTCTAATTTTTGTTCCAAAATCAAAATTAAATATAAAAGTGAAATTGAAAAATCAATTTTTTGGCAATTAAGCATGCTTAATAAATTAATTGCCAAAAATCCTTTTTATTGTTAAATTTGGAATGAGAGTTAACAAAAGCCCTATAACCTTACTCCCAAATCTACTTATTTGATTTTAATCAATTCATAATACTTTATAATGCTACTTTCATACTTAATTAGAACTTCTAATCCTCTTTAAATGGATATCCTTTGGATCTTATTAGCCACCACAGCTTACTCAAAGTTAATACACTCTAGAATTGTGATTCTCACAGCTCCTCCTATCTTAAGTGACATCCAAATATTATCAAGTTCTTAAAAGATCAAATTCTCTATTCCATTAGCTCACATGAAATGGTAATAAGAGAAATTCTTCCTTGATCAATGAGTATATAATTTGTGTATCTTGAACTATTAAAAAATTATCACTTCATTTTCATTAAAAAATTTAATCAGTTTTTAAACTAATTTTTTGTGAATTATGGTGCTCTTTTAATGACTTCAAGGCATACAAGTTAGATATTTACTAGACAAGGAAGGATCTCTCAAGATTAAATTGCAGAGAGAAAATAAAATTCAAAAAAGTAAAAATACATATAACCCATTTACATTATGTCTCATGCTTAGAAATTCCCTCTCCCAGCAATTAAAATATTTAAATAAATATTGTGCATAAAGTTCATTCATTATCTTTCCATCCAAATCTTAGTAGAAGGAGGTTTCTGTAACTATTTTTTTTAATATGATTGATTATAAAAAAACTAACTTTTTAAAATTAATTTTACATTGAAAATAGATTTTAAAATAAAAATAAAAAATAATAATTTTTACTTTCAACTTTAACATTTATATATTATCATTTAT
Organism: Sindora glabra; assembly: GCA_020226215.1. Taxonomy (NCBI): domain Eukaryota; kingdom Viridiplantae; phylum Streptophyta; class Magnoliopsida; order Fabales; family Fabaceae; genus Sindora; species Sindora glabra. The sequence goes on along the minus strand of CM035227.1, from coordinate 41,095,313 downwards.
AACATAGTAATTAATGATCAACTTTTAAAGTTAATTATTCATAATTATTTTTAAAAAATTATCGTACAATACAACTTCAAGAATATTTTATTCTATTACATTTCAATTACTTCTCTTTTTCATGCATGCAATTATGAAATTGTTTTCCAAATAATACATATAACTTAAAATAAAAACTAAAATTTTATTTTTTTATTTTTTTGATCTAGTGATACAACCTTAAAAATTGAAAAAGAACATATAAAATTAAAATGAGTTTCACATACTTTAATACATTCAAAGAAAATGAGTTCATAAATTGATTCTTAGAAAATATAATAAATTTAGTGAAAATGCATTTTTCCCCAATTCTATAGCTATAGTAACAAGTATATTTATTTAAATAAATCATAATTGAATAAAATATTTCTAAAATACTTATAAAAATATAAAAAATATTAAAAGAAAATATCTCATATTTTAGTTGTAATTTTAAGTTATATGTATTATTAAGAAAAATAATTTTATAAAAATATTGCACCTATAAAAAAGAAATTTTCTTAAAATAGAGTGAAATAAAATATTTTTAAAATTATTTTGTACAATGGTAGAAAAAATTTATTTGAATATAATTGATTATGAATAATTAGTTTTACAAAATTAATTATAAATTAATATTTTATATTTGATAATATTTTTGAAAGTAAAAATTTTTATTCCAATTTTTGTTTCAAAATCAATTATAAATATAGAAGTGATATTGAAAAATCAATTTTTTGCTTCTATAAAAAATATATAATTTAGATATGTTAATTATACATTTTAAAATATCAAAGAATTTTCGACACATAAAATATAATATTAAGAAATTTGTATATTTTATCCTTTAAAATAATTTAGAAAACTCCGTTAACACTAACACTTAAACTTGCCATGTGTTGTTGAATAGCAGACAATCGCATAATGAGTACCATAGAGTACGACAACAAAGTGTACAGGAGAATCCCCCCGTACGATAATGGTTTCGAAGTTATTTTCAATAGGCCCCGTGAAACAGGGAACGTAAGGGCATTGAAGCCTGTTTTGGCACGAAGACAAAAAATTCTGAAAAAAAAAAAAACCTTTCAACCAAATTATATATTTATTTATGGAATAAAAATATTTAACAATTAATTCAATTAAATATTTATAATACAATTAATAATTATATGCACCAAGCAAAGAGCCATCTTCTAAGACTAATCTTGGCCTATAAAACAACAAGGCATATCACTGCTATTCTATTCTACCTTGAAACTATTAGCATCAACAATCAACAATGTCAACTTCTGTCACCATCAAAATTCTTGTTACAACTCTCTTTCTTCGCCTTGTGATTAATGGTAAGGTTGTCATCATAAAATATAGCATAAATTAAGAGGAATGGATGAGTTGCCGCTTGTTTTTCCTCTTCATATTTTTTTTTTCGATTTTAATACAATTTTCAATCTTTTTTTTTAACAACCTTGTGTTCATCTGCACAATGTTACTTTCAATGTTGTAACTCTGCTACCCAATGCAATTATATATTGTTATAATTTGATTTGTAGGGTTGTATCTCCCATAATTTTTTACATATATATAGGATTTGTAATTATTTTCTTCTTGCTTTATAGTTACAATTGCAGTTATAATTGTTTTTGTATGACGATGATATTCCTGAAAATTATAGAAATTAAGAAAAAATAATTATAAATTATGGTTTGTGAAATTTAGAATAATTATATAGTTGCATATTGCAATTTAAAATTATAATTGACAGCCCTCTGATTATTGTTTTGCCTTTTTTGACATTATTTCAGGGGATGGATATTGCACCTTGAGTGATCTCAAAGTAAGCCAATCTCAAACAGGATCCAAGATAAAAAACAAACCGGAATGGGTTGTGACCATTAATCCAAATTGTATATGTACCTATGCAGACGTGAAGTTGAATTGCAAAGGATTTCAAACAGCGGAAAGCATAAATTCTTCAGTGTTGGGTGTTTCTGGGGATGTTTGTCTTCTTAATAACGGTTTTCCTTTACCCTATGCAGGCATCAAGTTCAAGTATGCTTGGGATAATTCGTTTCCTTTGAACCCAATTTCCGCAGGAATTTATTGTTCTTGACGAAGGGATTTGAAAATAGTTTCAAGTGTATATCCATCTCGAGAATAAATAAATTAGTTATCTCTGAAGAAAAATTATATCTCAGGAAAAATCAGCTTTGCTTCAAAGCTCCGATATTGGATTTTTCTTGTACTCTCTCTCCCCTTGCTTTGACTCTTGGAATTTTACAAGTTATGCTAATCATTGTTTTAAATGTTGTCCTTTGTTGACAACTACGATAATTTTTTTTATCAATATTTGGAAATTAAGACTTTTTAAGGTAAAGATTATTTGATTAATTCTCAAGGCAATCCAATAAGTATCATTAGAAAAAAGGGATCCGTTGTTTTAGAATATTAGAATTAAAAAAATATATTTAAAAGCTAAGGTAAAAATCCACTAGACAAATTATTTTATGAAGATAATCACATTTAATCAGTTTACTTTATGAATATAATAACATGATAAATGTCGATAATAAGATATGACTATAATAATTCTTTAGATGCTTCTAACGGTTATGATGATAATCATATTTAATGGCTTTAATTCAGATGTAATTCACTTTCAGGTTTAACTTTAAAGTCAATGCTTTACTTCATGACTTGAAAGGTTAAACGGTTAAGTAAGGATAACTGAGGTTTATGTCTGACGTTTTAAAATAAGGAGGTATCTGCCAAATAATTTTTTCATTAATTATTAGTTAATTTGAGTACTTTTTAACTATTTAATTAAGTTAAGCAATTAATTTGAGTGTTTGGTAAATAACTGTTTTAGATAACTTATTAATTCTCAAATAATTATTTTAAAAATGTTAAAAATAATAATTTTTTGAAATAATTTATTTGTATTTAATATAAAAAGGATATTTTTATCCATAATTATAAATTTTTTATATTTTCATTCTTAATAAATAAGAAATACTAAATTATATTTATTTATTTTTAGAGAAAAATTTAATATATATAATAAATTATAATAACTTATTTTTAAAATAAAAACTAAAAAATTATAATAAATTAAATTAAAATATTTACATAATAATAGAGAAATTACATGAATATAATCATATATTTTTTTAACAAACTGTATAAAAAAAAGAAAATATAAGCCATGCAATTAACTAATGGTGATAAGTTAGCTAATAGCATATAGTTGATAGTTGATAAATTAGTTAATTATATAATAAGTTTTTTACAAAATTAGTTATTGAACTAACTAAAATTATAAAATGATATTAGATGATATACTAATAGAAATAAATATATAAATTAAAATAATTCATATTAATGAAGGATATGGGTTGTAAATTAATAAAAATAATGATTTGAAAAAAATTAAAGAGGTAGTAATAGGTTATATGTTATTCAAAGTAATTTATTAAATTAATTTTTTAATAAATTAATATGCACAGTATTTTTAAAAGTTAACTTAGAACTTAGTGATTAAATTAATAAGTTAATTTATTAATTATGCAAAACAGAGCTTATATGTTTCATTTCATAATAAATAATAGAAAATGTGTTGAAAAAATTATTAATCTTCCATCAAATGATACCTTTTAAATTAAAAAATAATACATATTAAGAAAAACAAAAAAAGAACGAGATGACATTACATATGAAATATATGTTTTTATACCTAAAAGGTGTAATTCATTAATATTTTTAATAATAAATATATAAATCTTAAATTTAATAATAAAAATAGTTATAAAATAAACTTTACTAATTATTGTATCTATCCAAATATTTCAAGTATTTTTTAATTAAAAATTATAATTATTTATTTTTTAAAAAATAAATAAGTATAATAAACTATAATAATATATTTTTTAAATTTAATATAATAAGTCATATATTATAATCTAAAATATTATTAAAGTAAAATAATACAAAAAGTAGATAATTGATTTCATCAACTATCTTTATATAAATAATTAATAATATTAGTTAAATAAATTAATTAATATAATTAATTAATTATCAGATAAAATCTAAGTCGTGTATTATGGCTTTGAAGCTATTTTCAATAGGCTTGTCAACATACAAGCCACCAACGACCAGTGCCATGAAACAAGGAACGCCGGGGCACTGAAGTCAGGTCAAGTGCCAACGAAGAAGGAGTCATCCGGTTTATATAGGAAATAAGTTCTCATAAAAAATTAAATATTTTAAAAAATAATTTTCTATATGAACTTTCTCAAAAATATTAAATATTGTTTGGTTAACATAAAATAAGTTACACAACCTAAGAAATAAATTCTTATGTTTTGTTTGGTTCAATTTTGAATTTCTTTGAAAATAATAATAAAATGATTACAATACCCTTAATAATAATTTAATATATATTAATAAATATTAATTAATTTTAAAGAGGTGGTAATGCTGGACTTTCAATCATTTTCATATGATCTTTCAACAGAAAATAAGAAAATGTAAGTTTGACAAAGTCTACTTGATTAAAAATATGTAAATTAAATTTAAAACTTTAAATGATTATAACTTTATATTCGGTTATCCATTTTAAGTAAATTTTTTTTAATTTCATATAACTTTTCAAGATTTACGTGCTAAAAAAACGCATTTGCCTACTCTAATTTAGCAAAAAAAGGTCTTTTTTAATGATTTTTTAAATTTTTCTTTATTTTTTTGTTATTTTTTTAACTTTGATCTTATTTTTATTAATTCAAATTCATTTAAATTCTATATTAATCTTTTGTTCCTAATTCTTTTAATGTCTAGTAGTGTTATAATAATTTTTTTAATAAATAAAATTATTAAAGAATAATTTATTATTATTTGAAGACTAAACAGTAACATGTTAATGTTACTGTTTCAATATAAAATAATAATATGTTACTATTTTCAATATAAAATAGTAATACCAACTAAAAATCTCAAATAAATGAATAAATTATGTTTAATTAACAACTAAACTGTCAAATATTTTTTTCATTAATTTTTAGTTAATTTGAGTACTTTTTAACTATTTAATTAAGTTAAGCACTTAATTTGAGTGTTTGATAAATAACTGTTTTAGACAACTTATTAATTCTCAAATAATTATTTTAAAAATGTTAAAAATCGTAATTTTTTGAAATAATTTATTTTTATCTAATATAAAAAGGATATTTTTTTCCATAATTATAAATTTTTTTATATTTCCATTCTTAATAAATAAGAAATACTAAATTTTATTTATTTATTTTTAGAGAAAAATTTAATATATATAATAAATTATAATTACTTATTTTTTAAAATAAAAACTAAAAAATCATAATAAATTACATTAAAATATTTACATAATAATAGAAAAATTACATGAATATAATCATATATTTTTTTAACAAACTGTATAAAAAAAGAAGAGAATATAAGCCATTTTACACAATTAACTAATGGCGATAAGTTAGCTAGTAGCTTATAGTTGATAGTTGATAGTTGATAAATTAGCTAATTATATAATAAGTTTTTACAAAATTAGTTATTGAACTAACCAAAATTACAAAATGATATTAGATGATAAACTAACAGAAATAAATATATAAATTAAAATAATTCATATTAATGAAAGAGAAATTGTAAATTAATAAAAATAATAAGGATAGATTTTAAATTTTTTTTAAAGAGGTAGTAATAGGTTATATGTAATTCAAGGTAATTTATTAAAATAATTTTTTTAATAAATTAGTATGTGAAATATCTCTAAATGTTAATTTAAAACTTGTTGATCAAATTAATAAGTTAATTTGTCAATTATGCAAAAAAAAGCTTATATTTTTAATTTCATAGTAAATAATAGAAAATATATTGAAAAAATTATTAATCTTTCATCAAATGATATCATTGAAATTAAAAAGTAATACATATTAAGAAAAAAAAAATGGGATGCATTACTTATGAAATATATATTTTTATACCTAAAATGTGTAATTCATTAATATTTTTAATGATAAATATATAAATTTTAAATTTAATATTCAAAATATTTATACAATAAACTTTACTAATTATTATATCTATCTAAATATTTCAAGTATTTTTTAATTAAAAATTATAATTATTTATTTTTAAAAAAAATTAAATAAGTATAATAATTTATAATAACATATATTTTTTTAAATTTAATATAATAAGTCATATATTATTATCTAAAATATTATTAAAGTAAATGAATACTGAAATAAATAATCGATTTCATCAACATCTTTATATAAATAATTAATAATATTAATTAAATAAATTAATTAATATAATTAACTATTAATAATTAATATTTAATTTAATTAATTATTAATATAATTAATTAATTATCAAATAAAATCTAAATCGTGTATTGTGGCTTTGAAGTTATTTTCAATCGGCTTGCCAACGTACGAGCCACCAACGATCAATGCCATGAAACAAGGAACGTAGGGCCACTGAAGTCAGGTCAAGTGCCAGCGAATACGTCATTAATATTGGCCGTTATACATAAACATAAATAAGGTCTTGGATCCTGACGTTGTGTATTTTCTACAATTTATTTTAATTCAAAAGAGATAGAATCATAATTTTATCATTTTCGGCCCACGATAATTTTTTAATGCAGTGAGGACTTAAATTTATATCTGTCTTCATTCGAGACTAACATTGGTTTTGTACATCCGTACATGTTTCTATTATTTTTTAATAATATAAATATAATTTTTTTATAATATTGTAATAATTGTAATGTTTTTATTTTTATATTAATTATTATTATGATAAGAATATTTTTTATTATAAAAATAATTTAAATAAGTTAAAAAATTAATATAAAATATATATTGATTGAATTAGTTGATTAAGATTTTATTTATTATTAAAAATATTTAAAAATTAAAATTACATATATTTAAATTTTTATCAATTTTTAATATCAATTTGAGTATTATATTTTAAATTAAATTAAATATATATCAAATAAAATTTCGATAAGAGTTGTAACTCAAGTATTATTTTCATTATTTATAGTTTGAATTTATGATAAAATTATTAATTTTATCTTTGAAATTATATAGCACTAACAAAGTAGTATATGAATTATATTGTATGGTTAATTTCATCTTTGAATAAAAGTTTATATAGAGGGTATTTGGTAAAAAAAATTTCGATAAGCTTTTAACTAATTTGATATTATTTAACTATTTGATCGAGTCAATCACCTAATTTAACTATTTAACAAATAATTTATTCAATTAACTGAATTTAGCATTTAATTAGCTAATTTGAAAAAAATTAGTGAACCTAATATTTTCAATTGACTTATTAATAATAAACTTGTAAAAATATGAAATTATTTTGAAATAATATATGTATTTTCATTTATATTCTTACTAAAAAATTAAATAAATTTACTAAATAATAATTATTAATCAAATAAATTTATTAAATAATAATTATTAATTTTTATAAAATATTTATGAAATATAATAATTTATTTTTTAAGAAATATAATAATTTAAGAAATGTAATAAATCTTTAATGATATTTTAGATTTATCATATTTTTAAACAAATATGACTCAAAAAATTACTTAAAATAAATTATTATATTTCTTAAATATAAATCATATGATAAATTTAAAATATTATTAAAATAAAAAATACTTAAATAAATCATAAAATATATATACATCCCCATATATTATTTTACATATAAACAGTTAATAGGAAATAGTTAATTTCATCAAATATTTTCATCCAAATAGCTTGTGTTATTAACCAATCAAATCAATTAATATAATTAGTTATTAGTTAATAATTAATTAAATCAGCTAATTATCAAACAGGATGATAGACAATTTCATTCTTTCATACAGATATTGAAGAATAAAATTATCTGTACAGATCTGTATGAAAGGATGAAATTATTTGTTTGAATTATTGTCCAAGGATCAAATTGATTACTTAATATAATTCAGGGATTATTTTGTTAATATTATATAATTTAAAAGATGGATTATATGGCATAAGAAACTAATATTTTATTTATAATTCAAATATCAATAACAATAAGTAATATAGATATAAAATAATATATTTTATTTTATTATAAAATATTATAAATAAGCTATTGATTTAATACATCAATAAAATATTAGCTATTATTTAATAAAATATTATTTATTATTTATTGTTGTATCTACACTAATGATTATTATTTACACTAATAACTATGCATTTTATTTTATTATAAAATATTATAAATAAGTTATCAATTTAGCTTAATTGAATTATCTAGCTAATATTATATTTTCAACTCTTATATTGTTTTATAATTCATATACTATTTCTTTTTTTTCTTGTGCCCATTCTTGCTATTATTTAATAAAATATTAGTCATTATATGCTATTATTTTTTATTTTTTCCTAATAACTATGTATTTTATTTTATTATAAAATATTATAAATATGTTATTGATTTAATTTAATTAAATTATTTAACTAGATATTACATTTTTTACATTTATGTTATTTTATAACTCATATATTATTTCTCTTTTTTCTTGTGTTTATTCTTATTCTTATTTAATAAAATAATAATATATTATATATTTGTTAATGATATTAGCATTTTAGCCATAAACAATAGAAAATCACATAAAAAAATATGTAATAAAGTAAATACAAATAAAAAATTTATGTGTGATAGTTAAGTCCTTTGAGATATTATTTTTAAGCCTAATGGTTTAGAAGTTCCTGAATGTAAATTTGATTAATGATTACATTTTTTTGGTCTAACACCATATAAATAAATATATTATAAAATAATTATTTTGATGTGATAAGGTTGCTATTTCTTATATGATGCGGGGTATACTAATGGAAAAGGATTTCTTGCTCCATATAAAAGGCACCTTTATCATCTTATAAAGTGGAATGGTTTTCTTTATAAGCATATGGTTGTTGCTACCTATTACACAACTTAATAAAAAGATATATGGTATTAGGTTTTATCGAAGAAGAAAAAATATATGAGGCGGAAGAAAATAGTGATGGTGATAATGATAATGATGGAGACAATGAATGAATTCATCTCCTTTATTATGACATCAGACCCTTAAACTAATTTCAAAAGCATATTGGCTCAAAATATATTCAACAATTAGAGAGTTAAAAATATGATTTAAGGCTTAATAGTTAGTTATTGCATTGTGTTTATTTTCTTTAAGTTTTGTTTCAATTGGTTGTTTGTTGATGTACTTTGTTATGTATGGATTTTGATGCTTTTGATTAGGGATTCTACTATATAAGTTACATTGTTTGCATTATTAAAGTATATTTTTACTATGATAAATATGTATTTATATTATTATATTATACTTATGTTCTTTATCATGTTTAAATGTGTCTTAAAATGAAACAAAGTAGTAGAAGCATTGATGGAAGAGTAGAAATAAGTGATTCTAGAGTTCCCAAGAAGATAAAGCTTTTATAACTACTTTGCAAGAGTTATCCATTAATTCATATTGGAAAGGTAATTTTAGTTTCAAAAATGGTTATATAACTCATTTGGAGGAAATGATAAGCAAAACAATTCCTGGTTGTAGTTTAAAAACCTTCTTTCACATTGATTTTAGGCTAAAAACTCTTATTGAAAAATTTAAAGCTATTTATAAGATGTTGGGTAATAGTGGGTTAAAATGGGATGAAAAAAGGAAAATAATATCTATAGACAGAAATGTTTATAATGAGTATTGTAAGGTAAGCTTATAAGATATTTGATTTCATTATATGTTGTTGATATCTTTTATATATAATAAACCTCAATTTTAGTTTATTTTAAAGCACCATGCTAATGCCAAAAACTTGTATGGAGTGTCATTCCCACACTTTCATGAGATGATGGAAATTTGTGATAATGATTATACTATTAGAAAGAACATAGAGACCTTTTAGGATGCCTTACATAATTTGGAAAAAGAAAGGGATGTAGCAATTGATATTGATGCATTTGATGGTATAGATGTTGATGCAAGTGTTGATGGAATATAATTTACTTCTCCTTTCAAAAAATAAAAAAAAACCTCAAAAGAGAAATAAAAGTAAGAAATCGATTCACCATACAAATAGTTCAGAGTTGGCATGCTTTTAAACTTTCATAGAAAATATGAATGTCGATCTCTACACTGTGGCAAATGCTTGGTCACGTGCACAAGAAGGGAATAAGAAATAGCTGATAAAAATGGCAAAATGGTTAATAAACCACTCCAATTAAAAGGATTAACTACTACTTAAGCTTTAGAAACTACCATTATTCTTACCATTTAACCAAATATCTTTTAGTAATGGCCTATTTCTCTTAAGAAACAATATGTCTTAAGTTTTCTTTTAGGTGCTAATGGGTCATTGTGGTCATGTATAACAATTTATGTATGTAGTTTAACCATCTATTTCATGGATATTTTTTTAAATTTGTGTTAGATGATACATTTTTTGGACTTTGTATTAAGTGAATTTATGATTAAAATCTAGTTATCTAGACTTTTTTGTATTTTGGATATGATATATTTTGTGAATGATATGAGTGTTTTAAATTACACAATTATGAATGGTTAATCCATTGATTATAATATTATTCCCTTGTTGATATAATTTCTTGATTTTATGTATGTAACATAAAAGAGTGGTGATTTATGTGATTATACAAAGTGCACACTAGATGAGGTCTAGTATAAAAAATTAGTAGATTTCCCCTTAATGAATCAAATGACAATAAAAGAAATTAGGGGAAATTTAATTTCCTTTCCTATTTGAACTAAATAAACTAAACAATTAGGAGTTATTCATTTCCTTTCCCCTTGATTCCTTTTCTTAATTCTATTCCATTTCCCTAGTTTCAACCAAATAACCCTTTAATTATATAAAATTATATATTTTTTGCATTAAAAATAATTATATAATATATAACTATATTAATAAAAATAAATTTATATAATTAGGTTGAGCTAGCTAACTTGATTCATATAATCATGGCTTGACGCTTACCTAAATATCAATTAGGTCATGAGAAAAAAAGAATCCAAGCTTTATATTTGTTAGGATCAGTCCTTCTGGGATGGTTGAGTTGCCTCTCCCACGTAGAAATCTAATTCAATTTTTTACCTATCTTAACAATGAATAATTTCAATATGCCTTAAAAAAATTAAAAAAAAAAACAACTTCAGGTTACTCTTTCAAACCTACTACTGTAATTCTGTCACAATCTTTCCCCCCATGTTTTGTTTCTTCGAATTTTACAAGGTGCGTTGCTTAATATGTTGGAAACTTTGAAATGTTTTCTTTTGTGAATACCTTACATACTTCCTCTTTAGTATTCAAAAATTAAAAGTTTATTATATAGATCTGGTAATGATTAGTTGATTAATTCTCAAGCAAACCAATAAGTACTATTAAAAAAATGTTGTTTAAGTATGTTATAATTAAAAGAAAAATAAATTACGTTTGAAAGTTAAGGTTAAAACCACTAGACAAGCTGTTTTATGATGATAATCATATTTAATGGCTTTAATTTGTGACCATTAGCTTCTTCACACACACTTTTGCACGCATTCAGGAGCTTTTTCTTAATGTTCATTTAATTTAAAGGTGCTTTATGTTCCATTTTTTTAGGCCTTATTATTCATTATTGCATTCAACAACTATATTTTAATAGACTAATTAATTAAAAATAGTAACTAATATTATATTACCAAATTTAACAAAGGAAAAAATAAGTTATTTATAAAATTAATTTTTAGGCTTAAATGTAGTTTTGACCCCCTAAAATATAAATTGTTCAGTCTTGGTCCTCTTGATTGAAAATAATCTATTTTGGTCTCTCTAAATATTAAATTAGTGCAAAATCGATGGAACATATGAAAAATTGAATCATTTTGACAGTTCATTATATATAATTTTTTTAAAAAAATTTTTAAAAAATAATATAGTGGATACTTAGAAATCAAATAGGAGTTGATATGAATTGACAGAAATGCAATTAGTTGACATTGGTATCAATTAGGTTAATTGTAATGCAAAAGTTAAGTATTTAAAATAAATTATGTTGAGAGTTTTTTATTTAAGTGAAATATAATATTATTTGAAGGTTTTACCTTTCTTCACATTATATGTTTGATTTTGGGACCTTATGTTTTGTAACTTAAGGGGTGATATATTTTTTGTTATATATATATTTTTAAAAGTATTAAGTAGGTGGATGTTATTTTCAAATTTTTATTTAGTATATAATAATATTCTATTTGAAGTGGTAAAAAATTACTCTTCGTTCCCGTTATATTTAAAATAAATGAAAATTATAATTGAACTTCTAAGAAAACAAAAAAGTGAATGCCAAAAATTCACAATCCCTTTAATATAGTAATATAAGTAATGGCACCATAAACATTTATAATTTATGACAATAATAACTCTTCTTATCCTTCTAATGTTTATGACAATACTCATATTTAATGGCATTTATTTAGATGTACCTGGCTTCCAAGTGTAACTTTAAAGTCAATGAACGTTTGCGGTTAAATGGCTAAGTCAAGATAATTAGTTAATGGACATTTACATTTAAAGTTTTTGAGTTAAGTAATATATGATATTATTTTAAAGTTTTATCTTTCTTTATATCATGGATTTAATCATAAGACTTTGTTTTGTGCAACTTATAAGGGTGAAATAATTTTTTTTGTTAAATATGTATTTTTAAAGATATTTAATAGATAGATATTTTTACATTTATGGTAATATTCTATTTGAAGTAGTAGAAATTTACTCTATATTCTTATTGTATTTAAAATAAATGAAAATTATATTTGATCTTCTAACAAAGCAGAAAGTGAATGCCAAAAATTAACAACCTGCCTCCAGTGGCGGAGCATTACAAGGACAGAAGGGGGCTGTGACCCTCTAAACTTTTTTACAACTTTGTATTAGTATTGTATAATTATTGTAAAAAAAAAATTATGCATCATTTGTCCCCTTAAAATATTTTCATTTTTCATATATTTAGAATTTTTTATGTTTAAAACACATAACCATAATATTTTCTTAACTCAACAAGATATAATTCAAAAAATATAAAATAATTTTACAAAATTAATGCTTAAAATATTACTTCAAAAACTTATTTGAAGCATAGATCAATGAATTTGCTGATTTATACAATCTATATAAAACACATGCCAACTTTTATGCCTTAAATTAACTTATTTGAGAAGTTAAACTTGAAAATTTTATAATTTCTTTAAATATCTTAAATAGAAACAAAGATAGTAGTGAACAATTCCAATCTCTACGAATATAAACATAGGTTAATATATCTCAACTTCAAATTAAATAATGTTTAAAATTTTTTAAAATTATTATTTATTTTAATTCTTAGTACATGTTTTAATATATATATATATATTAAACATTTTCATTCTTTTTCTTTACGATCAATTTTTGAACTTTATGTGTGTCTTAATATTGCTCTCTTATTCTTTATTTTTTTAACCTAACAATGCTACATATTTATACCATAATAATAATATATTGAAAATTCACAACTCTAAGTATTTGTGCTTTTTATGTGATTCTAATTTTACGAATTTCAAATCAATTAATAAGATTTCTAATTATCGAAGTAATTAAATGAATACATTGAATTGATTTTAAAACATGCATACATGTGTATTAAATAGTAATAATAATGTTTGAAAATTTCATTTCTATGATTTTATTATATTATTACTTCTTGTTTTAATATTTATATAAGCTAATTTGATTTATATTCAACTAATTAATTTTTATATAATAAAAAATAAGATAGTTGATAAATTTTTTAAGAGAAAATTAGTGATAAAAAGGAGAATAATCTAACTAAAAATTTATCACTAATTATATGATAATTTATTGATGACTCCATACCTTCGAAAGAGCGAAGAGATATATTTTCAATAGAAGTAATTTTTAATATGTTCTAATTTAATTGTTTATAATTTACTTTCCCTTAAATTTTTTTGGGAAATAATTATGATTTTATACTCTATTTAAAAATACACAACATACTAAAAGTAATATAACATTATAAATTTTTTTATATAATATTTTGAATTTAACCCTCTAAAAATATTAGTTAAACAATAATAATGACATCATAAACGTTTATAATTTATGACTATTATAACTCTTCTTATTCTTCTAATGTTTATGACGACAATCATGTTAATAGCTTTAATTTAGATGGAATTGACTTTTAGGTGTAACTTTAAAATCAGTGGATTCTAGCAAAAAAAAAACTTTAAAATCTGTGGATGTTTATTTCAGTCAAAGGTTAAACAGTCAAGTCAAGATAATCGTGCTTAATGGTCAACGTTTTAATGGTAATATAACGTAATGGTTTCCAAGTTATTTTCAATAGGCGCCGTGAAACGGGAACGTAAAGGCATTGAGGCCTTTTTTGGCACGAAGACAAAAAATTCTGAAAAAAAAAAAAACCTTTCAACCAAATTATATACAAAAGTGCTAAAATGAATTGGATTTAACAGATTGACTTGGGATTAGTATAATTTTACTTGACTTAAGATTGTGATTGGTACGAAAAATAATAATAGTAGCCTGACTTGATAAGGGATTGAGATTGATTAGTCCGACTTAATAAAGGACTGAGACTGGTAAGTCGAATTATTAGGTCAGTCAATTAGTCTGATAATAATAATAAATAATAAATAATTAAATTATTATTATATGTTTAATTTTTATGTAGATATTAAAATAATAATTTTAATATATTAAAATTATATATATGAGTAATATTAAATAATTTTTAATATTAAAATTAATAAATTTATATATTTAATATTATCAATATATAAATTTATTAATTTTAATATTAAAAATTCCTCGGTGTTGAGTGTTTCTGGGGACGTTTGTCTTCTTAGTAACGGTTTTCTTTTACCCTCTGCGGGTATCAAGTTTAAGTATGCTTGGGATAATTCGTTTCCTTTGAACCCAATTTCCGCAGGAATTTATCGTTCTTGAATAAGGGATTTGAAAATAGTTTCAAATGTTTATCCATCTCGAGAATAAATAAATTAGTTCTCTCTTAGAAAAATTATATCTCAGGAAAAATCAGCTTTGCTTCAAAGCTCCTATATTGGATTTTTCTTGTACTCTCTCTCCCCCTGCTTTGACTCTTGGAATTTTACAAGTTATGCCAATTATTGTTTTAAATGTTCTCCTTTGACAACTACGATAATTTTTTTTATCAATATTTGGAAATTAAGACTTTTTAAGGTAAAGATTATTTGATTAATTCTCAAGGCAATCCAATAAGTATCATTATAAAAAAGGGATATGTTGTTTTAGAATATTAGAATAAAAAGTTATATTTAAAAGTTAGGGTAAAAATCCACTAGACAAATTGTTTTATGAAGATAATCACATGTAATCGGTTTATTTTATGAATATAATAACATGATAAGTGTTTATAATAAGATATGACTATAATAATTCTTTAGATGCGTCTAACTTTTACGATGATAATCACATTTAATGGCTTTAATTCAGATGGAATTCACTTTCAGGTTTAACCAGGGATGGCAGAATTATCCAGACCCATTAGGTCTTATCCGAACCGTCAAGTATTGGACCCAATAAAGTTTATACACAATCGGGTCGGTTTCGGGTCTTATCCGTAATTACTCAATTTCTATCGGGTCTATGGTTACCCGACACCTTCCATTCTTCCAGCAACTAGCATTCTTTTCACAGAGCAGAGTTAGAGATTTCGTTCACAATGGCCAGAAACCTTTAACCCATTGTGCTTCTCCATCGTCTAGTTTCGTGGGTTCAACCTTGTTTCCCATTGTCTGGCTTCGTGGATCCTCTGTCGTGGATCATTTGCTCTGTCACCCACTTGTTTCTCATCATTTGCAATTGTGCCAGAAACAGGCTCTAGAAAGGTAAAAGAAAGATTCCGATTTTCCAAAATCAGATTAAACTCAATCAAATTTTGAATCACCAGAAAATTTTCCTATAGATAAATACCCGGAAAATTAGAGATTGAAAATGCCTAGTAAAAGAAGAGATCCGTTTGATACTAATAGAACGCCACTCCTTGGGCAACGGAATTGCTCTCCTCGCTCTCCCCAAAATCATTCTCCTTCTTATTCCTCTCATTCTCCTCGCTCTGTATTCCTTGAGACGACTTCCCCATCTCCATCAAAGCCTCTTCATTCTATGTTGGCAATGACGTCGGCACCGGCAGCGCTCGCGCAGGTCCTATTCATTCATGTCTATTCCATTTGCTTTGTTGAGCTCTGGTGTGGTAATCGATGATAGATTGTGTTTTGGTGCTGCTATATTCGGTCAGCATTTTTTTTACTTGGATCATCGTCTCAAATTAAGGTTGTGCTTTGGCGTTTAACTTTGTTATGGTCAATTAAGTGAAATGGGTCATCTGTTTTCCAAATTTTATGGATTTTCAATGTCAATGAATAGGCTGGCTTTAGTGTTTGCATTTTTCACAGGGATAATTTACTATATGTTGGTGCATTTCTCATCACTTTCCTGTGGCCTTACTGGTCTCAATAATTGATTTGTGCTTGCACTGCATTTTTATCTCCCCCTTTCATATACCAGTAACAATAAGAAATAAGTAACATACAAGTAATTCTTTATATGAAAGGAATTTGGTGGAAGAACTGTAGCATAGGTAAACCGTAGTGCCCTCCCTAAGACATAAGAGAAATGAAGTTCAGAACTTATGCAGAAACTACTTCCTCGCCATGCTGGGATTATAGGAATGATTCATGAGGAGGTGACACTGAAATAAGTGCACTTTTTGCATAAAACTTTTGCTTCAAACTCTGAAATATACTCATTGATTCGTTGTTGGTATTCATATTTTATAGTTGATTCAAACTATAATCTCAAAATATGACAACGTAAATTCAAACTTATTAGAGAAAAAGCTGAAGGAAATAAGAGTACTAGAAAATGTTGCATTGTAGCTGCAAATGCTGATTTGCCTGTTAAAACCAAGGAAACCTGGATATTCCCATGATGAGTTGTAAAATTTAGAAAAAGAAGAGCAGGAAGAAGATATTGTTGAAACAGATGAAAGAGGCATTGAGAATAAAAAAGAGAAGCTGTCATGTTGTTTGCATTTGGGTAATTGCAATTAGATTTATGTAATTATATGCTGTTGACATGCTTCATGTATAGATTTATGTAATTAACCCGTTATTTGATTGAAATTACACTGTGAATGAGGAAATATAGCATGATATTCTCAAAATACAGGTTTCGGGTTGGATCCAAAATTAAACACGTCAAGTCTTTCGGGTCCTGATTCATTTTAGGTCTTAAGTTTCGGGTCTAGGTATGGTCGGGTCGACCCAGACCCGACCCATTGCCATTCTTAGGTTTAACTTTAAAGTTAATGCTTTACTTAATTGCTTGAAAGGTTAAACGGTTAAGTAAGGATAACTGAGGTTTATGTCTAACATTTTAAAATAAGGAGGTGTCTGACAAATAATTTTTTTATTAATTTTTAGTTAATTTGAGTACTTTTTAACTATTTAATTAAGCTAAGTACTTAATTTGAATATTTGGTAAATAACTATTTTAGACAATTTATTAATTCTCAAATAATTATTTTGATAATGTTAAAAATAATAGTTTTTTGAAATAATTTATTTGTATTTAATATAAAAAGGATATTTTTATCCATAATTATAAATTTTTTTATATTTCTATTCTTAATAAATAAGAAATACTAAATTATATTTATTTATTTTTAGAGAAAAATTTAATATATGTGATAAATTATAATAAATTATTTTTTAAAATAAAAACTAAAAAATTATAATAAATTACATTAAAATATTTACATAATAATAATAAAATTACATCAATATAATCGTATATCTTTTAACAAACTATATAAAAAAAAGAGAATATAACCCACACAATTAACTAATGGTGATAAATTAGCTAATAGCATATAGTTGATAGTTGATAAATTAGTTAATTATATAATAAATTTTTCATAAAATTAGTTATTAAACTAACTAAAATTATAAAATGATATTGAATGATATACTAATAGAAATAAATATATAAATTAAAATAATTCATATTAATGAAGGATATGAGTTGTAAATTAATAAAAACAATAAGGATAGATTTGAAAAAAAAATTGGGGAGGTAGTAATAGGTTATATGTTATTCAAGGTAATTTATTAAATTAATTTTTAATAAATTAATGTGTACAATATTTTTAAAAGTTAACTTAGAACTTAGTGATTAAATTAATAAGTTAATTTATTAATTATACAAAACAGAGCTTATATGTTTCATTTCATAGTAAATAATAGAAAATATGTTGAAAAAATTATTAATCTTCATCAAATGATTACCTTTTAAATTAAAAAAATAATACATATTAAGAAAAGAAATAATGGGATGACATTACGTATGAAATATATGTTTTTATACCTAAAAGGTGTCATTCATTAATATTTTTAATAATAAATATATAAATATTAAATTTTATAATAAAAATAGTTATAAAATAAACTTTACTAATTATTGTATCTATCCAAATATTTCAAGTATTTTTTAATTAATATATCATAATAATATATTTTTTAAATTTAATATAATAAGTGATATATTATAATATAAAATATTATTAAGGTAAAAGAATACAGAAATAGATAATTGATTTCATCAACTATCTTTATATAAATAATTAATAATATTAGTTAAATTAATTAATTAATATAATTAACATTTAATTTAATTTAATTAATTATTAATGTAATAAATTAATTATCAAATAAAATCTAAGTCGTCTATTGTGGCTTTAAAGCTATTTTCAATAGGCTTGTCAACATACAAGCCACCAGCGACCAATGCCATGAAACGCGGAACGCCGGGGCGCGAACGAATAAGTCATTAAAATTGGCTGTTATACATAAATAAGGTGTTGGATCCTCACGCTGTGCATTTTTTTTCAATTTATTTTAATTCAAAAGAGATAGAATCATAATTTTATCATTTTCGGCCCACGACAATTTTTTACTGCAATAAGGACTTAAATTTATATCTATGTTCAATCGAGACTAAAATTGGTTTTGTGCATCCGTACCTCTTTCTATTAATTTTTTAATAATATAAATATAAAAATTTCTATAATATTATAATAATTGTAATATTATTATTTTTATATTAAATTATTATTATGATAAGAATATTTTTTTATTATAAAAATAATATAAGTAAGTTAAAAATTTAATATAAAATATATATTGATTGAATTAGTTGATTAAGATTTTATTTATTATTAAAAATATTTATAAATTAAAATTAAGTATATTCAAATTTTATCAATTTTTAATAATAATTTGAGTACTATATTTTAAATTAAATATATATCAAATAAGTTTTTGATAAGAGTTTGTAACTCGAGTATTATTTTCATTATTTATGGTTTGAATTTATGATAAAATTATCAATTTTATCTCTGAAATTATATAACACTAACAAAGTAGTATATGAATTATATTAAATGGCTAATATTGTCTCTAAATAAGAGTTTACATAAACAATTTCATTTTTTCATATAGATGTTCAAGAATAAAATTATTTGTATAGGTCTATACGAAACGATAAAATTATCCATTTAAACTATTATTCAAGGATAAAATTGATCACTTAATATAATTCAGAAGTTATTTTATCAATATTAAATAATTTTAGGGATGAATTATATGGCACAAGAAAATAATATTTTATTTATAATTCAAATATCAATAACATTGCATAATATAGATATAAAATAATGTATTTTATTTTATTATAAAACATTATAGATGCATCAATAAAATATTAGTTATTATTTACTAAAATATTATTTATTATTTATTGTTGTATCTACACTAACGATTATTATTTACACTCATAACCATGCATTTTATTTTATTATAAAATATTATAAATAAGTTATCAATTTAGCTTAATTGAATTATCTAGATAATATTATATTTTTAACTCTTATATTATTTTATAATTCATATATTATTTCTCTTTTTCCCGTGCCCTATTCTTGCTATTATTTAATAAAATATTAGTCATTATATGCTATTATTTTCAATAATAACTATGTATTTTATTTTGTTATAAAATATTATAAATACATTATTGATTTAATTTAATTAAATTATTTCACTACATCTTACATTTTTTAATTTTATATTATTTTATAACTCATATATTATTCCTCTTCTTTCATGTGTTCACTCTTATTATTATTTAATAATATTATATTATATTATATTTATATTTGTTAATGACATTAGCATTTTAGCTATCAACAATAAAAAATCACATAAAAAAGAAAATCCGTAATAAAGTAAATACAAATAAAAAAATTATATGTGATTTGTTAAGTAATATGAGTTAAAAGTAAAATATGTAATCAAGTAATTTAAATAAATTAAACCTTTAAATTTCTTAGTATATTTTATTATGAAGGAAAAATATATCTTGTTATATTTATATTTATCAGCATTTCAACTAGTAAAAATTGCTAGAAATTTTATATTTAAAGCAATTCTAACTATTACAATAAAAGGTAGGGTTCATGTACACATTATATTGGCAAAACTGAAAAAAAAATGATAATACAAAGCCAAATTAGGGAGCAATATAAGAATATACACAATTTGTAAGCATAAAGATTGCACAAAAATTGCATACAAAAAGAGCAATTATAAGAAAAACACTTACATTGTCCCTTGGTTGGACTTTTCCGTGAAGATGGGAGTGTGTTAAATGTATTTGGAAACTCTAAGATCTTATTACCTTGCTCACAGGATGTGAACAATAATGCCTCATTGTAGAATTGCTTAATTGCATAATGAATATTGAATAAAGTGATTAGTACTAGCAAATTGCTAAGGGACACAGAGCGCATATATTTGCTTGATATAATTTCTCTTTTAGAAAAAAGCCCCTTTCCCCTTGCTATCATTCATATATTTATAGTCCATGGACTTAGGAAGTTAGGCCCCATACCATAATGTACCTTATTCTCTAGAGATAGGTAGTTGTGGCATGTTAATGGGAGGTTTCTCATCTATAAACCATAATGTAAAGTGCAACTTAAAAAATAGGAATGGTTACATATAGCATCCTTGTTGAGTTTCAATCCATCTATTTTTTTGCTTAACCTAGGTTGATTTAGTTCTTGGTTGCTTTCCCATGTTATGTCAAAAAGTAAAAACATAGGTTATACTTGCAAACAATAGGTTCTTTCCTTATATCGTCAAACAAAGGATCCTTGCCAATATGCTAAAATTTTATAAAATCATGAATGCAACATATGCATCATGATTTTGACTTCTTGTTTAAAGCAGGAAAGAAAATGAAACCAAAACTGCTTACCTCTTTAGTTGTCAATTGGGTGCCTCAGCTTTAACACTTGTTAAAAGATAGTAATAAAAATAGTGAACTATTAGTTAATGTTTCAATAAGTTAATTTTGGTCCTTTTCTTAATTCCTGAGACATTCTAATTTGCAAGGCTCCTAAAATAGTATTGTTTTATTAGTTAGTAGATGTGAATTCCTAGGGTTAGATAGTCCCAAAGTTCAAAAATCAAATAAAAAAAGAAAGGTAATCATCATGCCTCAAAATAGTAAAGAAAGGAAATGATAAATAAAAAGAAATCATGCTACAAAAGATGTTGATCATTTGATAAATGAGAATTGAAGCCACAAAAGTTGAAACACCATTGATAAGTCTATAGTTTTTGCTAGAACCATGAGAGGAAACACTTATAAAAAGTTCTCTAATTTCACAAATGCCAAAAAGCTATGAAAATGAAGAACAACCCTCCTTATATATGTTCACAACATTAAAAGTCATATAAAACTCAAATTAATTAGGCCTAAGCTAATAGGCAAATTAATCTAATAATATTATCCATAACAAAGGTGCAAAATAATGGGTTGAAACCTAACACAAAGGAAACACTAAGAAACAAATTGACAAATGATCATATGTATTATGGTTACCAATACTAAAGTAAAGTACTCAAATATCATGGGGAATCTTACATGTACTAGAATACTATAATTAAGTAACAATAGGTAGAACTAAAACCAAGCATTTATACATGAGTACTATACTTGAGTACTTATGCATTTTCTGCTAAAATTGAAATGCACATGATCTATACTTTTCTAAGCTTATCTAATTTTACCTCATTATGTATCTAAGCTTTCTCTGACAAGTCTTAGAGTCTTTTCTTGATATTTTTGGCTTTAGTTCTTATCATTAGATCCTTTAGTATTGTACTCCATTCCATGAATTCACATCACTGCTTCTTTCTTTGAAAGGATTCATCCTTGAATGGTCAAATACTATATTAAAAGGAAAAAGACCAATGACATCAAAAGAAACACTAACGTTAAACTTACTCAAAATCTAACTTATAAGCATTATCATTAATCTTCTTAACCACTTGAAGGGGACATCTCCTCTTAGATGTAATTTAGTCTTCCTTTGAGCTAGAAATCTTTCTTTCCATATGTGAATCCATATTCAATCACTTGGCTTAAAGATAAACTTCTTTTTCCTTTTGTTAGCTTGTTTAGCATATTGCTCAATTTTCTTTTCAAGATTCCTCCACACATGCTCATGCAATTTCTTTATCGCATCCATTTTTTTGTTCTTATCCAAACTTGAACACTCATTAATAAGTAATGGCAACAAATTCAAAGAGGTTAGTGGATTAAAATCATAAACAATTCTAAACAAAGAAAAGTTAGTGATGAAATGTATGCAAAATCAATAAAAGGTAAGTATTCTACCTAACTTTTTAAATTCTTTTGAATGAAAGAGTGTAATAAAATACCTAAAGTTCTATGTACTACCTTAGTTTGTCAATTGGTTTGAAGATAACAAGTTATTGAGAAAGGCAACTTTATCCCCAACTTAGCTAACAAAATCTTTTAAAAATAGCTCAAGAATTTGGATATCTCTACCTAACACAATGCTTCTTAGTACTCTATGCAATCTTACAACTTCTTTAAAGAAAAGATTGGCTATGTTTATTAGAGGTATTAAAATATGTTAGATTTAATGGATTAGCTTGAAATTGGTAAAATTTTACTTAGCTTGAGATTAAAATTAATATGAAAAATGATAATAGTAGCTTAACTTAGTAAGGGATTGGGACTGAGATTGAGACTAGGACTGAGAGTAAGACTAAGACTAGTTAGCCTAACTTAATTAAAAACTAAAACTAATAAGTATTAACCCATTGAATTATTGAGTTAGCTTGTTCATTTAATAATACTAGTAAATAATAATTAATTAATTTATTATTATATATTTATATATATTAAAATAATACTTTAATATATATAATATTAAGATTATATACATAAGTAGTATTAAATAATTTTTAATATTAAAATTAATAAATTTATATATAATATTGTTAACATATATTATATGAATTTATCAAGATAAATAATTATATTAAAATTTAAAAATATCTACTATTAAAATTAATCGATATACATATTTAATAGTTATTATATATTGCACAAAGTTATTAAAATAAATAATTATATTAAAATAAAAAATTAATAGAAACTATATGAGAAATTCAATTTTTCATTATAAAAACTTAAAAATTAATAAAAAATAATTACACAAATTAATTATTATAATTAAATATATATAGAATAATTAATATAACTAAATAAATATATTGATCAGAGTAATAAATTATTATTAGTATAATAAAATAGTGATATATTCATATATATGTTATGAATTAGTTAATAAAATATTTGCATCTATTTTAAATAATACAAAAAAATTTTAGTCTAGATCTCATCATTTTTAATTACTTTTCTAATTAGAGATTTTTTATATTAAAAAATATTGTGATTTGATTTATTTTTTTTACTATTTTAGTTATATCTATTAATAATAATAAATTTTTAAATGATAATAATAATAGAAATAATAATTGATTTTGATTAACTAATAAATAAACAAGTGATGTAATAATAATAATGATTGGTTACAAAACTTGCTTGAGACTTACCTAGTAAAAATTAACCTGAATTTAGTATTGGGACTAGGATTAGGACTAGGATTAATACTTGTACTATAACAACTCAGCTTGACTTAACTTAGTAAAAAAGTAGTTTAGTGTTACACCCTCTATAATTATTAATAAATTAAAAATTATAATATGAGGAAGAATGATTGAAGCAATTGATAAATTTAGCTGAATTAAGAATATTATGTATGAAATGGAAAAAAATAGAACTAATAAAAGTAAAATTATGAGAATATGATTCGGATGAAATTTTATTAGGGAAAAGTATATTAGAATCTTGAGGTGTAAAGTTATATACTAATATAAGTGAATGTATGAGTATGAAAGAGGTTTAAGAGCATTTTTTTAAAAATGCCCCTAGGGCCTTATTTTTTCTATTTTAGTTCTAAGCCTTATATTCTCTTCATTTCTTCTTATTTCTCCCACTTTTCCATCTTTATGTAAGAATTTCTCTCACCATCCCCTTAATCAAGCAAAAAGACTTCAATCTTATTGATTTCTTCCTTTGATCAAGGTAAGAGTAATGTTTTCATCAAGAATTCCTCCTATTACTTCTTGATTACCTAAGGATTTAAAGTTTATTTGAATTTTATGGAGCATTTTGAGCCCTAACTATGGAATCCACTGAATTTTGGTGTGATTAGGGCTTGAAAATCATCAAACTGGCCTTTTAGCATCCTTTTTCATATAAGGTGAGTGGATAATCTAGCTAAATCTATAGATTTTAAGGTTATATAAGGATATAGATGAAATATGGGTTAGGTTTTTTATTTGCTTAATTTTAGTTTATTTTGATATTATAGAAGTAATAAATAATGGAAAAAAGGTGATATAAAATGTTAGATAAGTATATTAATGATTATACGTTGATTTGATTTGCATTATATGTGTTTATGAAGTGTTCTAAATCGGTTGCACAGTAAAATTTTGAAGAAAACTGAGTTTTTCATGTGTGAATTAATTCATCATTTGATTCTTAAGGTCCAGAGGTGAAATTGGACTTCAGAATCAAGTAACCAATTAATTTTGAGGTTCTAGGGATTGATGAATCAATTCTAGAGGTCCAGAGGTGAAAAGTAGGTAGGATGAATCAATTTACCTAATTGATTTATTGACGGTGAATTGATTCATCCACTGTAGAATTTTATGCTAACTTTGAATAGTATAACTCCTTCATCTTATGTTCATTTTAAACAAAGCACCATTATTTTAAAGGTAATTGACTTTACTTTCAAATGAAATTAGTTTCAAGTTAAAATCTTCAATATATTTTGAAATATCATCAAAAGAGTGGATAAAGGTTAAAAACTTAAGATTTCAAATATAAACTTTTTACATCTATTTTCAAAAAGGCATAACTTTTTAAAACTTTGTTGATTTAGGCAAATGACTAGTTTATAAAAAGCTAAATAAGCCTATTTTCATATGAAATGAGTTTCATGCATATCATATTTACAATTTTTAAGTTATTTATAAAAGACCACTAAAAGGTCATAATTAAAATGACCATATAATAACACATAGCCCATCCGTACTATGTTTTCATGACTTTTGTTTACCCAACATGAGTATTTGGTCACTAAACACTAAAGATAATGTGGTTCATGATAAGTATAAGATAATCATATAGCTTGGATAATCATAGCATGAGGAAGTAGAAGTTATGTGATATAAAATGTGATATGATAAACTTATAGCATTACTCATGGAATGAGATATATATATTGAGAAATGACTTATGAAATGAGTACTATGATTTGTGTGAATGCTTGTAGTTATACTAAAGTGCATAATAATATTAATAAGTATTATGATGTATATTGAAATTAAATTATAACTATGTTAAATAGAGCTTGAACTTTAACACTTAAATTGCAATTGTGAATGATGCCACAAATGGCATTAGAGATGAGAAATGTGATGGGGGTGATATTGTGAATATCAGATTAAAAATTTTCGATAACATGCTTGTGAAGAGTATAAGGCAAACCTTGTAAAAATAAGGATAGAAAGCTTGTGAAGGTTATAAAGCTGATCTAGGAAACAAAAGGAAGATGATTGTATTATATCAATTATTTATCGCTTTAAATGAGATATAGCCTAATTATAATTATCCATGATTATTTTTACATAAGATATCGATGATGAAATGATTATATGTTAAACTATTATTATCGGCTCTTGGATTCTATTATGCTTAAATTTAATATGAATGGTCGAAAGAAAATACTTCGATGGATAAGTAAGCATGAAATGTTGTTATTCTTATAGATTATTTATTCACTGAGCCCCAGACTTACTTCTCTATGTTTTATTTTACAGATTCCCAGGTTGAACCTTCACTTCCACCTACTCAAAGCTAGAGTTTATGAGAGCTCAATGATGGTATTTTAGTAGCATAAATTCATGTACATAAGATATTTTGGCCTCTTGTTTGTCATAGAAATGAATAAAGAAAAGGTTGTACTAATTTTCTTATTGAGTTAGTTAGGTTTGTGTATCCTCATTTTGGGAAAGCTATAAGCATACCTAACTTTTTCATCTTTTGTAGAAATCTTATTGAAGGTTCTCTTTTTAAAATGCTAGAGCCTTTATAAACACAAGACATTTCTTATTATGAGTCAAGGCATTTAGTTAGGAATAGGCTAGTGGAATCTGAATAGGGATTCCATGCCGATCACAATCGAGTTAAGGTTATGACAAAGGTGATATCAGAATATGGTCTAGTTTCCTAGTAGGATGAGGCTCTTAAGTTATATCTATGTGCTGCCATGACAGGTATTAATCGAAATTGTACTATTGGTATGTGTGCACCTAGGATCATATACCATCAATACCATTTCAATTGACCCTATTATACCATGATAGTGGGTGGAGGAGTTTATATGTGACATGGTATGTTGTAAGTTATTTTATTGATTGATTAATGAATTATTCATTGATTATTTGGATTGCTATTTGATTGTTTAAGAAAATTTATGGATAATTAGGAAATAATCAACACAAGAAGTTAGGTGTAAACTAATCACCCTAAAAATAAAGAATCATCTAAGGGTCTTCAAACTTAAAATGATAGACAAAAGGCTAGTAAGGAAATTAATCGATAATTTCCACCTTAGATTGCACCTTTTTAAAGTATGTCTTAAACCATGTCGATGTAGTCTTTACCTGATGATTGGGGTATGATGCCTCAAAAGATCAAAGTGAGCTTTTTGGTAACCCTAGTGATTATCATGATGAAAGTCATGATCAAAGAAAAGAAAGAGAGCACAAT
Organism: Sindora glabra; assembly: GCA_020226215.1. NCBI lineage: Eukaryota > Viridiplantae > Streptophyta > Magnoliopsida > Fabales > Fabaceae > Sindora > Sindora glabra. The sequence goes on along the minus strand of CM035227.1, from coordinate 41,067,786 downwards.
CTTACCTCTTTTGCAAGGGCAAATAAGGATAGGTGCAAAATTGTACATAAGTTCTTCCGGCTAAATCCACCAAGATACTCTGGTCTTGATCCAGCAATAGATCCATATCAATTCCTTGAGCATATTACAACGTTGAGTGAGATATTACAAAGTCTTACTTCTTTGTTAATTGAGTTGGTGGGTTATAAATTAGATGATGTGGCTCATTATTAGTCCACTAAGATAGTAACTAATCAGAATCCATGATTGGAGCCCTTGACTTGGGAGGCCTTTCGAGAATTATTCATAAATCACTTCTTACCACTAAGTGTTCATCGAGGAAGAGTTAGGGAATTTGATACCTTAAAATAAGAGAACTTATCCATATATCTAGTTTAGGAGAAGGCTAAAATGTGGAGTATAATGCTCAGTTCACTTGATTGTCTTGATATGTTCTATATCTGGTTTCTATGGAGAAGGATAAAATCAAGAGGTTTATATACAGCCTCAAAGACTTCTATTTTGAGAGAATCCATGTTAACTGTGATGGCACTTATAAAAAAATGTTGGATCAAGCATTAAATCTTGATATAAGTGTCAATGAAAGGAAAAAGAAGCAAGATCAAGAATAGAGTAGGAAGAGGAACTAGTCTAAGGGACCAAGCCAAGTACATTCTTCAAAAGGGCTACCTTTTTAAGTTATCTCTAAGCATAGAAAGAGTGGTCACACTAAGGGGCCACCATCTTTTTAAGGTACACCTAGTAGATACTCTTCAAGGAATAACTTGGGAGGATAGAGAACTTATTCTAATCCTTCAAGTCAACTAAATTAACTTTTAAGGTAAAGTGGTGGAAGACCTTGATGCCCTTAATGGTAACTTTACCATGATGATCGTTGTAACCATTTTGAAAGATAATGCTTCAAATATAGGATGATCAGGCATAAGGCAGGGGATTGCCTTGGAAATGTTACAAGCCAAGGTGCAAGTCATTTCGTATCTCAACGGAATAACCTAAATCCTCCATCCACCTCACATCCTTAGAAACCTTCCAGCACCTTCAAGGAGTGCTAATATCTTAGGCTCGAGAGGAGAGACAAGTTAGAATCAAGCTCAAGTGTATGCACTTACTCGCTAAGAGGTTCATGCCTTAAATGTTGTTATGACAGGCACTATTTTTATTGAAACCTTTATTGCTAAAGTTTTATTTAATCCTGGAGCTACCCACTCTATTGTGTCAAAGAAATTTACTACCTATTATAAGTAAACCCACCAAAGAGATGAGTACTCCCTTAATTGTAATGACCCCTATAGAGAAATCCCTTATAGTAACCTATAAATTAGAGGCTTGTCTCATAAGAATTCATGATTATATAATGCCAGTAGATTTAATCTTACTTGATATGAGTGACTATGATGTAATTCTAAAGATGGATTAGTTATTTAAGTACCATGCTTGTGTAAATTATTTTGATAAATCTGTGACATTCTCCATAGAGGGCTCTGCACCCATTGAGTTCTAAAGAGATAAGATAATGAATTTTGTTGTTATTATTTCAAGCATTAAGGCTCAAAGGTTCATTTAAAAAAGAGGCATAATGCACTTGGCACTAGTATGAGATTTGAATTAACCTATCCCTAAATGTTGATATTATCCTAATAATAAAAGAATTCCCTGATGTGTTTCTATAGAAATTACTAGGGTTACCCCCAGATTGTGAAATTATGTTTTACATTGATTTATTGCCTAAGCACCGAACCCATTTCAATTGCTCCATATCAAATGGCCTTGATAGAATTACAAAATTTGAAAGAACAATTACAAGATCTTATAGATAAAGGGTTTATTCACCCAAGCTCTTCACCTTGGGGAGCTTTAGTTTTCTTTGTGAAAAAGAAAGATGGATCGATGTGGTTGTGTATTAATTACTGTCAGCTTAACAAAGTTACCATAAAAAATAAATACTATTTTCCTCCTATTAATGATCTTTTTGGTTAACTTCAAGGGGCGAAATACTTCTTCAAGATTGACCTATCTTACAAGTTATCACTAGTTAAAGATCTATGAAGAAGATATTCCTAAAACTGCATTTAAGATTCTATACGACCATTTTGAGTTCCTAGTAATGTCTTCTGGATTGACCAACACCCCTACTACTTTCATGGATTTGATAAACCTCATCTTCAAACCATATCTAGATAAATTTATCATTATCTTCATAAATGACATCTTAGTATACTTAAAAAATAAGGAGGAGCATGCATGACATCTTCGAATGGTATTACAAACTTTACGAGATCATCAATTGTATGCAAAGTTTTCCAAATATGAGTTTTGGATTACTAGTATTACTTTCTTTGGGCATGTAGTGATACAAAAAGGGGTTCAAGTAGATCTCTAGAAAGTTAAGGCAATAGAGAATTAGCCAAGGCTATTGTTAGTCATAGAAATTTACAATTTCCTTAGGTTGGTAAGTTATTACCAGAGGTTTGTTAAAGACTACTTTAAAATCTTTGCACCATTAACTAAATTGATACAAAAAGGAGTGGAATTTGATTGGATAGATGCATGTGAGAATAGCTTTTAGAAACAAAAGTGATGCTTGACATTGGCACTAGTATTGATATTTCTATTAGGTACTGGAGGATATGTGGTGTATTGTGATGCATTAAGGATCGAACTTTGATGTGTTATGCTACAGCATAACCTATGCTTCCTGACAATTAAAGAGACATAAACAGAACTATCCTTCGCATAATTTAGAGATGGCAATGGTAATCTTTGCCTTAAAAATATGGAGGCATTACTTGTATGGAGAAACCACTAAAATTTACATGGATCATGAAAGCTTGAAATATATCTTCAAGCAAAAAGATATCAATTTAAAACAAAAAAGATGGATGGAGTTAGTTAAGGACTATGATTGCTCTATTTTATACTATTCTAGTAAGGTTAATATGATAACAGATGCACTTAGTAGGAAATCTATGAACAAATAGATAGAGGCACTAACTGCAGATTTCGGTGTAGTGTTGGCTTATATGGCCATTCAATTAGTTCTTGTAGAAAAGACCAAAGATGCACAAAAGAGTGCAAACTTGGTGAGAGAAGCAACTAAAAAATAAGAATTTGATCTAATTTTTTTATGAAAAGGGGGTAATTTGCCTCCAAGCAAAGATTTAGGTCCCAATAAGTAAATGGAATGAATTGATGCACCAAGCTCGTAATGCATTTTACACTATGCATCCAGGATCAACAAAAATGTAATATGATTTAAAAGAAGTCTTTTAGTGGAAAAGGATGAAAAGGAATGTATTGAGCTATGTAGTGAAATGCCTCGCTTGTCAGCAGGTAAAGCAGAACACCAACACTTTAGCTAGAATGCACCAGCCACTCTTGATACCAGAATAGAAATAGGAAAGTATCATAATTGACTTCTTGATCGGGTTACCTAAAACACAAAAAGGATATGATTCCATTTAGGTTATTATTGATAGGTTGACAGAGTCAATGCACTTTCTTCCTATTAGGACCATTTTTATTGCAACTCAATATGCTTAAGTGTACCTTAACAAGATTATGCCATTGCATGGGGTCCCAATTACTATTGTATTAGATCGTGGTGCTCAATTCACATCTCACTTCTAGTAATCATTTCAAGAGGCATTGGGAACTCAATTGCGATTTAACACCACCTTTCATTCTTAAACTTATGGATAATTTAAAAGAAACATTCAAATATTAAAGGATATGCTTAGAGCTTGTGCATTGGATTTTAAAGGTACTTGGGAGAAGTATCTAACACTAATAGAGTTTGCTTACAACAATAGCTAATAGAGTTTACTTCTAGCAATCATTTCAAGAGGCATTGGGAACTCAATTGCAATTTAGCAATACCTTTCATCCTCAGACTGTTGGACAATTTAAAAGAACCATTCAAATATTAGAGGAAATGCTTAGATCTTGTGCATTGGATTTTGAAAGTACTTAGGAGAAGTATCTACCACTAATAGAGTTTGCTTACAACAATAACTATTAGTCCAGTATTCAAATGACACCCTATGAAGCCTTTTTACAACAAAAGATATCGATCACCAATAGGATGGTTTAAACTTGGGGAGGTATAACTCTTAGGACTAAATTTAATGGGTGATGCTTTAGAGAAAGTTTAAATTATACGAGATCGATTAAAAATAACTTAAGATTGACAAAAAAGTCATATATGGACAAAAGAAGGAGGGAACTAAAGTTTCAAGTAGGGGATATATAGTTTCTAAAAGTTACGCTTATGAAAGATGTAATAAGATTTGGGGGAAAGGCTAAATTGGCACCATATTTCATTAGCCCATTCTTAATTCTCATGCATATTGGGGCAATGGTCGATCAGTCAGAGTTACTAGATAGTTTACAAGCCATTCACCTCGTATTCCACGTATCCATGCTTAGAAAATACTTGTTAGATGAGTCTCATGCCATCTGAGATAGATATGGAGATTCTAAATCACTAAGTTCGAAAGCTAAGATCTAAAAAGGTTCCTTTCATAAAAGTTCATTAGGAATGTCATGGAGTGGAGAAAACTACATAGGAGTTAGAATCTAATATGTAGCAGCAATATCTTCATTTATTTAGTAAGAGGTGAGTTTGACATAATAATGATTTATACTAACTTTATAATATCGTATGTATCGAGAATTCGAGGATGAATTCTTTTGAAAGGGAAAGTATTGTAACGCCTTTTATAATTACTAATAAATTCAAAATTATGATGTAAGGAAGAATGGTTAAAGCAACTAGTAAATTCAAATGAATTAAGAATATTATATATGAAATGGGAAAAAATAGAACTAATAAAAGTAAAAATGTGAGAATGTGATTTGGGTGAAATTTTATTAGGGAAAATTTATTAGAATCTTGAGGTATAAAGTTATATACTAATATAAATGAGTATATGAGTATGGAAGAGGTTTAAAAGCATTTTTTCGAAAATACCCTTAAGGCCTTATTTTCTTCATTCAGCCCTAAGCCTTATATTCTTTTCATTTCTCTTTATTGCTCCCACTCTTCCATCTCTTTTGCAAGAATTTCTCCTATTATCCCCTCAGTTAAGCAAGAAGACTTCAAATTTTATTAATTTCTTCCTCCAATCAAGGTAAGAGTACTATTTTCATCAAGAATTCCTCCCATTACTTCTTGATTAACTAAAGATTTAAAGTTTATTTGATTTTATGAAGCATTTTGAGCTCTAATTATGGAATTCATAAATTTTGATGTGATGGCTAAAAAATCATCAAACTAGCCTTCTAGCTTGCTTTTCCATACATGGTAAGTAGATAATCTAGTTAAATCTATAGATTTTGAGGTTATATAAGGATATAGATAAAATATGGGTTAGTTTGTGATTTGCTTGATTCTAGTTTATTTTGATATTATAAAAGTAATAAATGATGGAAATAGAGGATATAAGATGTTGGACAAGTATATTTATGATTATACTTAGGCTTAATGTGCATTATATGTGTTTATAAGGTATTTTGGATTGGTTACATAGTAAAATTTTGTTAAAAATTGAGTTTTTCATTTGTGAATTGATTCATCAATCAATTCTAGAGGTTTAGAGGTAAAATTAGGCTTCATAATCGAGTAACTAATTGATTATAAGGGTTCCAAGGGTTTATGAATCAATTCATCAATTGATTCTAGGGGTTCAGAGATAAAAACTAGGTGGATGAATTGATTCACTGATTGATTCATCAATTACAAAATTTTATGCTGATTTTGAAGTGGCATAACTCCTTTATCTTACGTCTATTTTAAACAAACCATATATCATTTTAAAGGTAATTGAGTCTACTTTCAAATGAAATTAATTTTAATTTAAAATCTTACATATATTTTGAAATATCATTAAAAGAGTGGATAGAGATAAAAAAAAACTCAAGATTTCAAAAGTGCATTTTTTGTATCTATTTTCAAAAGGGCATAAGCTTTTCAAAACATAACTAATTTAGGCAAATGACCAGTTTATAAAAATATAAATAAGTCTATTTTCATATAAAATGAGTTTTATGAATATCATATTTATAATTTTTGAGTTACTTATAAAAGACCACTCAAAGGTTATAGTTAAAATAACTATATAGTAACATATACCTCATTCGTACTATGTTTTCATGACTTTTATTTCCCCAACATGAGTATTTTGTCCCTAAATACTAAAGATAGTATGACTCATAATAAGTATAAGATGATCACATAGGTTGGATAATCATAACATGAAGAAGTAGAAGTTATATGATATAAAATGTGATATGATAAACTTATTACATTTCTCATGGAGTGAGATATATATATTGAGAAATGCTTTATGGAATAAGTATTACGATATGTATGAATGCTTATAGCTATACCAAAGGGCATAATAATATTGATAAGTATTATGATGTATATTGAAATTGAATTGTGACTGTATTGAATAGAGCTTGAGCTTTAGCAATCAAATTGCAATTGTGAATTATGCCATAAATGGCATTAGAGATGAGAAATATGATAGGGGGTGATGTTGTGAATACTAGATAAAAAATTCCTAGTAACATACTTGTAGAGGTTATAAGGCAAACCCTAGAGGGATAAAGATAAAAAGCTTGTAGAGAGTATAAGGCTAATCTAAGAGATAAAAGGTGGATGATTGTATTGTATCAATTGTTTATTGCTTTAAATTAGATATGGCCTAATTATAGTTATCCATGACTGTTTTTACATGAGGTATTGATGATGAAATTATTATATGTTAAATTATTGTTATCGACTCTTGGATTCTATTATGCTTAAATTTGACATGAAGTGGTCGAAGAAGGATAGTATGATGGATAAGTACATATGAAATATTATTATTCCTTATAAATTATATGCTCACTGAGCTCCGGACTCATTCCTCTATATTTTATTTTGTAGATTCCTAGGTTTAGCTTTCACTTCCACTTACTCAGAGCTAAAGTTATAGGAGCTTAATGATGATATTTTAGTAGTATAAAGTCATGTACATAAGATATTTAGGTCTCTTGTTTGTCATAGAAATGATAAGGGGAATGTTATGCTAATTTTCCTATTAAGTTAGTTAGGTTTACTTATCCTTATTTGTAGAAATCTTATTAAAGGTTCTCTTTTTAAAATGTTAAACCCTTTTATAAACACAAGGCATTTAGTCAAGAATAGGTTGGTGGAAACCAAATAAGGAAACCATGCTGGTCATGATTAGATTAGGGTCATGACATTTGGCCTGGGACTATCCTAACATATAATTTTTGCCTATTAAGTTAGCTTAGTAAGGTTAGATTAACTTATTTTTGAAAGCTTTAATGTTTATTGTATCATTCATTTTATAGTAAGGTATGAAATATGCCATCTTCAAAAACTAATCAATAATAACAAACATAAAATCTTTTCCATTCTTTATCATTGGTAAAGCTAACATAAAATTCATAGAAATTTCATTCTAGGGTTCACTAGGAATTAGAAATGGGGTGTAAAGTCCATGTGGTAAAACTTTAGATTTAGTCTCTTTACAAGTAATATAACTAGCATAACATTTTTCAATATCATGCTTCATGCTAGGTTAAAAGAAATGATCTTTTAATATGTCTAAAGTTTTTTTTAATTCCAAATGTCCTATTAACCTTTCTCTATGGGCTTCTTTTACTAACAATTCCCTAAAAGAGATCTTAAACACATAGAATTTATTTTCTTTGAACAAAAATCCCTTATGCTTATAGAATTTCTAAAAGGCCATCTTTTTAGAAGCTTTAACAATAATGGTAAAGTCATAATCACTCTTGTACAAATTCTTTTGATGCTCAAAACCTAACAATTTAGATTGCAAAATAGAGATAACAAAATACCTTTGGAATATTGCATTGGCAATTACATTATTTTTACCTTGCTTGTATTGTAAGACATATAGAAATGTTTCAATAAATTCAATTCACCTTACATGCCTTTGATTTAACTTCTCTTGACTTTTCAAATGCTTTAATGATTCATGGTTAATATGGATAACAAACTCCTTTAGCTTTAAGTAATCTTACTAAGTCTCTAAAGTGTGGACTAAAGCATAGAACTCTTCATCATAAGTGAGGTAGTTGACAGCTACTCCATTTAGTTTTTTACTAAAATATGCAATTGATTTTTTCTCCTGCATTAAAATAACCCCAATACTTACACTTGAGGCATCACACTTAATCTTAAATGTTTTCATAAAATCAGGAATAACAAGTAAAAGGGCTAAACTAAATTTATTTTTCAATAAGTTAAAAGCTTTCTTTTGTTCTTCTTCCTAATGAAACTCAATATTTTTTTCACTAATTTATTCAAAGGTACATCTAGGGTACTAAAATCCTTTAAAAAATTCCTATAGAAGCTAGCTAATTTATGAAAACTCCTCATTTTACTATCACTTTTAGGGGGTAGGCTACTCCCTAGTTATTTTCAATTTCTCTTCATCCATCTCAATTCCTCTGCTAATCATAACATAGCCTAAAAACATAATTTTATCCAAGCAAAAGAAATATTTTTCCATTTTAGCACCTAATTTATCTCCTTTCAAAACTTGTAAAACATATCTTAAATGCACTATATATTTATCAACATTTTCACTATATACAAGAATATAATTAAAATAGACTACAACAAACTTTTCAATGAAAAAGTGCAAAACATGGTTCATCAATGTCATAAAAATACTTGATACATTAAATAAATTAAAAGGCATAACAAGTCACTCTTATAAACCATGTTTTATTTTAAAAGTAATTCTTCATCTATCACCCTCTCGTATTCTTATTTGATAATATCCTTGTTTCAAATCAAATTTTGAAAAGATATAAGATCTATTTAACTTATCAAATATGTCATCAAGTTTAGGAATAAGATGTCTATACTTTATAATGATTTTGTTAATTAGTTAATAATTAACATACATTCTCAATAACTCATCCTTCATAAGTACTAATAAGATTGGCACTGCACATAGACTTATGCTTTCTCTTATATGGCCTTTAGACATGAAGTCCTCTACTTATCTTTGGATTTCTTTAACTTCTTCTATATTAGTCCTATAAGTGAGATGGTTTGGAATTGAAGCTTTTGAAATGAAATCAATTTAGTTCTTTATCATTCTTTTTAGTAGCAACTCCTTGGTGCCTCCTTTAGGAATACCTCTTTATAATCTTGTAAAAAATAATTTTATGACTTTAGCAAAATAAAGCTTTCTTGGTTAGTATTTACATAGTCTTATTTGCACAAGAGTATAGATATTAACTAGGTGTATAATAAGCACTCTTCACATCATTCACTTTTGCAAACACACTCAATTTTTCATTCTCTTGTTTTAAAATCTCTTCTTTCTTATGTTTTCTCGTTTTCTTTTCACTCATACTTTTTTTTTATTTTTATTTCATTTCATATTCTTTTTCCTTTTCATTTCTTCTCCCTTTCTTTTCTTTTGCATCCTCACTTGATTCTTATAGAATTGTTATAGGGTTAAAGGCTTAAAAATCACCTTTCTCCCATCATGCTTAAATTGATACTTATTAAAGAGAACATCATAAATAACTTTCCTATCAAATTACAAAGGTCTACCTAGTAATAGATGGCAAACATGCATAGGAATAACATCACAAAGTATTTTATCATGGTATTTCCTAATGGAGAAATACACTAGTACTTGCTTTATCACTCCCATTTTTCTACTATTATTCAACTATTATAATTTGTATGAGGTAAGGAATTGCAAAGTAGGCAAACTTAATTTTTCCACCAAAATGGTATTAGCCATATGAATATAACTACCATTATTAATGATAACATTACATATTTTACCTTTGATGTTATATCTAGTATGAAAGATATTTTCCTTTTATTCTTCTCTTTCTTCTTTAACTTACACACTCAATGCTCTTCTAATTACTATGGCATCTTCATCAAAGGGATTCCCACTTTCTTCACTATTCTCATATGAAAATGGTGTGGATTATTTATTTCCTTTGTTAACTGTAGACTTATAATCTCCATCTTTTAAGATCATGACTCTTTTGTTATGACATTTACCAATAATATGCCATCCTTACTTTTGAGGTCTTCCAACCTTATCTTTCCTTTTAGAGTATTCACCTTTTAATTTGGAAGAAGATTCTTTCTTGTATTTGCCTCTTTATCCTTTTTCTTTTTACTTTTTCTCTCTCAAGGCTTCGATGAAGAACTTAACTAAGAGCCATATTTATAAAAAGTTTTTCTTTTGAATTATCTTTTCATTTTCATAACCATATATATCAATTCACAACAAAATCCCCTTATTTAATTTTTGCATGATTTTCCTCTATTCTCTTGAAAGACCTCTACTTCTCCTCCCAACTAATTTTATTATCTAACTTTTTATTTAAATCTCTCATTATTTCACCTTCCTTTTCTCTTTATCTCTTTCCCGCTCTTATTTCTATCCTTTTTTAGTCTTTTCCCTATATATCAAGGATTCAATTGCATTTTTATATATTTGAGGTAAGTCTTTCTTCTTTGTAATGTATCACTTTTTGTATAAATGTAATAATGACTGTGCTTACATGTTTACCATTATCAATTTGTAAGGTAGAATTTTAGGCTTTAAATATAAAGTTGACATAATTTGAGATATGAAAATGAGTAGCAATTTCTAAGGTTGTTTTGCTTTGCTTTGCCTTACTAATGTACCTTTCCCTTATTTGCACTGATGTAATAATTTTAGGCTTTGAATATATAGCTTATTAGTTTTAGAATATGTAATAGATATGATTTGGCATATAACTTTCTCTCATTATTGCTGTTGCTTTGATTTGCCTTAATAACATAAATTTACAAAAATAAATGCTACATTAATGTTGTAAACTTTTTGGTATATTTATTTTTTATATAGTGTAAGATTTATAGAATTAATATAGTGAAACTTGTTTTAAGGACATGATTGTTGGCTTAGAAGTAGTTTAAGAATTATAAAAAAAATTGGTTAAAAAATTCAAAATTTAACAATTTGAATAAAGAATGAAATATTACATAATTGTAAGTTAAAAATTTAAATCTATAATAGTTAAAGATGTGCATGGAAAGTGTCATGATTAATAAGTAAAAAGAAAAAAGAAAGGATTGAAATATTATTAACTTGTTAACTATTAAATTTATTATAAATAATTATAATTAGTTTATTCTAAGTAAACAAATAATTAAAAATGTTAATTAATATTGTGGGAGCTACTAAAAAATTAAAAATAAAAATAATTCAATTTATTATATTAAATATGTGTGTAAGAGTTGTTAAAATTAATAATCAAAATTAAAATATTAAGACATGATAAATTAAAATATTTAATTTATAATAATGTAAATCATGCATAAGAACTGTTATGATTAATAAGTAAAAATAAGTAAAATATTTGGTATTGGAAAAGTTAAAAGTTGTTATTTATTAAATATATTATAGTTATTTAATTATTAAAAATTATTAACTTATTAATAATTAAATGTGATTACCATACAATACAAAGCCTTGATCATAAAATGTTTGATTGGACTTAGGACGTGATGTATTAGTCAAAAACCTAGTCATTCAACTATTAAATATCCAATGTTAGAATTTATGATTCATTATATAAAACTTAAAAAACTTTTCCTAATTTCACCCTACCTTTACCAATGATTTCCAAGTCATGATTCTTAAAACATTATAGGATAATCTCTTTTCTTTATTAAAAGTAATGAATTCCTTATTAATATTCACAAATCTTAATATATGATAGAGTTATACATAGATGTCCTTTGAATAACTCTTAAGAATCAAAATAATGTTAAAGTATAATATACCATATATAAGATTACTATGATATTTTAAGATAAATTAGTAAATTCATTTATCTAATAAGCATCTAAATAGTGCACTAAATAATGTTTTTGAAATGAGACATCCTCCCACTTAAGCATGCATCATATATACTTGTATATCGGAGCCATTAGTATGCATTCTCAATAACTTTATGATAATAAGCATTTTAAGATCTAAGCTTTAAGTAATGTGTTTTATGATTGTCATCTCCCTACATGACTATACTCTATGAGCCATTTTAATGTTTAGACTTTATCAATATAAAGAATAATTAAATAATTGATAAAGAAAAATAAATTCTATTTTGTTAATAATTGATCAAATGAAAAATATTTATAAGAAATGTTCTAACATATCATATGTAATTAGCTTGTAGGATATATCTCTAATAATTTAAAACTTTTTTTATTATTATTTTGCCTTTTGTTGATCTTATTTGATGTTATACCCCTCTAAAATTTAAGTTGATAATGATAAAAAATTTGGAAATTTCTTCTGTAAGAATAATATATTAAAATAAGGAAATATGATGTAAGAGATTGAATGAAGAATAATTGATTATTTGAATGAATTTCTAATGAGATTTTTATATGGAATAATTAAGAAGATATGGATAGAATTGTTGGCCTTGGCAACCTACACCCAAGAGGAGGGTAAATTGGGTATTTTTAGAACTCTTATCATTTTTCAAATTCTTCTTGAGAAGCCTTCCATTTCGGGAAGCCATGAGAATAAATTTGATTTAAAATGATTTCAAGAAAGTTTTATAAAGATGCTTGTTGCACTCAAGATATAGTAATCCAAGAAATTAGTACAATCTAACTTATTTAACTATTTATCAACAAAGCATTAAGAAAATAATTCAATGAAGAGGTTTGCACACAACATATACCAATTCAACACTCTTGTGTAAAACCACTCATTTAACTATATATAGATGAATAATTAAATAGCACATACATAGATGAATTTCTTTTTCAATCACTTAATTCAACATTTCAATCATTCAAGCAATAATATAAGTATTATAGCACAATGTATCCAATAATTTCATCAACTATGCATAACAAATCATCAAGAAGTACATGTATAGATATACATCCTTTTAAACATCTAATCATCAAGGCATCAACATAAACACTAAAACACAATATACTTAAGGATTGACAACAACAAAAATAAAGTATATACAACAAGAAAACAGAGCAAAATGCAGAGAAATAAAAAGTAAGGGTAGAGAGATCAAACACAAGAATTTATAGTGGTTCCTCATTTGGATATACTCATTAAGGTGTACATCCACTCTCCAAGCTTGTGTTAATACACTATCCTTTCAAGTTTTAATTAGTACTTGAAGAAGCCTTACAATCCTTGTTCTTCTTTGAGTAAAAACTATCTTACAAGGGATATTTCACCCTCTCTAAGAATTTCAAAGGAATACCTCACTCTTTAGAATTTAGAAATGATATAAGAGGAATATCAATTCATAAAAACTCTCTTGAAGAGTGGATAAAATAAATAAGAGTGGATAAAACAAATAAAGCAGTTAGAATATAAGAATTTCACAAAGTAAAGCTCAATTCATGATTTGATGAAAGAAGGTGTAAAATGATGTTAACAAGTAAAGTCCAGGCCCTTTCTTAGTTGTATTTTATATTTCTTAGCTTACATATAAAGCTCATGAAGTATTATAGCCATTTGGGGTTGTTAGGAATGAAAATTAGCTGTTAATAGCCATTATTTATGCAACATAATAGTTGGAATCGATTGGTGAATCAATTCAGGATGTCCATGGTGCTCTCTGGATGTCCAGAATCGATTAGTGAATCAATTCACCTAGACAGAAATGCAGACTCAACTTTAAAAGGTCATAACTTCTTCATTTTAAGTTCATTTTAAGCAAATGACCTATCATTGGAAAGATAATTGACTTTGCTTTCAAATGGAACTAGTTTCATACTCATATATCATGTAGTTTTTGAGATATGTTTAAAAAACTGAGCAAAGGTTAAAAATAATAAATCTATAAAAATTTGATTTTGAAACTCAATTTGTAAAATTCATAACTATTTCATATCTTAGTCATTTTAAGCAAATTACTAGTGAATGGAAAGAACTTTGAGTCTATTTTCATATAAAAATTATTTCATACTCATATCCTTTATTATTTTTGAGATACAATCAAAGCAATGAGCAAACATCATAAAAGACTAGATGCAAAAAATTGATTTCTATTCTCATCTTGAAAGAAACATAACTCTTTCATATATTGATTATTTTAAGCAAATGATATGTACAGGGAAAGCTCTTTGAGTATATTTTCATTTGAAAAAGGTTTTACAATCAAATCATGAGTATTTTATGAGATATGATTAAAAGAATGACTAAAGGTCAATATTGAAAACATCATAAACTCATATCTCATTGGTTTTCAAATCAAGGAAAGTATAAATCCTTTTAGTGTTGAGTGTTTCTAGAAATATTTGTTTTCTTAAAAATGGAAATCTCATAACCATGAATGATATCAAATTTAAGTATGCCATGTAAAGGTGCTTAATGGATAGACCAGATTAAACCGAGCCATAGTCTATGTGGGTTTGATTTGTTTAGACTTGCATTTTTAATGGATGATTTTGGTTAGGTTTGTTTTTAAAATGAACTGAATTGATTGGTGGGTTGATTCACTTTTTTCTTTTTAAATTTTTATTTCTATATTTACTTTTTATTATTTGTTAAATTTTTTATATTTTTATATTTATTAGTTTTATTATTTATTTTTATTTTTATTTTATTTAATTATTTTCAATAATTATTTTTATTTTTTTATAATTGAATTGTATTTTATATTAAATTATGATATAATAATTATTAAGTCATTTTTTAAACACAAAGACTATTTAAATTATTAAATATAAAAATTTAAAAAAAGCAATATGTGCTTGTTTAGGCTCATGGATTAGTCTACTTCATTTAAGCTCAATTCATTTGCCTTACAACTCGCTAAACTAAACATATTTAGGGTTGTTTTTTATCAAATCTAATTTTTTCTAATCCAGTTTGCATTAAGCCCACAAACTAACATGTTTAGGTTATGGCCTATAGGCTCACTAAGCATCCCTAATGCTTAGGACACCTCATTTCCTTTGACTACAATTTTTAGGATAATTTCTTGTTTTTGAATAAAGTATTTGAAAATAGATTAAAATTAAAGGTGTTTATGGGTTGGATCATCAAATTTTGATTTGAGTTTTTATGTGTAACTACATAAAATATTATGGTTCAGTCCCAAGCATTAATTTTTAAAACATTTAGCTTGGCTTAACAAAAGTAAAATTATACCTGACTTGAGACTCAATTTAAAATTTTGATTATTTTTATTTTTATTATAATTTTAAGTAAAAAATAGTTTTATATAAAAATACACATTTAATTAGATAAAATAAAATTTAAATATATAAAAAATTTATTTATATCAAATAAGTTTTCTATATTAAAAATAATTATATATAATTATTTTTAATAATACATAATTATATTATTGAAAATAAATTTATGTAATTAAAGCATATTAACCGACTCGATTTATGTAATTATAGCTCAAACCTTACTTAAATATAAATCAAGCCAAAAAAAATTTTAAATAAAAATATCAATATATATTCAGACCACATTAAAAGAATTCAAAACTTTTAATTTTTTGAATTGGATGAATTTCCTTTCCCATGTTACCTATCTTAACAACGTATAAATTAAATATCTCTTGAGAAAAAGTATATTTTGGAGAAAATTAACTTCGGATTACTATTTCAAAGCTACTATTGTATTTGTTTCTTGGAATTTTACAAGTTGCTCTGCTTAATATATTATATGCTGAAAACTTGAAATGTCCTACCATATTTGTTCATTAGTATTCAAAAATCAAAACTTCATTATAGGACGTGGTAAAGATTAGTTGATTAATTCTCAATGCAAATCAATAAGTACTACTAAAAAAAATGTTGTTTAAATATGCTATAATTAAAAGAAAATTAAGTTACATTCGAAAGTTAAGGTTAAAACTACTAGACAAGTTGTTTTATGATGATAACCACATTTAATGGTTTTAATTTATGACGATTATTAGCTTTTTCACACTTGCTTATGCATATGTTCAGAATCTCTTTTTTAACATTTATTTAATTTAAAAGTGCTTTATGTTCCATTTTTTTAGGCCTCATTATTCGTTATTGCATTCAACAACTACATTTTAATAGACTAACTAATTAAAAATAGTGATTAATATTATATTACCAAATTTAACAAAGGAAAAATAAGTTATTTATAAAATTAATTCTCAGGTTTAAAGACAATTTTGATTTACTAAAATATAAATTGTGTAATCTTAGTCCTCATGATTAAAAAATAATTTATTTTATTTCCTGTAAATATTAAATGGATGCAACATCAATGAAGCATATGAAAAATTGTATCATTTTAAAAATTAATTATTCATAAAAATTTTAAAAATATATAATTTATTAAAAAAATAATATAATGAATGCTTAAAAATGAAATAAGAGTTGAAATAAGTTGATAAAAATCGATTCAAATTGACAAAGATCAAATAGAGGAACAAAACTACACTAATTTGACAGTTATGGATCAAAATAAATTATTTTAAATTAGAAGAACCAGAATCATATAATTTATATTTTAGGAAATTAAAACTGCATTTAAGCCTATATAATATTATTACTCTTGAAGGCATATCTCATATTAATACTATAATTACTGTTAAGCAATTAGTTGAAATTGATATTAATTAGATTAATTATAATGCAAAAATTAAGTATTTAAAATTTTATAAATCAGTGCTTTTGACTTAGACTTAAATGATATATGATATTATTTAAAAACTTTGCATTCCTCCGCGTCATGAGTTTGATTATAGGTCATGAGTTTGATTATAGAACTTTGCCTTGCATAACTTATAAGGGTGGTATAATTTGTTATATATACATATGTATGTATATATATATAAAAAGCATTTAGTAGGTAGATTTTATTTTCAAATTTCTATTTAGTATATAGTAATATTCTATTTGAATTAGTAAAAAATTACTTTTTATTCCTGTTATATTTAGAATAAATAAAAATTATATTTCATCTTCTAAGAAAAGGGAAAAGTGAATGCCAAAAATCATCAATCTCCTTAATATAGTAATACAATTAATAATATCATCATTAACATTTATTTTATGACTATAATAATTCTTCTTATCTTTCTAATGTTTAAGATGATAATCATATTTAGGTGGAGTTTAGTTCATAAAATCTTATATTCTTAGAAAATTTTATATTTTTAAGAATGTGATTTCTGAACTTTTAATTAATAAAAAATGTAACATTTATATGTTTGGTTCATTATATATTTTCCTAGAAATATTTTGCCATATTTCTATATATGTTATATTATTATATTTGGTTTATATTTGATATTCTCAAAAATTTTAAGATTATTTCAAAAATACTCTTATCAAGTTTTTTATTATAAAATGTAATATAGTAAATCATATTTTTATTTAAAATTACATAAATAATTAAAATTTTTTAACACCTAATAAATTAGATTCTAATATTTAACATCTAAAAATGTATTAAAATATATATAAAAATATTTTATACTTTATTATATTTTTATATTTAATATATTATATTTTAGCAATTTATATATTCTTTATTTAGAATAAATTAATATTTTTGTTTCATATTATTATGTATGAACATGCTTTTTTTTAAAACAATTCCTAGCCTATTATATAATTTTTCAATGAAAAGAATCATATGTATATATAAATATATATTAAAATAATCTTCTAAACATTAAGAATGACAATAAAAAAGGAATTGCAATTAAAAAGATAATGTCATTGCATTTCTTAATAATAAAAATATTTTTAAAATAAAGTGATAATTATTTCTAGTTTAAATTAAAAATTATTTAATAAAGTGATAAAAAAAAAGAATTAAATATGGGAATAATTTTATTCCTTTATTTTAACATCAACATTTCCATCTTATGAAAATTTAAAATACCCATCTCCCTTTATAAAAATATTTTAAGAAAAAGTTAAATAAAAAATATTTTCAAAATTATGATATTTCTAGATTTTTTTTCAAACTTTGAACTAAATATAAAAATTAATACTCCTCTATAATATTTTCGAGAATGTGAACAACATTTTGTAAACCAAACCCCCATAATGACATTAATTTAGTTGGAATTGACTTTCCAGTGTAACTTTAAAGTCAAGGGACGTTTATTCTAGCCAAAGGATAAATGCTTAAGTTAGTTGGTGAATATTTACATGGAGAATTTTTCATTTAAGTAACATATGATATTATTTAAAAATTATATCTTTTTTTTATATGGTAAGTTTAATTGCAAGGCCTTGTGTTATGAAGTTATAGGGAATATATAAAGTATTTAACAGGTAGACATTTTCACATTTCTATTTAGTGCATAATTATAGTAATGTTCTATTTGAAGTAGTGAAAATTTATTCTTCATTCCTGTTGTATTTAAAATAAATGAAAATTATATTTGATCTTTTAATAAATCAGGAAGTGAATGCCAAAAATTCACAATCCCTTTATATTAATATATAAATAATAATGATATCATAAACGTTTATAATTTATGACTATAATAACAGAAAACTCTTCTTATCCCTCTAATATTTATGATGATAATCATATTTAGTAACTTTAATTTAGATGGAATTGGCTTTCAAGTTCAACTTTGAAGTTAATGGATGTTTACTTTAGTCAGAGTCAAACAGCCGAGTCAAGATAATTGTGGTTAGTGTTCAACGTTTTAAAACAAACCGTGTAATGTAATGGCTTCGAATATATTTCCAATAGGCGCCGGGAAACAGGCAACGTAAAGGCATTGAAGCCTGCTTTGATCCGAAGACAAAAATTTGGGGAAAATTAACCTTTCTACCAAATTACATATTTATGGAATCGAAATATTCAATAATTTGTTATGAAAATATTAAACACTTAGGAATGATAAAAGAAAGAGATAAAAGAGATGAAGGATAAATATCAGGAAGAGAAAGAAAATACAAAGGGAAGGAGAATATTTCATTCAACTGTATATAAAATGATTTGTACAACCCATATTTATAGGGTAAATTGATCAAACATTATAAGATCTCATAATAATAATTCACAAATAGAATTGATCACGATTGGGGGTATAATTGATTATAATTAAAACTTAATAATATGATCATAATTTATCATAATTGGGGATATAACATTTGACCTGTGGACATCCACATTTAATAGTTATTCATAACACTCCCCCTTGAATGTCCATATAATACGCAATAGAATACTGTCTCATTAAAAATTTTGTTAGGAAAAACCCAGTGGGACAAAAACCATAGCGAAGGAAAAAAGAGTACAGTGTGTATTAACTTCCCCTCATGATGATATCAATTAAGATCTTTCAATTAAAGAACTCTAATAGTATGAACTAACTTTTTAAGTACTGCAGTAGAATATGCCTCAATAAATAAATTCACTAGATTATCACTTATAAATAAATAGCCTATTTGAGATTGAGCTTTGTGTAGATCAGAAAAATATTCAATATCTACATAACCTATGAGCTGTGGTTTAGATCCATTTGTACATAATAAGCCCATATCAATAGTACCTTCAGGGTATCGAAAGACATGTTTAATCCCATTCCAGTGTCTTTGAGTTGGAGAGAAACTAAATCTTGCTAACAAACTCATAACAAAAGCTATATTAGGTCTTGTATTATTAGCAAGATGCATCAATGCACCAATAGCACTAAGATATGGTACTTCAGGACCAATAACCTTTTCATTATCCTCTTGAGGTAAAAAAAAATATTCTGTTTCACATCAAATGACCGAACAACCATTGGGGTACTCAATGGATATGCTTTATCTATGTAAAATCTTTTAAGGACATTTTGGGTATTAATTAATTGATGTATAAAAATTCCATCTTTTAAATGCCCAATTTGCAGGCCAAGGAAGAACTTTGTTTTCTAAGATCTTTCATTTGAAATTCTTTCTTCAAACAATCAACTGTCTTTTGAATCTCTTCAGGAGTTTCAATAATATTCAAATCATCAACATATACAATAATGATGGCAAATTCAAAATTTGTTTGCTTTATGAAAACACATGGACATATTTGGTCATTATTATACCTTTTCTTTAACAGGTATTCACTAAGATGATTGTACCACATTCATCCAGATTGTTTTAATCCATACAAAGATTTTTGTAATTTAATTGAATAAAGTTCCCGGGACTTTGAATTACATGCTTTAGGCATTTTAAATCCTTCTGGGATTTTCATATAGACATCATAATCAAGTGAGCCATATAAATAGGCTATAACAATATCCATAAGACGCATATCAAGTTTTTCATGTACTGTCAGACTAATGAGATAACGAAATGTGATTGTATCCACCACAAGAGAATAAGTGAACTCATAATCAATTCCAAGTCTTTGTGTAAAAACTTAGGCAACAAGCCGTACTTTATATCTTATAACTTTATTTTTCTCATTTCGTTCACACATAAATACCTTTTTATACCCAACAAGTATTACACCTTTAGGGTGTTTGGACTACAAGTCCAACAACTTTATGTTTTCTAAGTGAATTCAATTCTTCTTGAATTGCGTCTTTCCATTTTAGCTAATCATATCTACGTTAACATTTATCAATAGATGATCCTCATTATCATTCATAATATTAAGCACTACATTATATGCAAAAATGTTGTCGACAATAATTTCTTTACGATTTAATCTTTTCCCTATAGAGACATAGTTTATTGAAATATCTTTATTTTCATCTTTTTCATCATTTTCAGGTACCTAAACTTCTTCTGGAGTTATATTTTTTCTTATATCTCTAAACTCTTCAGGAGTATCTATTTCTTTAATGGGCTTGCCTTCAATAATTGCTCTTTTTCTTTTGCGGGGATTTTTATCTTTTGAACTTATTAGTCTACCACGCTTTTGGCGTGCCCTAGACTCATTAGCTTTCTCATTAATGGATTGTCCTTCGGGGATATCAATCCTTATTAGAGCATTAGCAGCTGGTATATGTGACTTAGTCACTCTTTTTAGGTCAGTGAATGCATCTGGTAGTTGATTATCTTTTGAACTTCAAGTTCACATTGCCTTGTGCGAGGATCAATATTTTATAAAGTATTCCATATAATCTCTTTGACCAGCTGCTTATCTTTTTCTCCCCTTAATGTTAAGAAAACTAATTCATCAAAATGATAATCAGCAAAATGTGTTGTAAATAAGTTCTTTACCACTAGCTCAAGATATTTTATAATAGAAGGGAAATCATACCCAACATATGTTCTCAATCTCCTTTGAGATCCCATCTTAGTACGTTGTGGTGGAACTATTAGAACATATACTGCATATCTAAAAATTTTAAGATGGGAAATATTTAGCTCATGACCATAAGCCAATTGTAAAGGGAAGTATTTATAGTAACTAGTTAGTCTAATGCACATAAGTGCTACTACATATAGAATTGCATGTCCCCAAACCAAAATAAAGAGTTTTATTCTCATAAGCATGGGTCTTGCTATTAATTGAAGTCGTTTAATAAATGATTCAACTAAGCCATTTTGTGTATGAACATAAGTTACAGGATGTTCAATATTCGTTCCTATTGACATGCAATAATCGTTAAAAGTCTTAGAAGATAATTCACCAGCATTATTAAGACGAACAGACTTAATAAGGTAATCTGAAAATTGTGCTTTTAATTGAATAATTTAAGCAAGCAATCTCGCAAAAGCTAGATTACGAGTTGATAGTAAACATACATGAGACCATTTGTTGGATATGTCTATTAATACCATAAAATATCTAAATAGTTCACATGGTGGGTGTATAGGCCCACATATGTCACCCTGTATACGTTCCAAAAATGTTGAAGATTCAGTTCTAACTTTAGCTGGTGATGGCTTAACAAACATATATGAAACCATCTGTTGGATGCGTCTATTAATGTCATAAAATATCTAAATAGTTCACATGGTGGGTGAATAGGCCCACATATGTCATCCTATATACATTCCAGAAATGTTAGAGATTCAATTCTAACTTTAGCTGGTAATGACATAATAATTAATTTACCCAAAGAACATGCAATGCATAAGAATTCTTTAGATCGAAAAATCTTCAAGTTTTTCAACAGGTGCCTATATGAATTCTCAATAATTTTCTTCATCATTAGTAATTTGGGATGCCCCAATCATTCATGTCAAATAATAAATATTTTGAATTAATAAACTTCTGATTTATTATAGCATGTGTTTCAATTGTACTAATATATGTGTAGTACAAACCAAATGAAATAACAGGTAATTTTTCAAGTATGAATTTGTTACCTAAGATCATACCGATGATAAAAAGATATTCAATATTTCCTTTATTAGTTGTCTGGATATGAAATCCATTTTGATGGATATCTTTAAAACTAAATAAGTTTCTATGGGACTTAGTAGAATATAATGCATTATCAATGTTAATTTTGTTTCTCCAAATAACAAAATATTAGCTTTTCCAAAGCCTTCAATTAAATTTATAGTACTAGATGTAGTATTTACATTGGCCTTTTGCATTACTAAATAAGAAAAATAGAATTTTGCATGCAATAGATAGTAAATATCCTTAACCTAATAAGTCATAGAAAGTTAGGCCACATATATATTGTGACTTACTTTTAATATCTCCACTTATAATTTTGCTTGGTTCAACAATGCATAATTTTATGCTATACTATAATCTAAAACCTTTCAGTAACCATATAATATCTCTTAAGAAATAGGTTGTAACACATTTAAGTAAAATTAGCTAGTATTAGAGTGATATCATGGTAACCATATAAGAACAAACCATAATAAGGTGTATCTTTACATATCCAGATATTATGATTACTTATATAAATTAATTTCGAGCAACCTGATATAAAATAAAATGATAGATACTATAAAAATGTTCTTAAAATTGGCTAATGAAAAAGACCATTAAAAAAAATTAATTTATGAGTATATGAATAATGGGCATAAATTAAATGTCTTAATACAATAAGGATGCTTTGCCAATCAAATTTTCAAAAGAAATAAGGTGGAAGCCAAACATTTGTATTTAGTAAAAAAAATTTTACTAAAAGCTTCTTAACAGCATTGAAATAAGTATACTTATAGAAAATGAAGTAGACGATAAATAACTACAAGCATTCTTCAAGAAAACTAATTCAAATCCCTTTTCACATGCTAAATTTATCTTTCTTATATGTATATATTTAAGCAATTCTTAGTAAAGGTCAACAAAATGTTTTAGAGTACGATAGGTACAAGACTAGTGACCTTTACCATCACATATATTCTTCTTATTTTACCACCTTTTTTATCACTCTTTTCTTCATTTTTTCACTTCTGGTAGAAAGTTGAGTTCTTGATATAAGAAACATGATCACGACTACATCTAAGGCTATAAGTTTGTTAATAAGTAAAATAATCATGTGTTGCTACATTCGCTTCAGGGAATGGTGCAAAGTTAGTCATATAGGGCTCATAAAAATTCATTATTTTCTTTAGTCACAAAGAGATAAAAAATTAACTCAGAATATTTCTTAAAACCCTTTTTCTCAATATTGCTACTGCAGGAGCAAATTGGATACATAAAAGTGGAGAATTTTTTTTTTTGGATCATATATTTCTTTTAAACTATTACAAAGAATAAGTGAATCTTTTATCGTAAGGTAAATTTTTTTTTTCATAATATCAAGAGTCACAAATCAAGATCTGTAAGATTTGCTATAATACTATTACAGACATGTAAAAATGAATGAGAAAAATTTCAATATAATAGAGATTAAATATTGAAGAAATTATTAATCAACATATTAATCATATAATTATTAACCCAATCTTCTGTTTCATTATCAATCTATATAGTGACCAAACATTACAAAAATTATCAAATTTATGAAAAATATGTTTTAGGTTATATGTATATTTATACACCAATAACTTCTAGATAATTCTTTTTATTTTTTCAAACTTAGTTTCTTGAATATTTGTATTTATCTTTGTGTAAAGTTAAACCTCATGATGTAAGTAAATTTTCTTTCTAGATCAAATATAACATATATTATATTTTTTATATAGAAAATTTTCAATCATGAGATAATAACATAATTAAGGATTTACCATATATCCACAATTGCATACCATATATATATAATACTCACACATTTTCTAAAAACTAACATGCATTTCAAAAAATTCATTCATTAGCATTCAGGAATAAATTCTCAATTGTATAATATGACATATAAATTATTTTCTTTTTCTCAATTTAATTATTTATTTATATTTCTACATATCATATTCAATATTTTGCAACTATTATTTCTTCAAGAAAAATGTTAAAATCATTATAGAAATTAAAATTAAAATATGAAGGAAACAAGGAAGAAGAATTTGATGAGATAGAAGGATTACTATATTAGCATAAAGTAACAAGATTAAGTAAAATAATTTATGCTTGGAAGAAATTACCTCAGTGGATTAGAGCCTCGTGCTGATAACGTGTTATGAAAATATTGAACACTTAGGAATGATAAAAGAAAGAGATGAAGGAGAAATATCAAGAAGAGAAAGAAAATATAAAGGAGAGGAGAATATTTCATTCAATTGTATATAAAATGATTTGTACAACCCATATTTATAAGACAAATTAATCAAACATTATGAGATCTCATAATGATAATTCATAAATAGAATTGATCACGATTAGGCGTATAATTGATCATAATTAGAACTTAATAATATAATCATAATTGGGATATAACATTTGACCTATGGACATCCATATTTAATAATTATTCATAACAGAATTAATTTTTTTAAATATTTGTAATACAATTAATTAATTTATTATATATTAATTATTAAATAACTTATCAATTATTTACTCTTTCTTTTATTCTTTTTTTTTATTTATTGTTTTAGGAAATTGAAACTTTTTTCAAATATCATTTCTATTATTTAAATAAATATTCAATAACTTTATTTACTAATCGATGATTATTAATAAAAAATATATTAGTAAATTATAATTACAATTCACCATTTTTAAAATTAAGGTTATTTATTAGCTTTTTTAATTTTTATACGTGAATCTTAAATTACATTTAAAAAAATTTAACGGAGGGAGTATTGTATTTAATTATATGCACAAGGCAGAGAGCCATATTCTAAAACCAATCATCGGCCTATAAAACAACAAAGCATATCACTACTATTCTATTCTGCCTTAAAACCATTAGCATCAACAATCAACAATGTCAACTTCTGTTACCATCAAAATTCTTGTTACAACTCTCTTTCTTTGCCTTGTGATTAATGGTAAGGTTGTCATCATAAAATATAGCATAAATTAAGAGGAACAGAAGAGTTGCCGCTTTGTTTTTCCTCTTCATTTTTTTTCAATGTTAATACAATTTTCAATCTATATTTTTTTTTACATCAACCTTGTGTTCATCAGCCCAATGTTACTTTCGATGTTATAATTATGTTACCCAATGCTGCAATGCAATTATTTATTGCTATAATTTGATTCGTAGGGTTGCATCTCTCATAATTTTTAAAACTATATAGGATTTGTAATATTTTCATCTTGATTCATGATTGCAATTGTAGTTATGATTGTTTTTGTATAGTGATGATATTTTTGAAAATTATAGAAATTAAGAAAAAATAATCATAAATTATGATTTCCGAAATTCAAAATAATTAGATAGTTGCACATTGCAATTCAAAGTTATAATGGGCAATTCTTTTGATTATTGTTTTGCCTTTTGTTGACATTATTCCAGGGGATGGGCAATGCATTTTGAGCAATCTCAAAGTAAGACAATCTCAAACAGGATCCAAGATAAATAACAAACCAGAATGGGCTGTGACCATTAAGCAAAATTGTCCATGTTCCCTAATAGATGTGAAGTTGAATTGCAAAGGATTTCAAACTGTGGAAAGCATAAATTCTTCAGTGTTGAGTGTTTCTGGAGATGTTTGTCTTCTTAATAACGGTTTTTCCATACCTGATGAAGGTATCAAGTTCAAGTATGCTTGGGACAATTCATTTCCTTTGAACCCAATTTCCGCAACAATTGCTTGTTCTTGAATAAAGGATTTGAAAATAGTTTCAAATGTTTATCCACATCAAATATAAATAAATTAGTTCTCTCTTAAAAAAAATTATATCTTGGAGAAAATCAATTTGGCTCCAAAGCTCCTATAATACAATTGAATTTTACTTGCACAATCTCTCTCCCTTTACTTTGATTTTTGGAATTTTACCAGTTGTGCTAATCATTGTTTTAAATGTCCTCTTTCGTTGGCAACTACAATAATTTTTTATTTATATTTGTAAATTAAGACTTTTTAAGACATAGATTATTTGATTAATTCTCACTGCAATCGAATAAGTATCATTATTAGAAAAAAAAGATAATGTTGTTTTAGGATATAAGAATAAAAAATTATATTTAAAAGCTAAGGTGAAAACCACAAGATAAATTTTTTTATAAAGATAATCATATTTAATGACTTTAAGTTATAACTATAACAACATGATAAATATCTATAATATGACTATAATAATTCTTTTGATGCTTCTAACGTTTATGATGATAATCATATTAAATGGCCTTAATTCAGATAGATTTGGTTTTCAGGTTTAACTCTAAAGTCAATGGACGTTTTACTTTACTTTATTACGACTTTAATTTAAAGATTAAACCGCCAAGTCAAGATAATTAAGGTTTATGTCTAACGTTTAAAAATAAACCGTGTAATGTGGCTTTGAAGCTATTCTCGCTCGCAGCAATGCTATATCTTATTAGCTTTACCCCATTTTAATATGAATTTTAATTTTAATAATAATAAAATATTTTGATATATTTAAATATGATTTAAGATCATTTGTTGCATTGAACTTAAATGGTTAGGAGATTGATGATGACCTTTAATTATAATTTTTCTAGTTTAATAAATTCAATTGTAAAAATGAAATTTAGGATCAAATGGTTTTAATTATTTATTAAAAAATATAAAATAAATCAATTTGTGTTGATCATAAGATGAAACATGTTGGAATTATAATTTTAGCTAAAAATTATTTTGATTTAAAAAAATATTTGTAAAGCATTTGAAAATAATTTAAAATGATTTGAAGATATAATTGCAAATGCCTTTTAATTTCGTTCAATATTGGTTTTAAGATTGAATCTTGGAGATGGCAAAACATTTCATGAAAAGTTGAAGCACTTCACACCATGCACTAATATTGTCCAAATAAGGAGGAAGTACTTCACAAAGCACTTCATTCCATGTAGAGCTGTACATGGGCCGGGCAACCCACCCGGCCCGATGAGCTCGGCCCGAAAAAATAGAGTATTTGGGCTTTTTTTTTTGCTCGATAGTCCGATGGGACTTTTTTTTATGGTCCGATTAATAATTGGACCGGGCTCAGACCAAGACAAAAAAAGTCCGATAGGCCCGGCCCGACCTGATTATAATAATTTATTTTTAATAATATAATTATATATTAGAAAATATAATTATATATAATTATTTTTAATATAAAAAATATTAATTTAACATATTAAATAATTTATATATTTAAATATCATATTATCTCTTTAAATATATATATATTTTATTTTAAAAATTTATTTTTTATTAAAAAATAAAAAAATTATGTTTTTCGGGCTTCAGGCTTTTTCATTTGAAATTCGGGCCAGGCCGGGCCAATTTTTTTTTAAAACTTAATCGGGCCGGGCCGAGTTTGAGCCTTTAATTTTTTAAAATTTAGCCCGATAGCCTGACCCGAAACCCGCCCGACCCGGCCCATGTACACCTTTAATTCCATGGTAATTCAAATTTTTACCAACATCAAAAGGTATTTCATGAAATACTTCATTTTCTTTTGACACATTTATAACAGCTTTTTAAGAATCCAACAGGCATTTAAGGGTTTTAATTCCTATTTCAAGGCTTGAATTCATTTTCAAACATACATTTAGAGCTTGTACTATTACATTGATAAACTTTTCTTCTTACACACCAATAATTCAAATCCTTCAAATCAACTAAATTCAAAATTCCTCTTCTAAGTCTTTATTGTGTAATCAAACTTTGAAAGCTTGTGGGATTATTTTTTTTATTATAAACACTCATTTCATATATTTTAGGATAAGATATCCCTAGGATTTACAAAAGTGTGAATTCTCTTGAAAAAGTGTTCTTTAAGCAAGGAATCTTAAATGGATTTATTTGTTTTCAAAGTAAATATTGTCTAACTTTTTCAAATGTCCACTTTAAACTTGAAAAGATAGTGAAATTCAAATCAAGTAAGCTTGGTAGTGGATTTATTCCTTAGAGTGTAGGATTTTCAAGATTAAACCATTATAAATCCTTATATTTGATTTTCTTTATCCTATCTCTTAATTTTTCTACATATGACTCTGTTTTACATTGCTATAGTTGCTGGTTTTTTATTCTTTTTGTTCTTAATTATTTCAGAATTGATTTTTGCATTGATTGATCATTTATTTATTATTTTTAAGTGAAAGTTATTTAGAAATTCTTTGTAAAACTGAGCCTATTTTCAAGAAGGAATAAAATACTAAAAACCTAATTTACCCTTTTCTTGGGTGAAATTTTTTATTATATATACATTCAAAATAAGATTTGAAATTAGATATTAAATAGAAATTAAATGTTATCATTAACTATGTGATAATAGGATAAATTTATGAAAGTCAGTCTAATAAATATAGAAGATGCGATAGCATTTTTGTTTCGATAATAGGCTTGTCAACATACAAGCCACCAACGGCCATTTAAACAAGGAACGTATGGGCATTGAAGCCTGGTCAAGTGCTAACTAATAAGTCAATAATATTGGCCGTTATACATTAATATGGTTTCGGCTCATTTCTTCCATCGGTTTCTTTTTATTCAAAAGAGATAAAAGTGTAGAGTGTTGTTGGATATATTTTTATTTTTTATTTCTAAAAATTATTTGCAAATTAAGAAAATAAAAAATAGAGAAGGGTTAGTATTGTAAATAAAAAAATATTTTATTTAACTATAAAACTAATATAAAAATAAGAGAATAAATTTTAAAAATATCTGAAAATTATTTTTTTTTATTTTTAAGTTATACATTTGAAGATAAAGTTTTTAAAAAATATATTTTGAAAATAGATTGATAAACAAGTTATTCTATTTTTTAAAAAAAATATTTTTAAAAATAGTAAATAAAAAGGCACATAATTTTTTCATTTTTTGGGTCCACAATTTTTTTTAACTGCAATTCGGACTTACCAAAGAAATTTACATCTATCTTTATTGTAAATTTACAACCTTCGTTCCTTTGAAAAATGGAGGGGAATATCCAAATTCCAGAAACAGATGTATCTTGCGTTCAGGCGTGTTGAGAGAAAAGGATCAAAACCAATTATGTGAGAAATATACGAATGTAGGTATATGAAACTTTATCTTTTAGTATATGACCGACGTATTGGAACAATTGCACCAGTTAGGAAAAATTACTTGGATATGCAAAGTTGCGTGGATCACATGAATTACTTTATCTAAAGAAAGTGACGAAACATTTTAATTGCATATGAGTAATCTTTTTTTTTCTTTCTAATTTTATCCTTATTTTACATATAATTCATTTAAAAAAATAGAAATATCCATTAAGAAATTTTACTCCACTCTAATTAAGAGGGATAATTTTTAATATAATATGATAACTTAATACAAATATGAAATATTTTACATAAGTTTGACTTAAGTTTATATGTGTTCCAGTTGTAAACAAGTTAATCCATACAACATGAATAATTAATTGATTGAGATAGGATTGATTTGAAATTAAATAAGTTGACATGTTTACCTCTTTAAAAATTAATATTAAAATTTTAAAAATTCTATTTGAGAAATAAATAATTAATTATTAATAATTATATATAATAAAAATAAATTGTATATTATAATAAAATAAAAAATCTTAATAAAGTATTTAGTTAATGTTTAAAATAATTTTCATGACAAATAATAAATAATTAAATTTGATAAATAAATTTATAATATAAATTTTATTAATTGAAAGTATTAAAAAGATTAGACGGTGGACTTAACCCATTTATAAATGCGTTAACCCGATTCAATGCGATTATTATATAAATCAGATTTGGGTTTCTGTTACTATTTGACACAATACATAAATATAAATTGTCAACCTTAACTATTTGTTCAATTTAATAAATAATTAATTTTCAAAAGTTTTGGTCGCAGGAACAACAATTTGTCATGAAATTATGATTTTATAACATTTAAGATAAGATTAAGAGATTAAAAAAATAATAATTTTTGCAGTTTTTGCGTGAAGACAAAAATCGGTGAGGGATGATCTTTCTATCATAGTACGTAATACGTGCCAAAGTATAAAAGCCTTTTGACATAAGATAAAAATTCATTTTTATGACATATTTTATTATTTTGATATTTATGAGCTAAATCGTTTCCTCTTCTTCTTTAATATCTTATTCTTTCAAAAAATTCCTTTAAAAAAGGAGGTTATGTGAATATTTGTAACGATGGTTGATCTTCTCTTATCCTATCTGCAGGTCCCTAAATATTCGTAACGCATATAAAAGTCAACAAATTAAACTATAGAAATTAGTTTATTTTATATATGTTTTGCATTAAATAAATCATGTAAGAATCCCCAAGTATCCACTTTTCATTTGAAAAGCAGCTAGCAAGAAAAATTTTCAAACCAACACCCTTGATTTTCATGATTAAAAATTTTATTTTTACCTGTTTTAAATGAATTATTATGCCTACTGTAAATCTTTTTTTCTTTTTTTGGATAACCTGCATAATTGCCATTTCTTATTTCCTCCAGCAAGCCTTGCTTTTACTTGTGATTATGACTTAATATATTCAAATCATTGCAAACAAAAAGGTAAGCAAAACCGGTGGTTTAAGCCATAACAAAGATAGGTTGTTTAAGTGTTTTAGAATCAACAGAAAATTAAATTACATTTGAAAGTTAAGGTAAAAACCGCGGGATAAAATGTTATACGATGATAATCACATTTAATGGTTTTGAGTTATGATTACTGGCTTCTATACACGCACATTTCATATGTTCAAAAGCATTTTTTTTTTATTAATCTCTAAATTTCAAAGTGCTTTATATTCTATTTTCTAGGGCCTTATTATTTGCATCCAACAACTACATAAGACTAACTAATTAAAATAGTAATTAATATCATATTACCAAATTTAGAAAAGGAAAAATAAGTTATTTATATAATTAATTTATATAAATATCATTACTCTTCGAGATATGTCTCATAAATCATATTCATACAATAACTATTTGAGTAAAAAATCCTAGCCTTGTGGGAGAGCCCTAATGATTTCTTTGACAAAGATTTTCAACCAAAAAGGGTTGGTACAAAATTCTACTATAGAGTTGGACTAGTTACGATATAGCATAAGAAAGTTAAGAGAGGTCAAAGGGAGTTCGAACATGCAACCATTAGTATTCGCAGGTATGATGAATTAGTAGATAGATCAATTGAACCAAGGAGGAGTTCTGGGAAAAATAGTTACAAAGCTATCCTATTGGATTTGAAAGACATGAAGGCTGACATGGTGGACCTAAAAGTACAGGAAGACAAGAATGAATCTGTTTCTCATGATTCTTTGGAGGAGTCTGGTTGTTGATGAGAATGGCGCTATTCATATGGTGGATGAAGTTGTGCGTGAAGGAAAAATCTATCGTATACTGAGGCTCTTGGAGAAGGAAGTTGCGCATATTAAAAAACCTTGGAGACATTGTCTATTCGTGAAATTGTTGGGCAAGAGTATTGGCTATCATTTCTTAGAGAGGAAGGTTACTTAATTATGGTGGGGAGTCAATGGATTTGAGATAGTGGGTATTGGATATGATTACATTTTAGCAAAATTTGCTTGCGTGGAAGATAGGAATTATGTACTAGGAGTTTTGGATGATTTTTTACCACTATTTAATAATTCAAGAATGAGTTTTAAATTTTAACCTAATTAAAGTGTCAGTTGACAAGGTAGCGATTTGAGTTTGTTTTTCAAAACTTCTAATGGAGTAATATGATAGCAAATCCTTGTAAAAAATTGGAAGTAGATGGGTTAAACTATTAAAATTAATTTCATGACTAAAGAAAGGGTAAGAGAAAAATATGTAAGAGTTTGTATTATCATTAATTTGAATAAATTATTATTGCCACAATTCGGAGTTGGTGGTAAAGGTAAAAATATAGAATATGCAAGGATGTATCTTATTTGTTTTAATTGTGAAGTATATGGTTATTACATAAAGGTTGCCGAATGAAAAATACCCAAGGTTAGCCTACTGATGATACTAATTTGAAAAATAAGAATGCTCTTAATATGAATACAAATAATAGAGAAAAGGTGGGGGTGATTGAACAAAGGCAAAAACTACATATGGAGTATGACGATTGGATGGTGGTTTAAAGGTAGAAAAGAGTGAGAAAAAGGAAAGTTGAACAAATAGTGAATAATATAGGGAGCAACAAAAAAGTGTTGAAGAGTAATCTTAAAAGTGACTCACAATTCGTAGCTGAGAATAACCTAATCTTTATGAAAGATAATGGTACAAGACATATGGGTGTTAACGATGTCACTAAGGTGACTATAATTGTGACTAATCAAGGAAAATAGGTTGATTCAATAGCTCAAGGTCAAACAAAAAACAAGGCACCTATCAAGATAGGAGGGTTGACCATGTAACGTATAACTCTAAAATAGAATGAGAAGTTGTCTGTGTTCCTAATAAAGTGCACCATCAAGCTTTGAGTGAATGTAATCCATCTCAGAGCATAGTTTCAGGCAAAAACACAAATGTTATTGTTGTGAGGACCGCTTTAGCCTTTACTCATCTATAAATAGATATTTGGAATTATAATAATTCTATTATGCCAGGCTATAAGGAGATTTATACATTGAAGGATTGCATTAGACTAAAGCCACCAAGCCCACTAGATAAAATGGACACCATAAAGACAACTACAATTAATGAAGATAATGATCTAAATATCTTTAGACTAGAGCCCAATATGTTAGCTGTGTTCAAGTGATATTTTGGTTCCTAGTTCATGCTTTTCGAAAATGCAGCTAGATATTGTATAGTTGAACTTCCTCTATTTTTATTCTTTATCAATAATGAATAAAATCATTTTATGGAACTATAAAGGTGTTGGAAAACTAGATTTTTTTATCAAATGCTAAAGTGCTAGTACATAAACATAACCCAGATGTGCTAGCTTTTATTGAAACTAAATCTCTTTTTGAAAAATCTAAAGAAATATTTAATAAACTTCATTTCAATAATTTTTTTCGGAATAAAGAAAAAATAAAAGCTTTCATAACTTATAATAAAACACATTCATGATAATAATGTTAAAAAATTTTAAAAACAAAATTAATGTAAATTTTTACAAACAAAATTAATGTAAATAAGTTTATCACTTACTTTCTTTGTAGGTAAAAATAGGATAATGTCAAATATCTCATAATGCATAATATATTATGAGTGTCAAAATTTATAATGTGAAAGTTATTATATACTTACACTAAAACAAGTTTTTGAACACTTTCTAACAATGTGTTTTTCATTGTAATTATTGATCGATCATTATCGTTCTTAAGAACAACTGTAATACATTTGCTCAAATATTCATTTATAATGTATATATTTCACTTCCCTTATTCTTATCACTCAATTTTGAATTTTTATGTAGTACTCAACATATTAAATTATGACCGCTTAGTGCATTAAAAAAATTGTAATTAACAATTAATATATTTCAAATGCATTAAATTATGATCAATAAAAAAATTTAAAATATTATAATAATTTAAATTATTGTATCCATTTGAGAATTCTTCTATTTTTTAGTTATTAACGTGTCAGTATTTTTAAAAACAATCCTATTGTATCATCTGTTTTTATTTTTTAATATTTATCTATAATTTATTAGATATTAATAAAAGAATCAACATATTTAGGATGCATTAAATCATAATTGATTAGATAATGGAAACATTATAGTAAATTGAGTTAATGCATTGATTTGAAAGTTTTTATAATTTTTATTTTTATTATTGATTCATTTATATAAATTAAAATATTAATATTAATTTTTTTATCATTTTTTAACATAGATTATATTTTTTTATAAATAGAAAAGTGGTTAAACTACTACACAAATATATGCAAAATCAGGAATCTAGTTTTGAATGTGGCAAAAAATACAAAACTTTCAAGAAATATCGGATGTCACTTAAGGCAAATATTATCTGCAAAAATTGTATTAATTTTAATGTTTAAAATATGAGTAATATTATATACACTAAAAATAAATTTCAAATTTAAGTTTCAAATGCAAATCAAAGGTTATCATTAAATATAAAATTTTGGCACAAACTTATAAAACTCAATTTAAAGGATATAAAAATTTAAAATTCACTTTCAAATCCCATTTTTTGTGTTTATAGCATTTTTCATAAAATATTTGCACAAGTTTTAAATATGGTGCACATTACATGGGCTTTTATGCATATCATTTTATATGGAATACTTAAATTTAATCTTATATATTGCATATTAATTAATTTCAATCAATAGATTGATTTGGAAAATTTTTTATTTTTTTATATTATTAATGTGTCAATATTTTTCATAAACAATCTAATTATATTATCTTTTTCACTTTTTATTTTTTAATTATAATTTATTAAATATTGATAAGGAAATATATGTATTTTGAAAAATATTAAATCATAATTAGTCAGAGAAATTTGAAAAATTATAATTAATTTGAATCATGGTAGTGATTTTACATCTATCAACACATTAAATAACTTTTTTAATTATTTAATATTTTTTCTTTTTTTATGTGCATAGTTGTCCCGGAAAGAACATATTATCCTACTTTTTTTTGGAATTATAATGATAATTTAAAATTAAATTAAAAATAAATAGAAACCAAATAATATGAAAAAAGATATAAAAAAGGTATAAAAATTTTAATATTGTCATCTATTTACGAAGAATGATATATCTTCACCTTTATATTTATAAAATTCTTAGAATTAAGATAAATTGATTAAATTGAAATTTTCTATATTTAGTTTTTATAAAAAAATAATTATCATTATATATTTTCTAAAAAAATGATATTGATAGAATATTATTAAATTAAAATTAAACATAGCAAAAATTTTGCAAAAAAATAAATATTTTAATTTTGGTGATGAATCAGTTAGTGAGAAAATAAATAATTTAAAACAAGTGAAATTAGATGATGAAAACTTATTCCAAATTCTCAATTTGGATGTCAAACTTTTTACTAGTGCTTTCTTCAACAAATAAAACTTATAGACTACTATATGAAATCAACTCTTCAATGATATATAGAAATAATATACTAATCAACATGGTGCAATCATAAATAAAAAATTAATTAATATTAATAATTAATAATAAAAATGTAACAAATTTTTATTAGATATGTTCTATCCTAACTTTCATTAACTACTTTAGACCTATTTTGTACAAATAACTGATAAATTAGTTGATAATTAATAAATTAATTAAACTAACTGATAATATAAGAAGTATTTTAAAAAATTAGTTATTAAATTAGTTAAAATTATAAAATGACATAAAAAATATATTCACAGAAATAGATATATAAATTAAAATAATTCATATTTATTTAAAGATTAATTTATATTAATAGAATTAAAACATTTAAAATAAAATTATAAAATTTGATATTTAATTAATTATATTTTATAAACTAACATATTCATTTATTTATATAATTATTATTTATAATAGACTTATAAATACTTAAAATATATTAATTATATTTTATTGTATTACATATTTATTTACCTACATGTTTTTGTATATTTATAGTTTAAAATTAAGATATAATTATGTTAAAAGTAAATTAATTATATTTTATAACATTATATATTTATTTACCTATTTTTTTTGTCGTGGGTTTAATGTAAATTAAATTATGTTATTAAAAAAAATTAGGTTTACATTAGGAAGGATATTTATTGTAAATTAATAAAAAAATAAAGATAGATTTGATAAAAAAAATAAAGAGGTAATGGTTAATAAGCTACTTAAGATAACTAAATCAAAGCTATTTTTTTTAATAAATTAGTGTGCAAAACACTTTTAGATTGGCTTGCTTATGACTTCATTTCGTAAGTTAGTATATAATTTATTAATCAAATTAATAAATTATAAACTAATCTTTAAAAGTATATCATATACTAATTTATTGAAAAAATAAACCCTGATTTGATAAATTATTTTAAGTAACTTATAATTTGTAAGCGATTATCTTTTCAATTCTTTTAAATTTATTTTTTTATGAATTTATAACTTATATCCTTTATAATATAAATCTAAATATTTTTTTTATAAAATATAATTATTTTAATTTTAATATAATTATATTTTAATTTTAAATCATAAATATATAAAAATATGTATGTAAATAAATATATAATTTCATAAAATATAATTAAATAATTATAATTCTATTATAAATTAAGTAATTATAATTATAATAATTATATTTTAATTAATTATGGTCATGTTATAAATAATAAAATAAAAATTATGTAAGCAAATAAATATATAAATTCATAAAATATAATTAATTAAATAGTAGGTACTATATTTTTTTTAAACATATTAATTGTATTAATATAATTTAATTTTTAGATAAATATGAATTATTTTAATTATATATTTATTTCTATTGATATGATCTTTTATACTATTTTACAATTTTAATTAGCTTAACAACTAATTTTATAAAATATTTTTTACACAATTAGTTATATTAACTATCAACTATCAGTTAACTTATTAGCTATTATTTAATTTATCAGTTATTAGTTAACTTATCAGTTATTTATATGAAATAGAGTCTATACCTTATTGATTAAGTCAATAAATTATAAACTAACTTATTTATTACATAAAATGAAACCTTTGTCATATGGAATAAAGTGAAATCCATGTGGATCAATTAATCTATATTCATATTCTAATAACTATATTTTGATGTTAAAACCCATAAAGAAATTATTTTGAGAATAGTGATAATCCTTTAAAATCTTTCAAATTGCAAACTTTGATATCATATAAATAACTCCTTCACAAAGTCATTTTTTAAATTTCTCATCATGAACCTTGGGAATAGAAGAATAAATTTTACTTCCTTAAAAAAATAAAAATAATACATTATATAATAGAAAAAAATAGTATCATAGAATATATATATATATATATATATATATATATATATATATATATATATATATATATATTTTAAAGGTGCACAAGCCTATCAATTAACATAGACCATCTCAATTCTCTTTTGGTTATGTTGCTTTATTTTCTATTGTGGAATAGAAAATTGAGCAAATCAAGAGAAAGAATGACACAATACTAAGTAAGAAATGTTCATTAATATTTGATAGACGTCATACACACCAAAATTATTATTAAATTTACTTAAGCCAGTAGCAAAGCCAAGTCCAAGTTGAACCCAAGGAATAGCCAATAAAATAATAGAAAATAGAATAGGGTTTTAAAAAGCAATTTGAAATGAAATAATTAAAAGTAAAATTAAAGTTTAACAAATAAAATATGAAAGCTTAATCTAAGGAATATCACACTCCAATATATATATTTATCATTAACTCCAATAGAATTCACAATTGATTTAATTGTTTAACTAAAAATTACCTTGACCTCGATAGTTTTCATGAAAAGTTCCTACTAATAATTAATATAGAATAAACACCTAAATTAACCTCCCACTACTAATTTCAATTCATGACACATGCCTAAATTTATTTAGTAATAGCAATAAATATCAAAGACAAAGTTAAAACTGAATTAATAACTTTACATGCAAAAATTATTAACTCATCCTCTATTTTTCTTAAGCAACTATTGATTCATCCATGCATTAACTTATCAAAGACTAATTGCTACTAGTTGCAATCAATCACAACTAACCTATACACAAAAATTAATTATAATTAATTTTTTAGTTGTACACTACAACAAATAATCAATTAATTAATCATAATTAGCAAATTATTAAAGCAATTATTCACCATAAGAGCAAAAAAATAAAAGATGTTAAATTAAAAGTGAAGCTAAGAGAAAATTCTCAAAATTAAATTAAATTATAAAGTGCTAATCCTTTGAATTGATGTAAAAGATAGCCACCCATGATGGTTTATAGGGAAAAGTAAAAGAAAAAGAGTTTCTGTCTAAAATGTGTTGTTGCCTTGGAGGTATAAAACTTTTTTAAATCTAAATTCTTAAAATACAATACCTAATATACTAAGTAAATATGCTTCCTAGGGTTACAAAAAAAATGAAGTTTGGCTAATTTTAGAAGCTCATAACCTAATTTATAAATTAAATTACTAGCAATATTTTACTATAGTAATTTTTGTAAGCTAACTTTCAACCTATGTTTGACCATCAAAACAATGTAATTTTACTAACCCAAACATGAAAGTTGTTGGTCTAGATGTTATGCAACTTTGGGCATTAGTTTCACTTTAATTAGACATTTGAAACTTTAAATAAAGCCCAAAATCGGATGTTGGTTTAGTTTGGACAAAAGAGCATTAATTTCATGACAACTTTAGATCTTCTAAATGTTTAAATTGGTCTTTGTCCAAATCATGAATGTTTTAAAATTTCCTCTAAGATTTTTAATGATAAAAAGATCACCTAATTTTGACATCCAAAATTCAAGCTATATCCAAAAACCTAAAACAATGCAAAAATCCAGTATTAATCAAATAATTTCAAAACATTAAAAAAACTATTGTCCAATCACATTACAAGGCCAATTCCTAAAATTTAAGTATATGTAATACATTAAAAAATATAAAATAAGAGGAAATAATATAGATAATATTTTGTACATTAGTATATATAGGAAAAATGGTAACCAAGAATGACCTAAAATAAAATTAGAAAAATTTGAAAATCAACATATTAATTTCAATTAATTCAAATTAATTATAATGTTTTAAATTTTTGTAATAAATTGAATCATGAATGAAATTATACTGTTAATCATTGTTATTAGTCATTTGACCAAATAAATTTCTCTAATTATAATGTTTTAAAAAATTTCAAACAATGCTTTAAATAAAATGAAGAAAGATATTCTATTTAATTAAAAGAATGCTTTATCAAAAATACTAATGTATCAATAATTAGTAATTAGTAATAAAATAAAAATGAAAGAATTTCCTAATTAATGGATTAATTAAAATAATTATAAAAATAGAAGAATAGGATTATTTTCTAATAATCAACGCTTCAAAGTTTAAGATTTGAAAAAAAATTCAAACCAATCCAATATCCAAATTTATTTCGCTCCTTAATTTTATGATTAATAATTAAAAATGATAATGAATTAGTGTATTCTAAAATAGGTTCATTACCATATCAAGATTTAATAAATTACAATTAAAAATAAAAAATTTAAAGCAATATTTGATATAATAGCTATGAATGAATTTATTCAGTAAGTTATCTTAGTAATTTGATTGAATATATTTTTCTAAGTATAATTAAAGTGGTGCAACATCACTTGAAAATAATTTTTTGAATAAAAACAAGGCAATTTGTTAAGAAATGCAACAATTATGCTAAAATATTGAGTTGTAGTCCTTGAAATAAAAAACAAAAACAAAATTAGTATTATATGTTGCATTGCTAACTATTCTGGGATAACTTTTTCATTGTCTATTATTTTTTCATAATTATAATATTTTAAAAGAAATTAAAATAATGATTTTGATAATATGATATAAAAATATTTTATTTAATTTAAAAGATAATATTAATTTCTTTATTATAATCATAGTATTTTAAAAATTTAAAACAATACTTAGAATAATGTGATGAAATATACTTTATTTAATTAAAAAGATTACATAATAAGAATTTAATCAAAAATATATTTTCTTTGATTTTCTAATTAATCATGATTTGATAAAAATAAAATATATTAATTAATGATTGTATTTTATTAATGCCATGAATTATCATGATTTAATATTAAGATTTAAATTGGTAAAGACTTTTCAACTTGTTGAATCTGTCATAATATTAAAACTAATATTTAATATTTAATTATATTGATTACCACGTGGTATCTTCTTATACTTTCTTTACTAATAAACTTTTCTAGTAAATAGATACGTGTCACTTGTGGATATTACTTTTATATACTAAAATATAGATAGGAATTAGATTATAACCTATGTAATGCATAAGTTACAATTTTGCTTAATCAAAAGTTAATATTATAATGAATATATTAATTAATAATTTTATATTATCAACAACACAATCAAGAATACCTTCAAAAGAAAGATATAAAACTACACTTATATTAAATAGTTCATAAGTTTTGAAATGTTTTCTTAAATATAATATTAGTTGTAATATTAGAATTATTAATCACTTTATTATGAATTACATTGTTATAAATGTTTTTATTTATTAATTAAGAGATATTATATGTGAATTAATTTAAAAAATATTAGTAATCTACTTATCATAAGTATATCTATTCAATTGCCTTTGAAGAAGAGGAACTATTTAAGGAATAAGAAGTGAGGTCATACTTATATAAAATTATAATTTTTGGTATTTTTTAATATTATATTAATAGTAATGTTTGAATTATCATTTATATTATTATAAATTAATACTTTTAGTCATTTTTTTACTTATTATTCTTTAGAGACAATAACATATATATAGTTGAATATAATTAAATATATATTTTTCTTAATGAATATTTTTATTATAAATTATAGATTTTATAGATTTGAAAATTATATTATTATTTATGGAATTAAAATTTTTATCAAAATTAATTTTAACTTATATATGATTTCCTCCATTCTATTTTATTTGATATTTTAGAGAAGTTTTTTTTATTATTTATCTATATCTTTAGAAAACTAAAAATAAAATTATTAATTTTTTTAAAAATTTACTCTTAATATCCTAATAAATAATCAATTACTTTACACATTGATTATTCATTTTTAGTAAAGAATAAATTTATAAATTAAAACTCTTTTCTTCTAAAATTGCAATTAATAATTACTTTCTTTATATCTTATGTATTTACCTTGATGATAGATAAAAATAAATGGAGGAGTAAATAATTAAATTTTTTTCATATAAATACTTTATTTATATTAAGTATGAAATAATTATATTAAAATAATTAAAATCAAATTTTTATATTATGTGTTTTACTTGTAAAATTCATGAAAAATTTCACACTAATAAATTTTAATAGTTTTACCTAAGAAAATATGGCTTAAGCATTAATTAATATATACAAATTATTAATTTATTTAAAAGAAAAAATATTTTAATTTAAATATTTACATAGTTTAATCAACTAATTTTTTTAAATAATTATTAATTTTAATCCTAATTCAATTTATCAATCAAAATTTTTAAATTTTAATTTAATTAAAATTATTAAAGCAAATTAAATGTGATTGAGACTAGAATGATTACAAAAATACAAAAAATAAGAGAAAGAAATCATAGAAATCACTTTAAAGAGAAAGAAAATGTATAAAAATTGAAAAACTCAATAAATCAGGAAAAGAAATCAAATAGATCAAGACAATATAATAAATAAGGAAAAATTATGGATTTTTTTCTTAATTTAATATAAATTACTATATATAAATGAGAGATTCAATCACTTACATTAATTATACAAGAGTGACTCTCCGCAATGCAATATTCATTAAAAAAATAATTACATAAGTGTGATTCACTGTAACTCAGTATTCATTGAGAATATATGACAAATTGACATGTGACGAGTTAAGGGAATGACATTTGTCATAATTAAGGGTAAAGAATATCATGATTAATATATAATATAAAAAATGACTCAAAATAAAAATGAATATGTATGGGTAAATGAATATAAGTCACAATTGTTAAATTTAATTATTATTAATAATAAAAAATAATTTTATATCCTTTATTAGAAAAAATTTCATAGCTATAATAAGCATTATTTACATGTTAGATATCTTTTAAAAATATATAAATATGATTTTTATTTAAACAAAAAATAATAAAATATTAAAAATGTAAATACAAATATAAATTAAAGAATAAAATAAAGTCAAAATAGCAAATTAAGTTGACAATCTTCCAAAAGCCTTCAATTTGGAAGAATACAAAATATTAAATAATGAAAGGTTTTGGAGGGTTAGCCATAAACTCTCATTAAACTCTAACTTCCTTCTCTTTATTAGGCAAAACTCCCAAATAAAGAAAAGGATAGCACATAATATTTTCTTTCTACTCCCTCACTTCCATTTCCTCATATCCAAACAAATAATAATGGCACTAACAAGCATCAAGTAAATCGACTAAAATAGGCTAACTCAATCTTACTAAATTAACCTAATAGGCAAAAATTATATATCTAGCCATCTAGCTACTTTTTCACTAAGTCAGGGTACTATAGTACTAGTCTCAATCTTAAATTAACATTAACATTATTATATCACTCATTTGTTTATTACTAATTTCACATTATTAGTTAATCAAAATTAATTATAATTATTATTATTAGTAGCAACTAGAACTAAAATAGTAAAAAAATAAGTTAAGACACAATAATTTTTAATGTGAAAAATTTCAATTAAAGGGTAAATATTATGAAACCTAACCAAAAAAATTATTATTAAATAAAATGATTATAAATATTTTTTAATTAAATTTATAATATAATATATATAGACATATACACACAGAGAGAGAGATATATCACTATTTTTTATTTATCTCTTTCACTTGATGACTATGCATCTTCTTTCAAGTATTTTATTATCTATTTTCTGTATCATACCAATCCTTTAAATAAACACTCTATCTCAACCTAACCCTAGCTATGATTGACATAGAACTAGCTACCTAATTTCCACTAACTTAATTTAGTTTATTCATTATAGTCTTGATTATTTAATTAAAGTAGGTAATAGGAGAGAGAAGACAACATTTGAAAAAAGGTGATATTTCTTTCATTAATAAAGTTTACAAAATCACAAAAAGTTAAATCTATTTAAATTTCTCCTAATATGGAGATAAGTTAATCTAATTAATTAGGAAGAGTATAGTTTATAATTCCTCTACCCTTGACCTAAATAGCATAAGGCCCCAAAATATACAATTATGTCAAAATATATGGTGCTACCAAACTAACTTATAGAGCTTTCAACAAATCTAGCTCAAAGGAGGTGGAAGTGGAGGCTTGACATGTGCAATTACAAAATAAAATGTAAAAAAGTAAGTCTAGGACTTATTAAGTAAATATTTTAGTGTAATTAAACATAATAATATATTGAACTTACCAACTGAACCACTTTTTTGTAAAATCTAACACAAAACTTTTGAATTTATCAATTCAAAATCAAATAATAACAATATGCTCATCTATAGTCATATTATCACAATTATATCATATTGAAATGGCTAATAACATTCAAATTTCAATCTTATCACACAATGCACAATTATTAAAAATAAAAGAAAACAAACCTCCTTATGCCTCTCAATTAACCTTATACCTTCACAAGCTATTACTGGGATCTAGAATTTAATAATTATGTCATCCTTTATCACATTTGTCATATCATAATTCACATTTCATCCCTTTCTCATATCATAACTCAAGTCATAGCCATCATCTTTTTTATAACTACACCATGCTTAAATGCATGATCATAAAAACTCATGTCATTCCATAGTTAACATATCAAATTCATTCACATTACATATAATATTACCTTTAACTTACATTCCAAAACCAAAATTTCATGAATTTACCCAAAATTATCATATACTATCTTGTCTTGGTGTTTAAAAACATTACATATCACTTTAACCCTTTAGATAACATGATAATATGAAGCAGATTAGGTATAATTAACTATATATTTGATTATAAGAGAGCTAAGAGCAACTCTGGGGACCATAGTTGATTATATAGAAATGGAATAGAATGCATATTTTATTTCTTATCATGTCAAACATAATTATGGAATAATCATTTCATTCCATTCCATTCCTTTTCCTATTCCATTCAATTCCTTCCAACTAAATATACCATTACCAATCACAATCCCATAACCAAATTAATTATTATTATTTTACATATTAATCCAAGTTTCAATTCAAATAAAATTATATTAGTATTAAGCCAATTAATTTTTGGAGCTCTAACCCCAAGCATATCATGTATAGGTTAATGAATGTGGTTAACAATAATTCTTCCGCATCAATATCAGCTTTGGGAGCTTCTTTATGTAGTGGCAGAGCCAAGTAGTAGTGAGGGTGTGCAAGCAAAAATATTAAATCTCTAAATTTCTTATAAGATATATCAAAAGATATTATATTATAAACCCATTATATTTCAAATTTTGAATCTACTAAAATATAATAAGATTAAGTGATGAAGTACAGACTCTTTAATGATGACTCAATCATTAAAGTTATAGTTTTTCTGGATTACTCAATTAATAGTTATAAAAAGATTCCAACTACCAATCCCGATTTTTATTCAAGCAATATATTGTAATAAATTATAATTATATTCTTTTTGGTAAATAAAGTATAATTATATTTCTAAAATATGATATCAATGCATTTGAATAAGTCTCGAATGATAGGATATGGTTTTAATC
This sequence comes from Sindora glabra, assembly GCA_020226215.1. Lineage (NCBI taxonomy): Eukaryota > Viridiplantae > Streptophyta > Magnoliopsida > Fabales > Fabaceae > Sindora > Sindora glabra. Next base: position 41,022,857 of record CM035227.1, on the reverse strand, counting down.
AAATTTTATTTCATATATATTAAGGTTAAATAAATTAAAATAAATGATCAAAGTGTTATTTTTAATTCTTTTAGATAAACAGAGTTAAATGCATTTTGACTCCTAATATACAAATTAAGTGATCTTGATCCCCAATTTAAAACAATTTATTTTGGCCCCCATAATTGGTGTAGTTTTGGTTCTTTTATTTAATTTTTGTTAATAATCATTTTTACTTAATACTTCTTCCATATTAGCCTAAAATGACTTCTACGTAAGTATGAAAAAAAAATTTGGACATTATATTGAAAATTTTTTACAAAATCAATGGATAAGTTTGATTTTTTTTTCTTTTTAGAGTTCATTGTCTATAAATTTCCAAGAAATTATCATTTGCTTGAAAATAATATAGTAAACATTTAGATATCAAACAATAGTTGATTGAAGTTGATGTTGAGGAAAAGTTTAGGAGGACAAAAATTGCACAACAAATATTTAAAAAGTTAAAATAGATTATTTTAAATTTAGAAACCAAAATAGTAGAATTTATATTTAAGGGAGACAAAACTTGCATTTAAACCTAAATATAATTAACATATATATTTTTTAATGACATTAATAATTAGTTGATCATATGAAATTTGGTTAAAAATAGATTTTTATCTTAGAGTTTTATTCATTAATCAAGATTAATAAATTGATATTGTTATGATCAAAATTTAAGGATAATATTTTGGTATACGTCCCAAGATTTATACATTTTTACAAGAGTTTGGTATAAAATTTGTAATTTTTTATGATAAATTCTTTAATTTTTCACAAAAATTAAATTTTGTATGAATTTTTTGTATAATAACTACATAAAAAATTACAGTTTCATTAATTAAAATTGTATAAAAATATTCTTATAAATTTCTTTTATATAAAAGTTTCAATATTGATTAAAAAATTGTAAAAAATATTAAAAAATTCTCACAAAAAATATAATAATAATAATAATAAGTATCGGTACAAATTTTTCATTTTCATAATAAAGCATAATTTTAAATTTAAAATTTAAAATTTAAAAACACAAATTTGAATTCATCAAGTAGGGGTTCTTAGCTTTGCCACTATCCATATGAGTTTCTGTCTCTTGCCTTAAACAGATTAATCTGAACATGCTGACAAAATTAAGACTGGTGATATTTTTATTTATGGAAACGATCATGATACATCACTAATACAATAATATACTTGTGTATTATTAATATATATTATTGTATAATATATTAAATTTAATTTTAAAAAAATAAATTTGATATACAATTAAATTCAATAATATACTAATATATTATTATTATATTAGTTATGTATTATACTAATTTATAATTGGAAAAACAGAAAGCCGCACCAGAAGTAATGGAAACTGGAGAGCTGCAACAGCTCCATAGTTGATAAAAATCATGAAATTATCATTAGGGACAAATTCATGCATGGCAAGTGTATTCAATATGCCGAATGGTCGTTATGTCATTCGTGGGTTTGACGAGAAGTTCTATCCGTAGATGCAGGAATAGTTAGAAGAGAGACAATAATTAACAAGTCTCGTATGAGGAAACTAAGGGATGGCTTGATATTTTATTTTTGTAGAATTAATTTTATTTTATTTCAATCGAAAAGATTTCAATTTATTTATAAATAAATTTTATTATTTAAAAATTTTGTCAAAAATAATTATTTCAATTTATTTGTAAATGAATTATTTTATTTGTAATGTATTAAAGAATGCTTGAAATTCAACTAAAAAATAGATTTTAATGGCATCATGGTAAATTAATATTAAAAAATAAATATTTTATATAATATATTTTTACATCAAATGAAATGAATTCTAATAAATTTTTTAATAAATTAAATAATTTTATGATGATATAAATATAATTTAAATAAAAATTGTGAATAAAATAATTTTTTATTTAAATTCAAATATTATTTTAAAAAATATTCTTTTAAAAATAAAATAAAATTTTGTTTTTGATTATATAATAACCGCATATACAATCATCTAGACAAAAATGCTGAACAGAAATTTGCAAGCAAGAAGCATCAACCAGAAAGGTGTACCCAAAAATTGATAAAGAATCTATACCATATAACAATTTTCAAACAACCAATAAAGATAAAGAAAAAAGAAACACATAAAACTTGAGTGACACATTGTTCTGTAAAACTTAAAAAGAGCTAATTTCACGCATTCCCTTCCGCGTAGATTTTGCACTCAATTTCATAGATGTGTGTCTCCTATGCTTTACAGTCTACGAATAATTTATTGCTTCGAGATTAGGTTCTTTAAAGTATATTATCAGCAGTAATGTGTTTGCTAATGTTTTTAAGTGAACTCTGTAAATGCTTTTAGAAAGCATGTTAGGGATTTAGGTCTTTCAATCCTATAATATTTATGTTGTACTTGAAAAAATCAAGATATATTCCTGTTATTTGTTGACTTATCCTAAAGTTAATTAGGTGCACATATATTTATTATCACGGGCTAGGATCGTTCCTCCCACTAAGTACTATGGATTTTCCTGTCATTTGAAACACGGGTAAGGTGAGATTTAAATGACCACTCCACATCATACGTAGGTGTTCTCTTTATTTTTGGATTCATTGTGAATATGTGTCTCCCTAGTTAAGTAGTAAGATGAGACTCTTCAAAGAGCCGAGTACAGAGAGCTGAGTAGATGTTCCAAATTTATGTTGCTTGTATGAAGTTAATTTTGAAATTTAGAGTCAGTTTATATTTTAGAAGATTTTTTTTTGTAAGAAAATTGCATTTCTTTATATATAAATAGAAGAGTATCATATATTTCTATACCTTATGATAAAAAAAAATAATATCTAAAAATATGGTAGTGAAAGAAAATAACTTACCTTTTGATAAAAAGGAAGTTGTCTTCTATCAAACTTCTTATAATTAATGTTGAGTATATATATCATTTTTCACTATTTTTATAATTTATAATTATATTTTTATGAAAAAAATATTTTCTATCAAAATAAATAGAGTCTTAGTATTTCAAGGTAGTCACTTTATGTGGACTATTCAAGTGTGACAAACCTTAAATGGGAGCTTCACCATAACATATACTTCATATTTTATGTGTTGTAAAATAACCTGTTAGGAAATGATTGAATGGGTCCCTGGATCATCATTGTATGAACCCTATAAGACTTATAAGTGTCTTACATTTGTATCCTTTGAGACTTGAACTTATGTCATGAATCTATGGTTTAGTATTGCTAATTTAACATGACTTTTAAGGATTATGAATCATGTAGTCTAGTGGAAGATATTTAGAAAAGCAACTTAAATTCAATGAATAAACATGAGCATGCAAGCAAAAAAATCATTTGATCTTAAATTTATGGGTATGTGGATTGTTGCTAGGGTAGTGAGATAAACTTGTGTAGTCAGTATAACCATGAACACAAAGAATATATGTTAATTTTTGCATGACTCTATATTCAAGAGGGAAAAGATATCCAAAAATATGGTGTAAGAAGATTTGCAATATAATGGGACTCAAGTAGTGTCATACTACTTAAGTGGTGATTTAGTATGTCATTTACTCATTGGTACCTTTTTCGTGTGATTATGTGTTCCATTTCTCATATGATTGAGAGGATTAGTTAGACTCTTTTTTTTTTTTTTTGAAGAAAGCATGCATACCTAGATGTATGAATGAGAGGTGTTGCATGACGTACGATGTGTTCACATTGACATGCTACATGGCATTATTTATAATCCTGTTACTTATGTAATTAATTAATAAGATTAATAAGAAAGTTAAATCTTGAGTGAATTTGTGTTGATAATTAACTTTTTTAAATTTTAATGAGTATGTTACCTTTAATTTATTTTAAGTTGATTATTTACTAAATGGAATAATCTAAGCTAATTAATGCTTTACATTATCCTTAAATTTGTTTTAGTTGAACACTAAAATTGTAAAATTAAACATGCTTTAAGTGATTCATTGTTGAGATTTTAACATAATTTTTTTTGTAAGTTGGATAATTGCTTATTTTCATCTTTATTTTATTTAAGTTTGAATTTCAAAGAGATATGATTGTGATCAAATTAGATCAATTTTATTATTTAGTATTGTGATTAAATTTGACTTAACTTTTGCTAAAGATTTTGGATTATAAATACTTATATTGTGCAAGGTTTATTTACAAAGGAAAAAGGTGAGAGAGTTTATATTTATAATCCCCTATAAGAGTTACTTGAGATCCTATAATTATTTCTTACTCTTTTGATAAAAAAAAAAAAACATTTGTATTGAGAGTGAAAATATATATACCATTAATGAAAATATGTACTGCCATTTAGAGAAAGATTATGAGATATTTGGGACATGGGTTTGTGAGTGATTATATATTTTGTAATTTGTTTGCAGTTCCTTTAAATTTTTAGATTTGTTTCTTATCTTCACCCATGAAGTAAGTTAAAAGTCAAACCATATTAAATTATATGTGTCTTATTGATTTTTTGATTTTTTAATCATGAAATTATACAAGCCTTTGCAATACCAAAGTTCTCCCAACAAGTAGTATCAAAGCCGAATTTTGTTAGGTTTCGATCCGGTTTGATCAGATTGTCTTGGCTAATTTGTTACTATGTTTAGATTAATTTAAAAAGTAGTATCAAAGCTTGATTTTACATTTTTATTTTGGACTTGATTAAAGAAGTAGTAAGTTAAAAGTCAAATCATATTAAATTATATGTGTCTTATTGATTTTTTTGCTCTTTTGATCATGAATTATACAAGCCTTTGCAATACCAAAATTCTCCCAACAAGTAGTATCAAAGTTTGATTTCGTTAGGTTTTGGTCTTGTTTGATTAGATGGTCTTGGTTAATTTTGTTATTGTATTTAGATTTATTAAAGAAGTTCTGACATAAATTTGTTTTAGAGTTTATTAATCATAAATTTTATTTAAGTGGTAACTTTATTTTGTATTTATGGTTATTTCATCTAAGGAACTTTTTGCAAAGAAATTGAAGCAATTTTAATGCACATAAACTACTACCAATTCTTCATTGGAGGTGGAGTTATGAAAACATTCCTTATTTATAAGGAAGATGAAGTAAATTTAATACACATAGAAGATGCTAGTACTCCATTAAAAGCGAATATTTGCATATATTTTTCATTCATGGAGAAGATTTGATTTAAAATTTAATGGAGCTATTTAATCAAGATTTACTTTTGATTCATAGGTTGAAGAATTTCAATGATATAAGTTGGATCGAAGTGATGATTGTTGAGATTTTGATACAAATCCTTTTAAAAAGAAAAGGATAACTGTTTATTTTTTTCATCGTATTGAAGTTTAAATTTTGAAGAAATAGAATTATGATCAAGTTAAATAAATCCTAGTATTCAATATTGTAATAAAGTTTGACTTATATTATACAAGTTTATTCGTAAAGGAAAGAGGTAAAAGAATTTATATTTATAATTCTTTATAGAACTTGATTAAGATATCATAATTAGCTATTATTCTTTTAATGAAATAATTTTATTGAAAATAAATAATATGTATACCATTAATATATTGAGAATAAACAGTATATATACCATTTTTTAAATATATACGAAAACTATATGGTATATGAGTCCATTTGGATTATAGGCTTGAAAGTAATGAAATATTTCGTATTTTACTTATATTTCCTCTATTCTTCACTTATGAAACGTTAAATATATGTGCTTTTTTAATTTCCTTGCTTCTTCAATATTGAATTACACATCACGCTCTTTTCCGCAACATTAGAATTTTCCCAACATTCATTTTTATTGTTAGCGTAAACGATGATGTGAGAAGAAGTACATCCATATAACCTACAACCTCCCACCATTGTTCAGTAAAAGCAACGAGTTAATTGACTTGAGCTTTGCAGAAACACAAGAAAAGGTGGAAAAAGCAAGCAGTGCTAGGAATCGTGAATTAGTAGTTTCCATATCTTTATTCACGGTTAAGCAACAATTGAAATTAGAGCATCATTATCATAATTTGACAAAATTTCGGCGGGTAACGCGCATTCCTAACGCGCTGTAGCACAGCTCACTTTCGTGCCCTGCCCACTCATCGTCATGTGACCACCGACAAGACATCCCCCACATGCAAACAAAATCGCCCTCGCTGTTCTCTCCTCTACTCTCGTTTTCTCCCTATCTTTTCCTGTTCCCCCACGCTCTTCCTTCCACGTACCCCCAAAGCCGGGTGCTTTTCGACGTGGCACATTGCTAATCGCGTGACCACCGATCTTCCCGTGAACTTAACTACACTATTAACTATCATCATTTCCGCCCACGAGGGCCACCACCGCAACTTTCCCAGTCTGTCGCTTTTATTTAGGGAGCCCGAGGATCTTCTCCGCTTCTCACATTTTCTCTTCGTCTTCTCTGGAAATCAACTCTTTCTGAAAACTTACAATCTGAAGAGGAAGCTCCAATGGCCACTAGAGTAGCCTTGCTAATGCTTGTGTGCGCTCTGCCGGCTATGGTTGCCGCCATTCGCCCCGAGAGAAGCCCTTACAGCCTGCAGGGTCGGGTTTACTGTGACCCTTGCCGTGCTGGTTTTGAGACTTCCAAAACCACCTATATTGCCGGTACATCATCATGCTCACTCTACTCTTTGACTCTTTCTCTCGCTGTTATTCTAATTTTCGTTTATAATTTTTAGTTTTTGGTGGACGTCATTTTCCATTGGTTTCTTCTGTAGCATTTACCCAAATGACAAACAATTGACCAAAATAATAAATGGTGGCTTGAATTTTTTTGATGTGGTGCCAGATCTCAGATCTCTGTGGTAAACTGAATTTCACAAACTTATTATTTTTTTGTGATCTGGGCTTGGAGTGTTTTTATTTGCTAGGTTTTCTAGTAAAGAATGAAGCTTTGATAGTTAAAGAATAGAATGCATATACAGATCTACTTGATCTGAACTTCTGGGATTTCATTCCAAGTCATTTCCTTGTGCTCGTCAAAACCGTTTAATTTGTGGCTAAAGTGGTTTAAAGTGAACTTAATATTTTAGCTGGCATTTACCAGTTAGTGTTAATGGATATAGAGCCTCTGGCTCTGGTACACTGAAATAACAATTCTAACTGTAGATCGTTGCACGTTCAGATGCTGTGGTTATAGCTGCTGCTGCTGTATAGTTTCCCATCTTTGTGTTATGTACATTTTGTTACACCAGTGATAACAAGTACTCTTGTTGCATATATCTGGTGCCTTCGCTTGGCCAAAGGTGGATTGAGATTTAATTGAAGCTAATCTCTGATGCGTTTTTCTATTTATGACCAAATTTCCTGGAAGTACGGCTCAAAATATTGTTTTAATTATATAATGCTGCTAGCTTGACTAGTCCAAAATACATGGACTACCAGGTTAACACTTAACACTGAGATAGTTGTTTTAGTAGTCAGTGCCCCGTGCCTGCATGTCATCTTCAAAACCAATAGCCTTGTTGCTAAGTGAAATGTCATGATTCTTGAAGGCGTTGCCTTCCTCTGCATTTTGGGTTTAATCTGGGGATTGTGCTCTTACATTTTATTAGTTTAACCACTCCTGCTATTTTTAAAAATAAAAAAATAAATAAAATAAAATAAAAAGAAAGCCTTATTCATTTGTTAGACAATCGCATTTTATCTCAATCATCTTATAGAAGTTATTCTTTGTAAAACATCTTCTAAATCATGGTGGGGATGCAGGTGCCGAAGTTCTTGTGGAATGCAAGGACAGGACAACAATGCAAGTTGTGTACAGTAAGCGGGGGAAGACTGACTCAGAAGGAACGTACAAGATCCTCGTTGATGAGGATCATGCTGACCAGGTTTGTGTTTCCAAGCTTCTTAGCAGCCCTCACAGCAAATGTAATGTACCCACCCCAGGCCGCGAGCAATCCCTTGTTATTCTTAACGGAAACAATGGTCTCATTTCTAAGGATCGATTTGCCAATGCCATGGGCTTTATGACTTCTGATGTTGCTTCTGGCTGTGCTGAGGTTCTGAAGGCATTGCAGGAGTTTGATGATTAGATATGATTTTGGTTATATGTACTGTGTTTCGAATTTCTAAAACTTGGTTTGAGATGCGTTGATGTGTATTTAATTAATATCTTCATGGAGTGTTATCTCTCAACATTTACGGTTTATCCCATTATCATATTAATGGATCTTATTAAGTTATAATATTGTAGGAAATATAGCGTATTCGCGTTCTGTGTCTTGGTGTACTGAAATTGAAAGTGGTCTTTGGGTATGAATCTGGATTTAATTCTGGGTCTTGCAATTAATTATAGAAATGCTTGTGCTACAGGCTCTTTGTCGAGGGGACATGGGGACATATTGAAATACTAGAGGAAAAAATGTTAAGGTGCAGAAAGAATAGATTGAAGTTATGGTTCTTTGCCATTCCTTAGTACATTAGAAAATTCGCCATGTATGGAATCACATTGATGGATACGGACCTAGTCCAATGTGCAGGGGAGTCCAAGGAAAAAACGTAAGGGCTGCACGGAAGTTCCCCGTTAGGTTACTTCGACAAAAAGAAAAGTTATTCCTGGGTTTGGGTGCAAGAATGGAATTATTCCCAAATGCAATTACGCAAGCAAGAAAAAGATAATAATACCAGAAGGAAGAAAGAAAAAAAAAAGGTAAGAAGATGGAATTAGAAGACAAGGAAATAGTGAGGAAAAGAGTTGGCTGAAAAAGAAGAGAAGGCCTTATACTATTTAGCTATTTTTGGTCTGTTGAATCAATTTAAATATGAAAACATAATTTCTTCTAGTTCAATATTCATTTTAATTTTTTAAACACTGATTATATATATATTATATTGGAAGGTTTAAGTTTAAAATTTTCAGAATTCTATCAAAATTCTTTGTTATTATGTAACATTTACTGACTTGGAGATTCACTAAATCTAAGATTTACAGTCTCATTTCTCATGAAAGCGTGAGAGATAGGGATGCAAAACTTGATCAATTAAATTACTTTTTCTGGAATGATTGAATAAGGTTGTTGGACTTTTTTGAATGTACCTCAAGGCACGCTAACTGCTATGAGCTGTAGTAAATTAGTAATATATAATACAGTAAGGCGCAAATTTTGGGAGTAATTTGGCAACAATTGCTAAAATGCCACCGATAGCATGCGATTGATAGGATTATAATATTATATATTTTTGTATATTTTGTTGGAAAGCTTTGATTCTTTTAGGAAATTCTTAGATAGTTAGATGATCATTTGTCATGGCATAATTTAATTATGTATTTCAGAGATTCGTCTTGACAGAATAAGGTAGCAGAATTTAGTATGCACCTTATCCTCATCTCTAGAAGAACTCCCAATTTCAATAACTTTAACAATGCAATTACATCCTTTTGAATTAACTACTCCTGAAACATCAAAACAAAAAGAAAGTTGTGTTATAGGGTTCACACTCCCTTTGTCAAAACTTACTATTTGCTCTCTGTAAGAGAAATTATCCCTACACTCTAATGGGACAAAAAACCAACAATGTAAGTTATTGAAGTTAGAAGATCCCTTTTAATTAATTGAGTTGTATCATGGATTTTATTTAATACAGGATTCATGCTTAGTTAATTTATATCAAATTTAAATACTATGCACAATCTAATATATTATAGTCACTAAAATATTAGGTATAAAATAATATTAATATTAATAATTATTTACAAATTAATGTGAAGCTCACGTATAACATTTTTACCAATCTTCCACTTAGGCACATATTAATTTATAAATAATAGTTGCATTTTAAAATTGATGTCAATATTCATTGGTATTATTTTACTCACAGGTTTAATTGAGATCATAACTATCCAATAACATAAAATATTATATCCGCAAAAATATTAATATTAAACATGTTAAATACTTATATCTCACTAATCAAACAATTAATATCTGATAGGGATATAAACATAAATAAGCATAATATGATTGATATAACTTTAATGTGACCAAATGTAAATCCTCACATAAAAGTCCCAACATCCACCTAAAATGCGAAATGAAAATTAATATTCTCAACATAATAATGATATATGATTTAAATGTCTCTAATCACATGTCATAACCTTAAACAAAATGTACAATGATAATACAAATATCTCATTATGAGTATTTTATTTAAATATATTTCGAGATGATAATGAACTCATATCGTAAAAACTCCCACTAAATCAAAATACTAGAAAGTTTAGATATTTTTACATTATTCACATGCTCATGCTTTATACTAACTCCTAAGCTTTTGGTTAATGAAACACAATCCATGGAAAATAAGTAATATACTCGTGTATTTTCTCTTTCACATAAACTAGTACTTTGAATTGAAGTCTTTTACATGGGCAAATTTTTATTACTCAAAGAGAATATTATGGTGGTAGTGTTGCCACGACATAAAATTTGTTAAGAATAGAACTCTTAAATAAACAGTTTCACAAGTACATTCATAATACACTGCATGCCTTACCCCTATAACAAAGGTTGTTATAAATGGCTGCTTAATATTTTTTACAATACAACTTTTCCTAATGTGTCCAAACACAGAATCATGATCACTCGAACAACCAACTAAACAAATTTGAGTAATCTGTATCTACAAGATCTCCTTATCTCTTGTAGACTAGCATGTAATCATTTATACCACCCAAGTACCATACCAATAGTAATTTAGTACCATTGACCTAAACACAGAACATGCTATCTATAACTGACACATACAAGACATTCATTATCATTTATTTTCTTTGAAAATATTGGGCCTAACAAAAAAAACCTTAATAACAAATATGAGAGCATACTGACATATTAAGCCTTTTCGACATGACTATTAAGGCAAGCAAAATACCCTTAGGACCTATCATAGAGACTTAATATCTATTTATTTATACAAAGAGGTACTTTCGAGCCTTTTAATTCTAATTTGATTGCATTATTTTAACCAACAAATCTATATTATTATTCACTAATAAAGCATCATTATTGCGCAAAATAAAAAATTATCAAAATATCTGTACTTATCATCACATGTTGGTTTGCATTCCTTTCCTTAAATCTAAGAGAAATTACAATTTTAGCAAAATTGAGATATAACTATGTAGATAAACGTAGTTATTTTTCGCTCTTGGAAACTATATGGCTATTTCATGTTATTTCTATTTAGCTATAATTCAGGAAAGCTATTTTGATCTTTGATGAACATGGATCCTACAAAATGAGCCATTTTATATCACAATAATTTGGAGCGAGTTTTAATATGTTGAGAGAGAAAAAGTCTTCCACTGTTCACGCCTTCCTTTTTTATGTAATTCTTTGACTACCAATTGAACTGATCTTGAACCTATAGTTTTATTTAAGTATCTTTTTTGAACTCAAAGTTATATTTGCCTCTAACTAGCTTTTTATATATGAGTAATTCAACTTAATCCCATATTGAACCTTATATGATGAAATTGACTCATACTTTTTTGCTATAATCCATTCCATTAGATTAGGAAAACTTTATGGATATTCTAAAAGGTTCATAATTGTTATGCTCTACTAATTGCATTAGACCAAACAAGAGGATGATGGAAGTGAATTTGTTAGTTTATGCACATAGTAGAGTCATCATACTTTGTGTCTAAATTTCACCTTTTATGGCATTTGATAGCTTCCATAATCCTAGAATATCCTTTAAATGGATTAATTCAATTAAGGCTTAAAGATGGTTTTAAGGCTAGGTTTCAAAAATAAAGTTTTGTTAAATGTTAATATAACCCAATAAATCATGCACCCAAAATGAGCACATCAAAATAAATTTCATTTATCAAAACATGACAACTAGAAAATATATTCTCTTAATGAAAACATTAAATCTTTGGTACAATACAACCTATAAAAAAAAAAACAACTATCTCTAGCTTTAATTCACTTTCTTATGCTTCTTAGGCTTAAAGTGGTCACCTTTCTTTTGTGCTAATCATGGAAGAATCTCCCATGATTATTCCTTAAATGCTCCTTTGTTTAGAAGTTAAACCATGAGTAATAAGGCTAACTATCTAATCCTTTTCCTTTCTTATATCTTTTCTCTATTTGATAACAAATATCAATCCACTTATTATCTATTCTTATTTTTGGAACATCGAAATTCTAGAGGAAACAATTCTAGTACACACCAAGTCAAAAACTATTTCTTATATTAACCTTTTAAGCTCTTAGGCTTATAATACTTAATAAATTCTAAGATGTGCTCTTGTACTCTATCAATCTCATTATGGGTCATTTTATCAAGCAACAAAAGATTATGACCTTCTCCCTACTTACTTCAATTTCATGAATTTTTAATAACGAAAAGTAAAAAAGTCAAAGCATTCATTAGCGTAAGGATGCTCTGTCTAATGGTTTAGTTTATAATGACCATTAGATCGACTTAATTTGAGTGCAGCCATTTTTCATGTTCTTCTTTTGTTCGGCACTTGGATTCATACTAATAGTGAATTTCATTCCTAGGATTGCTAGTTATAGTTTCTAGAACTTAGTCATATTCATTGCAATTCATCTTATCTAGCATTTTTACAAAATTTTGTTATATAGACATAAAAGTAAGGAAAATATCCCAATCACTAAATACATGTTAACACCTTAATCATATAGATGTTTTTCTTTACAAAATTAATTTATGTAATCACATTCAGTATCATATTATAAAATCAGAGACTAAAGGGTATTTAAAACTTTAAACCATGATACAAAAGTTAAATATTGCACTCTTAAAACCTAATACTAAAAAGATGTTTAAAAATCTTAGAAATATAACATTTAATTCTATATTCATACTATCACCAATGAACTATGTTAATAATATAATATCAAAGGATATTTAATATTATTAATATAGTCTTTTCTTTAAATATTTTTGAAAATAATTTTCCTTTCAAAATTTTGAACAAAATTTTAATGCAATTGGTGCTATAAGGGCAGGTATATAGCTAAATAAAATTTTATAACATAATATAAGTAAAAAATAATTTTAATATAATACTTTAATATTTAAGAAAATCATTACATCATCTAAATAATGTCGAAAAATTACTTCAAATTTTCAGGAGTAATTTAAACAATGTGATTGACTTAGGAAATATTTCATGATTATTATAATGTGTGTCCCACATGATGGTGCAAGCAATGTTATGAAACTCATATCAAACCAACTAGTTTAATTGAGAATTAGACCCTGATCTAATTTAGGTGATGATAAGAATTGAGGCGAGGGGTTAAACTAATTTAGACTACTTTGAACTATCGTTGGACCAATAAACCTACGGAATCGTTGGCACTCAACTTGGGCAAGTCAAATGAACTAGCCCAATTAAGATAGCAGAATGTCTCAAACACAAGACCCACAGTTAAGAGGCCCGTGGTGCTACCACTTAAGCTAACATCCCATTTATTACACATAGTTAATATTTGATTTTTCAAATTCATTTATTTTTTATAAATAATATGTATTAAATAGTTATATTTTATGCAATATATTACTGAATCATTCTTATTTAATAAATATTGTTAATATTTATAATAAAAATTTAAAATTATGAATAAATTAAAAATGAAGTATAATTTTAATATTACAAATTATACTGAATAATATTAAATTTATTTATGTTAAAATAATATTAAAATTGTGTTGGATAATTGTAATTGTGATAAAATTAATTTTTATTTATTGTATTTCAGAAATACATTTATACAAATTAAATAGATTTAATTTTTTATATATGTATAACATACAATTTTATATATAAAAAATATATTAATTAATTCAATCATATCCAACTCGTTGAATTCATCCGATTTTGATCCAATCGTTTTGTCAAAGTCTACGATGAAGTTGAATTTCAAAACATTGGGCACAGGCACGTCCTCCTAAGGGACTTTGGTGCATGGATTCACAATTTTTTTTTTTGGGGGAAATGGGAGACTCCTCTGCTCTAAAGATTCTGCTTTGGCATATAAGAGCTCGTACCTTGTGTGTGTGAAATGAAAAATATATAATTACTCATGTAATATTTTTCATTTTTTCCCAATAAATCAAATAGATGATATCAATTTCAATTTATTCAAATCTAAACAATAATTTATACAGGCAACGTTATTACATTGTTTCAGACCCACAATATTGACTACGGAGGTGGGACTGGTGGAGGTTGTTGGCTTTAATTCACACTCTGTTAGGTGTTTCCCAAGTGAAACAATCCCCGTCATGTAAGGAAAAAAAACAAACCTGAAAAAAAAAAAAGAAATAAGAAAAAGGAAGAAAGAAAGTGAGGACTGAGGAGGAGACGCGGGAAGGACCACCGCGACCTGCGCAGAAGGGTTGCGATGCATGTAGGGTGCAACTAAATTATTTGTGGGTAATTGGAGACCTACTCGCAAAAAGCTCAACTATAGTTTGATTTCAAATAAATTGAGTTTGAATAAGTCAAATTCAATTAATATTTGAATTGAATTATTTAGTTCAAATTATTTACAAGTTTAAATGAATTTAATAATAAAAATATTTTTTTATTTTTATATTATATAAATAACATATTATATATAATTAATCCCATTATTAATTTTTTGAAATTGCATGAAGAAATATAGTACTTTAATTGAACTAATTAGTTTTTTATTATATATTATTTTTTACTAAATGTAATTATTGATATTTTGTAATGATTTTATAGAAATTTTTATAAATTTGATAATTGTTTAAAAATTTATATTAATAATTAAAATAAGATAAAAAATTAGAAATTTGATTTATTTATAAAAAATAAAATTTGGTATGGTCAAATTTTAGTGAAATGAGAAACTATTTGAGTAAAGTTATAAAATTTATTTAAATTCCTTTTTATTAGAAGTGTAAACTTGAATTCAAATATTTCAAGTTTTATGAAAAATTAGAGTCTAATAACATTCTATTCGAATAAGTTTGTGTAAATTTATTTAAACTTATATTGGAGTTAGACTTGAGTTTAAGCTTGTTTATTTTTTACTAATTCAAGCTTGAGTATAAAAATATTTAACTTAATTCGGTTGGTTTACTTCCATAGAAATAAGGTGGTAAATGGAAGCAAAATGAGGGAAATAAACAAAAGAATTTTTGCTTTTCTTGTTTAGATAAGGGAAAAATAAAAAATGAAAAAAAAATATTTTTTTACTTGTTTAAATAAAAAAAGCAGAAGAAAATTAAATTAAATTAAATTGAATTGAATAATAATTTTATCCTTTCAATTGAAATAAACTATTTTTTTTTTATATATCTTCTACTTATATGTGGTAAGAAAATATATTTTTTTTTACTCTTTTACTCTTATTTTCCTTTTCTATCATACAACCAAGCAAATAAAATTTTCATCTTCTTCTTTGTTTTTTAATATTTTTTTACTCATTCAATGCAGAAACAAACAAATAATTGGAATTAAGGTTCATTCTCTATCCCTGATCTTCACACAAAGGGTTATTCTAAATATATAATCATTAAATTTATCATATTAATAAAGTCATGTAAGTCCCATTTAATATTTTTTAAAGATTTTATATTCCTATTTGCATTCCAATCTCAAGTGATTGTAAATATTATCGATTAATCACTTTAGTCATCAATAAAAAATTAAATAAAATCAGTTTTACTAAATCAATCATCCACTTTGCACAAAAATCCCTAGTTTCAATATCGTTAGGTTCAATCTCATTCATGTAATTATTTGCGAGAAAATGTACTTCAGTCAAACATATCATCATTTTTCTCTTCCATTTCCCTGTGTATTGGAAGTGATTTGAAAAGTGAATACATTCAAAGTGGATTCGAAGCTTCAGTCCAGATATAAAACTCAGTCAGAAAGGCTGTCTTTAACTTCTCTATTTGGCTGTTCGTTAACTCCAAGTCCTATGTGTAAAAACTTGCAAAAGGATAAAAATAACATGATTTAAATTTAATTTATTGTAAATATAAAATAATTGCATACTATTATTTATTTATATACTATTATATTAATAAAATAATATTAAATTTTTTATTGTAATTAAAAATTTTTAATTATTACTAATTTTTTAATAATGTATTTTTTTTCTTGATAGTGTAAATTTTTTTATATTGATAATAAATCAAATCTAAATCTAAAACAAAAATAAGAAAACTAAAACCAAATACATTTTTTTTAACAAGATTGAATTATTCCTATGCAGTATTAAGGGTCCAATTAAATTGTAGAAAAGTATTTTCTGTAAAAATATTATTTATATATATATGAATTATATGTAATTTATATTTATAATAAAAAATTGATATTCAAAATCATAGTAATAAAGAAAAGTAAATTTCTCTTTAAAAAAATAAATTTAATTTTTTAAAACTTTTATATTTATTATTAAATAAATAAACTATACTTTTTATTTTAATACTTTTAAAACTATATTTTAAGAAAAATATTTTTTGTGGAAATAAACAGGGCCTAATTTTTCTTAAATATTTTAGCAGGGGATTGCAATATAACGGATTAAGTATTTCACTAATTAATAGTTATGTCAAAATTCATAAAAAATTAATATTTCATTAATTTTCATCAAAATTGTATTCATAACAACTACAAAAATCTACTCTTCTTTTAGTAAATGAAATCATTGAATTAAGATATACAAAACTTTAGAACGCAAAGAGAGTAAAAAGATTTTAAAATTATCTGATAACACTTAAAGTCTCTTGAAAAAAGTTTAAGATAAAATAAATAAGCTAAGTACCTCATCATCAATGTTGAGCCTATGGTCTGTCTTACAATCTGAAATCAAATTCAGCTCGTTAAATTTTAAGATCCAGAAATAAAATTTGAAAGAGAATCTAAAAAATATTGAGGCATAAAAATAATTTGGACTTTATAATAATAATAATAATAATAATAATAATAATGTGCAGTAAAATTTTGGTAGATTGATGCTGTCAAAGGGCTCTTCCAGATGGGAAAGTCGAAATGTGATCGTGGTGCAACATACATATTCTAGCAGTCTATTTAAACGCAACCCACTGCGATTCTTTCTCCGTTATTTGATTTGATTTGACTCGTTTTGACAATCAACTTTCCCTCTCGTCATCTTTCGTCTGCTCTCCTTAGTCGCCGTGAAACTTCGCCATCTTCATCTCTCTCAGGATTTTCTTTTTCCGGTAGAAAATTCTTTGATTCCCTCGCATTATACTCTGGACAGCCGCATTACCTTTCCTCTGCCTCGTTTTCGTTGCTACGCCTTTATAAAGCAGGTAAATGCTCTGTCTATTTTCTTTGCGCTATATTCTTCGGCACTTCGTTTCTTGGTTTTCGTCTTGCTGTCTTGTTCGATTAATCGCTGCAAGATACACGAGTCTTTTTTTTTTTTTGCTTATGATTTTCAACAGAATATACGCCGAAAGATTTTATCTTTCTTATTTTCTTTTATCCTTCTGCATAGATCTGCAATTTTTTTTTCTCTTGAATGATATATTGAGCAATACTTGAGAGTTGAATCATTAGTGGGCTATGTTTTAGACTTGCAAAGTAAGATCGTATTTTCCTTCTCTATATCTCTTTTTGTGGCATCGTGTTCTGGTGGGAAATTTGTCCTGTAAGCATTTCTGAGGTTGAGGTAGTGAGTACTTCTTTAGTTGATTCAAACTTCATGGGTACACCTTGAAAGTTGATACCGGACAAACACAAATCTAAAGGCACTTCTTTCAATCATTTAAAAAATAATGTTATGATGAATTATAAGTGGTATTGCCTTACTCTGTTATTTTCCGGATTTCAGAGAATGCCTGCTGGAGTTTATCACCAGGCTGTTGGAACTTTTCAGTTGAGCTCGTATAATGATTCTAATAATCACCAAAAGCTTGGGAACAATTTGGTAAAATTGGTGACGAAGGACTTTTTGAGCTGTAATGGCCCGTTGAGGAGAGGATGTAAACCCTTTGGCCTAAAGAATTGTGGTGTAATTCAATCTTCAGCTTCTCAAGATTCGATTGTTGATTCTGAGTTGTCCCTTTCAAGAAATAAAACAAGTGAGGCACACAAAAAATCAAGTAAGCAATTTCTCATGTCACTTGACATGTGTTGCTGGAGGAGTTTAAAAGCATATTTTGCTCTAAAATCACAAGTGGAATTCACTTTTATCTGGATGATAACTTTGTTGAAGCAGAAATTGTCGCTGTTGGTAATTTTTTAACTACTTTTCAATATTTTTCATCTCAGATGAAGCATCCCTGGTCCTTATTCGGCATGGCGAGTCATTATGGAATGAAAAGAACTTGTTCACTGGTTGTGTTGATGTCCCACTAAGCAAGAGGGGCATAGACGAGGCAATTGAAGCTGGCAAGAGAATCGGCAGCATTCCTGTTGATGTCATATTTACATCTGCTCTAATTCGTGCTCAAATGACTGCCATGCTTGCTATGACCGAGCATCGTCCTAGGAAGGTAATGGGGATGTATAATTATCTTCAGCTGTCAAAATCAATATTTTAACTTAGGAAATTACCGTCATCATAGCAAGCATGAGCTTGTCTTAATTGAATTTGCATTTTTATCTAGTCAGTGGTGCTTTAACTGTCAGATTAGTAGAGTGTGAATCTCTTTATACCATCTTTATTGTCAATTAGAAGAAAGAATAACAAAATTGCAAATTTATGCTATGTTGATCAGTTATTATTTACTTGGTAGTGTATAATTTTCTGTTTTAGACGATTTGAAGAATTAATATTCAATTGCTATTATGTGTCGTTTTCTTAACTATGAACAATTAACCTTCCCTCAGGTGCCTGTTATTGTGCACGATGAGAGTGAACAGGCAAGGGCATGGAGTCAAATTTTTAGTGAAGAAACAAAAACGCAATCAATTCCTGTCATAGCGGCCTGGCAACTGAATGAAAGAATGTATTATTTTTTGCCTTTCAAACCTGCTTTCAACTGTCAAGAAATACATCTAGTTTCTTATCATAATTGTTTGCCCTTCTAGGTATGGAGAGCTACAGGGTCTCAATAAGCAAGAAACAGCGGAAAAATATGGCAAAGAACAAGTCCACGAGTGGCGCCGAAGTTATGACACACCTCCTCCAAATGGTGAGAGTTTGGAAATGTGTGCTGAAAGAGCTGTTGCCTATTTTCGAGACCAAGTATGTGGGATTTATTGTAGCGTTCCCTTTTTCTTTTAGATTTAGTGATACGGCCCTGCATTTTTTTAATTTCCCCCCATACATCTTCTATGATATTTCGTATGTTATACCATAATGATAAGGCACTGATACTATTTGTGTCGAAATTAATTCCTAGAAATGGCTCTGTTAACATTTTGCTGCAGATCGAACCTCAGCTTTTATCTGGAAAGAATGTTCTGATTTCTGCACATGGGAATTCACTGAGATCCATTATCATGTACCTCGACAAATTAACTACTCAAGAGGTAATTGGAATACTCATAATTACAATGACTTTTATGTTTGCATATGAGATTAATATAGTCTCAATCTTTTTAGCTTTCATCTACTTGACAGGTTGTAAATTTAGAATTATCAACTGGAGTTCCCATGCTTTATATTTTCAAAGAGGAAAAATTCATTAGGAGGGGGAGCCCCAGAGCACCAACAGAAGACGGAGTCTATGCCTTTACTAGGGTATGAAGTTTATGTCCCTTTTCTAATTCATCCCTCCTATACTAAGATGATAATTTTGTTGGCATCGAAGAAGTTCCACTCAAAAATTGACATATTTTCTGATAGACAGTCACCACCATAGCAATCCTATTGTTTTGACGCTGACATTGACAGCTTCGTTCCTTTGTACAGAGTTTGGCTTTTTACAGGCAGAAATTGGATGAGATGTCTCAAGAAAGAGATTTCTAGGTAACGTTCACTTTTTTTCTTTTGCGGCTTGTGCTTTTCTCTGCTTGTGCTTTTCTCAGTATCTTCCACTAGGCAGTTCATTGTTCTTGGTTGCTTCAGGGAATATATTCTGCATGATCAGGAACATCATGATTGTAGAACTTAGAAAGATAAGAAGAAGAAAGTCATTCGTCAGTGTTCCATTCAGATGTTAAGGAAAATTGTCTAAAGATAGGTTTTAAGATGTTTTAGAATACTAGCACAAATAGCACAGTTGACTTTTGAGAGTCCAACTGCTACTTTTGACTTCCGAGTATTAATGGAGTTTGTTCCAAGCTTTTGTTGTAGATGCATCTGATTAGATGCGGAAATCTTGTAGTACTTTCTGATCCTATTTTGTAAAGAATCGTAACTGTAAATTTGTTGTAATACGATTTTAAAAGGGCTTTTTTTTTTTGCATATCTTTATTTCTCCCTTTTCTTTCATATGTGACGAAATTATTCTTTTTCTCTTTTTTTCTTTTGGATAAGTTATGTACACAAGTGGGAAATAACCGAATGATATGAGGGAAACATGTTTGTATTGCACAAACATATTTGGTTTAAGCATCTTCTTACATATAGATCCTGTGTTAATTGTAGCCTAAAAAAAAAAAGATGTCTATCCTTTGTTAAAATAGAAGTCGGCAGTTTTTGGTCTGTGAAACACATTCTATATATGGAAAACCCAACAGGTTTCCTTAGACCGGAGGAGGAGGTTCGATTTTAGCCTCAACATTCCTCTTGTCATAAGCCTTGTTTAACTGATTGTATTATCAATTAGATGATCGCATTAGTTGATAATTAGCTAATTTAATTGGTTAATAGCATTAATTATTTTTTTCAAAGAATATTTGATAAAATTAGTTGTTTATTATTAGTTATTTATATATAAAATAATATATAAAGATATATGCATGTTTTATGACTTATTTGAGTATTTTTTATTTTAAAAATATTTTATATTATAATATATTATTTTTATATTTTATCTTAAAAAAGATCATCATAATTTATATACTTATTTAAATAAGTAATTATAATTTTTTACTTAAAAAAACCCTTATAATATTTTTATAGATATAATAAATATTAAAATTTGTTTTTCAACCATTTCTAAAATTAAATTTAAAATTCATATTTATTATTAACAATATTGATTAGATACACATTTTAAATATAAAAGTTTATGTTTCACAAGTAGTATTTATGGTGGAAATAGGTTATTTGATCTGTAACTTCTTAATGGTTTAACATATTTTTAACTTAATTTAACCTATTTGTAAAATACAATAAAATTGACCCAAAATTTTCACCATTTTACAAAATAGGTCAAGCTATATTTTTCAAAGTCTATCCTATTACTATTAGCGTATTGTATTTTTTATATATTAAATTATATAATATATGTAACATTTAGAAGAAAATTTTATATATATTTTAAAAAATATATGAAAATTTCTAGCATATTTTCATTCTCATAATTTTAGCTCATCTTATAATTATCTAAATGAGTTATTTATAATTATTATTATGATATTTATATTTATTTTAGAGTTGAATCAAACTTCATCCGATTTCAAATTGAATCAAATTTCGAAGTTCATAAATTTTTGTCAAGGTGAGATCAAATTAAAATATTATCATTCGTTCAACTTAAAACAATTTTCTATGTTGATTATATTACATTCAATAATATTAAAATTTAATTTAACTTACTTTCATTCTTAATAATATTTTTAAAAAATATTTGCTAATTATTAATAAATCTAACAAATTAAACTATGTCTTGAAATTTTTATATATGAACCAAGTTAAGCCAGGACAATTTTCTTTTATAAAAGCGTGACTTATTTTAAGGAAATCTTAAGTTGGCCTACTTTATTTCCATCTCTTGTTATATTGTGCTACTTCGTTTTCTTTCTTTTCTTAATATATATTATTTTTTAATTTAAAATATATTATTTAGTAAGAACAATTAATGATTTTATCCAAATATTTTCTTATTCTTTATAAAATGAAACACATCCACATATTTTGTATTATTCTTTAAAAAATGAAATGCATATTTTGTACTTTTTTCTATACAATTTAATAGAAAAGATATGATTATATTTATGTATTTTTTATTGTCATATACATATTTAATATAATTAATTGTATTTAATTTTTTTAAAAATAAACAGTTATATTTTATTATATATTTTATTTTTTCTTTAAAATATAAATCATTATAATTATAATTGAGTTTTTTATTTATAAGGGCAAAAAAGTAATAAATTGCATAATTATGGACAAAATGATATTTTTCTACACTAGGTACAAATCATTTGTTTCAAAAAAGTTAAGATTTCTAACATTTTTAAAATGATTAATTAAAGATCAATAAACTGACTGAAAAAATTATTTACCAAATGTCCAAATCAGTTTATTAATTTAATCAAATAATTAAAAACATTCAAATCATCAGAGAGGTTTTTGTGAAAACACTCTTGTAAGCGAGGATGTTGGAGATAATATCCATTATATATTATGACACTATATAACCATAAAAACAATCAGTTATCCATCCATTAGGGAAGGCGATAGACAAATGTTGATTGTAGACTTGCAACAAAAGCACAAGCCTACATAAAGTATAAATTAACAGGCTTTTCATACCTGTATTTAAGGCTAACCTGCTTAAACCCCATAGCTAAAATTATTTGTCATCATAAAGTCAACTACACCAGTTGACAGGAGGTCTCTTAATTTTAATTTTCAACATAAAATATCATAGCATCTTACTGCATTACACTGACTAGGTACTCCCCTAAAACAGGCTGATATGTCATGTCTCAATCTAGTGTACATCTGCCGCCGCATTTCCACCGCCTTGAACGACCGAGATATTCTCGTCAGCTGTAATAATCCCTGTATCCATCTCATGAGCAGGAGAGCAGTCTGTTGTCTCATTGTCAGAAGCATCGGAGTCAGTGTCTATGCTGAGTGAATCTAAAGAAGGAACATCAGGAGGGACCGCGAATGGAGGATTATTTTCCCTTGTCCAAAAAGAGGGTATCTTCTTGTCATCTTCTTTCATTCTCTCAGCATATTTATTGATGTCAAATCCTGTGCTATCATTCCCACCAAACGCAGACTCAAGATGGTCCATATCAAACAGATCGTCCATAATCTTCTTGCTATTGGGATCATCAGAGTAAACAAACTTGACTTTGTTATAAGTCTTGGGCTCCAATAGGGGTTTCACCATCTGCAGCAATATAACCACTGACATCAGACAACAGTAGAGGATCCATAACAGGAATATCCGCAACTACATCAATTTTTAACAATCAAGAAAAAAAAATCAATAGAAATGATGACGAATTTCCATTTGTGCCCAACAGTTCTATAATGCAGCATGTAGAATCCTATCCCAGAAACAAGACCGTAAAGTAACAAATGAGCTGGTTATCTCTAGCATCATAAATGCATTGTTGTAAAAGTGTCAGATTTCAAAGAATAATTTAAGGAAAGAAAGATGAAACCTCGCATCCAGTGCTTTGATTTTTAGATCAATCTCTGCCAGTAAAGCCACGTTTACAATTGTTTTTTATCAGAAAATTTGTAGACACTTATTTATCCAGAAACATAATTTACATACAAAATTCCTTGGCCTCATTCCAACACAGTTAGGATCTGAAACAAGCATATTCGCAACATCCACTTGTAGACCACATTTAATACTTTGCAAAGACAATGCAGACAAACCATATACAGCTATATGGAAGGCACGCATTTTATAACAGATCAAATATTTAACCTTACCGTGAAGAATGGTTCAAAGAACTTTGGCGGATTGTACAGTATTGCCAAACCCAGCCGCTCTGGATACTGATCTTGTAACACATGGGCAGTTTCACGCGTCACCTTCACTGATATATGTGACAAATTGAAGCCCTGGAAATCAATTAGCCAGACCATCTGTTCCTGCTCTGGTGGAAGATTTATAATAGCATTCTCCATACAATAAACCAGGTACTTTATTTGGCCTTTAATTGACTTTGAGTTCTGTAATTCAAATGAATAGAGACATCAGAATGGCAATCAAAGATAAATAATAAGTAATTGGTCTTGTTAACCAATGCCCCATAGGCACACGTTGAGAAACATTTTACCGCATTGGGAACATAAGATTTTTGAAAATATACGTGTGCTTTGTTTTAATTCATTCTCAATTCATTATAAAATTTGAGAATAAATAAAACAAAAGAACATAAATTTTTGAAAATTTTATATTCCCAATGCTATAAAATGCTCCTTAAACAGTGCCCTAAGGGTATTAGTTAACAAATGCCATAATATGTTACTAAAGGATTCAGGTATGCATTCACTTATCTGTTGAACCTCTTGGACATAAATTTACTTTAGGCTAGGTTAGCAAAGATGTGTAATAAAAAGCCACACTATAATTATATACCGACATTCTGACCTTTGACCATTATGCCATAATTAAAACAGACAGAGAGAGAAATAAGTGATTTTCAGAAGAAACCTGGCAAGAAGGTCTCATCACAAGGACTGTTCTCCCATGCTTATCAACATAATTTGATCTATATATCTTCCCTGTTTCAGCTTCTTTGGCAACCTCTTCCTACATTAAATACCATTCATCAGAAGGTATCAAACCAAGTGTGAAAGTTTGACCTTTGTCTACAACATGTTCCAGTCAGAAACAATGCAGGTGAGTCATCAAATGAATGGATCAACTAAGTATGGAGTTTGACAATTGATATAGATAATGCTCCCAGATTAAAATAACTGAATATTTAGTACAAGCAATAAATTCCAACACGACTAGCTGCCATTGTTTGGGGCAGAATCTTGATCAATTACAGTTTTATAGCAAAAACAGGAAAGGGTCCTCTTAATCAATCACTCTAAAAAGTTCAATCAGGCCTGGCCTCGGCCACGGGGGAGAGGGGGAGGTGTGAATGAGGAACTAGAAGGAGAGAAAATCACCATTTAACCTCCTTCGCCTAGTCCTATGGAGAGATCTTGAGGCAGATAAGATAACAAAATCCAGGATAATTCTAGCATCCACTATATCTTAACGTAACAAGCAAAATTTTGGAGATAAGAACACACCCATCGGATCTCTTCTGGTTTATATTCTGCTCTCCACTTCAAGGTCTGCTTCAACATTTTAGTTGCTTTCTTGACATTCCAACTCCGTGCTCTCAAATGCCTTGAAATGGATGCATCAGAACAATAAACAGATGACTTATGTGACAATGGCCCTACCAATTTTCTCACCTCATCAATCTGGAATCAATGAAAATATCATGAACTAAGATGCTTCCCTTCTCAAGACATCAGATTAACACTTTCAGACATTAAATTTCAAAGCATGGTGATAAAACACTTGTCTTTGTTAATAAACTAAGAGAACTAGACATACCTTTGCCTGTTGCTCTTCTGATGTTACGACACTTATACTCTGATGACCATTAGAGGCAGTTTTCTTCATATCCACACTCATGGCGATAAGGAAAGAGTCCTTCAAAAAGTCAAAAGGAGTAACACAAAAGTCAGTAACAATATCTTTTCCTCCATTTCTAGATGATAACAACATAACAGCAAGAGGGAGTGACATAGTGCAACATTTTTTTTTTTGAACTTCCAGTACACAAAGATCGTAATCATATAATTAAAATCCATAAAATTTATATGCTTTGCCCTTACATGCACTAAATATATTTTGCATTGAACACTTGTCAGCAATAAATATTTAAAGTCAACTTACAAAATAAGTGGATTACTTACAAAGCAACAATAGCATCCATGGCTCAAAAAGATATGGTTTTAGCTTTTGGCCATTGGTTCAAGTGTCTCCAAAAGTTTAAAGTTGGCAGAGCACAGGAAAAAGCTATTCTTACAATGAGACCAGCACAAAGAGCCTCACTCTGTGAAAGGGGATGTACTCCAGCCACAAATATCCCACCCCGTCCACAGAGTGAAGTCTTTGTGAGTCAGTCTCATTGTGGGAGTAACACCAATCTAGCTCTAGGAGCTACAAACTAGCACTGGCGGCTTTTTAAGGTTTACAAATGAAAAATTGATAACAATTGTCACTCTATTACTGTCAGGCAAAATTTTGAAAATACAAATTTTATCCAATTTTTTGAGAGAAAAGAAATAATTGTAAAGTTCAGAGGTTATTTGGTTTGCCTCAATCGCATAGGAAGTTCTATTTTCTAAAAAATAGATGAGTTATTTAATTAGCCATTATCTAAGAAATTGAAAAAAATAAGACTTCTTAGAAAATTTTATTTCCTACAAAACATGAGAAGTTACTTACTCACTTCTCCTTCAGGTAAGTTTTATTTTCTATGTTATTTATGGATAAAAAAAATTATTCTCATTAAATTTAATTAATAATAACTAAAATTTATTAATTTGTATCATAATAATATTAAGGATATAATAATTATTTTATTAAAATTTTCTAGGGTATTGAAAGTTAAACTAAACAAAATTTAAGAAGTTATTTTCCAAGAAAATATCACTTCCTACTGTGTTAATTAATTAACTTCAACTACTTCTTGAGAAGTTCACATAAAAAATTATTTCTTAAGAAATTTAATTTTCTATAGGAAGTTAGGAACTTCCTATGTGAACTAAATGATTCCTTAATTTTAACTAAGAATATTTCATTGTATGGCATGGTTTGGAACATTATCAATTTGATATGCTGTCAAATTTGATAGTATACCAGTACATTGCTATGTCAATATTGCCCTATAAACTCTGCTCTTAACTAATTGAAAGAAATTGAACCATGAAAAAAACTGGCTTTTAGTTTGATTGATCCAATAGGCATTAGGAGAGCTGAAAAGATTAATTAATTGCTCAAATCTCCACCGAGTTTTGCTGCATAATCATCAGTTTTCTTGTCAAGCCATATGATATACTTGAAAATCATAACCACCGGCCATTTATGAGAAATCCTTAATTTAATTCCGTGGTTCAGGTAAAGAGTAGGTAGGAATTATAACCACTACGGGGCACCAGCTGAACCAACTTCTCAATCACCTTTTTATTAGTCCATTTACTTTGGATCTCGAACATTAAATGCAACCTATTAATATAATAAATTAATTTCAATCAATTTTGCATAAATGCAAAATGAAAAATTGAATATTTTGCTTCAAGTAATTAGCAGTGCGCCACGATACTGATGGCGCTTCCAAATGTCATTCATTCAGATAATCCAAATGCATCGTGGCCAAGCCATAGAAAATACCATCAGAACCCAAAATTCAGGAGAGTATAAACCAATAATGACATCGTATTCTCCTTAAAAACACAGTCACTCAAATCGGACAAATGAACTAATTACGGAGATTGCAGATGCAAAATGAATCAAACCCACTAGAATTTCGGAGGCAATATACAATAGTGACACCAAAAATTAGATCAAAGGAGCTTATTAAAAAATAAAAAAGCAATATAAAGAAGAATAGGCATTCAGAAGTCGAATCTTAAGAGTTATGAGCATCGTACCTGGACTGATTCAATGGTTGGCCGCCAAGAGGAGCAGAGAAAGAACGAAACTTCCGGATGTGGGTGATCAGGCGGATTCCCCAGAATGGAGGGTCAACTTCGATTTCTACAAGGGCGTCGGTCCGAAAAGCATGGGCGGAGAGGGTTCCGAAATCTGAATTTGAAGTAATATAGAAGCATAATGAATGTTATCATTATTGTTCCATTTTAGATCCACAATGGGATGAATAATACGATGACCAAATGAAAAATGTCTTTATGCTAATAGCTTTTTCTTCAAACCGAATTAACGTTTTTGTAATTAGTTTTGATGGAGGATGACGTGTGAATTTGGCACACGTTGGGTCAAGTGTGTAGGTTCTCATAAGGGAAATCCCCTGCTGAGGTGGAAGCTAGGCGAGATCATCTATGTTTACGTGTCAAATTTATATTGCACCAAATAGTGATAATAATTTAAATAAATATAATTAAATAATAATCATATTAAATTTAATTTGGGTTGGATCTGGTACTAATATTATGGGGGCCAATTCCCCTCGCAAAGAATAATATATTTAATTGTTTGATTAAATCAATAAATAACTGTTTTATTTAATTTATTAGCTCTCAAAATAATTATTTTAAAAAATTTAAAAATAATAAATTTTTGAAGAAATTAATTTACATTTAGCAGAAAAAAATTCCTACTCATAATTTTAAAATTTGTTACATTTTTATTCTTGATAAATGAAAAAAATACTTAATTATATTTATTTATATCTTAAAAAAATTTAATACATATAATAAATTATAACTATTTATTTTTTAAAAAAATTAAATAAGTATAATAAAAATATGAAATTATATAAAAAAGAGAGAATATATATTTTATTTCATAATAATAATAATAAAAGTTTTATTGAAAAATTATTAACTTTTGTCAAATGAAATCTTTTAAATTAAAGAATAATACATATAAGGAAAAAAATTATCGAGATGATATTCTTATGAAAGATGTATTTTATCTCCTCAGGGTACCGTAGCAAGCACCATTTTATACTTAAAGTATGTAAGTCATTAATATATTTGACGATAAAAATATGAATTTTTAATTTAATATTAAAAATAGTTATAAAATAAACTTTAATAGTTATTACACTTATCAAAATATTATAAATATTTCTTAACTAAAAAATTATAATTGTTCATTTTTTAAAAGAAAACATAAATAAGTATAATAAATTATAATGATATATTTTTAAAAAAATTAATATAATAAATAATATATTATAATCTAAAATATTATTAAAGTAAAAGAATACTCAAATAAATTATAAAATATACACATATCCTTATATATTATTTTATATATAAATAATTAATAATAAATAAATAATTTATAAAATATTTTTATATAAATAATTAATATTATCAGTTAATCAAATCAGTTAATAACTAATGGTTAATTCAATCAATCACCTGCTAATTAAATCAGTTAATAACTAATGGTTAATTCAATCAATCACCTGCTAATATAATCAGTTAATTGTAAAATAAGATCTATATATACTAATGATATATATTGCCCCTATAAATTAAAATTACATCCCCAATTTATTTTACATCAGTTAATAAAAAAATTTATTTTAATCAAATATAAGAATATTTGAAATTCATTCAAGGACATATAGAAAAGGTATACTGCAATATTTTTATTTTTATTTTTATTTTATATGTAAATATTATTCCTATAACC
Organism: Sindora glabra; assembly: GCA_020226215.1. Taxonomy (NCBI): domain Eukaryota; kingdom Viridiplantae; phylum Streptophyta; class Magnoliopsida; order Fabales; family Fabaceae; genus Sindora; species Sindora glabra. The sequence continues at coordinate 40,993,604 of CM035227.1, read as the reverse complement.
TAAAATTTCTAGATTTACCACTGGTTTAATCAATCTATAAACATATTAAAATATGTCAAGACATTTAATCTGTTTAATAATTTCAATTAATAAATTTTATGTTATAAATTTACTTTTTAAATTTAATTAATTATTATTTATTGTTAAAAATATTTTTAATCATTAATTAAATACTTTATTAAATTTTATTATCATTTTATTATAACATAAGTTTATTTTTTATTATACATGATCATTTATAAATTAATTTTTAATTATTTTTAAATAAAATTTTTAAAACTTTAATATGAATTTTAAAAATTTTATTATGTCAATCCATTTAATTTTTAATCAATACTAATCCGATCAATTTACTATTTATGTTAAATGAATTAATCTAATTACAACCCAAACCCAAATATATTCATTTGAATTCATGTAAAGTATCTTGTATTTATATTAAATTATTGTGTTATATTAAAAATTATTGAATCTAAATTGAAAAATATAGATTTATTGATGGAATGAGGCTGAATGAATAATTATACTCCAATTATAAATATATAACAATGTATTCGATGGAGCACCATGTACACTTTTTTCTTAGAATAATTATGCAGAAAAAAGTGTTTAGTTTTTTTTTGTGATAATGAGAGTGATTAAACTATTAAATGTAAATATATAAAAATTAGGAGTCAAATACTTATAAAATTTTTAAAGAGTATCGAGTGACACTTAAGTTATAAATTTTTGACAATTGTTTAGTTTAATTACAATTTACAATTTGCAATCATTATTATTTAAAAAACAAATTCATTTCTACACTCTTATCAAATTATTAATAATAATTATCTATTTTTTATTAGCTACAAATCAATACCCCTTAATATCATTTAAAATGAAATAATATAACATGAAGAATAATCCTATGTATTCGGAAATTGTGTAATTTGCTGTAAATTTTTACCACTCTTTTATACAATATCTTGATAATTTTCCAAAAAAAGGTCCCCGTGCGGACTTTGTGAGTAATAACCAATAAGTGCAATCTATCAACTAAAATTATACGAAAAAATATCTAAGTTTTTTATAATAAAAATTATAATTCTAATTAAAAAATTATGAAAGATATGATTTTTCTATTAAAATAAAAAGATTACAAGTTAATATGGTTCCTTTTTTTACTCATCAAACATAATCCTAATATTAATCATTCCCGTTGGTGAGATTTGTCCATAAGGATATATTTTTATTACCTTCCCGTATAAAGTAGAACATATGATTTGCTTCCTTAATCAACCTTACAGCCCTTTTCCTTTCTATCTGATAGCGGAAAATTATAAGAGTGAATAACTTTTAGAGCATATGTTGGATTTCAATTTGAGTTATTGGAAATGTAAATTAATTTTATACTATTATATATGTATTATTAGGTTAATAAAATAATTTTTTTAACTTTTTATTATTGACAAAAATTGCTATTTATTATTAATTTTTCAATGAATATGTTATTTTATTGTTAATTGATAGTGTAAAAAAATTTACACTGATAATTTATCTAATTTAAATGCAACATGATCATATTTGATAATCAACTAGTTACATTAGCAATCAACTGATTGCTTTAGTAGTTACTTTACAATTGATTATATTAATTGAACGTTGACTAATTGATTGTATTAATTATTTATGTAAAAATACTTAATAAAATTAATTAATTATCATTAATTACCTTTGTTGATATATTTCACAAAAAATTAGGATTTAAATATTACCTTATGTAATTTCTCTCATTGCACAGTGGAAGTTCTATCACCTTAACTTAGACTACAATCCACGTAATATTGGACTCCTCTTTGCTCTCAATCTCTAGATTTCCATGTCCACCTCAAGTAATTAAATCATGAGCAAAAAATTTCAAGGGTTACAAAGTGGTGACTAGTGTCCTCCATTAAAATTACACGATTCATATTTCAGGATTCTTTGAGAGTAATCCTAAGAAATTAACCTAACAAAAGCTCTCAATTATTTTACTTTGTTGGAAAGTTATAAATGTGATAATTCTCTCTCAGAAAAATGTTATCTCTGATCTATTTTGGTCTCCTCAAAAAGTGAAAAACTAGGAAATAATCTACTTAAATTGTTTTATATGAAATAATTTTCTTTAAAATAAATCTAAAGATAATATGCCTATAAAATAAAAATAAAAAAACCACCACCATAAATACATTTAGAATTTAACTTTCACTTTTATTTCATTACTTAATTAAACATATTAAATAATTAATGAATAAATAATCTCGTGTAACATGTCCATGTGAACGCATCATATGTCATTCAATATCTTTCACTTGTACACATAGGCATACATGCTTTCCTCAAGGATATCTAATTATTCCTTTTAGTCATATGACAAATAAACCATTTGACCACATGAGAAAGGCACCAATGAGCAAATGACATATTAAGTCACTATCTAACTAACATGATGCTACTTAAATCTTGTTATATCCCTAAATTATCTATTCCACCAGAGATTTTTTGCATCTCTAATCCTTTTTTAATGTAATGTCAAGCAAAAACCAATATATGTCCTTTGTGTTCATGATTACATCAACTACACAAGTTTATATAACCATTGGGCAATAAGCCACAAACTTATAGGTGAAAGGTCAAATAATTTTTTCTAAGATGCTTCATGTCAATCTACTAAGTTTAAATTGCTTTCTTAGACATGTTCCACTAGATTATATGACTCATGGGCTTTAGAAAACAAGTTAAAGTAGAAACATCTAACTATAAAGTCATGACATAAGTTCAAGTCTTGAAGGGTACAAATATAGGACATTCACAAGTCCTACAGGGTTCATACAATGATAAAGCAAGGACCTATTCAATTATTCAGTCACTTCATAACATAATTTGTCTTATAGCACATAGTTAGCCCCTAACATGTTAATCTTTAATCATTCAATCACACATATAGTTAACCTTTATTATGAGTTAACAAAATGACAAAAAAATAACTTTATTTTCTAAAGAATAAAGTATAACATAATAATATATCAAATGCTCAGAAAATATAAACCCCTAGCATATCTTCTAAAAGCACTTAAAATAGATTTGCTTAAAAAGCATCAAGTAAACACATTATTGCTGGTGATATACTTTAAGAAAACTAATCTTTATGCAATGAAATTTCTTATAAACTATTGAAGGTTAAAAGGTACACTCTTACTTCTTGCTACTATGTGAAATAACTCATCCTTCTAGTATATATATGTAGCTTACTATGAACTTGTATTTGTTCATGTGTACAAACCATCGATATTACTTATTTTAAACTCTCACTCAAATAACACAAGGCCATATTTTGGATGTCTACTAGATTTAAGTATCTTTTTTCAGCACTCTCTAAAGGGCAATCTTAAGATTACTTTAAAATTTATTGACCATGCAAATGTTAAATCGACTTTACATCTTAATGTTTATTAAAATTACCACTACACTTTCATATAGAACTTATTCCATTTCTATTGTTTCTTCCTCTATCATAAGACACTCATTCAAGTAATTAAGCATGTAAAAATTGTCCCACAACCCTCATGGTGTAGGTTTCTTATGACAAATACAAGAATTTCTTAGAATAATTAAATGAGATCTTATCCTAAAAGATATAGGTATACATGATCCATATCCTTCACCTTATATATGGAACATAACCACTTTTAAGTTAATGGAATCAACTACATATTATTCCTAACAAGTAATATGTCATCCAAACAAAATGAAAGGATGGGAAATAAATCCTCAATTCTCTTAACATATACACAATAGTTCTTTTCAATCACAATAAAGTACCCCATATATGATGACTTTATGAAAATGAATGTAATATTATCTACATAACTACCTGAAGTCTATAAATAGAATATTTCAAGTAGCACACTTTATGTTCTTATCCCTTAAATTTTTATAGACTTTTTCATATAACTTTTCATTGAAAAAATTTATTTTCACATTCTTTTAGGAATAATTCTAAATTTAAATGTGAAATAATTGTTAGTAGAAAGCAAGATGCAAGTCTCACCACAAAAAGATAAGATCTTTTTATAGTTTACATTTCCTTTAAATGTATCTATTCATTAAAAGATTGGTCATTCATCATGAAGTATATTTCCTCTTTTTAGTACTAGGCCACTTATTCAAAATAAGTGAATCAAGTACTTTTTTGTTAGAAGATGACTTATCAACATCCATAAAAATGGTTAAGATGGACTTACCATTTATTTTGAAGTATTTGTAAGGAATATTTTCATGCAAACCTCTTCACATTTATGAATTTGAAGATATTTATCAGAAAACACTCCTATTATCATTAACAATTTTAGGAGTTCTCTTATTGTTATTAATAATCTCATATTTTACAAATTAAAAATCACTTTATGAGAGAAGGGCTCAACATCTTGATGTTTCTATAATTCAAATAGCTCAAGATTTTTTTTTTACTTCACTAATACTAGGAAACTCATCCTTTAAAAAATCCATATCTTGGGATTTTTTCTCCATTAATCTACTGTTAGAATGTTCACCATAAAAAATGTAACCCTTAGTGTATTCAGAGTATCCAATAAGAAGACATTTTTCAACTTAAGGACTTAACTTTTTAAACTTATAAAAAGTATTATGAACTAAAATTATTGACCTTTAAGGGCATAAGCTTTCCAAATTAGGCTTTGCACCATTTCATAACTCATATAGATAAGTAAACTTTGATTTTGAAAGTACATAATTTAAGACATAAGTCATAGTTAGCAAAACATCCTTTAAAGACTTATTTAAAGGTTTGCCTTTGTAATCCCAAACCTAACCATATCAAGCAAAATATAATTCATTTCCTTCACAATGCCATTTTATTGCAATGAATCAAATATCGTTAATTGTCTATGTATCTCTTTCTTTTCATAGAATTTTTTGAATTGATTAGAAAGGTATTCTTATCCTTGATTAGTTCTAATAGCCTTAATGCTTATTTCTTTATAATTCTCAACCTCTATTATAAAGCATTTGAAACAATCTAAAACTTTATAGTGATGTAATTATAGAAAGATGACACCATACCTAGATAAATCATTTATAAAGGAGATGAAATGAGATGTACCATGAGGTATCCTTATATTCACTAGTTAACATATGATTAAATGAATTAATTCTAAAGGATATGATGCTCACTAAGCCTTTTCATAAGATTTTCAACTTGCATTTTCAACAAGTCATGACTTATATACTAGAAGCTTAAGTTTAGGTAAAAAAGCCCATTAACCCTTCTTTAACCAATATGGATGCCCTACCTTCTATAATTATGTCCTAATATTACAAGAAGAAAAATACATTACACAAGATGTTGTCTAAACTCAAATTCATATATATTATGGTCAAATTACTATTAGATAATACCATGATCATAGATTATTTCCAAAATAAATAAATAAATTATGCTTGAAACATTTAATTTCTACAAAGATGTCAAATATATAACACTAAACAATGGGTGCATGAAGTATACCATGCAAAATCACTCCATGACTACCATGCATATCAAAACTTTAAGTTCTAAAATATGCAACCTTTATACATGATCTTTTTCATCATCACAAAGTGTTTAGCTTATAGTACTCAATGCCAATATATTAATTTACATAATTGTAAGTCAAATATTTTTTTGTTCATGTTTTTGCAATCTAACCAAGGAGAAATTGAACCATAAATACATGTGAAGAATTATAAAAAATTAAGGGTGATGAAAGACAAACATTTTCAATATGCTTAGAACAATTCTATGCATAATGGCCTTTTTTTCTTATAATTAAAATCTTTTATCTTTGATACAACCTTAAGAACACTCTTATCCTTTATGATGCTTAGATGTTCTTCCTATTCAAGGCATAATGCTATCTTTGATAGGCTTGTATCCTCTATGTTGCATAATCCATGCCACTATATCATTAATTTGTGAATGAAAACTAATCTCACTATCCTAAATCGATAAATTATAGTTAATCAAAATTATTTTTAAGATAAAAAAAAGTTGTTTATGGCTCTAATTATGACAAAATTACCCAAAAGTAATTGTCCATAAAATTTTTTAAGTCTAACCATATTGAACCACAAGGTTAAGGCTTAAAGCACAATGATCGACATTCCTCCATATTTCAATCTCAATTGATTAATTTAAAAAATCTGGATAGTTCTTGGACTTCCTATTAAGGAAATAATGCAAGCAACTTTATAATTAAAGTAGAATTTTTTACCTTTTATTGGGTTAAGCATCATAAAGTAGTAATCATGGTTATGTTAGGCTATGTTCCTAACTTTGAATGATGATATATCATAACTTAAGTGATTGAGCAACTATTGCTCATTTAGAAAATACTAAACTTTCCTATTATTTTTTTCTCTTTTTTTCAACCAAAAGATTATTTTTATAAAGGTTATTTCATATATCATTACATACAGTTCAATTAATGCATATATCTTCTATGTAATTTAATTAGGAATTCTATTTTTCTTCTATATTACTAGATTGAAAATTTTGCTATACTAGTAATCATCTATAGTAATATAAAAAAATAAGAAATCTAATAAATTACTAATACTTAAGATTTTGGTCCCATGTGTTTATTTTGTTTATATATCTACAAATATATATATACATATATTTCAATCCAACTAAAGGATTCTATTAATATTTTATTACTCATGCCAAAATAATATATATATACATTGATTTAATGTAAAAACAAATCCATTTTACAAAGCTTTCAAAATAGATATAACTTTAAAAATTATTGCATAATTAAATATCCTTATTACATTAGTCTATGTAATAAAATAAGAATGTTACACCTTCTTTATATATATTATATCATTTTGGAATACTCATATATCACATAACATAGGCATTCAACAAAATATCAATGTTTTAATAACATATATTTATCACAAAGACAAATATAATTAATAATCATTTAATCACATAAACAACAAATGATGATAAACATTTCAAAAGCATATGAAAATGGAAATAATTAAGATATGCATAATTTTTGAAAATAAATTCTTTAAAAGAAAATAAATTTTATTTAATAAATAAATGACATATTTGAAAATAAATTTCAAATAAATGTGCATATAAATAGGAAAATGTATTTTTTGAAAAAATTCATTTAACAAATAAATGAACTAAATTATTGAAAAACTTATTTTCAATAATATATATATGACAACCAAATGTATATATCAAATTAAAGTAAATCTTTCTAGAAAAACATATTTTGAGAAACAAATAGCAAAAGAAAAACTAATTTTCATTTAATACATAAATGAAATATTCAAAAATAAATTTAAAATAAAATATATAATATATAAAATAATATTTATATCATCATAGAAATATATTTTTTAATTTTTATTTAATAAATAAGTAAATTATTTAAAAATTAATTTCAAATTAAAATATGAAATATAAAAAATGTTAGAAACACAAATTTTCTCTTATATATATATATATAAGAACAAATTTCAATAAAAGATATTTCATTTATATCCTTATAGAAAAAAGGTAGAAACAACTTGATTATTGTTAAAAAAAAATTCATTGCATTTTAGATGTATCTGTCTAGGCTTAAATTTCCATTGTCAACCCTTATTATTTTTCTTATCATTATTTAAAATTTTCTCCACACCATGTAGGAAGGAAAAAAAACTAAATTAAACTTTTTTTTATGATCTTACTAATAAAAAAAAGTTCCTTTATTTTTCAATTTTGAATAAAATATGTTCACATTATTATTAATATGCAAATACAAAAACCCATAAAAAGAATGTATATCCATATGCTATATGTGTATTATGCAAGTAAATTAGATAAAAAAAAAACATGTGAATTGGGAAATTTATATAGTACCTACAAATGGAAATAAGCTAATTATGGTTATGATACTACTGTTGATATATTTCCTAAAAAATTAGGGATTTAAATATTATTTTATGTAATTCCTTAAATCCCATAATTGAAATTCTAGTACCTTAGCTTAGATTACGATCTATGTACATTTGGATTCCTCTAGGTTCCCGATCTACATATTTTTAGATCTTTAGATTTCCAAGCAAATCTTAAGTAATTAGATCACAAACAGAAAACCTTAATAGTTGCAAAAAAAAATTACTAAAATCTCCTATTAGAATTACACGATTCAAATATCATGATTTTTTTATGGCAATCCTGGGAGATTAACTTGATAAGAGTTTGCTACACCTTCCTTAAAATATAATAATTAAAATTTTACTTTGTGAAATGAATAATTAGAATATTGAATATGTCTTAAAGTTAAAATGGTAATAGTATGTGCACAGAACATATTTTGATGAATAGATATGAATGAAATATGGTGTAAAACAAAATTTACTATTTTAGAAAATCCTAAGATAAGGATTTTATGAGAAATTAATGAGAAAATTTTAATAAAGAATTAAAGTATGAGTTTTTAAGTTTTTATGAGTAAATATGCAAATATGAAGGAAATTAAGGGAATATTTTTGAAAGTGCCCTTAGGCACTATTCCTTTTTTTTAAGGCCTAAATCACACTCTTCCACTCATTTCTCTCAAAACATATTAACTCTCATCCATGAAACATTTTTAATTTCTTCCTCTTCTCTCCCTTTTTAATCTAGCAAATGAAAGGGTTAATCTTCTTCAAATTCTTCATTTAATCAAGGTAAGAATATTGTCCTTACTTGATTATCTCCTTATCTTCTTTATGGTTGATAAAGATTTGGAGTTATTTTGATTTCAATAGGAAGTGGGAATGCTAACTAAAAAATCTCTTAACTTTAGTGTGATTAGGGCAAAAAGATATCAAATCTAACCTCTTAACATTCTTCTACATACTAGGTGAGTAGATACTACCCTTCTCTTTGTCAAATTTTAAGAATTTAAGTTTGAATGTTTTATTTTAGATTTTTATGAAAATATGAAAGTAATTACTTGATTGATATGTTAATTTATGGTTTAAGCTTAATTTAATTATGAAAGTAGCATTAATAACATGAGCTTAATATGTATTTTTTATTGGGAATGGAATTTTTGCATGAAAAATGAATTTGGGTGATAAAACTGGTTGAATGAATAATAATTTTTTACATAGAAAACTCATAAAATTAGTCCAAAATGATTGTTTATTTGCCCAAAATGGCTGCTTATTGTTCTAGGATTCTAAACAAGGTTAAGCCCATAATAGAATGGCCACCCATTTATCCTAAAAAGGCTGGTTATTTATCTTTAGAATTCTAAGTCAAACTTGGAAAAGTTATAATTTCTTCATCTTATGCTCAATTAAAGCAAACAACTTATCTTTAAAAAAATAATTAAGTCTACTTTCAAATGGAAATGGTTTCAAACTAATATTTTACATAAATTTTGAAATATCACCAAAATAGTGGGAAAAGATCATAAATTTTACTTTTAACTTATAAAGAATATAACTATTTAAAATCTTAACCATTTTAAATAAAATATTAGTCTATGAAAATTTAATTGAGTCTAATTTCATATGAAATAAGATTCATGAATAATAAACTTGAAATTCTTGAGTTAATTGTAAAATGTCATTCAAAAGTCAAAACTAATATGCCTATAAAGTGGACTATATTCAATTTACAATATACTATCATGATATTTAATGATCTAATGTGGTGTATATGGTTCTTGAACATTAAAATAAGATAATTTATGACATTTATGAAATAAATACATGAAGTCGTGGTCATGATATGAGATATAGATGTTATACTATATGATATGTGTTGTAATAAACTTATTATATTAATCTTAGAATGGAATGTATTACGTGGCTATGTATTTGAGGTCGATTGCTTATGCCATGACATAAGAAATGAAAGCATTGTGCAAATTAAAAAGATCAAGAAACATGTTGAGGCGATGTGATACTAATTTATTAAATCCTAGTAAAAGGACAATAGGATATAAGGTTGAATTGGGAGTTATAAAGTGGATGTATGCATTCCTACACAGTTGTTATTAAACGTGAGATGAAATGAATGTACATTGACATTAATTATTCTTGTATGATATAATGATGATAATGTGATTACAATTGAACCTCTTAGGGTTATTTGGAAATGTATGTGATGATATAGTTATAAATGAGCCCTTTTGGCTACTTCATGTGCTAATTGGTGTTATGAATATTTAAATGTGCTACATTTACAAGAAGGCATGAGTTTATTTATATAGAGTGTTTATTTATTAAACTCCAGTTTCACTCATCCATGATTTATTTTGTAAATACTTAGATTAAGTCTTTACTACCACCATTTCAAAACTTGGATGGTAGACATGCTTTTTGATTTGGCCTTAATAGTACAAGATAATTGTAGATAAATTATTTTTTAGGGGCCTTCCTTCTTCTTACACATCTCAATTAATTAATTAGGATTGTGATGATTAATTTGGATTAAGTTGGTGGAAATCAAGTATCAAGTTTCACATTGGTCACAATTAGGTTCAAGTCATAATAAACGTTCAATTATTTTTCTTTAGTGGACAATTATAAGCATGATAATTTTTTCTTACAAAATGTTATTTCTAATTTGTTTTTGCTTTCCTAAAAATGTAAAAAATTAGGAGACAATTCACTTAAATTATTTTTTATGAAATGATTATCTTTAAAACAAATATGAAGACAACATGCTCAACAAACAAAAATAAAATAACTACCATCATAAATCCACTTAGAATTTAACTTTCATATTTATCTCATTAATTAATTAAATACATTATATAATTAATAAATAAATGATCCTATATAGCATGTCTATGCAAACACATCATATGTCATGCAACAATTTATATGCAAAATCTTATTTGAAAACAAAATTTCCAATCTTCTTTTAACATAAAGAGAAAAGTAGACAATAAATATTATATAAGTTAAAATGTGGCATTGAGTACCTTGCTCGGGTTAGATAAAAAATCAAAGATTGACGAAAAGAATGTTGCTCGTACTTAGGAATGAGATGAAGAGGAGAAGAGGAAGTGGAAGAAGCTTAGCCCTTTCGGAAGAAAAATGGAGAAAAAGGCTCGAAGATTTGAAGACAAGGGGCTAAAAGCCCTAGGTATAAAAATGAAAAATGGATCCTTAAATTCTCCTACCCATTCTATTACCCATCTTTACTCATGTTAGATTTTAAATCATTCTTCCTTATTCATTTATAATTCAATTCACATAAAAAAGAATTTTATTTGCAAGCTGATTGTAATTATTTATTTTCAAACAAAGCATTTTAAATTGTAACAATTAAGTATTAAATTTATTATGTTCGAATGATTTCTTATTTTAAATATTGAATTTGGTTAATAGAATAAAACTTTTATTACAAAATATTAAAATATATAATTTTAAAAATTTTATGCACAAAATTTTAAATCATGTGATATATATTATATATTCAATTCAATTATTATCTCAAAATAGAGATAATGTTTAATATTTGATATATTTATCTGATAAAGTCTTGTTAAAATAAAACACTTGCTTAATGGATTTCACGAATTTTCACTTAAGTTACTATTAAATTTTAACGAATTAAGGAAATAAATTCTATTAAGTTTAAATGTATTGAGTTATTCACTAAAGCGATGTTTTTAAATATATCTTTATTCATTATATTATCTCCCATATGTATTTTATTTTTTAGAAAGGCTAAGTTGATAATTTTCTTACACAAAAAATTTACATATATAATTTAATAAAATTTCAATATTCAGGGAGCTAATGACGACTAGCCTAGGCCCCTAAACATTGTCACGTTGATTTTTTTTTTCTTAACATGTATCTTTTTTTTAACCAAAAGATACCGTTTATCAAATGATTTATGATTTTATTGAACCATTTTATTTTTTGTTGCTATTCTCTGTGAAATGAAATAATATATACTCTAGTTTCTTTTATACCATTTGACAGAATAAATATGATTATATTGATGAATTTTTATTATCGTGTATATAAGTCAACATTATTTATTATGGTAATTTAATTTTATTTTAAAAAATAAATAATTATAATTAATTTTTCAAATAAATAATTTTAATATATTATATTTATTTATTTTTTTATGAAATAAAATAATTATAATTTAGGATTTCATTATGTATAAAGATAGAGGCATAACAGATTCTATAAATTGTAAGTAAGGGTGTCACTTTTTATATGTTAAAATATTGTTATAAAATGTTTTCCAAGAGGGAGTGTTTTATTATGTATAAGATTTTATAATTTATAGATTTTTATTTATTTTGATAAAAAATATTTTTTATAAATTATAATTACAAAATATTAAAAATGAGAGAAAGCATTTTATTTATAAGCAACTTTCTCTATGTTAAAGAGGAATTTATTTTTCTTTATTACCATAGTTCTAAGTATCTTTTTTAATTATAAATATAAGTGATATATCATTTTTTATTGATATATTTACAAATGACATACATTTATATGAAACAAATGGAGCTAAATGCAAATCAACAATTTAAAAAAAGATGATTTCATTAATTAATTTTTTAAATTAGTAGATTAAAAATCAATCAATTGACTAGAAAACTAGTTTCCCATTCTAAATGACAACAAATTGGGTTTGGGTAGATTGGAAATGGAACTTATTAGATTTAAACTCGTTAAGGACTCAATAAGACCCACTTAACAGATGAAAAAACAATACCATTTAAAACTATCAATAAAAATATAATTTTAAATTTTTTAGTAGAAAATAGAAACTTATTTTATTTTATTAATAATAATTACACTTAGTAATTATGAATCATATTTATTTTTTTATTTATATTCATTCTTGTTTTAATTTATCCATACTATTTGTATTAGATTTATGATAAATGTGAGTCATGTCATCATTGATTTTATCAGATATAGGTTATATTTTATTAATTTATGGATAATTATTTATCTATTTATATTTTCATGAGATACTTCTGCATAATATAAATAAATATTATAAAAATAAAAATATTATTTTAAAATATTTTTATAATTTAATATAAATTTAAATATTTTAAAATTATTTATCATAAATAATAATAATGAGTTCTCATATTCATTAAATTTTATTCAAAGTATGAAATTTAATACCTTATGATGAGTTTTACATTTTTTTTAATAAAAATATTTAATCTAATGACTCATAACTCACCATCAAATCAATTCATACATGCATTAAATAAAATTTAATACATGATAAAATTGGCCTGAAATAATAGGTTAATTGTAGAATATACTATTGAAATAGGTCTAATATAATACCTAAAAAGATTTAAAATAAGTTGAGAGATAGATTTATATATTATATAACCTAATATTATAAAATAAAAAATATTTAAAATAAAGAAAATATTGTACTTAAATATCTTTGTAATTTAATTTAAATTTTGATTAATCTAATATGATATTAAAAAAGAAACCAAAACCTTCTTAATATTTAATAGTTGGATGCAAACCCAAACCATTAAGTAATGAATTTAGTTTGGATAAAACCTATTAAATAGATATTGTCAATTTGAGTAATACTCATTGGTTATAAACATTTTTAACATCCCTTTTTATTAATCACTAAAATTGATTGACTAATTGACTTGGTGAAATAATAATAATAACAAATATTAATAAAATAAAAATAATTACAATTAATATTAGGTTATTATATCTTTATAATTCAGCAATCAAGCAAATTAATAATTGTGGTTTATCCATCCATCTATAGATTGAGTATGAGGTCTTTATATATATATATATATATATATTGGCTGAATTTGCCAAATGTATTGTTTATTATGTATTTCTCCTTATGTCCGCGATAAATCAAACATTTTTTCGCTGTTTACTTTTAAACCAAGTGAAGATGATATATTCATCGCTCAATCTCATGTAATCAAGTTGTACTCTTCTTTCCTTTTTTTTTTTAATTCTTATTATATATATATATATATATATATATATATATATATATATATATATATATATATATATATATAATAAACTAAGACTTGGGATATAAATAAATTAGCTTTTATCCTAAATGGATTAGATATACTTTCTAACTCATTAACCTAAATCCGTAACAGAGCTTGGCCAATATTTTTGGAAAGTCAAATTAGAAACATTTTTTATATGCAAAAAACTTATGATGTTATATAACTTTTATCATTTTATGTATTACTCGGTATTTTAAATATAATTTTATAATTATTCATTACTAAAAAATTTAAGAGAAAGTAAATCATAAACAATTAAATTAGAATATATTAGAAATTACATTCAAATTAAAGTACATCTTTTTGCTCTTTTAAAAACTTGAAATTATTAATGAGTTATTATATAATCAGCAGTAAAATTTTAGTTAATTTTTTTTGTTTATTACTATTTTTCTTTATAAAAATTCTATCAATTGTCTTATTCTTAATCATCGAAACATTAATTAGTTAAATATAAATCAAATTAGATCATATAAACATTAAAATAAGAAGTAATAATACAATAAAGTCATGCAAATACAAAATTCAAACATTGCTATTTATTAGGCATGTATACATATTTTAAGATAAAAAAATAATTTAATAATTTCATTTAGTTACTTTCTTAATTAGAAATCTTGTTAATTGATTTGAATTTTGTAAAATTAGAATCCTATTAAATAAATAAATACATAGAGTTCTCAATATATTGTTGTTATGGTAAACAAAATTTAGTGCTATTAGGTAAAAAAAAAAAAAAAGAATAGGAAAATGATACTAAGACACACATAAAATCAAAAAGTTAGTTGTATAGAAACAAAATGAAAATATTTAATATATGTACATATATATATAATACATAATAAGAATTAAAATAAATAATAATTTTAAAAAATTTAAAACATAATTTGAAGACGTTGAGATGTGTTAACTTATATTTGATTATTTGTGCGTTCACTTTAAAAAAGTTGTAAACATTTTAAATTTAATTTTTCAAATAAATTAATTTAAAGCAAAAAAGTTGGCATATATATTATTTTCAACTAGTTGACTTTTGCAAAGCAATAAAATCATCGGTCTATAATTTATTTAATAATATTTTTATTTTTTTATGTGCTTCAAATAAGTTTTTAAAGTAATATTTTGAACTTCAACCTTATGAAATTATTTTTTATTCTCTAAACTATGTATTATTGAGTTAATAAAATATTATAATTATATATTTTAAACTTTATAAATTTTAAATATATAAAGAGTGAAAATATTTTGGAGAGATAAATAACAGCATAGAAATTTTTTTACATACATTTACAAAATATTATTATAAAGTTGTAAAAAAAAAATCCTTTTTAGGGGTGGGGGAGGGCATGGCGGCCTTTGACCTTGTAATGCTCTATCATTACCTAAGCTTGATTTGTTTGTTTGTTTAAAGGCAAAATTCATACTTGATTTAATCTATTAAAGATGCTTGATATGACTTGTTATCTTATTTAAAAATCTACTTATATAAATATACTTTTAAATTTTTTAATAGATTAAAACCTATTTAAGGCCCAAAATTATCTAATAATCTAATTAAACCTATATACATAAAGATATATATATATATTAAAATATTTATATTATATTATTTATAAATATATTAATAATTAAATATATTAGCCTATAGATCTATAAATTAAGTCTTAAAAAGATAGACTTAACTTATTTATTTAAATTAGCTTATGTATTAACTTTGACCCAACTTATTTATATAAATAGATTAAGTAGATTAGACTATAAATAAAATAGGTTGCTGGCCCCTAATATACTATCTAATCTATTTACATTAATAACTAAGACATAATTTTGGGTGAATTAATATTGCATTTTTAGTAATAAAAATATGAGTTTAAATATAATTGACCACATTAAGAAATATGAATAACTAGAAATTTTTATGGATAATAAAAAATAAATTTAAATATAATTCATTATTAATTTTTATATTTTTAAATTTTTTTATACTACCAATAAATAGAAATATATCAACTCATTAAAAAAAGAATAAGTTAATAATAGTAAAAAAATTATATCAACTCATTAAAAAAAGAATAATTAATAATAGTAAAAAAATTAGGAGAAAACTTAGGTAATATTTTATAGGTGTTTGTTATGAAATTTTTTATTATAATTTTACATTTTATCTGTGTATTAAATTCCCAACTCATTAGGTAACTAATTAATAATTATATTTATTGAATTGTAATTATTAATAGTAAGTTGGAAAAATAATATATATGTAAAATTATAATCGGGAATTACACATCAAACACTTGTAAAACTTTACTTAAAATTTTCAATAATTATAATTTTTAATTATATAATGAGTAATAATTAAATCCTTTTAAATTAGAGAAGAGTTTGAAGTAGTTATGCAAACTTCCAAGGGAGGTTAAGTTATTTCAAATTATTGGGCTCTGGCTAAGGATGATTTGGACCGAAATTAGTAAGCCCGTATTTGACGCGAAACTTTAAAGTTTTAAATAATCAAACACAAAACGGTGCAGCAACAGCCCAAAAGGTGAAGGACCCTACCGCAAGTCTCACTTGCCCATGTCCGGTCGGAGCGGTGGCTCGGAGACGACAACAACGGCAATGGCAGACCGAACTCCAATATGTCACTGTTGTTGATTCCAGTATACTTCGAGGACAACGATAATGTCAGCTGCGTGGAGAGTTTTCTCCTTGCTTGCAATCAGTGCTCTGCTCGCTTTCGAAGAGTGGGTTTCAACACCGAATTGCCAACCCATTCCCAATGACGGTGAAGCTGTTGAATTTGGAGAGAAATCAGAGGATTTGAAGGTTATGATGGTCGCCAACCTCCTTCTCTTGGGTCCCGAAGCTGGCTATGTCAACCACTTCTTCAGAGACTACTACATGTCCAAGTTCTTTAGGGTACTTCTTTTACTTTTGACTCCACTTGCGTTTTACAGGAAGCCTCTGTGTCAGATAGTAACGATAAATTTAGCTTCTGCTGGAATTGAATAGATGTTAAACATGCTTAAACGAGTTTTCAGCGGTTTTATTTCGATTGTTTTTTTCAAAATGTTGAGCATGCTTATATAGGAAGCTTGCAACCACACCTGACGAAAGGTTTGGAATTAAATTAATGAACGAACGCATAGAAAAATGAAGTCTTTCTGTAACTAATCTTAAATGGAAGAATTACATCTCGTACTTGAATAATACTATTAAAGTGGTTAGTGGTTCAAGTCTTATCATTGCTATGTTTTTGACTTGCAACTTTTTATTCCGCCAACCATGTGAATTATAGAACTATATAGATGGTGAGCATTATCCAATGATTTTTCTTTCACAGTTCATTCGCTGAATTTACACCTTCAAATCCACCTTTCAATTTCATTCGACCTTTTTAATTATATAATGCACCAACTGGCCAGAAATCTTTTGAAAGTTTGAAGCCTGATTTGCTTCTTGTCTTGGGAGATGTTTCTGCAAAAGGTTCGGAGTTGACAAAAAGCAAATGGGTGTTAGTACTCCGTCAATTTTACCAAATGTTGGGTCCTTTTGTTGATCTTCCATTCCATGCTATTCTTGGCGATAGGGATATTGGAGATTGCATTGATCTTGATGTAAAAAGAGTTAACTGGATTGCTAGCAACTTTCCAGGATTGGATGCCTCTGGTTGTGGTGCATTTGAGATCAATAACATCAGTTTTGTCTCACTTAATGCTGTGGCATTACTCTGTGGCAACAATAATCTACTGTTTGATGTTGAAAAAGTCATAGAAAGGGAAAGTCTGGAGCTTCGTGTAGGAACAGAGGGCAAGACAGAAGCAAAATTCGCTTCCACCCATTTTAGAGATGGGGACTATAAAATTGGCTGGAGGGAAAGCACAGTGTCCTCTGGATCAGGTCCTGTACTTTTACTTCACTTCCCTTTACATCAGGCAAGAAACGAGCACCATGGTGGGATTGATTATTTTGGGAGGACTTATGATACTTCAATGGAGGGGTTCAATTTACTACATAATAGGTTGGTGAACATTCTTCATATAATATTTATTCACATTCTTAAATTTGTTAAGGGCATTCAATGGATCTAGATAATTTTCAGCACTTATCTCATGAAATCATGCCAAATTAATATTTCATGGAAAGAAATTAGCATCACATCTCTCACTTCTCTATATTATGATAAGTTTAGAGTTGAGAGGATATTTATGAGCCACTTTTGTATGGTTTAATTTGGGGTTTAATTTACTGAACTGCTGACTGAAACTTCATCCTTTTTTATTTTGAACCCAATTCCATCAAAGCTTGAGTTTTGGGGGATTGGAAATGAAATTTCATTTTAGTAACTTAGGAAAATATTCACGTTGTCAGTGGTTTAGGTTCTTCTTTTTTCGATCATATTTGGAGATGGCTATGGCTATGTATTAGCGCAATGTAAGTATATTGTTTGTTTTTTTTTTTTTTCTTTTTCTGCTTGCTAAATATCTTGGAGTATTATTCTTTTGGGACTTTCTATTTAATAATTATGAGGTACTTTCTTGCATCAGGGAGCTTGTTGGGGCTGGCCCATACAATTTATTTCAAACCCTCCCTCCAAATGCTACCGAATACATTTTCCAAGCTCTGAAACCTAGGTAATCAGTGGTCTTATTTATTGAGTTCACTTTGTGAGTTCATATGATGTTACTTGCATGTTTATATTGATATCATTATCTTATTCCTCCGCAAAGTTTGATCCGGCCTTTTTTTTTCCTTTTTGTTGGGGGGGGGGGGGAGTGGGGTGCTTCTGCAATAATTTCAGAACTCTGCAGTCTGCATGACTGATTACTAGCCTCATTAATGAAAAGCTTATTGGAGTCTGTAGGGGTGCTTAAATAATAAATTTTCTGTTTAGTTGATAGCTGCTGGCCTATCGTCATTGACAATAGTAAAACATAAAGTTGCATTTTTCCTGCAGGATTATTTTTAGTGCTCAAACACAAGCGTTTTCCAATCGCATTCATTTGGACAGTACTCGTGAGGTCACTGTGCCAGCCATGTCATGGAATGCAAGAGATGATCCTGGATTTGTGGTTGCCACTTTCCAGAAGAGAGGAAGAGCAATGAGTATCAGCTATTGTTCCCTTGCCAGGGAATCTCATATTCTTCTAGTCTATTTCTTTGTTTTGTTTCTCTTTGGTTTGATATGTTTTAAAGTGCAGTAAGGAATACCTATCTACAATAGTATCATTGTAGCTCGATTTATATTCCATTGATTTTGAACTCTGACAAAAGATTTGCCGCTATTTAATACCTATCGACAATAGCATCATTGTAGCACTATTTATAATTCATTGATTTTTGAACTCTGACAAAAGTTTTGCTGCTATTAAATATCACTTATTGGAAGGAGTGCAAATTCACTTGCTGCAGAATTTGCAGGAGTCCGTCCTTTTAGTTAGTGCTCTTTGATATTAAACCAAGCTCTGTTTAAAGATAATTTTCACAGGAAAATTCTATTTTATTTTTTCATACAAATGACGAGGTACCGTGTACTTTTATAACATGTGAAAAATGATCTTTAAAAATCATGATAATGAAAGAAAATAATTTCAACCATCAAACTTATATTTAAAATTGAACGTATTAATTATTTTTCACTATCTTAATAGTTTATAACTATATTTTTATTAAAGATGAATTTTGCAAAATTAGATGGAGCTTATATTATCTCTCTGTTTTCTATGTTCCTCTATTTTTCTGCAATCAGCCAAATTCAGTGACAGTAAGTTCTTATTTCAATAAATGTTACGTAACTCTGGAACTTTTGAATTTGTAACTGCAACCAAGTTCAACATGTAAGATGGTGCATCCATCTCAAGTTACAAATGCTCTTCCATGCGCCAGGAATCAATCAACTTATCGACATTTCTCAGTCTTATTATCGCGGAGATGAAAATAAGTTACAGAACCGGATGCAGGATCCAAATCATAAACCCAATTTTTCGGTGTCCTGACCTATTTTTCACTTAATTCTTTGAGAATTAATCTGTGGCATCAGACAATGATATCTATTGGGTATTCTTCATCCCCTACGAGCAAGAAATGAGACCCTTCTTCAATGACCTTTAAACCATCCTCATTTGCTCTGCTAAAGTGCTCACAGGGGCTTAATTCAAAGCCAATTTCAGCTCTTTCTCCTGCATCTAACATCAGACTTCGAAAACCAACCAGTTGTTTGATTGGACTTCCATTTCTCTGTTTTGCATGCCTTGTAAATAGCAGCACCGGATGCTTCCCCACCATGCTTCCATGATTTTGAACTCCAACTGTGACCAATACTGGAGTTCTTTGGCAAACTTCGGCACCCAACTCTGAAACTAGCTTGTAACGGATGGTTTCTGAGTTCTCAGTCGCTAAATGAGTTGCAGAGTAATTGAAGTGGAGCTTGCTGTGCGTGACGGACACAAACTTGTAGGAATATTTCGAGTAGCTGAGGCCGAAACCGAATTCAAACACCTTTGGACCTGTGTAAAATCGATATGTTCTTCCAGGATAGCCTGATGATGGGTCTGCTCGCATCCTCATATCTGTCATTGGTACTTTAATGAAGCTTTTAGGGTACCAAGTCATTGGTAGTCTCCCTCCTACGTCCACAATAAAGAAAAAAAATTTAAAAAAAATGTCATTTTTAGTCACAGACCTCTAAGCTTCCAACGAGTGCTATTTGCACTTCTTATTATTTACAATCTCCTTACATGGTGCAATTTTAATTGAATTGTTTTTGGCTAGATCGTGTGCATGCTAGAAAGTGCAAGTAGCATTTTTCTAAATCTATGAACTACTATGCATTGTTTCTTCATCTGAGTCGGAGCAAAGAAAATTCACCTGGATTGTGATCACCAAATACAATCTGTGCAAGGGCAATGGGTCCAATTTCACCCGGATAACCTGCCCATATGATGCCTCCAACTTTGTTATTATACTTAGCTGAGGTAATATCTACAGGGCCTCCACAAATGAGCACCAGAATTACTGGTTTCTTGGAAGCTCGGGCGACACTGTCAATGAGCTCCTGTTGCTTGCCAGGCAAGTCAAGGTGAACACGGTCGCGATATTCCCTTTCTTGACTCAGATCCAACCCCATAACCAACACCACATAATCCACCTTCTTGGCGAGTTCCACAGCTTGTGCTATTTGAGCCGAACCACACTTGACACCGCCATCACAACCAGGATGATACAGCGCGTCCTTAACATAGTGCTGGAAGCCCTGCAATGGCGTCATGTATTTGCAGGGAGGGCCTGCATAGTTTCCCAAGAGAGTTAGTGGCGAAGTGTTGGCATTGGGGCCAATTACTGCCAGGGAAATTGGTGGGTTTGATTTTGGAAGTGGGAGAAGTGAGGCAGAGTTCTTTAAGAGGACAATGCCATTTCTTGCAGCTTCAAGAGCTAAGTAAAGATGCTCTTTGGAGCAGACTTGGCTGGGGCCAATCATGCCATATGGGAGATTAGTTGGATTTCCACCAAAGAGGCCTAGTCTTATTCTCACCGCGAAGAGGTTGTGGAGGGCACGGTCTATATGGTTTATTGGTAGTTTTTTCTGTAACACTGCTGATTTTGCATGATCTGTCAAGTAATTACCACACTCCACATCCATGCCTGTAAAGAGTTGTACAAATAATCAAATTTATAAAATAGGTAACTTGTCAAAATTTATAACCAACACTATTGATCCTTTATTTTTATTGTTGTTAGAGTTATTTGTTCCTTCCTTCACTCACAATACTAAAATAAATGATGAGAAAAAAAAAGAATATAACTAAAAAAAAAATGTATTTGTAATTGCTAAGGTGAGATTTAACAATCCATTTCAATATTTTTTTTATTTATTTTAATATTGTAAGTGAATAGAGGGAAAAATAATTATAATAAAAATAAAAAATTAATAATATTAATTATGAAATTTAAAAGATATAATAGTTACAAGGAACTAATTATTATATTTACTTGTACCAAATAACTCCCACTAAACACTACACTTTCTTAGACTAGAAATAATTTATAAAGCCCCCAGGGCTGGTTATGATAACCATAACTATAAAGCTTCGTCTGAACTCACAAGGCATTACCCTAAGCCCGGGAAACCAACCTTTGGGCCATAAAAACGGTACGTTTGGAGTTGAATTGGGTCTGGCTACTACGGAAATGACATGGGCTCAGTCCACTCCTATGAGCCTGTGCCCAAAGCAAATCTTAACCACCAGTCAAAATGACAAAAAGACGAAACTTAATCAAATTTTAAAAAGTCTTACTTATATGGTTTAGTTTTCTCTTAATTTGAAAAAGACAACAGATAAGGGGACGGTGGTGGAACAGAGAAAAGGATTTTCTTTCATTTTTTTCCCCATGTGTGAACAGAGAAAAGTCAGGATGGAGTTTTTTTGACAGGTTGGAACCAAAAAGAAATAAAAAAGGGGGAAAGCAACAGAAAACAAGAAGAAATTGACGGCTAAGAGTGGGATGGAAAGAGACATAGGGGCCCAATGGGAATGGAAATGGAGGCCCAACCATTGAATGCAGGTCGTAGGCTTACGGATGGCACACACAGCTTAGCAAGCCGACAGAAGCCTCGTGTAAAAGAAAAAATTTCATGTTATTCAATTACCCGATGATTTCAATTACAATCCGGAATCTATACCTATATGCAATACCAAAAACATAGGATTTATGTTTCATTCTCCTAGGTTACTGCAGCAACACATAAATCTTAAAAATTTATATGTAATTTTATTTTATTTTCTAATAATAGAAGCCATCAAATTATTAGATATACAAAAGTAAAATCTTAAAATCAAATTTAAAATATGAAAGAAAATAAAATACATAATATTATATGTCACTTGAGAGCTAAATGCTCTCAACATAAACAATTTTATTTACTCTTAATAATCCCTGCCCCTAGAATTTCTCTCATTTTATATGTTTTAAGCAACTTATTTATAATTACACCCATTAATGTAAGATTTTAAATATATTATCCTGCATGTGAGATGGGCATATAATTATCTCATCATATGTGTGGTTACTCTTTTCTCAGGCGCGCCTTCTACCATGTGCTTATACTTGAAGCAAGGATGACTTCTTTGAATTTAGGATTGGTATGGGCCTACTTTCTATCCGTTATAAAAAAAGAGAAATGGAAGATCGAGGGAAGAGAAGCCAATCAAAACTCAAGGTGAAAAAAATAAAATGTAGCTTGCGACAAAAGGGGAAGGAAGAAAGAGGGTCCCATCCGACTATACCAGCTCTAAGCACATCAGCGACGGCATCTTCTGGTAATTTGGCAAATCGTTGATCGTCATGAATGATTCCCACCGCGCCGCAATCCGAGACGATGTACCTGTCATATATTACCTTGCTCTCTCAGAAACGATCCAACTAAAACAAGTAATGCCAATAAATCACAGAGAACTATTGTTTTGTTTAGAAAGAGTAAAGACGCATTATTACCCATGAAAATCCCATTGCCTTCTTGCAATGTTCGATAAAAGATTGAAATCTGCACAATTTGGAACCCCATTTACCCGATTGTATGCACACATTATCCCACTGGCTCTTCCTTGCTGTATACAACTCTGGAATGGCGGTTGGTACGTGTCTGCTAAATCTTGCAGACTCACCTAAAAATCAGCCAAATAAAAATATTACTTGTAATAAAACATCAAGAATCTATCTTTATACTTAGATGACTCATCTGCATACCTATTTTTTCGTTTAAAAGCAAATACAAATTTAAGAGGAGTTCCAAAATAATAATTTTTAAGTCCTAGGGCCCCAATAATCACGTCACAGGATAACTTGAGGTTTCACCAAAGACAAAATAAAAATATTATATTTATAACACTAAGATTATAATTACGCTAATTATAAGTATGAGAATTTGGTAAAGCGCATTTTGGAAGGGAAAAGGGAATCCAAGGTAAAGCCCTGTTGCTGATTCAAGGAACTTAAACTCGGTGAAACAGAAACAGAAAATGACATTCTAGTTTCCAACAATTCCTCGAGAAAATCAAACTAAACTAAGCCAATGGTTTTAGATTATAAGATTCGAACGGAACTTACCCGAGCGTCGAACACAAACCGATTCACACCCTTCCAATTATCCAAATCGTAGGCCGTGAAATGCTTGCAGCAAGCCGAAGCTTGAAGATGCCCTGTCGTCTTGCCTCCTTCGAAGGAATCCCCCTGAACCCCTCTCACAAACGACGCTGCATATTTTGAAGATACCAAAGGGTCTTCCCCTGCTGTCTCTTGCCCTCTTCCCCATCTCGGGTCTCTGAAAATGTTGATGTTTGGAGCCCAAAATGTCATCCCCATTGCTTGCCCGGCATTGTATATTGCTCTTGCTTCAGTCCCAATTGCCTAAAATTGAGTTAATTCAAACACCCACTAATCAAAATCAGTAAAAATCCAAAATTTACAAAAAGCTGAATCAAATGGAACAAGAAACGGAGACCCACCTGGCCAATTCGGTACCAGAGATGGGAATCGAATGTAGCCGCTGTGAGGATAACTTGAGGGAAGCTAGTTGCAGAAGTAATGGTGCCGTTGAATCTGATACCGCGTCCCCAGCTGCCGATTCCATGTAATGCTTCGCTCCACCATTGAAATGGAGGGATGCCGAGTCGGGGAATCGGCGGGGCTGAGTTGACGAGTTGGGCGAGCTTCTCGTCCAAAGTGAGGCGCGAGACGAGGTCTTGGACTCTTTGTTTGATGGGAAGTTTGGGATTGCAGAATGGGTAGGATCTGGTTAATGGGTTAGAGAAGTCACAGGCAAATGGAGGTGGAGTGGGCTGGGCATAGGTGAGGAGAGGTGTGAGAATGAGGAAGATGAAGCTGAGAGGGGAAAATACCATAGTGCCTGAGGTTGAAAATGGATGGGTGTGAGACAGAGCATGCCAGGTTAAACTAATAAAGGCACTGTACACCCAAGTTTATGAAGGTACAATGCAATCATGTTATTTTCATTCGGCTTTCAAAATCTTTTTCACTTTGAAACAGACATTTCAAAAGTGATTTTTAGCTTCATTTTGAAAAATAAAATACCTCTGTGAATAATTATTGAAAAAAATATAAATTATTCCTTTAATTTTGGGTGGTTAAATATTATTTTTTTTAATTTTAAAAATTTAAAAATCATCTTTTAAATTTTATAAAATTTAGAATTAATATTTATTATCTACTTAATTAATTATTTTATTAAATTATATGCTTTTTTATAAAATTTTTAAACAATAATCACAATATTATAGTATATTATTTTATTTATTATTTATATATATAATTTTTATATTATATAAGTAAAATAAATTAAATTATATATAAATAATTTGAATTAGATAATTGCATATAAGGTGTGAAATAATTATCCAAAAATAATAAAATAAATTAATATCTTATAATATTTTATTTATTATTTAAAAAACTTAATGAAAATTACATGATTCAATAAAATAATTAATTAAATAAAAGATGAGTATTATTTTTAAATTTTGTAAAGTTTAAGGAGATGGTTTTCAAGTTTTTATAATTAAAGAAAATAAAATCTAATCCCTTCAAAGTTAAAGGAGATAATTTATATTTTTTCTAATTATTATCAAATTAATTCTCTACCAAAAAAATAATTCCTTTTGCATGCAAGTGCAAACAAGCTTTACACATGTACAATTCTTTCGTTCTTATTTTAATGTAAAGAAGAATTTGGAAATTTTCCCCTTTTAGATAGAGATATACAAAACAATAAAACTAAAAACTTTGTGCATTATAGCCCACCAAAAAGTTGCATTTATGCTGCTCAACACACTTGACACTACAGTAACAAAAAGGACAGTATCTAGTAAACAATTGCCTTGAATGGGCACACGCATAAAATATCTGTATGTAAAAAGAAAAAAAAGGAATATATGGACTTTTCATTTTCATAACTCTAATCATTATATTAATTTGATTTAAATTAATCTCATTCAATTTAAAATATAAGAAATTAATTTGATTTTAATCATGTCATATATATAATAATAAATTTAGTTATAAAGAATTATAGCAAGTTTCATTATTCTATAATCATTGATGATATATAATTATCAATAGTGGAGTTAGAATTGTTACATGAGGGATTGAATATTAAAATTTTTATACATATATAAATTTTAAGTTTTTAGAGGGCCAATCTATAATTATCATATATAAGAATAATGACATCAAGATTTTTAGGGGTTAGGCCACTACTATCACCTTTACCTCCACTATTAGCCCTCATAAATGGATTGCAATTTACAAACCAAATTAGTCTAGATCGTGAATTTGGATGATTGAACTACTCAAAATTTAATTCAGTATTTTAATTATAGATTTACACGAATTGATTTGTGTGGATTGAAATTTAAATAGATTGATTCAAATTGGATTAATTTGTAAACTTATGATTAAAAGTTAGAGATTTGCAGACTTAATAATGGATTAGGACCAAATTGAACATCTTAAAATTTGGACCATTTTTTAAGTATACTTATATAAATAAATTTGTATGAATTGGTTTGTCTTACACCTTTATTCGCTACAAATAATTATAAATCATTCAAATGTTAGTGGTTAGGTACAATTTGATTGTGTTATATTAATTATATTACATTTTAACCACACGTGGTTTTATTGATTTTCACCTAACTTGCTTATATTTTCAAGTGTTAAAATTTATCTATCCATATTTTGTATTATTAATATTTTACTTACTTAAACTTTTTTTTTATCCAATTTTTAATGAGAAACTCCATTATATTTGACTTAAATGAAATTAGGCAAAATCACATGTAAGTAAAATATAATTGTCTTTATTTATATGAATTAATATCAAGAATTTTTTAGGAAAAAAATAATTAAAACTCTTAATATTTATAAAGAATAAAATAAAATTCGTACATTCAATTATTGATAACTTTGCAAAGAATATAATAATATCATATAATTTATAGATTTAAAATTAGGAGATAATGTTAATATGATTTTTTTAGTCTTTCTTGATAATTCTTAGGATTAATCCATATAAATATGAAAAAATTACACTTTACTCACCAACAATTTTGTTTAAGTTTACTTAACCCACGTGCTATAGAATATCTTGTTAGAAATTAGACGTAAATATATTTAGGTAAACAAAATATTAACATAAAAAAATAATTGGATGAATTCTTATGCTTAAAAATACAAGTAAATTAAATGAAAATTAATGAAATCAAAGATGAGAAAAGTATAATTTTATCTTTTTCTTATAATCATTATGATTACACTTATAAATCATTCAAATGATGATAGATTGACATTTGATTCATGCATGCCAAAGAATTATATCTTAGAAATATAATTTTTAGGAATATAATTCTTGAAAAATCTTATATAATCATATTTGATTTAATTAAAAATATTTTCAAGAACATTACAATATTATATTCTAATAAATTTATATATATTTAAAAATGATAATGTCATTTTGATCTGGCTCAACACACCTAATTGGATATAAACACCAACAATCCTTTACATCCCATCCTCATTGAACCAATAGCCAAGGCAAACTTGCCTACAAATTAAAATCATTCGATCAACCTCGCAGTCGTGCAGACCTCGCCACAATGGCAACCAAGATATCCAATTAGTCCAATAGTCATGCAAACACCCCTATATAATGGAAACCAACATTGTTTAACATTGACTAGTCATATTTTTATTATAATTATTCCTTCAATTTTGGGTGGTTAAATATTATTATTTTTAATTTTAAAAATTTAAAAATCATCTTTTAAATTTTATAAAATTTAAAATTAATATTTATTATTTACTTAATTAATTATTTTATTAAATTATAATATTTTTTCATAAAATTTTTAAATAATAATTAAAATATTATAGCATTTTTAATTATTTTTTCATACATAATTTTTATATTATATAAGTACAATAAATTAAATTATATGTAAAGAATTTTAATTAAATAATTACATATAAGTGCGAAATAATTATCCAAAAATAATAAAATAATTTAATATTTTATAATTTTTATTTATTATTTAAAAACTTAATAAGAATTATATGATTTGATAAAATAATTAATTAAATGAAAGATGACTATTATTTCTAAATTTTGTAAAGTTTAAGGAGATTGTTTTCAAGTTTTTATCAGAAGATAAATTCCAATCACTTTAAAGTTAAAGGAGATAATTTATATATTTTTTAATTATTATAAAATTAATTCTCTATCAGAAAAAAAATTCCTTTTGCAGCCAAGTGCAAACAAGCCTTACACATGTTCGATTCTTTCGTTCTTATTTTAAAGTGAAGAAGAATTTGGAAAATTTCCCCTTTTTTAAATAAAGATATTCAAAATAATAAAACTAAAAACTTTGCGCATTATGGCTCACCAAAAATTTGTATTTATGTCACTCAACACACTTGACACTACAGTAACAAAAAAGACAATATCTTAGTCTAGTAAACAATTGCTTTGAACAGGCATACGTATAAAATATTTGTATGCAATATATATATATACACTATATGGACTTTTCATTTTCATAACTCAAAGTATTAGATTAATTTGATTTAAATCAATCTTATTCAATTTAAAATATAAGAAATTAATTTGATTTTAATCATGTCATAAATGTAATAATAAATTTAGTTATAAAGAATTATGATAGGTTTTATTATTTTGTAATCAATGATGATATATAATTATTAATAGTGGAGTTAGAAGTTTTACATGAGGGATTGAATATTAAAATTTTTGTAATATGTATATAAATTCTAAGTTTTTAGAGGGCCAATCTATTATTATTATATATAAAAATAATGATATCAAGATTTTTAAAGGGTGGGTCACTAGTATCACCTTTGCCTCCAATATTAAGCTTGTCAAACATATTATAATGTGCAAACCAAATTAGTCCAAACCATGAATTTGGCAATTGAACTACTCAAAATTTGATTCGTTATTTTAACCGTGGATTTATACAAATTGGTCCATGTGGATTAAAATTTAGATGGATTGCTCCAAACTGGATTAATTTGTAATTTATAATTAAAAACTAGAGATTTGCATGCTAAACAATGGATTAGGACCAAATTGAGCCCCTTAGAATTTGAACCATTTTTTAAGTGGATTTATATAAATAGGTTTGTATGGATCAGTCCATTTTACACATCTATTTACTAGAAATAATTATAATTCATTCAAATATTGGTAGATAGGTAGCATTTGATTATGTTATATTAATTATATTACATTTTAACCACATGTGGTTTTTATCAATTTTTACTTAACTTGCTTATATTTTAAAGTATTGAAATTTATCTATCTATATTTTTTACTGTTAATATTTTACTCATCTAAACTTTTTTCCATTCAATTTTTAATAAAAAAAATTCCATTATATTTAAGTTAAATAAAATTAGGAAAAATCATATGTAAGTAAAATATAATTTTTTTTATTTATATGAATTAATATCAAGAATTCTTTAGGTAAAAAAATCAATTAAAACTGATAAAATAAAATTTGTATATTCCATTATTGATAATTTTGTAAAGAATACAACAATATCATATAATTTGTAGATTTAAAATTAGGAGATAATGTTAATATAATTTTTTTAGTCTCTTGATAATTCTTGGTATCAATCCATATAAATATGAAAAAAATTATATTTTACTCACTTACGATTTTATTTAAGTTTACTTAACCCACATGTTATAGAATATTTTGTTAGAAATTAGATGTAAATAAATTTAGGTAAAATGTATTAATATAAAAAATAATAATTGGATGAATTCTTACGCTTAAAGCACAAGTAAATTAAATGAAAATTAATGAAACCAAAGATAGGTAAAATGTAATTTTATCCTTTTCTTGTAATCATTATCACATACATTTATAAATCATTCAAATGATGATAGATAGGCATTTGATTCATACATACCAAAGAATTTTAATATTTTAGAAATATGATTTTTAGGAATATAAATCTTGAAAATAAGAATGGCAATTCGTGTCATTCGAATCGACTCATTTATTAATCGTGTCATTTGTGTTAATCCACAAGTCACCCATTTAACTTATTTAATAATTTTAATTAATAAAATATATTATTAAATTATTTATTAAAATTAATTATTTTTTATTTTTTTATGAAAATATTTTTAATTATTAATAAAATATTATTTTAAATTATTATTATTATATTAAATTAATATTTTATATCTTTATTATATATATTTATTTATGATTAAAATATTATTTATTTCTTAAATAAATTTATTAAAAATTTAATATAAATTTTTAAATAGGTTGACATGTTAACCCGAATCCGAATAAATGTGTTGAGTTATCGTGTCGGGTTAGAAATTGTCACCCCTACTTAAAAATCTTATATTATTATGTTTAGTTTAATTGAAAATATTTTCAAGACTATTACAATATTATATTTTAATAAATTTATATGCATTTAAAAAAGATAATGTCATTATGATCAAACTCAACACACCCAATTAGATATAAACACCAACAACGCTTTACACCCTATCCTTGTCAAGCCAATAGCTAAAGCAAACTCGCCCACAAATTGAAAATATTCGATTAACCTCACGATTATGCAAACATCACAATAATGGCAAGTATGGTATCCAATTAGTCTAATAGTCATGAAAACACCCTTATATAACAGAAATTAATATTGTTTAACATAAACTAGTCATACCTATTATAATTAAGTAATGGCTAGAGACACATGTCATAACTTCATTCGTTAGAATAAAAAGGAAAATATGTGTACATTGATCTAGAATATTCTCTATAGGATCCACCTTCACACTTTCCATCACTTTACCCAAGGTTATAAATAACCAAGGGACTCACACTTAGGGACGGGATATGAACATTGTAAAATAGGCTCGATCTATATTTAGATAATTGTTTTGTCATAGTTTCATCATTGGTGCTGTATATAGCTTTCATGCCATCTCTAAAAACAACAATTTCATGATTAGGGAAAGCTCTAGTGATAGAGGAAGAGACTAGTGTTATCATCACCAGGTCTTTTTCTTTAGTCAAAATTCTAGAGGATAAAGCATAACACTTGTAGAAGAAGTCTGCTATGATAGAGGTTGAGATAGAGTGTCATGTGTTCTTATCGAGTAAGTTTATCAATTACAAAAGGAGTTAGCTATAATTTGTTGTTCCAAATCCTAAGGTAGCATAATATTTGAGCCAAACCATTCTGACTTCATTTTAGATACTTTGAACATGTTCAAGCCCATCGATTTGGTGTCATGGTAGCCTATCCATTCAATAGCTAGAAACTTCCCACATATACCACCACACACCATACCTAACATGATTTTTTCCACTAAAACCATCACTATCTAAATAACACTCGACTTAAGCCATGAAATATATGACCTGTTAAACCCCAATATCTATATTCAAGACTATTAAAACTACACTCTAATCATGCCTATCCATTTACCCTTAACATTATAGCTATTCAACTCCTTCAAAACTTCAAACCATCATCCCATTTAGAAGCTTGTGATAAAGTAGACAACCTAAAAGAACATCTTGAAGCCTTTAACGCAACAATGCTTTTGTTAGAAGCCCCAGATGTCATCATGTATCAAACTTTCTTTATTAAATCTTGATAAACTATTAGAATAAGCAAAGAAGTATATAAATGTGGAAAAGTATAAGTAATCCAAAAGAATATCAAAAGGAGGAAGTTTTTGATCCACCATATAATAAGAAAATTTTGATTGACCTTAAAGATGACAAGAAAGGCTACCCCTCAAAGGATATTTTTTAATGAATAAATTGCTAAAAGCCTTGCTTAATATGATGATCAACGATGTCCAAATCTTTGATCTTATAATTTTTTTGTAGTAAAAGTGGTGAAGGTTTCCCCAGCTAATAAATCTCGGCATTGTAAGTTTCATAGGGATTACAACCATGACACAGATGACTATGTAACGTTGAAGAATGAGATTAAAAGGTTAATCAAGCTAAGCCACCTTGGTCGATACAATAAAAACCTAAACAAGCTTAAGTTCAAGGATAGATAGATGAAGCGATCTTCTAAAAGGGAATATAATGAGTTAATAATGGTCAAAACTTTAATTGCTAGGATAATTGACACCATAACGAAGGATTCATTAGTAAAAAAGATACTAAAAATGTTAGAAAACAACACCTACATTACATTATGAATGTCAAGTAAAAAAGCCCAGGTTACTTTATGAGACAATTTCTTTAAAGAAAAAGATTTTACAGACATCGATCATAACTATGATAATTTGATGGTTATATCTGTATTAGTACATAATTTTTTGATAAAAAGAATATTAGTGGATTAAGGGAGTTCTGCTAAAATTTTATACCCATACATGATTGCTAAAATGAATATCCCCCAAAGCATGATGAAACTACACAATGGTATGTTAATTAGATTTTTCAAATAAGTACTCGTCGAAGGAACAATAACTTTGATAATGACAATTAACACACTTTTGTAGAAGCAAAATACAAATGTCAACTTTTTGATCATAAGAACCCTAAACCAAGCCTATAAGGCCATTTTGGGGAAGCCTTCACTAAACAAGAAGGAGTAATTATTTTTATGCCATACTTGCCAATGAAATTCCTCACACTTAAAGGAATCAATTAAGGAAGAGTAGATTAAGTGGTTACTTAAAGATGTTACATGGCTAGCTTGGAAAGTAAGTAGCTTAGCTCAAGTGGCACGAAGCTAACTGAAGAAAAAAATTATGTAAAGAACAAGTGATAAACCTAATAGCACTTAATTTGAGAGATGCTACTATAAGGTGACTAGAACCATTATCTAATTTGGATGAAGTTCATATATTCAAAAAAAAAGATGAAAGAGTGATAAAAATCATTGTCGATTTGATAATAAAAGGAAAAAAAAGGAACTAACAAAACTTTTGAAAAAGCATGTGGTTGTCCTTACTTACAAACCTTCCAATATGCCTAGGGTGGATATGGATATAGCATGTCACAAGCTCAAAGTTAATCCTAGTGTAAAGCTTATTCAGGAAAAGAATAGATATTTTAGAGTAAATCTAAATGAGGCAATTAAGAAAACAGTGTAAAAGCTTCTTAGCTCAAGATTTATATGAGAAGTAGATTACACTACCTAATTAGCCAATATAGTAAAGGTAAGAAAATTGAATGGACAATGGCAAATGTGTGTTGACTCCACTGACTTGAAAAAATTATGACCCCAGGATTCTTTCTATTACCCAACCTTAATTAGCTAGTAAATAGCACAGCCAGGTTTGGAAGGTTGAACTTCAAAAATGCTTTCTTTGGGCACAATTAGTTGAAGATGCACCCCAACTATAAAGATAAAATAGCTTTTGTGATTGACTAAGGTATATATTATTATAGAATAATGCTATTCAAACTCAAGAATATAGATGCCACTTACTAATAATTAATGAATAAAGTCTTCTCTAAACAGAAAAGAAAGAATCTTGGAATGTATGTTGATGACATTCTAATGAAGTCCCCAAATTCTAAGCAATATTAGAAAAACCTAGATGAAACTTTTAACATTTTAGAATAGTACAAAATAAGACTCAACCTAGCCAAATGTGCATTTGGAGTCAGAGCTAGGAAATTCTTAGGTTTCATGCTCACAGAGTGATGGATAAAAGCTAATCTCTTTAAGTGCCAAGCAATATTTGGGAAGTGCAAATGCTAAATAGGAGATTAGTCATGCTTTCTAAATTTATATCTAGGTCAAGAAATAAACATTTACCATTTTATAATTTGCTTAAAAATACTAAAAATTTTGTCTAAAATGACTTATACGAGGAAGTTTTTAATGTCATGATCCAAATCCAATTGTGACCAGCGTGAGTTCTGCTATCCAGTTTCCATTAACTTCACTGTTATTTATACTAATCAACCTACTAGAAATCTTTTTATTTCCATATAGATCTAAAATTCATTTTAAATTTTTATGAAAAAATAGATAAGGTTTCCCTTATTTTTGTACATTTTTCAAGGGCTATATGCTCTAAATCATAGAATCTATAATTATCACAAATATGTTAGCATCACAAAATACTTACATAAGTACACAACCTTAAGATATATTCTTATTTATATAGACATGAACAATTTCAATCTAGATCCAAATCTTAATCTTAATCCTGATCCAACCATCAAAGTCTTCTAACTAGGTTATCTTTAATTCTCTATAGATGTAACAAAGCTCATAAATACTTATTTCAACCTAAAAATATTGAAAATAAAATAGAATGAGTAATGAGAATCTAGTAAGTATATATCTATCATAATGATGTTTAAAATCAATTATATAAATAATCATAAATCATAGCCAATTCTCGAATTAATGTATTTTTCTACATATAACTCAAATTTCTTATTATACATCAGAAATCATAATAACATCAGTTATTCAATTTACATAATATTGATATCATCACACACAAAATCAATTCTTGGTAGTCATCACAATTACAATAGCCAATAAGACTTAATCACATCAACTCTTCACAATCACATCAAATAATGATATTCAATCACAAGTAGATTTCAATGTTGCATCACAAATGCGAAACAATTATAATAAATACATATGCATCCACTTTTTGACTTTTAGGTTAGCTTTATACTTTCCATAAGCTTCTTATCCTTGTTCCTCTAGAGTCTACCTTATACCTTCTATAAGCTTTTTATCATGAATTTCCTATCCGATTTTCATATTATTGCCCTATCACATTTCTCAATTCCAATGCCATTAATGGTATAATTCGTAGAATAGAATATCCTAGAGCTCAAACTTTACAAATCACAATTTCAATGCAATTTTATCAGAAGCAGTTGTTTTATCATCACGGCTTAATTATTAAGCACATAAAAATATCTATATAGTAACACCATCATGCCTTCTTGCACAGCCACAACATTTATTGACATTCAAATATAACTTATCCTATAATCTTCTAACACACAACAACAATATAAACTTAATTTTAATCAATCCATAATTAGTATCAATACCATTATGCTTTCTAAGAATGCTCAATCCACAATTCCTCAATATACTAACATATTCATAGCTTATTATCCTATCCAACATAAATGCCATTAGGTAATACTAAGTGACAACGGTATTTTGTTTTCATCTCAAAATCTCAAAATGGGAAATAACCACATCCTATAAGATAACCATATGAATTGATATACACATTAATGTGTCAATTATTTTGACAATATATCAATCAAGAGAATAATCATAATTATCAATATTAAACCTCTCTAATCATAATGAATCCAATTCCATGTAAAACCATATTTATAATTCATATAGTAAATAAGAAAATTATAAAATATAATAACTAAGCAATATGAGTAATATAAACATTTTAGAGTAGGATATATACTCATCTGAGAGTGCCTATCCACTTCAAAAATCCCTTATTATTTTGCTTTCATCTTTTTCTTAATTTCTTACTCACAGTTTACAAGAATAAATTATAGCTATATAAGTATTATGTATTTCCTTCCAAACATTATGATTCCATGTTCAAATCATAACATAACAATTCTAAAGATTGTTGATTTCTTACATTTACTAATATTAAAATTTAAAATTAAAATATGCCATAATTTAAGGAATTTCAAATTAAAACTATACAAATATAATTATTAGAACTAGAAGCTTTAAAAGGGTTCATTTTGTGCTACTTAACTATACAAATAGAATTATTAGAACTAGAAGCTTTAAAAAAGTTCATTTTGTGCTACTTAATCATCTTAGATCATTACTTTCTTTATTTTCAAATTTATCATAAAAAAATTAAAAGTTTCCATAAATGAGCAATTTTCTAAACCAAAGTATAGAATAATTGAAATATTAAAACATTCACTCTAAGAATGATTTGTTCATATCCTTTTATAAAATCATACACTAAATTTCTAATATTTTTAACTTTATTTCAAAGAAACCTAATTTCACATTTTAGGAACTCTTTCCTGAATTAAAGCCATTTAAGTATAAATATTAAAAATTTATTATCTTTAAATGTTCTAAATATGCTCATCTAATACTGTATAACATAACATTCTTATATTCTCAAGTCACTATCAAGTTTCTCAAAGTATATATAAAAATGCATTTCTTTAGCTTAAGTCTTAATCCTCTAAAAATATTAAGATTGATGACATAAAAAGGATTTAATCATCTCATTCAATCATCCTATAGTATAAATTTTACATTTTCAAAGCCATTGCAATATAACTTAAAGCATGCATAAATAAGTTTCTTCTAGATTGATTTCATATGGATTAAAATATTAAAACTTCGTGATATAAAATTGCTCACCATCACTTCAAGGAACCACCATGAGCTCTGTCATTGGCAAGGAAGCTCTAATTGTTAGAAACCAAAAAGAAGAGGAGCTCTATAGAAAGTTATCATATAGCCATGATATGCAACTTTTCAATTAGGAAGAGGCATTACTAGCTGAAAAAGAAAAAAGGAAGGAGCTACCATTGTAATAGTGGTTGAAAAGTAATAACTTTGGCTTTATAAAGGAGGGGCGAATGACCCTTGCAATGGCCTTTTCTATTGTAAGCAATGGCCTACCTTTAATGCTAACTATAGTTAGCCATATGATATGAAGCAATAATTGCTTGATAAATAGTAGATAGCACATCTTCAGTGAGCAAGAAGCAGAAGCTATCTAAGAAGAAAAGAGAAAGAGAAAGGGAGTGCAAGAGAAAGAAAAAGAAAAGAGAGAAAGGTTTATTAAGTGCAAAAGAAAGAAAAGAAGATAAAAAAAGAGCCATGGGCTTTGATTAGATGCTTCTCACTCACCATAAGCTTAAGTCTTTTTTTTAATCTCACTCTCTTATTTTTGTTCACTTCAATCTTAGCCATTTTTTTTATTTTAAAGCTTCATATTTTATAAAGCTCCCTCTTTCTAATTAAAATTTAAAATCCAAGCTTAAATATTTTATTTCTCTATAAATATTAAAAGAATAATTTATTTAATTATAAATATGCATATATTCACTTATGTATATATAAATTCTTCACACCGTGAATTTTGAAAAAGTATTAGTATAAATTTACAAATGTATGTTTGAAATCTGTCTTCCTAAACTAATACATACATCTCAAAATTTCTTGCTTTTAACTTTTAAATGTCCCAATAATACTTAGGTAACATTTCCTTTATGTAAAATCATACTTTTATTTCATAGTTAAAATTTAAAATAATAGCATTTCATCTTAGTATAATTAAATACAATTTAACTATTCTCACTCATACTGAATATTTTAGAGCAAATAAAATAATGTAACTTTAAATAGTACTACAAGATTTTACATTTAAGTAGTTGAAAGCCTACTTGTTTGAACCATTGATGTTAACAAAGCCTTGTGAAAGGAGACCTTTATATGTTCATTTGGTTGCATTAGATGAAACGATCAGCTTAACTATAGTAGTAGAAGAAAAAAGAGAGTAAAATCCTATTTACTTTGTTAGTAAGGTATTACATAAATCCAAAAATAAATACCAAAATATTGAAAAGTTTGTGTTCACATTGCTTACAATGTTGAAAAAACTTTAACCCTATTTCTAGGCTCATCAAATCATCATTTGAATTAACCAATCTATTTAATAGATCTTACACAAACCAACTTGGTAAGAGGTTAGTCTTATGGTTAGTTGAACTATTAGAATATAGAATTATATTTAAATAAAGGAAGGTAGTCAAATCTCAGTTCTTGGTTAATTTTGTAGTTAGACTAACCAAGATTGAAGATAAAGGACTAGATGGAACTTGGATGCTTTATGATGGGTTCTCAAACAATGGGGAAGTGGAGCAGGCATAATCCTTGAAAGATCAAATTCACTAACTTTAGAATATTCACTAAAATTTAACTTTCATGCCATAAATAATCAAGTTGAATATGAAGCCATAATTGTAGGACTGCAAATGGAAAAAGAAGTGAGGGTAAAATCATTAATAGTGATTAGTGATTCTCAACTAGTTACAAGTCAAATAAAAAGAGGATATGAAGTAAAAGAACTAACACTAAAGTAATATGATTGGGTAAATGTATATTAAAGTTTACTTCAAGATTTTAAGCATAAAATTAGACATATACTAAAAAAAACAAAATGATGGGGTAAATGCATTACCAAAGTTGGCAAATGTAAATGACATTTAACAATAGAATAATAATACAAGAAATAATTTGTGTGTCAAATGCAAGAGAGGTCAAAATTGTCACTATTGAAATAGAGGAAACTTAGATCTCCTTGATTGTCCTGTACTTAAAGAACAGAACATTTCTAAAAAATACGAAGGTCAAGATAAAAACTATCTAGAAGGTAGCCTAATTCTTCTGGCATAATGGAAAACTTTATTAAAAAAATTTCCCTCCTGATACTGAGATGCTTGAAGCCAAATAAAGTAAATTATGTCCTAAGAGTACTCCATGAAAGAATATGTAAATAGCGATCTAGAAGGATTAACCCTGGTGTTAGAAGTAATATGATCAGGATACTTTTGGCTGACCATGAGGAATGATGCAATATAACTAATAAGAAAAAGTGATAATTCCTAGAAATATGAAAAAGCACCTAAAAAACTAGTGACCAACTTACACTTTAAAATAGCAACATAATCATTCAACCAATGGTGGATTGACCTTTTAGAACCACTCTTAAAAGCAATAAGGCAAAGAAAGTTTCACATTATGGTAATAAACCACTTTACAAAATAGGTGAAAATTGAACCATTATCATTAATAAGCTTCAAATCCATAAAGAAGTTTGTATAGGAATTCATAATTTGCAATAAAGAGTTTTCCTTGTTTTGTAAAAGGTATACTAATATAAGGAAGTAAGCTAGGAGATTTGTATAAAAATATCTATACTAACACTTTTTTTAATAAAGTAGCCTAGGTTTAAAGCAACATTTTTGCTTAGTTAAATACTTTCAAACAAATAGGCAAGCATAATTAGTAAATAGAATCATAGTAAAAGTATTAAAGAAAAAGCTAGAAGGAGCAAAAGGAAATTAGATCGAAGAACTACCCTGTGTACTCTAGTCATATAGAATAACACTGCATATAACTATAGGGGAAACTCCATTCTAACTAACACATAGAGTTAAGGTAATGCGACTTATAGAAGCAAGAAAATTATCTAAGCAGAGAAATATGTACAATCATGAGTAAAACAAAGGAAGGCAAGAAGAAAAGTTAGAACCACTAGAAGAATTAATAGAGAATGCCTAAATTTGAACTGCAAAATACAAAAACAAGATAGCTTGATTCTTTAACAAATGGATCAAAACAAGGGAGTTTAAATAGAATGACCTCATTCTTTAAAAGACTAAAAAAGCTAGACAAATATCTCAAGATGGCAAATTAGCTCTAACTTGGAAGGGCCTATTAAAAATCAAGAAAGTTTTGCAGCATGATGTATACCAATTAAAGACACTACAAGGAAAGCAAATCCCTTAAACATGCAATGTTACACATTTGAAACTTAAATCTAATTATAATGATTCAAAACTAAAGGAATATTTTGAAAGTAATTATATCCTTAATATATTAAACAAAAATAAAGCTTGAGCAAATCTTTAGCCATTCAATTAAGATTGAGTAGATCCTTGCTATCCAATCAAGCCCAAGTAGATCCTTAGCTCATTAAACCATTAGTTCCTTAACCAATCCCAAAACAAACCTTTGACTTGTATGTCAAAGTCAAGTAAGCAAACCAATAGAAGAACTCAATAAAAAAAAGATGTACAACAGAAAATAAGAAAAGCTAAAGTACTTAAATAGCCATAACATTTAAATAGCATCCATAATAAAAAGTTAAAGATAACAAAATTAGTAAAGTAATCCAATACAAGATCAAATAGGCCCAAAAATAAACTCACAGGTTTAGAAGATTAGTTAATAAGTGGATTAAGTATAGATGTCTTTGAACAAAGATCTTTAATCTGTTTCTTGTCTAATATTGAGAAATCTCAATATTAAGGCCTGGGTTGAAATTTTTCACTTGTTTTGAAGCTTTATTAAAATTGCAAAAGAACATCCTATAAGAAAATTCATCAGATTTGTTAACATTATTTTAGAGAATGGCTTTTTTCAAACAGACATGAGATAGTTCTTCTTAGATCTTTTCTAGTTTTTCTTCTTTTAAAAAAAAATTATGCTTTAATCTTGCCTTTTTAAAACTAAATTGCTTCTCCAAATCTACTTTTTCATATTAAAGTTTCTCTAGTTTGCCACAAGTAGTGGCATAATCATTGTTTACTTCCTTACTATGATCCTAGCAAAGTTTTAGATCTCTTAAAGCTTTCTCAGGCCCGCCTTAAAGTAAAATGATATTATTAAGATCAATGCCTTTAAACTTTGCTAATTTTCTCTCTTGGCAAGCAAGTATTAGATTAAAGATAGCATGCTAAAAACTCCCTTTACTAGTTTGTCAATAGCATTTTAGTCATACATCACACTACCTATCTTCATCAAGGTAGAAACATGTTCTTCTTATGATTTTCATCCAATAACATGCGATAATACATGAAAGTTGCCAAGTCTATGTCTATATACCAAAATCTATCTAATCACTAGGATAGTCTTTTAATGAGTAACCCTTAAATAGAAACCATTTAATTAAACCAGAGGAAGAGCATCGACAAATGTTAATAGAAGCCTTAGCTTATTTCCCTTTTAAAGTATCACTACTTTTTCCTAATTTTCTTTTCTTGCCATGTTTAACAAGAGTATTACAAGATTACAATTTGATAATTGACACAAGTATGAATGGATCAGTAAATTAAAGGAAAGCAAAGTTAATAGAATGTCTAATCAAAGAACACATGGAAACTAAAGGACTATTTAGTTGAACATCCTCATTTATTATCGGCAAAGTTTTTTTCTTCCATTATTTCTCATAGGCATGAAGAAACTAATCTTTACTAACAATGAGCATCTTGGAAAAAAACTTTCTCTTTCCCAAGTTAAACACTTGCAAATAAAAAGAAACAATTAAATATTCAATTAGGATACATAATAAGAAAGTTTTAAGAAAAGCACCATATGCAAAATATAGGAGTATCTAGTAAATTCAAACTTAGCATACAAAGTATTAGATCCAAATCATTAAAAGAATAAGTATCTAATAGTTAAAATCTTAGATTTTCTATCCTCCTTTCCCATTAAACAAGAAAGTCACCTTCCTTTTCATTGATTAGCCAAAATGGGCAATTGTCATCTACAATGCAAATTTTGAAAAAGTAATTTTGCCAATTCTTAGTGCTCAATTTTAAGTTTTTCAACTAAAATTAATTAAATTTTTAACTGAAATACATCCATCTACTAGGTTAATGGCTCAAGAAAGTATAAAAAAATATAAAATTATCTAAAGAAGGTGTACTTTCAAAGCTCAAATGATGGTCTCAAAATAAATCATGAAAAGCCAAGCGTTCAAAGTTAGTTATATAGGACATATATTCAAACCATGATAGATGGCATGATGAAAATGAAAAAAAAAGAGGGTTTAATCCCATCTTCAATATGCAAGTGCCATAAAACATGATGAAAGAAATAGAACCATAAATGCACGCTTTTTTATCATCTTAAACTATAACATATTAAATAATTGCTCGATCAAATTCATTAGAAAAATGATGATCCTTCAACTCATCTAAAAATTCTTAATTTCTCCATTGATTTGACACTATTTGATTCCTAACCTTGTTGTTGATCTAGTAAAACTCAAGTTAACCCATTGAACTAAGTAGCCCAATCAACCCTATTTTCTCTTCTTAATCAGTTAACTATAATAGCAGTTAAAGGAGAAAGGTGAATCCTAAGAAGTTAAGTAACGTCACTCATGTTAGAATCAGTAAAGTCAAAATTAGATGAGTTTGATAAGATATTGATAAACTTAGGAATGGATATTAATAACCTAAAGCCTAACAAAGGTGAATAAAGCACCTTTAAAGAAAAAAAGAAGGAGTAGAAAATGGAATGTTAAAAGTGAATTTGAAAAATAGTAGGAGAAAGCAATAAGTGCAAAAAGAAAGTTAGAAACTAAACAAGAAAGCCAAAAACTCAACAAAAACCCCAAAATTTAGTAAAAAGCCAGAAGAAACTCAATGAAACCCAAAATAACTTAGTCCAAAGAAGTAGCTATATAAGTAAGGAAGTAAAAAATAGGAGAAATAGAACATCTAAATAATTAAGCATAAACAACCAATAATGCATAACAAAAACATGATGAATGTACAAAAAATATAAGCTTTAACATAAAAAAAGATAAATACATATAAAAATTAGGAAGAAAAGCTTGGAAAAAGGATCCACATCTCATAATGGGCAATTAGAAAAATAGACCATAAAAGCCTAAAACAGACTTTTGTAGAAGAAAGAAATGAAAAGATGGATCCATGTTAAATAAAAGATTAATAGATGAAGAAAGATAAAAAGAGTGATTGAGATCAAAATAGAAGTTAGAGTCATTGTGACTCTTGTACAATCTTAAGAAAACTTAGCATGAATAGTGGATTGGAAAATGAAATGACATAACAGGTAAAGAGATAGGGCAAATAATAATGTCATTCCAATCAGACTCAACACACGTGCTCAAATATAAATACCAACGATGCTTGACATTGCATTTCCATCAAGCCAAGAGACAAAGCAAACTCACCCAAAAACTAAAAATGTTTAATCGACTTCATAATTATGCAACATTACTATAATGGCAACTAGAATATTCGATTAACCTAATGGTTATGTAGACACCTCCATATAATAGAAACTAGGGGTAGGCATAATTAGGTGGCCCGTAGCAAACCATCCAACCCAATTCAAATTTGGGCAAATAGTGGCGGACCAAATATAAATTCTGATGGAGGTGGCCTAAGAAATAAAAGAAAATTAGGTTTTTGGGTAAGTTCAGATTGCCCATATCCTATCCAATAACATTCGAGCTCGACTAATATATATACTAAATGATGCTATTTTAGATTTCAATATATTTATTTCCAATGCAGAACTGAATCATTCAACAGCTTTAGCCCCTTCTTATTATCATATGAAACCTTAGTAGATAGCTTCTAATCCTCTGCTTCCTTTAATCCTATTTTACCATGGCAAGTCCGGCCAATAAGCAATTATTTTTCTATGAATCTACTATCAATACAAATCCTTTGTTGAAAAAAGTTCAAAACTAAAACCTCCATTGAAGAAAATCCAAAACCAATGAAGATAAAATTAGTTTTTTATGAATCTGCCATCAACGTAAATCCTTCGCTTTGCTAAAGAAGATTCAAGTCTAATTCCTCTGCTGAAAAGGATTTGGAACTAATGAACATTAAAAAAGAGCCTTCATATTTTTAATTTTGTTTTAATTTTTGGATTTTTATTTTTAGGATTCCATTCATCTATTAATTTGGATCTCTTTATATTTGTGTTGGCATTCTTAATCTGTCCTTTGATATATATGATACATTTTTTATTTATTTATTTTTTAGTAATAGATCTATTTATTTTGGAATTGAGTCCTTCGATATATATAATATATTCATAATATATTCTTAATCTATTTTAACTAATTTCTTCTATACATATTGTTAATTTGTTCTTTTATATGCATTCTTGATCTTGATAATGTTAAATTGTGAATTTTTTCTATAAAAAATTCTGCTTGTTTATAAGATTTTTTTACTCAACTCTACCCTATGTTTCTTTTATTTATTTAGTTTGTAAGTATCAACCGACCAAAACTCATGAAGAATCAACATAAATCGTTATAGTCGGTTAAACTTGATTAATTAGTCAGTTTCAATTTGAAATTTGCTTTTCATAAATTGCTTCGGTCATTGATTTTATATCTCTTAACCAGCCATAACCAATCAATGATCACCCCTAATAGAAAGAACATTGTTTAGCATGGACTAACCATACTTTTTGTAATTAAGTAACGATCAGAGACATGTATCATATCTTTATTTATTAAAATAAAAAGTAAAATATGTGTACATCAATCTAGAATATCCCTAAATGACCCACCTTAATGCTTTCCATCACCTTAGCTAAGGTTATATATGACCAATGGACTCACATTCAAGGGAAGGATATAAACAATGTAAAAAAAGCTCAATCAATACTTAGAGATTTGTTTTGTCATAACTTTATTAAAAAAATTTATTAAATTGTAAAAACTATGCTCATACAAGATTGAGTGGTCAATCACGAGCAATGATCAAT
This sequence comes from Sindora glabra, assembly GCA_020226215.1. Classification (NCBI taxonomy): domain Eukaryota; kingdom Viridiplantae; phylum Streptophyta; class Magnoliopsida; order Fabales; family Fabaceae; genus Sindora; species Sindora glabra. The sequence goes on along the minus strand of CM035227.1, from coordinate 40,949,124 downwards.
AGTAATAAGTAGTAATGAATAGTAATTAATAGCAAAAGATATCAACGAGTAGTGATTAGTGGTAGCAAATAGCAATAAGTGATTATGAAATAAAATATTAATGGTGGTAAGATTTTATAAATGAATAAGAAAAAATATCTATTTTTATTACCGAAATATATTTAGATCATGATATGAGAATATAGAATACCTATGAAAATATTTATGAAACATATTAGGTTAAACCATACTAGAAAATGTTTACATTTTTGGATATATTTTTTTAAAAGCTAAAATAATCTTCTAGTCCTCTAATTTTGCCAAAAGTCCCTCTCTTTTTATTTTGAATAATATAACCTTTTCAATTTTTTAGGTTGAAATTAGGTACTTTATCCATCATCTGTCCAAAAATAGATGAAAAAGGTTGACTTGACCTTTTTCTTTAAATGATGTGTTAGCTAATAACCCATATATAAATTAATTATGCATTTTTAATTTAATTTTTTCATTTCTTATTTACTTATGAATAAATTATTTCTTTTTATTGTTTTCACTTATTCTTGTCTTCTCAAATTATGTCATAAAAATGCATAATTAGTATATATGTAGGCTATTAACTCCTATATCATTTTAAAATAATGTCACATCAATAGTTTTAATCCATTTTTGGATGGATGGTGGATAGGGGACCTAATTTTAAGTTTCAACTAATATTGTTTATATTAAAAAGAAAGGGACCAAATTGAAATTTTAGGTAAAATTAGGGGACCAAAAGTGATTTTAGTTGCTTTTAAATTTTAAGCCAAATATAAGAATTTAACATTTACGAAAATATGAAAAAGATCCTACAAAATAATATAAGTCATGTTATTCTAAAAATATTAAAAATTAGAGCAATTATGATATTATACAAGTGAGATATAAAAAATAAAGAAACAATACTAAATGAATATTATCCTTACTAGTCATAAATAATACATAAAAATAGAGATAAGTTGAAGTTATACATATGGCATGACTAGAGCATATTATCATTTTTTTTAAAACAATTCATGTCATTCATAAGAATTCACATTCTTTAACAATTCTATTTAATTGATGCCATTATTCTAAACATGCCAGCTATAAGATATAACAATTGCAATCATAATAGTGTTTTAATTCTTGCACATTATTGAAGATAGCTTTTGTAGCTATTTTTTTAGAGGAAACAAAGAACTACATAGCACTAATATTACAATTCATCATTCTAGGAAAATAAACTAAAGATATATCTTCTTTTAAAAGAGAAATTACACAATCAAGAGGATTACAGAAGAAAGTAGGTTAGGTTGCTATTTTTGAACTTTTTTTGCCAAAAAGTCAACACATTGGTTAGCTTCGCTTAAATGTGCTTAGTAGTGTTATGAGCAATCAACTCCAGCAAGGTCCTACACTTAAAAGGCAAAAGATTAATAAGTTCATTAACCTTGCTATGATCCTTAGCCAAATTAATGACAACTAATGAATCTAACTCAATATTTAAATAAGTAATGCCTAAGTCAATGGTCATCTTCTATCCTTTAGCTAAGGCCCATAACTCAGCCATAATATTAGTAAAAAAATTATGACCTTTATAGAATTTTCTTATCCAATTACCCTATTAATTTCTTAATAATCCTCCAGCTTGAGCTAGCCTTAGCTTTCCAACCACTGATCCATTTGTGTTCAAAATGCCTTATCATTCTCTTAATGCATTCTATTTAATCCATTATACTTTACGCCTTTTGTTTTCCCTAAATGATAATCTATTCACAATAACTAAATTTCTATAGTACACTTTAAGATAAGATGGGGAAGCTTTTAAAACAAATTCCATCTTTATTCACCAGAGATGTAATCATAAACAAATTTGTTTCTAATCAACTAGATAGACCATAAAATAATGGAAAAGACAAAACACTAAGGAAAATTCAAGATTAATGAACTAAGAGAATAATGACAATTAATTATCATTCAAGTTTGAAAATCAAATGAAAAAAATGATTGCATATTTGTGCGATATTTTTGCTTTGCCTAAACTCCTTTCAAGAATATACAATCTCTAAAAAGATGTAACTAATCCTTATCATTGAAGGCATAAAGAACACATTTCATTTATATAAATTCTTTTTTTTTTCTCAGCACACATTTAGTTTGAACACCATCCTTTAGTAGCAACCAGATCAAAAATTGAATTTTAGGAGGAACTAGAAATTTCTAGATTTATTGATAATTAACTACCACCTGGTTATTACTTTAGTTAAAAAATTTACTAATCATGGAGTATACTACCATCTTTTGATATACTCTAAATCAAAGCATCAAGGCCTTAAGATTTAATATTAACATGTGTTACAAGAATAGTAGGGAGCACATCTCTATTAAACAAACTCTCTAACCTTTTAACAATCCAACCACCATTAATTAATAGTAAATCAAACACTTTTAATAAAGCTTGTCCTAAATTCAAAGGACCTATAAAATAATACCTCAAAGGACTTAAATTAGTCCAAATATTAAGCCAAGAATTTATATTTTCCCCATTTTTAGAAAGCTATCTTAACCTAACACTGACAAAAGGCCTTGCCTTTCTTATACTCTTCTAGACGAAAAGTTAAAATTTTAGGTTTTGATCTATCTAAAACATATTTCTAGTAAAGTAAAGTCATCTAAAGTTTTTGCTTTTCAATTAAAAACCTATAATTTAACTTAGTTATCATGATAAGGTTTCTAATAAAAGCTCGTTGCAGCCCCAAACCACCTTCGTTCATAGGTTTAACCACTTTTTTGTATGTTATAAGGTGTATTCTTTTTTTTTATTGGATCCCTAAAGAAAATTCCTAGCCATTTGATCTATCTTATTGCAGATACACCTAGAAATAAAGGAAAACTACATAATATAAGTAGGGATACCTTCCAAAATAAACTTTATAAGGACCCTCCGACCTACAAAAGTTAGAAACGTATATTTTCACTTGCAAAACTTAGAGTTAAATTTATCAAGGATGTTATTAAAAGTCTCTCCTTTAGAGTTATGATGAAGCAATAACTCAAGATATATCCTAAATTATTTGTAGATTCAATATTAAGAAGATTAGAATTTTCTAGCTTCTTCACTTCATCAGTATTATAGGAAAAGTAAATTCTTGATTTGGTAATACTAGACTTAAAACTAGAAATATTATAAAATTTGTCTAACATAGATTTCATAATTATAACATTACTTCTTGAAACCTACATCACTAACACCATATCATTAGCATGGAAAAAATGTGAGAAATCCATCAATCCCTTAGAAATAGAAATAGGTTACCAAGATCCTTACTTAATAGCTTCTTTAATTAGATATCACAAAAATTCTATACATAAAATGAAAATATATAGAAATAACAAGTCCTTTTTTCTTAGATCACTAAGAAGATAAAAAGACTTTATCTTCCCTTCATTGAACAAAATAGAGATAGGGGTAGATGTTATACAATTCATCATAAAATACTTCAGATGAGAAAGGAACTTAAACATCGCAAGCATATAAGTAATGAATCCCCACTCAAGCTTATCATGAACTTTTTCTAAATCAATCTTTATTATCATAAAACATTCCTTGCCTTTCCTATGTTTGGTAGCAAAATATATCTCTTAGGCTAGGATAATATTATCTAAAGCATGTTTCTTTAGGACAAAAGCTCTTTAGTAAAGAGAAATAAAACCATCCAAAAAAGTCTAGTTCTTCCTACAATAATTTTAGATAGGACTTTATATATAGTGGAATAAAAACTAATGGGTTTTAATCGTTTGACACTATTTAGATTCTTGATTTTTATGATAAAAACAAGAAAAGTTTCATTCAAAAAAGGATGAATAAATCTTATGATAAAAGCATCCAAAATAATGGTGATGACTTTTAATTTTATTTTATTCCATAACTTTTGGAAGAAGTCTAGATTTAAACCATTCAAACCTACTAATTTATTAGCCTTTTGAGAAAAGAGACTAGCCATAATTTCATTCTCACGAGGAACCATACTAACGTTACCATAGGTTCTTTAGGAAAAGTATATGGCCATTCAATATTATTGAGTAGAAAAGAGCAATTTAATTGGTGATCATAACTATAAAGATTGAAAAAAAAAACCTTTTAACCATATTAATAAGCTCCCCTTCGAACTGAACCTATTAACTATCTTCGTCCTTAATACTTATAATAATTTTATTACCTTTCTTTTTAATAAAAGTAGTAATGTGGAAAAAAATAAGTGTTTCTATCACCTTCCAAAAATCATTTTAATCTAGATTTCATAAACTAAAATTCCTCTTCATAATGGAGCAAATTTTGGTACTCCTTTTTTAAATGCCTTTGAAAATTAATAAAGTAAGTCTAACTGCTAAAGCTATTTCTATTCCCTTTAGTTTGGCCAAAGATCTCTTCTAATATGTTTTCAAAAACTTGTTCGATAGAGTAGTAGCTTGAACAAAATTACTTATGGTTTGAACAAGATTATTATCATTAATTCAAAATTTCTAAATTAGAAAAGGGAAGTTAGCATGAGATATTCATATTGACTTCATTTTAAAAGGTTTAGGAAGAATGTAAGGTTTATCAGAATAATTGTAACATTAGGCAATGATCAAAGTGAGTGGAAGTCAAGTGATGAATTGAATAGTAAGGAAAATTAAGAACCCACTTTAAATTAGCACATATTTTATCTAATTTGTGTTAGATAAGACAAAAGGGACTGGAATTACCCTAAGTAAAGGAAAGGGCTTTAAATCCTAAATCAAGCAAACTTTTACACTTCATTTTGATTCCATAAGTGTCTCAAGAGAATTTATATTCTTAAAAGGAGCATTTCCACTTTTCAAGGGAGAACAAGGAGTGCAAGTTGTCATTTTTATCCCCTCAAAATTCTTATATCTTCAATTTTATGTATAATAATTTTAAATTAATCTCATTTAAACTTTAAAAATTAGATATATTTAAAAAAATTAATACTTGGCTCCTAGATAGAAAATGCTAACTCTATCATTATTCACTCCAACACTAAAAATAACTCTCACATTTAACATTCAATTTTATAGTAATGTTCTATGTATAAAAAATGATATCTAAAATTAAGTTTCGAATATAAATTAAAAATTATCATTAAATAGAAGATGACACAACAAATTTGTAAAGTTCGATTATATATATAAATTAAAAATTCAATTTCGTTCCATTTATTGTACCTAGAATAATTTTACAAATTTTTTCTAAGGTTTTAGAAAGTTAAACTCACGTTCTTGTAGAATTTTTGCACCCAGTGCACATACACCTTAAATAGGATGAACTATTAGCATACATTTAATTATAATGCTCGATAAACCTAGCTATAAAGTAGAAGTATCAAAATGGGTTGAATTTAATAGGTTAGTCTGGAATTAGTTTAATTTTACCTAACATGAGTGTAGAACTAGTACAGAAAATAATAATAGTAGCTGGATCTAATAAAGGACTGAAACTAGGATTAATTAGCCTAACTTAATAAAGGACCGTGATTGGTAAATATTAGTCTATCGGATTATTGAATTAGCTTGTTAACTTGATAATAGTAGTAAATAATAAATAATTAATTTATTATTATATATGTAATTTTTATATATATTAAAATAATAACTTTAGTATATCAAAATTATACTTAATATATATAATATTAAAATTATATATATGAGTAATATTAAATAATTTTTAATATTAAAATTAATAAATTTATATATTTAATATTAATATTAAAATAATTTTTAATAAATTTCTTAAGCATTTGCCTTTAAATTTTTTAATCAAATTATGATATATGAATTGACTGACCTATTAATTACCATCAAAATTTACCTTTTTATAATTATAATAACTATCGATAAAAAATTAGATCCAAAATTTTATTTTCTTGAAGTTATTGTTCTTTTTCATATTGTACACTTTTTGGTTATCTAAATTCTTAACAAAATATTATATTTTCTTTTATCTTATATTATTATAAGTTTTTTCTGCCTTTTTGTTTATTTTTTATATTATGATATATTCTAATAATGCATTTTTGTGAAATTTATTAGGTAAAATATTAATAAAGAATAACAATTTAATGAAAAATTATTTTTAGAGTTAATTTTTATTAATAATTATTATAATATCAAATTTTTAATTATTAGTAATAATTAGCAAGATAATTAATAAACATATCATAATTTTAAAGAAAATTATTGTAAATATCAAAAAGACTTTACCTAAAGTTTTGGAAGTAAAACCTTAATTTAAATTTTTTATATTTTAAATTTAATTTATTATTAGTGTAAAATTTTTTATGCTATCAGTGAATATAAAGATGACATTTTATTAAAAAATAATATTAACTAATAACTTTTATCCATAGTAAAAGAATTTTAACAATTTTTTAATGATGTTGAAATACATGGATAGATAATAGTATAAAATTAATTTACATTACATTAACACTAAATTGAATTTAAATCACCTTTTATATCCCAAGGTGTTGTATCTTTTATATTAAATTCTTGCATAATAAATATGAATTTAAATTTAATTAATTAAAATATTTTATATTATCAATAAATAAAAAATAAAATATCATTTAAAAGTATACTAACTAATATTTTTTTATTATTAATAATATATTTTAATATTTTTTATTAATATAATACTGTATAAGTAAATGTTATTATAAAATTTATTTATATTAATAGTTAATTAAATTTAAATTCAATAAATATTTAGAATTATTTAATTATCACGTTTATATAAGTGGAGTTTAAATTTGAATCACTATTTATGTAAAAAAATTTATACTATTAATAAATAAGAAAATGCCAAATTATTTAGAATATAATAGTAATTAATATATTTTTCTAATAATAAGAAATTTATAATAATTTTTATTAATATAATTATTTAATAGTATAAAATTAATTTATAGTATTTAATTATGTTAAAGAATATACAAAACTCAAATTTTGAATATTCAATAAATTCGTAATTAAATATAGCTGTAAGTTTTTTGAGGATTCAATGTTACAAGTACGTAGCAAATAAAAATTACAAGAAAATGGAGTAAAACTTTTCCTTTTGTAAAGCTTGAATACAAGTGTTAAAAACAAGTTGTATTTAGGCATGTAAAATAGGTGAAACGGGCTTATACTAGCCTAGTCCGCTCGAGCTTTAATGCGGGCTTCATGCTAAGGTACTCGCACGCCATCGCATGCGATACAGGCTTGCCCACAGGATAGCCCATATTTTTTTAATATTTTTATTAATTATTTTATTTTATAATTTATAAATTATATTTAATATTTTAATTTTTATTAAATTATTTGGGTAAAAAAAATTAAATTAAAGTATATAAATTGGATTGAATATATTAGAAAGCAATTGGATTGAATTTTTTTAATATATATTAGACTTAAATATAAGAAAAAAATAATTTTTTACTCGCGGTTAAGCCTGCGATCACATAGGCTTACCTGCATTAAATATGAGTTTCATACTAGGTTGCCTACATTAACCTATGACAGCGGACACCATGGGTTGCCTGCATTGCCCATTCTCACGAGTCCTATTTTACATGTTTAGTTGTATTACATGCAATAAAAGCAAATTTGTACTATAGAAATGTCCATTATAATTTGTGGATTGAGTCAATTTTGAAAAGGACAGAGCAGGGAGCCCAGAGCTAGTGACTTTGCTATTTTAGAAAATTTTTCATTGGGCAACAACTCTCTAGCCATTGATTCAATGGACAATTTGAATTTCTATTAATATTTTACATATTTTACATCAATATAAATATTCATCTCAATCAAACTAATCTTTTACAATAAATAATCATTTTTTCTCTCTTCAATTTTTCATATAATTTTTACAATTGTGATACATTTTTTTTCTCTACAAGTATTGAAGATTAAAGTTAGAGGTAGTGTATGAAGTTGTAAAACATTGAAAAATTTTCTCTACAAGTATTTTTTTCTTTGCATTAGCCTATGACAGCGGGCACCATGGGTTACCCGTATTGCCCATTGTTAGGGGCCCTATTTTACATATCTAGTTGTATTACATACAACCAAAGCAAATTTGTACTATTGAAATGTCCATTATAATTTGTGGATTGAGTCAATTTTGAAAAGGACAAAGCAGGGAGCCCAGAGCTAACAACTTTGCTATTTTGGAAAATTTTCCATTGGGCAACAACTCTTTAGCCATTGCTTCAATGGATAATTTGAATTTTTTATTAATATTTTGTATATTTTATATTAGTATAAATATTCATCTCAATCAAATTAATCTTTCACAATAAATAATCATTCTTTCTCTCTTCAATTTTTCATATAATTTTATAATTATGATACATTTTTTTTCTCTACAAGTATTGAAGATTAAAGATAAAGGTAGTGCATGAAGTTATAAAACAATAAAATTTTTACTTCAAAGAAAAATATTATTGACACACTTCAACTCTTTCAAATTTTCACTTATATTTTTATATTTTTTATTAAGTTTTATATATTTCAATTATTATAGTATTTTAGTTAATTCAATAGTTATTATTTTTATTAAATTTAATATTAGTAATTTCATTTTCATATTATTAATAAATTTTAATTATAGATTTAAATGATTATAATAATATGTAAAATTATTTTGATAATTATTTTTTTAAAAAAATATAACTACTAATTTTTTAAATAATAATTTTACAAATACTACTTTAAGCACACTCAAATTTACATCATCTCCTTTTTATTTTTAACATCCATTTTCATAATGTGCTCATAGTTATGAGAATATAAATACTTGTGCATCCTCATTTGAGTTAGTAAAAAGATCAAAAAATTTTAAAATATGAAATTATTTTGATCTAAAAAATGTAAATGGTGTAATTAAAGCATTTTGTAAATATTATCTAAAAAATTATAATTATGATAATTATAATGATATTAATATAATGAGATGCTATTATTCTGCTAAATATGTGGATGTTGTAAATATTCCAAGTAAACATTTTAACATGCCTAATCAAGAGAATTATGAGTATGAATTATATCAATAGATTTGTCATGCTAAAATACCTTTTAATGTAACTAGTTCTTCAAAATTAAATATGCTCCTTCAACACTTTAATCATCAATAGTGTGATATAAGTAGGAATATTAGTGTAAATAAATTGAATAAAATTTTTGAAGAGAAAAAAATAATTTTAGTCAATTTTTTTTATATTCAAAGATAGAGTTGTACTTACATCTGATATTTGAACATCACCATCTTAAATAGGCTATATTTATATAACTACCCATTATATTGATGATAATTTTATTTTACATAAAAGAATCATATTTATTTTAAACCAATTCTACCACCATATAATGCATACTATTACTTTTTATATAATTAATAGTTTTAGTAAGTGTAAGATATCAAATAAAATATTTTTAATTACCTTTGATAATGCATCTATTAATACTAGTGCTATTAAAATTTTAATTCTATCTTTAAATCCTATTCTTGAAGTATAATTTTTTATTTTAGATGTGCATACCATATTTTAAATTTAGTTATTCAAGATGTATTAAAAGTTATTTCTATATTTATATAAAATCTTAGAAGTATTATTTTATATATCAAATCATCACCATCTTAAATAGGCTATGTTTATATAACTACCTATTATATTGATGATAATTTTAAAATCAATATAAAATTTTTCTTGAAAATAATTATATATCAAATCATCACCAGTTAGAAAGTATGATTGAAAATAATTATATGTCTAAATGTCTAAGAAACGTAAGATACCTTCACAAGATGTTTGTACATGACAGAATTCTACTTTTAAGATATTAGAATTTTGCTTGGAGTATAAAGATATCATGAATACTTTTTATTTAACAAAAATTCAAGTTAATCATCACCTTGAAAATATTGAATGGGAAAGAGTATAAATTTGCTTACAATTTTCATAAATATTATATAGAACAACTAATTTTTTATCTAGTTTTTATTATTCGACATGTCACTCAATACTTAGTATTTTGTTTAATTGTAATTTTATATTTTTAAAATTTAGAAGTATTAATAGATATGAAATTATTATTAACGAATATTTACTAAAATGGAATAAATACTTTAGAAATATTTCTTATTTTTATGTTATAACTACAATTATGGATTCTACAGTTAAATAAGAAAGAGTAAAAAAATTGCTACAATAATACCATAAAAATATGCAATATGAATTCGATTTAGAGTTTACATGAATGATATAAATAATTTACTATTAGAAATATTTCAAGTATATAGTGATAAATTTAGATCTTCACATTCATGCATGGGTTCTTCATCTTTTTTAAAAACAAGTATTCTTTTCGTGAAAAATATGATGATTTCTTATATTTAATTAATGGTACCCTCTCAATCAATAATGAATTAAGTTCTTAATTATTTATACCTATTGTAGCTAATATGTTGAATTTTGCCATTTTATAATGGTAGAAAATATAAAAGATAAAATATCTTATATTTTCTCTTATGGCATATGATATGCCCCTCCAATATCTTCAATAGTATTAGAAAGTACATTTTCTCTTGATGAGTGACTTTTGGATAACAAGTATTTATTTATGAATGATCAGAACTCAGATATGGCTATATGTTTAAAGGATTGGTTTGACACAAAAGATAAATAACAAAATAATTTGCATGAAAATGGATCATCATTAGGTGAAGAAGATTATTAGAAATAATGATATATTTATATGTTGTAAATTTAGGATTTATTTGTTTCATCGGAAAGTATTTTCTATAAAATATATTTATAATATATTAAAATGAAAGGAAATCATTTTTCTTGTTTAATGTTAAATACGAAAAATTGAGAGAAAATAATTTTCTCTATTTCAAAAAAGAATTTGCTTTCTTTCATTTCTAAACTTTCAAATATCATTTTTTTAATCATCAATATAAATAATATATCATCCTTTTATTAATATATATAAAAATAATATTTTTTTATAAAAAAATACTTTCTAACGAAACAAATAAAGTCTTAGTTAGCAAAATATTTAGACTTATTTTATTTAATAATAAAATTTTTGTAGATTAGGTCTTGTAAGTTTTACCCTTTGTAATGGGATTTTCATAATAAAAATTGTTATGTTTTAATTTATTTCTTTATTATTTTTAGTTTTATTAAATAACAACAATAACAACAACAACAACAACAACAACAATAATAATAATAATAATAATAATAATAATAATAATAATAATAATAATAATAATAATAATTTTAAGTGATAGTAATAAAATATAATTATATTTTATAATAACAAGAGTAATTATAATAATAATATATAATAATAATCATAAGAAGGAATTTTAATTTAAAATTTAAAGTTTTTCATCGTTAATTAATACTTAAAATTTTCAATACGTGATTTCGATTATAAGTCTTATTATACCTTAAATTTAAACTTAACTTATTTAAATCAAATATATTTTTTATAAATAATTTTTTACAAGTGGTCAAATTACTTTTAGTTAATATTTTCTTTCATATATTAAAGATGATGGAATTTTAATATATTAAAAAGTTACCAAGAAATTAGGAACAAAACTACATTGAAGTTTAAAAAATTTCTTACTTTCTTTTTTAAAAAGAATTCATATTTAATCTCTTTAAAATTTAAAAAATATATGATTTTTATTTCAATTATCTCAATAAATTTATCCTAATTTCATCTTTTTAATAAAAATTTTAAGTGAGGATAATAATAAAATATAATTATATTTAATAATAATATATTTCAATTAGTTATCAATGTAAAATTAATAATAAATAATATGATGATAGTAATAATAAAATATAATGAATTATAAAACTCGTCTGATAAATGTTGATTTGAAACTAATATTGTGGTAATTTAATTTAGACTCAATCTGATAAAAAAGTAATTTAGCTCTAGACTAATTTCATATATAATTTTTGTCCGTTAAATTAATCTGATAAAATTGGATTAGTTTGTTTTGACAAAGAGGTCAAATACCCCGTATAATTTTTTGCCGAGTTACTAAGAAGAGTGAATATGGTGCTGCACCGCGTAAGTATGGTTATAACTCACAATTGCAATTGACAACTCCTTGGCCTTTACTGATAGTATCACAGATAGAAAATGCCAAGACGAGGACGAGGATTGTGGGAATGTAGTATTTTTGTACATTGTACTTTCTCCCTCCACTCAAGTCTTAACCACACGAAGCTCAGATTACACATACAATAATAAAAGATAAAGATAATGCATTGATTTAGTGAAAAATATGATAGCTTTAATTGAATTTTATCAATTAGAAATTTGAATTATAGAAATAACTCATATTAATTGAGAAGACATCCATTGATGCACATATTTTTGAATTGATTCTCCACTTTCAAGATTAAAAAATAAAAATAAAAATAAAAGACAAAGGTAAAAAGAAGTTTCAGTGCAATCCACTAACAGAAAGTAAGGATTCTATCAATGTATCATATTATGCTTTACCCAATTGCCCTTACATTAGTAGAAAGAAAGGCATGCATTATTGGTGGATAAAAATAATTGTCAATGTCATTGATATAGCCAGGGCTTCCCCTTTTTGTCAAAAAAGACTAATTAAGATGCTTGCTTACGCAGAATTGAAAGGGATAGTTAGCAAGAAATCCGCAAAAACCCCAAAAGTCACCGTCTGGGAATCATCAATAAGTTAACGTTATATTTCATTCAGTATGTAGATGAACTTGTGAGTTTTTTCAGAAACTTACTACTTTTTCCAGTGACAGCTTGCAAACTTTTATAGTAGTAATTTTGTAAACTTTATCTGTGAAAATTTGTAATAGAAAGTTGTAATTTCATCACCAATAATTACAAAATAAAAAAGCATATTTTTTGTAATTAAAAAAAAAAGATGTTTTTACAAGACTATAATTGACTTTTTGGGACATAATATGCTTGCATTAAATTGCCAATAAAGAAAGAACGCAAATAGCAAATCTACTATCATAATATTATACATAATTTTTTAATTATAAGATATATAAATAATATGAATTTTTTATTTATATACAAATAAATAAGATTTTCTTCTTAAAAAAATTATCAAATACACAGAATCGTGATTCAACCCTCCCTAAACCAAGTAGAAAAAAAGACCAAATCCATCGTATAGTCTTTTGCCCAATTGGGAGGAAGATTGCTATTGCTGGATCATGGGTTCGGTGCCCAAAATGAGTTCATAATCCAATTCATACCCCGACCCAAGAAATGCCTATAAATAGGCAGGAGGAAAAGATTTTTTGGTTGGTTAAGAAATCATTTCTTCAAAACTTCTAAGAATTCTCTCTTATTTTCTCTCTGCACACAAAAGGAAAATTTAGCCTGTGAACAAGTTATTTTTTCGAAGTGATCGACAATTCGACCAGTAAAAGCAAATACAAGATCCTAAGTATTCCGCTGCAAGTTTCTGATATTTGGTATGTATGAATCTAGTTTCATATTCCTATTTTATATAATCCAACAGCTATATATACAGTGGATGAATTTTTATATAGTCCAACTATAACATAAATCTTTATACACTAGAAAATGTAATTATAAAATATAATTATCTTTTTCCATTGGCAAAGAGCAATAACACATATTATATTAAAATATATAAAAATTTCTCTATAAACTGTTTCAATTGGTTAAAACAAGATTATATCTCAGGTTGATGATTGATGCCCTCAATGTTGTTTATATTTAGTATGCTTTAGAATTGAATGAACATTTCATTCTATAATTATGTTGGTTAAAACAAAATTAGATCTCATGTTGATGAGTGATGCGCTTAATGTTGTCTATATTTAATATAGTTTAGAATTGAATGAACGTTTCATTCTATAATTGTATTTGGTATAATAATATAATATAAGGATAGAATGAATAAAATAACAGTGATACCCTTACAAATAGAAAAAAAGTATAAAATTGAAATCATATTTACAAAAAATATGGTATTATCATTGTTGTCTATTTATGATTAAACAAATTTACAATTTGCAGTCAGACATATATAATAAATAATAAAATATATGATAAGAAGAATAATAAAGAGTTTATTATATTTAAGTTTTATTATCAAAATTATAATTAACAAAATATATCTATAGTAAAGTTAAAAAATTTTAATTTGCCAAATTTTTATATTAAAGAATTTTTTTACAAAGAATATAAAAACATTTTATTTTAAATTTTGTTCTAAAAATATAATTATCAAAATATTTTAATAGAAAAAGAAAATTAATATTATTTTATTATTTATTTATAAAGGATAATATTAAAACATAAAAATTTGAGAAATAAAGTACTAAAAAAGTCATTTTATAAATAATGAGATAACTATCCTATCATTTTTGTTGCGAAATAATGATTTTATCACTATTATTGTATAACAAACAATTGTAAATGCCTTAATATAGCCAGGGCCTCCTCCTTTTGTCAATAAAAGGACTAATTAAGATGGTTACTTACACAGAAATTGAAAGGACATATTTAAAAGGACTAATTAAGAGAAAATTTAGGTATAATTTCTCAAATATTTATTATAAGATTTTTTATTCAAGTCATGATATATATGTTAATTACTTTATTTAAAAAATAATTGCAATATTGATAACTAGAGTAATCATCAAATTGCAAATGTTTATAATAGATAATAAAATAATTAATACATGAGAAAATCTTATAAAAATGTTTAGTTAATAATTTTTTTATTAGTTTTAGTTGATGGAGGATTACTTTAGTTGATTGAATTGATCAATCAACTATAAGTATTTGATAAACATCTGATTCAATTCACTTATTGGCATTCAAATTTGAAAAGTTGAGGAACCCACTATTTTCAAACAATTGATTCATTAGTTGTTTATAAAAAGTGCTAGTAAAAAAAAATGGAACCTACATTTATTAACATATTTAATCACTATAACATTGTATATTCTTAGCTATATATATTAATTTAATATATATAAAAATAAAATGGTTCTCTATAAATAAAAAATAATTATTTAATTTTTATTATTAAAATGTGCATAATAACATTAATATTTTAATAAATTAATTGTTATAATATGTTAAAGACTTTACTATTTGATTATTTAATAAATTTAATTTTTTTAGATTAAAAGTAAAAACTAATGAGATTAATTTATACACATACATATTATTTATAAATATATATATAAGTAGACACATTTATATTCATATAAATTATAAAATATATTCATATTCTTATATATTATTTTATATGTAAATAATTAATAATAATTAATTAATTTTATCAAATATCTTCATTCAAATAGTTAATGCTATTAATTAGACAAATTAACTAATTGAATTAGTTAATCTTTAATATAATTAGTTAATTACTAAATAAGATTAATACAATTAATTAATAGTTAAGTAAATTAATTAATCACTAATATAATCAACTAATTGCTAAATAGAGTTGAAGAATTTTACTTAAATTTTATACATATTTTTTTACAAAGTTTGTATGTAATAAAAGTTAAAACATAAAAATATTAAAATACTTTTAATATATATAACAATATATATAACAATATAACAATTTTAGTGGATTACCAATTTCATTTGTCCAAATTCCTAAAATTAAGAAAGTTATCCAAGTGATTGTACTGATGACCTTTGAGAAAGGCAACAGACACCAGGCTTCAAAGGGTTCGATAATTAACCCAACCATTTTATTATATTCTCCTCCCCTTTTTCATTTTATCTATAGATTCTTATACTTTAATACCTTCTGCTAGCCTTTGGCCCTCTGCGGACGTTGGATGCGTAGCTGGCGCTGAGCACTTTGCCTGCGTTTGGCAAACCAACGTTTTCTGTTTGACCGAAAATGATAGCATTCGTAGTATTTCAAAAATAATTGTTTTACACGATTCAAATAATTATTTTTCGATCAAAACAGTTAAACATCAACGGATCCGCTGCCGGCCAAACGGAGCTTTTATCTGTGTATTTAAAGTCTAATCTACACAGTTGCAGAGGCATCTGGATATATTTTCACTTTTTATTTTAAAAAATTATTTTTAAATTAAAAATAAATAATAATAGATAAAATAAATAAAAATTTTATTTAATTATAGTTAGTATTAAAAATAAAAAATAAATTTCTAAAATATATAAAAATTTATTTCAAATTTTTAAAATTTTAAATTACATGTTTAGAATTACAATTTTTGAAAATAAATTAGACAGAAATTTTTATTTTTTAAAGACATAAAAACAATAAACCAACAAAGACTATATTCTTACGGTGTTTTCATAATTCTCATAATTGGTAGACCCCAATAAAATTATCTTAAATTTGTATTTGGATTATATATATATGGATTTGAAGTTCATTCTAGTCCACTCATCATAAGACATATAATGAGATGCATTACTAATTATGTGAACTGGTTTATTAAATTAATAATTAATATTATTTTCAAAATTTTGAATATAAAAAATGGGAAGAGAAATATCAAAATAGATTATAAGGTATGCTCTCCATCAAAATGATAAAATAAAAAGCTTTGCATTTTTTGTTTTAATTGATTAGATTTATACAAATAGTTAGTGGATTTGTTTTTCAAATCAAAGGTCGATATAGTAAGATTTGTACAAGTTATTATACGTATATATGGATCCCGTTGGAAAAAAATAACAATTCATGAGATTGTAAATATAAGATATAAGAGTATATTTTCATTAATATTATGAAAAATACATGAAAATATAATAAAAATTATATAAAAATAGAGGTTACACATGTGGAATGATTGAAGTATTTGAGGCATATTGTCACTTTTTTCAAGGTAATTCATACTATTTGTAAACATTCACATAACTTTGATGATTTTATTCAACTCGGTGCAATAATTTTAATATATTGCCTTAGGACCATTATTTTAAAATTTGGATTGAACCAGTTGGTTCTACTGGTCCGATCAAGAATTGGGCTCTGATCCAGTTTGGGTTTAGCTAGAGATCTAGACAATCAGTTAAATCGATTGGATCAACTTAACCTGTTATTTACCAAATTAGCTTTGTTCAAACGGATCAACAACAATCTTAATCTGAATTGAAAAAAATAAAAGATTTGTAATACTGGAGCCTCGAACAAGCATCTTTGAAATCAGCATGCATTCTATTACATTCGAATAAACTTTTACTCTATTATAATAGTGACAAAAATTATATATAATGTATATAATTTCCTATTTTTCATATTAAAATCTAAATTTTTTATAAGTAATATATTATATATATTCATATTATATATTATATAATTAAACTATCTTTATTTAACTAATGTTTAATTTAAAATTTTCATTACATTGAATGAAATATAATTTTAATATTATAAAATTTATAATATTAAAATTGTAATAGATATTTGTAATTAGAGTAAGATTAATGTTTATTATTTTATATTTCTAAAATATGCTTGTACAAGTTAAATTGATTTAATTTTTTTTGTATATATATAATATTATAATTTATATATATATAATATTAATCAGTTCAGTCACTTAATTCAATTGGTTGAATTGTTCTGACGTTTATCCACTCACCTTATTGGATCAATGATTAGTCTAAATTAAGAAGTTTATTTAAGACACGATAGCCATAAATATATGTTATTTAGCCTTCCAAATCATATATTATTTAGTCTTTCAATTCTTGCACTAAATAGAAGATAGAGTTTCACTCACCCACACTTCTTTATCTATATTTCTATACCCGAATATACATATAAAAACATTATTTCTTGTAGCAATACATAATAGTTTTCTTATATTTTGCCAAAGCCACAAATGCAAATTTACAAGTGGCTATTTTCATTAATTTTATCATAAAATGAATTTAATTCAGGCCAATAACTTATAATTAATGAAGACCTGAATATCATTTATTATAACTTTATGTTGGTTAATAAATGACAATAAAATTCACTTAATTTATAATTATGATTATAAATATAGCTGCTAGAGGTGTTAAAAAGACATTTAAAACAATAAATTAAAAAATAAGGTAATTATGGATAATAAGCATACCAATTAAAATCAAATAAAAAGATACTTTATCTCATAGAATACTTGTTATCAAAGGTTGATTATATTTTATTTTATATTATAAAAAATATTAATTTTATGAAAATATCTCCTATAATATGCACGTTTCTAATAGGAATTAATCATGTCTTATATATAAACATAACATAACATTATTTGAGATTAGTTATTTTAATTATTGACTAATATTTTCTAAGTTGAAATGAATATTATGATTTAATTTAAGATATAATTTCATGTAATGCAGGAGTTTATTTTTAATTAATGTAATATACTATTATTATTAATATAATACGTATAAACTATTACTTAAAATAAAAGATGAAGGAAATTATTTAGTCCAATATTGACCGATGGTAGTGGGCCACACAATACACTGTGACTATCAATCCAAATTCAAGATTGCTTTCATTTAATTGGCCATTACTTTATAATTTTCTTTAATTCTACTTATTAGCCATTATAGCTGTTTGTTAAGCATTTGATTTATAAAATCTTACATTATCGATAAGGTGTACATATTTGAGAATATAATTTTTAGATATATGATCTCTTAGAATGTAATATTTTTATATTTAGTTTAATATATATATTTCTAAGATTATTTTTTTAGATTTTTTAGATGTATTATATTCTATATTTGTTTTACACTTTATATTCTTGAGAATCTATTACTTTTTTTAAAAAATATTCTTATTAATTTTTATTATAAATTGTAATAAATTATAAATTTAATTAAAAATAAGTGAATAATGAATTTTGAAGACTTAATAAATTAATAATTTAAATTCTCCTTAAATAAAATATAATAAATAATTTAATATATAAAATATTAAAATTTTTTAGAATTTAAATTCAAAATTTCCATATAATTAATTATATAAGCAAACTAAAAGTTATCTTTGATATCAATATACTAGTTTCACATGATTTACATATTTAAAATTTTATTTTTTACTTTTTAAAGCATTAAAAATTATAAAAATAATTATAAATTTTAATTGTAATTTTTTGTTAATGAGAAAATTTTTAAAAATATGTATTACATTTGAAAATCCCAATATTAATCAATGCAATCATACAAATTGAAATTTAATGGATTAAAGCTACTTTATGAATTCATTTTTTTTATCTATTATGAGATTGTATATAAATTAGTAGGATGGAAATTTAGAATTATTTATTTATTTATTTATTTAATATAATTATGTTTGTTATCATAAAAAATAAAAAATAAAAAATATAAATTAAAAATAAAGAATTTTCAATACAAAATAAGGCATGAAGTAAAATTATTCTTTATTTTAATATCAATATGTCCCATATGATAGAAATTTGAAATACCCATCTCACTATGAAAATATTTTAGAGGAAAGTTTAGATTAAAAAACACTCCTAAAATTATTACATTTTAGATAAATTTTTTAGAAATTTTAAACCAAGTATGAGAATATATATTTTATAAAATATTTTCAAAATGTAAAAAATATTTTTTGAATTAAACGCCCCTTAAAACCCTTCTATGTTCACATGCTAATTGCCAATCCTACGCTCATCTACTATCAACCACCGGTCATCGGATTGATTTTTGAGGAAATATTATATTAGCTTTTCTCATATTTGTGAATTAAAAAGTGAAAAAAAAACCAATAATTTAGTAAGAACTTATATAAATAAAAGTCTAATCATTTATAAAAGCAATTCATTGTTAGTCTGGGTATTTCGGATAATTAATAAAAAATGTTTACGGTTAGTCTTCTAAATTTTCAAATTTTGATTTGAAGTAAATTTAATTTACTCATAAAACCAAGTGCATCCTTTTCTAATTGAAATAAATTTCAAAACTTATAGGTGAAAAATAACCTAACTAGTGCTCCCTCCATTTTTTATTATTTACTGCAATTAACTGATTTTACATATACAAAAATAATTTATTTTATTTATTTTTAATGAATTTTTTAAAATTATATTTTATGCATAAAATTTAAGATAATTAAAAATAAGAAAATATGATAAAATAAATACAAATGGATTAAGAATATAAAATAATGAAATATTTATTATTGAAAACGAAGGGTAAATTCTAAAAAAAATATTTAATACCTAATTAAAATGTTAAAGCAACTAATAAAAAGAATTATTTTTTTTCAAATGTGACAGATTAAAAAAAACGAGGGTTAACAATTTTGAATTAATGGATTTGCCGGTGTGTGCGTTTGATATGTCATGAGTTGTTAGTGACAAAGGAAAGACATTTTCCCCCAACAACTGATCTATTGGTACAACCAAGTGCATTACTTTTCATTTTGAGAAATTTATATTGAAAATGTTGTTGACAATTGAAAACTTAAATTTAGAGAGAAATAACTTAAATTTGACACATAAATTATCTGTGTAAATGTTGACTTAATTTATTAATGAAAATTTAAAAACCTAATAATTGTTTGCTAAATATTTTAAAAACTAAAGTACCATCATAAATTAATCTAATCTTTGCTATGTCTAGAACATCACTTACAATTCCAAAAAGTAATTTAAAAAAAATCTATACCATATAAATTTTTTTTCATGAGTTTAATTTAACTTCTTTTTTTTTTTTTTCAATATTATCAAAAGTTCAGAACTTCATCACTTAACTTTACTAAAAAAAATCTACTTTGGGAGGTTTTGAAACTTTATAGGTTACGTGACACTAAATTTTATTTTAAAGTATTTATTTATATTTTTCTTCATGCTTTTATAGAGCAAGTATTAGTATTAGTGTATATTTGACGTAATAAATTTATAATTTATTAATTTAATTAATAACTTATAAGCTAACTTTTAAAGATATCTAGTGCTCTAAAAACTAATAATTTATAAATTCTTATTTGATAAGCTTTTTAATATAGCTTATAAGCTAATAATTTTTTAATATTTTCTCAATTTTTTCATATTCTTTTAATTAAACAACTTCTATTCTAATTATGTAAATAAATATTTGATATAATATCATTAATTTAATATAAATAATTATTAATTAAATAAATATGTACTATTATAAAATATAATTAATTAAATTTTATATCATTATATTATTATTTGATTAATAAATAATTAGAAAATAAATAATATGCGATGTTATAAATATAATTAATTAAATTTTAAGTAATTATATTCTTATTTTTAATATTTTAATTACATTAATATAATTTAATTTAAAAATAAATATAAATTAATTTAATTAATATATCAATTTATATTAATATATCCTTTTATATCATTTTATATTTTTTAACTAATTCAATAATCACTTTTGTCACATACTCCTAACACAATTAATTGGTTTATTAGTTATAAGTTAAAAAATTTCAATTATTAATTATTTAATCAATTAATAATTAATGGAAATACCCTTCCCATTTCTAGGTTGACCCCACTGGGCACCCAAACATTAATTGAAACCTCTGAGTTCCATAATTTAAAAAAAAAAAATCAGAAAGCCCAATGACTATAACAGAAAGCCCATCACATAGTCACATAATTACAACAAAAAACTAACAAGCAACCATTCTAAAGGCAAAAATCTTGGCTGGCAATCATTATTTAATAGAAAAACCATTTCTTATTCTTTAAGCATAAAGTTTGCAACATTAACCTCTAGTTAATAAATAAATTATTTCAAATCCTATTTAATATATTAGTACAATATGTAAAAAAATGAAAAAAAGATTAAGTCATCAAAGAAAGGGAAGAGGTAGGAAAATATATTATTTAAACTTCGTTATTTATTAATAAGGTAAATTATGAATAAATTTCTGTTCATATGTATATATTTAAAATTTATTACTTTTGCTACTTCATTTTAATTCATATAGATCGTAAATAAATTTCTTAAAAGAAAATCAACTTCACAACAATACATATATTTTGAGAAATGTATTCAACAAAATTGACAATAAGTTAATTGTCCAACTATTTCAGAGAATATAAAATTAGATTGATAACAATTATAGAATGTAATATTTTTTATTACAATAATAATTTGAACACTTATCATATCTTAAATTTTTTTAATATTTTTATTTCACAATATACTTTTATTTATGATAAAAAGTTTTAATTATATTATCTAATGACCCCTATACCTTGATCCTAAGTTTGTCATTGTTCACTCTCTCATTTGAATGAAAAAATCATACTATTAAATGCATTTATTATAAAGATGAGAAAGAATAAATAGAATTGATTTAAATATTTTAAATCTAAATTTATTGGTTAAAATTACTTAAATATTATTAATTGTTGTGTTACTTTTTAAAATTAAAAATAATTTTTTAATTCAAACAAAGATGTGAAAATTACTAACTTTCACATAAAGATGTAAATATTAATATTTTTCTTATTTATAATATAATATATATAATATTTTAATATATACATCAATGAATAATAGGCACCCGGCTCCTGCATTTGCAAATGAACTTATGTTAACTATCATCAACATTAAAAGTTTTTTAACTTAAGATTATCTGTTACGTATTGGATTTTTCCGGACATTCCCCATTAAGCGATTTATATGTATCATTAATCTTTTTTTTCCAATTTTAATATGATTCTATCTTTTATTTTTAAAAAATAAAAAAATATTTAAGTACAATATCCGCACAAGTGTTATCTTGACCCAAGTATAATTAATAATTTAAAGTATTGAATTTTGTATGAATAGAATTATGTCTAACAAATAATTCGGTAGCATGCAATGCAATAATAAGGCTCCAAATACTGGTAACAAATAAATCTCATAGTTAATGTTCCTATCTGTATCTGCAACTCTTCCATTACCATGCAATTATTTTTTGTGTAACTGGTTGCATCCGCCGCTTCCTTCGTAGCAGTTGTTTTGCTGTGCGGTTGGTCCGGCTAATGTTTTGGGACCTTAGACTTCTCAAAAAAAGATTGTGCATTTTTAGCATCATATTTTTATCATTATACTGTATTTAGTGTATTAAAATTTATGTTTTTAATTTTAATTTTTTAATTTAAAATATGAAAAAAAAATTATCAAATGATAATAAATTTAATTTCTTAAAAGATGAAACTTTCCACAATATTACCTAATTTAATTCTTCTTGAGAGGTCACAATTGAGGACCCCAACGCTGTCAAACATCAAAAATTGGGAGACGCAGTTGTTAGCCTTTATCGTATAT